>OY757934.1:45101282-45153782 GCA_963585895.1 Sepioteuthis lessoniana
TAAAAGAATTAACCCTTTTTTAATCTCTTGGATGATACACCTGACTAAGGATTGGTCGAAATGTTATCTTGATATCAGGGATAGAAAGAGGCTTGAACGTTTAGAGAAGGTTACTGGGATATTTTTCAGTCCACTGTGTACAGCTATATAGAAAAAAGAAAAAGAGTGAACAAAATGAATGTTGATTTTCCCGATGTTTCCACCTCCTTACAAAGGACCCTGTGATATTATATATATATATATATATATATATATATATATATATATATATATATATATATATAAAGAAGACAATCTGGTTAAGTATACTATTACCTGATAGTAAGTTATTTTTTTTAAAAAAGCGGAACTGACTGATTTACCAAAGGTGATCACATTACCAAGACAAGCGAAAAAATGAGTTCACAAAATTGGAAAAATTCTGAATCTAAAAATAATCTAATTTTACACAAAGGAAACATTTTTTATAAAAAAAAAATCAAATTAAAAAAAAAAAATTTCGTACTTGTAAAAAGATAAAATTCTTATGAAAATATCCATTATATCATTTCAAAGAGACAACAAAAAACGTGTTTATTATAAAAACAAACCATTTTTCAAACGAAAAATTGTGTAATAAAAACTTACTGTACAAAAATTAAGTAACAATTATATATATATATATATATATATATATATATATATATACATTTTCTACTTTATGTATTAAAATATTAACGAGCGTATTTGGAACGATGTATATGTATATATATATATTAATGCGTGTAAATTCAAATGGCTTTTTTAGTTATTTGAATTCTGAGATGAAGTAAACTTATTAATTTTTTATTGGTCTTTTTTTCATCTTATTCTTGATTTCTATCCCAACTTTCTATGTGGAATACCTTCTGACTTCTAAATTGGCGCGAACTCAAAATAAACATAAAAGCATCGTCCATAAAAGGTAAGCTCCTAAAACCTGGGATGCGAGTTCAAATCACGTATGAAGCTACTTCTTTATTCTTACTTCACGCTTTTGCGGTCAGAGGATATTTCTTCTGGGAAAGTTGTTACAGAGAGTTTAGAATAAGATAAAGAAAAAAACAGTTGACAATTACGAATAACATATGACTACTTGCACTGATTTTTTACGGTGTAATGAGACTTGTGGGTTATATATATAGATTGAAAACCAAAAATTGTGGGAGTATTTGTTTATTTGTCTAAATTTCTGATATGAAGTTTGATAATTATTATAATTTAGAATATTCGGACTATTGACCTTATCTTTATTTTAAAGATGAGGTCAATAGTCCGAATCTTCTTAGTAATTTTGAATGTTTGTTTATTTAATATGACTTTTCACCCATCTGGAACTTCATCAGAAAACGTCTTATCTGTGAGATATCATATTAAATGACTAGATACTCCACAAAATTCTAGTTTTCGCGTCACGGTTTATCCCAATATGTCGGAAATATATATATATATATATATATATATATATATATATATATATATATATATATAATAGAATTTTTGTATGACGTTCCAACAAATGATCTCTCTCACCTGCATATAAATTTTAAAGAATTTTTGTATTTTGAAAAATACAAGATATTTAAACATATTTTTAAAAAATGCAAAAAAAAGGAGTAAGAATCTTTTTTATATGTCTAGTCTGTTTCATAATCTGTTCACTTTTTTTGATGGGAGCCTGGATGACTTGGAATATTTATATAATCCCGATTTATTTACCCTCAAACTGAAAACGCTGGTCTCTGCCTACAACGGTCGGTCCCTAATAACGACAGACCTTCTTGGTGAAGCCGTTGATTAAATGTTGTTTTTATATTCCCACAGATCTTCAGAAATACCTCTCTGTAATATTAGTTCCATTAGTGTTGGCTGTCTTTATGGGGTGACTCTGAAACATTTTTGTATGATATGACCGATTCTCTTACCAAAATTTCTGTTCAGTATCAACCCGTAAAAATGACATCAACTAAATGAAATTGTGATATATTTCTATGCTTTTTTAAAGAATTGATTAATTACAAATCAGTGATCACTGACAAGTGAGTTTAGTCCCCACTAGGTTCCCTAATATTGTGGTCTCGAGCAAAATCCAGATTATACCCAGTTTTTAAGAGGTATCTCTCGTGCCGTTATGGATACCAAGCTAGACTAGCAGATTTATTAATGACATCGATTCTCATAGAAACTATGCAAAGCTTAATATGTTACTGAATTGTGATTGCGATTCTTACTAAGTGACTCACTTGTGACCTTGGGGCAAATCTAAGAAACGCTTAGTATCTAACTATATCTTCCCCTATTGTATAATACAACTATATCACTCCCCACGACCGCCGGGATTTTAGTTTGCAGTATGGCTAATATCAAATATCCAATACCAAAGATCACACTGAAAACACATTGGTTACGATAACGAGTTGATAAAACTGGACAATTATGAATCGAAAATAATCTGATTCAACAAAAAAGTGAATATATTTTTTATAAAAAAATCAAGCAAAAATCGATATTAGGATCTGATGATCACTAATCGATATTTATACGAATTCTTCCCTCGACTGATCTTTTAGAGTATATATATTGAATCTTTTTTCTCTTTTTCGTATACAAGTTAAATAGATATATCTATCCAATTTAATGATTCGATTAGGGATTGGATTTTGGATTGTTGGCGATTTCCAGTGAAGCAACTATTTGCCCAACTAGTCCTCTGTTTAGTTGAAAAAAGAAAAAAAAACTACAAAAATAAACCAAAATTGATTTGTACTTACGTAATAGGCAATCGTCAGACGTCATATAATACGTCACTTCCGTTATATCAGCGCTCACCTCGTTTCTTTCTATTGACTCAGTACAAAAAAAAATCCTGTTTTTCACCAGTATTTGGTAAAACCTTTTTATTCCAAAGAATAACTATCTGCTAAAGAGGGGAAAGATCTCTTCCATCAAGATAAAAAGGTGCTGTGCTTAGATAAATGGCCACTTAGAAACAGCGAGTACCACAAGCAATTTGAGGCCTGTGTGCCAAATCAAGCTAAACTAAATTCTGAATATACAAAGATGCTGGCAAATGGTTTTATTTTCGACGATGACTAGTCTTCGTCTCAGAAAAAAAACTGTTAATCCAGGTAAAAACCAATAAAGGGTAACCCGAAGCTGAACTTTTTTCAGACCTTATTTTTCCGATACAGTTATGCTTCGAGTAGGAGAACATACCAAATCCTGGCCCGTTTACCAAAACTTTTCTCATTCTCTGCATCGGAAAAATAAGATCTAAAAAAGTTCAGCTTCTGGTTACTCTTACCGCGCTTTTAACCCTGGACTATGTCGCTTGCAGTAGACATTAAAGTAAATATATTATTACCGATTACTTAAACATGACTAGTCCTTACTGATTTTATTCTAAATGATCTTGAACTTTGATTTTGGTGTTACGACCGGAAAAAAATTCACCGCTTCCGGGCAGTTTCGCTGGATTTTAAATAATCTACTCTCTTTTTGACAAATGGGTTGCCTCGACTTTACAGGCGAACGCGCCGGTGTTATATTTATTTTTTTCATTTATATACCGTCTTTAAACTTAATAAATGCACCCTATATGACAACAGTCAACACATCACCCCTTAAACCTACCCTTTTTCTTGCCAAATAGGAGCCGCTAAAACTCAGACATCCAGTCTCCCATGGCTTTTAGTTTGATTTCGATAAATAAGCGAAGAAACAAAACTAGCAAAAATCTTTGGACATTTTTTTTTCGAGAGAAAGAAGTCATTATATGTGGAGATGGGAAAGACAAAAACGGATGCCAAGAAATTCGCTGATTTCTTATTTGCTTCATATACATATATGCATGTATGTATGTATATAGATACACACATACATGTCCACATATACATGTACAAATACACACACACGCGTACTTATATATACCCACACGTACATATGCATTCTTTACACTCGTGTACTTATATTGAGATGCATAAATTGAGGTATATATACAAATGTATACCTAATACAAGAATATCCGTATATATTTATTCATATATGTGTGTATGTGTGTGTGTGCGTGTGTGTGTGTGGGCGTATATACGTGTAAAATTATTTGGTGGAGGAGAGACTATTTTCCAATTTTTTAGCATATTGCGATAGAACTTTTTCATGTCTCCTATTTTTAAAACTCGTTTTGGCTTTTTCCATATCATAGAAGACGTACTCAAACGATAAGATAATTTGGAGGCAGACTTGAAAACAGGATACTTTGAATTCCATACAAAAATAAATTGATTGAAAATGTTTTTAAAAGGCCCAACTGGAGCTGGATGGATTTGGAGTATCTTATAGTTATAAAAAAAAACTTTTCTGGGAGGACAGCTGTTACAGCCCTTTCTCCCTTCTGTATCATTTATTTGAATCTTTGCAAGTAAATCAAATTTCTGGGTCAATATGAAAATTTTATATTTGTCTTCTGTGATATCGAAAATACCAAAGTATTAAAAAAAGTAGAAAAGATAATCGCAATGTGGTTTCAATTAAAACAATGACTCTTTTTTACTATATGTTTTATCTAAATATTACATCCATCCATTCCATTTAGTATTTTTATGTATAAATGACTGTCATTAAGACAGGATATATATTTTCAGTTGGAAACCAGAAGAAAGACAGCCCTCTTAATTACATAAAAACTGATAACACATTTGTATAATTAACAAATATGTATTGCCATGACACTATCACAGCAATAGGGATTATAAAACCTTATCAAGACAGATAAAAAGAATCAGCTTTTTTTAAAAATTATTAATAAAAAATTGTAGAACTATGAAAACTTGATTGACGGTGATGTTAATAACAACAACAACAACAACAACAACAATAATAATAATAATAATAATAATGATAATAATAGTCTGAAGAAGAATGATTTCAAAGAGATTGATAAAACTGGAAATTCGAAGAAAATTTTGACCCTCTAGACCACACCTCTGCCTAGAACTTTTTCAATACTGCGAAGGGTTCTCGTAAGCTGGGGAGACTTGCTGTCATTCAGACTTCAGTGAGACCCACCAGTTAGTCGTTGTGAAAACTCGCTAGGAGAAAAAGAAATATTATTATTATCTCTACTTTAGTAAGTAAAGTTTGCGACCTTAGTCGAGGGTGACCCGCAGGCTCCCTTTTCGATAGCTACTACACCAAGCTGTAGGGGATGGCGCTACTCCTTTTCCTGGATTGCTCCACTTTACCCTTGATCCATATCTTATAATGCTGAGTATTAAGCATGGAGGCATTTTTGAGTCTTTGGTATAACTCGGGCCATTGGCGAACACTCTAACCAATGTCCGGTCTATAATAATGATAAAATAACTAAAAACTAAGAATTGTCCTGGAGAGCTGAGGGGACTCACTGTTACTCGAACTCCAGAACAGACTACCAGTTTGTAGTGGTGGGAAGAACTTGCAATAATAATAATAATAATAATAATAATAATAATCCTCGTAATATTTATGATTATCTAATCAAATTATTCATAAACTTGAACGAATCCAAATTGTCAGGGTGTATCAAAAGTATTTTCTGATTTTTTTTGTTTTGTTTTGTTTTTTATTGCCTAGTAATTGATGTGGAACATCTTAAAAGCTCTTATATATTTTTAAAATTTATGTAATGCTCCAAGTATGGTATCTTTCGATAATCCTAGCTCTAATTATCCCCTCATCGGATTATCCCCTATCTTATATTTTAAAGCATCATTACCGATATACGATTATTGTCAATATCCGAATATATTTCAAAAGATGAGTTACCACCCATAAAATAGTTTGGGGCGGTATGATCATATATTGTTTCATTCCTTCCTCTGAGCAAATTCTGTACGTTGTTTTGAGACCAAGTTTTAAAAATTGTCTGAAAACTGACTGAATGTCATGCTTTTACAACTACTAATGCTGCAGCTGCTATAAATATAATCAGCGAATAGCAGGCAGAGAATGGGATTACTTAGTTAAGGGATTTCTTTCATTGTTAATCTTAAAACTTTCTTGTAGCATAAAGCCTACAAGTAGAATTATTCGTGCAGACCATAACAACTTGTGTATGTCATAATTCTAAAAAGAAAAGACACAGCTAAATCGTACAAAAGAAAAGACTTAGTATTGATTAAAAGGAGAGAAGAACTTGTTATCGCGGGGATTTTGCCTCCATTTTGCGGAACTTAGAATAAAGACAAAAGAAAGTAAAACGATAGATAAGTTCATGAATCTTATAAGAGAAATGAAAAACCTTTGGAACATAAAGATGACGGTGAAAACAATCGTAGTTAGTACGCTTGAAACGATCTCCAAACGTCTGGGGGGGACTACAGATTTAGGAGAAGAATCGAGAGGATTCAAACCACTACACAATTCAAACAGTTTGTATACCTAGAAGAATCTTAAAGATCTAAGGAGACTTGCTGTCACTCAGATTTGTGGAAAACCAGCAGTTAAAACTGGTGTGAAAATCTCACAAGGAGAAAAAAAAATAACGAAGAATCATATAATCTTTACCAATTTACCTGATTGATTGATTTTAATGGCATGTCAAACACTTTAGGGTTATTTTATGCCTAGATGTTAGGCAATCACGTTCATTTTACGTTCCTGTTTACATTTTTTGAAAAGTTGTTTCTTAAGAGTTTTTTGAACTCGTTCCAATCGAATACAAATAATTTTTAAACAGGTTTATTTGAGTCACAGATGAGACTCAAAGAGATGCTACCACTCCGAGTCAAAGTGGATCTGGATGGCAATAAAGTGGTATAGCATACCCTCAAAATCTCTAGAACTGGAGCCTCTAGATCAGATGCAGTTTAGTTTCATATCCAGGATACTCCCTCTTCTTTGTGTGAAGGAGCTTTCTTCTCAGCAGGGCATACAGTAGACATACACTCAGCCTGATCGTCAGGGCCGTATGTATCTGAAAATGCTTTGTACTAATAGGCTGTAAAAAACGAACATACTTTTGATACGCTTCAATATTTACTAGAATAAAACCAAATTGTTAGATGTTGGGAAAAATCGCTAGGAGTATAAGGAAAATTATTATTATTATTATTATTATTATTATTATTATTATTATTATTATTATTATTATTATTATTTGTAGTAGTAGCAGTAGTAGTAATTGTTAAAATCGACAAAAATACTTTGAAGACTCCTGGAAAGCTGAGGTGACTTACTGTTACTCGCACCCCAGGGAAAACCACCAGTTACTAGTGGCGGGAGGAATTTGCAATAATAATAATAATAATAATAATAATAAAGTTGCTGTCACTCCAACCCCAGTGAGAAACTATGGACTGACACTTGGATGAAAAACTCGAATAGGAATTTTTAAAAATTAATAATCTGTGTAATATTATTAATGTAATGATATTAATCTAGCATCAGAAAACTTTCTAAGATATAAAAGGTATCTCAACTATTATAATTGTAACCTAAATAATAAACTAATCCCAGCACATTTGATTATCATCAGTGTTTTCTTTTTATATAATATCATATATATTATATTACGATTTATTGTATTACAATTAAGACCAAAAAAAAAAAAAACAACAAATAACGTTTGACTTATTGTAAGTTTAAACGCTATACCATTTAAGCAACTTAATGCACAAAGTATTAATTTAGCATCAACTTCTGTATTTTCTGCTAAAAGTTATTTTTAAATCGATAATATTATTGCACATATCATATTTTAATAATATATTTCTCTTACTTTTCTTTTTTTTTTAACGAATACACACACAGAATTTTTTTTTTCCTATTATCGTTAGCATTTCAGCAGCGTGTGGATTTCGAGTGCACATGCTCGAATGTGTGTATGAGGCATGTCTTTCAAGCAGGGGATACCGATTTATAGTATTCGGATATGAGAGGCCATACCGATTTTGAAAGACAGCCAAATATAAACGTCCGAAGGTATCCAATCATAGATTGGTATGACTATATTGATTATTTCAAAAAAGATAAGCAAACCAAAAAAAAAAAAAAAAAAAAAGAAAGACAAAATATATCTCAATTTATTTTCTTTGATCCCCAAATCATCGTTTGCATTTCTCAGCACTTTTTTTTAAAATATCATATGCTTTCTTTCTTGACTCCATTTCTTCCCGCTCTTTCCATTTTGTTTCTTCCGTTAATTTTTGTTTATATATATATATATATATATTTCTTTTTTCTTAGAATAATATCACACTTAATTTCTTTTATATATCTATTTCTTTATTCATATTTATTCACCAATAATTTCATTTTGTGTTCAAATATCGTTTCTATTTTTATTTTTAATTAACAGTGGTTCCAATTGCCAAACTTATCCTTCCCGTTAATTGTAAGTTTTGTTGATCATTCAAGACCTTGTCAATCCGGAAACAAAGTCCACAAAAATGAAAATACAAGAATAAGAGGCGACGGGTATTTTTACCAATTATGTTGAAGGAAAATTTCTTTGAAATTTTTTTTTTGTATAAATCTGAATTATCATTTTAATTTTTAGATTTGAAATATCAAAGTTTATAATCTAAGTTTGTTATTTTTTTTTTTTTTTTTAGTTACGGAGAATTAAATGCTCATTATTTCACTGGTACAAATAACTTAATGTATTTTTCTTCTTGATAACATTTAATTTTTAAATATTTTTCAAAATTCTCATTCTCATTTAAAAAATTCAGATTTTTATTTTATTTTTTAAAAAATTTTTTGCTTATATATTATTCCTTTGAAGTATTTTTTGCAATGAGTTTTAGGTTCAAGACTTGTGATGAAATTACGTTTAAAGCAGTGTTTCCTGCTAAACGATCGTAGTTAAGCAACGATGAATGAGTCCAAAGCTTAGATAGGGGATCCCTTAATAGCGGCAGGTACATTGAGAATTTTGAAATATTCGTGAGAAAACAAAGTCGAGTAAATTCATATTTAGTTTTAGTTTGATAAAATTTGTAAATTTGTGAATCTTTTGGGACCTTGCTAGTTCGAAAAGAAAATGTAGAACAAAAAGGCAACGGACTTTGACCAAACATGTCGAAAGAAAAGATCATAAAATCTTTTATATAAATCCGTGTATTATTATTATTATTATTATTATTATTATTATTATTATTATTATTAATTAATCAATTAATTAATTAATTAGATTTACTTTCTCGGGGTTAGAGTGTTCGCCAATGGCCCGGGAGACTTGGGTTCAATCCCAGGTCGAGTCATACCAAAGACTCAAAAAATAGTACTTGATGCCTCCTTGCTTAACACTCAGCATTATAAGGTACGGATCAAGGGTAAAGTAGAGCAATCCAGGGAAGGAGTAGCGCCCCCCCTACACATTGTTGTAGTAGCTATCGAAAAGGGAGCCTTCGGGTTACCCTCGACTATGGTCGCCAACTTTACTTACTTTTATTAGTAGTCTGAAAATCAAGAGGAATTTAAGACTTTCATATGTCCTTTTTGCAATATACGATAAGATCTAAAATTCGAAAATTTAATTTGAAGCTGGCACTATTCACATACTTCTGAAAAAATTCTTTAGATTTCAACCGAAACTGCAAAAACTTAAAAATTACTGAAGTCAAGAAACCGAATCTTTTTGTTCGTGGAAAATTGGTAAAAAAATCAGATATTTTAATGGAGAAAAGATCAAGTGGACATAATTGCTTTATTTTTTTTTTCAACTTTTAAAATCCAGGAAATCTTAATATATCAACATGTGTAGTTAATTTCGCCATCAACTGTAGCTTTCTTTTAAAGTAAATAATACCTTTATTCTTTTTGTAACAAAGCAGATTGACATATTAAGTGTGAGGCTTATATGCAAGGAAGTAAAGTCTAATAAATTCTAGAGTTTCAGTTTAATTAAAATTATAAGCGCGAAAGTATTTACTGATTGTTCCCAACGCTGACCACTGAAATCAGGGTTGATAATTTCGCGGTTAATGAGGTCTTCTTTGATTTTATAAAGATATTTTTCTTGTGACATTGTTTATATTTTTTGTTCCACTGATAATTCCAACTCTTAAGATATTTCGATTCTTAGCCAACAAACGTGTTTTTTGTTTTGTTTTTTAACAGTTTATACCTAACCAGTACACTAAGACATTTGACAAATCTTTGCACCTTACGATGCACGATGCACCTTAGATAAGATACATAAATTCCTGTTGCTCGTGGTGTAATGGTTTTCGTCATAGGAAACAGAAACGGCGACTAGAGTTCAAATCCTGGATGAGACAATTTGCATTTCATGTAGTGCTAATAATACTCTTGGGAAAGGTATGAATCCAAATATTTTCCCTCTATCCACGAGCCAATAGTGGAGAGAACTGGGTTCTTTTTGCCTTGGTATGGCAACCAGTCTAGGAGAAGGAAAACTCTCAATTCAAACCTGCTAAACCTCGCTTAAAAATTTACCAAGTGGAGGATCATTAGTCCATTGAAGGACAGGGGATTAAAATGACCCTCTCACACATATTTTAAGAAATATGTTTACTGTTTTTGTTTATATTTTGGCAATTTGAAATGTTTTTTGCAAAACAGTTTTAGTTTAGTAAAACCTTTGAACACTGAAATATTCTTGATAAGGAGAGCCATGGATTAGTGAAACCCATTTTGCTGGAGGTGAGGTCTTTCTATATTGATACATTATTATTTATAGTAAAGTATTAGAAGGCTGAGGGAGTTAGTGTCTTAGTTTCAACTTCAAATTCACGGAAAACACGAGGGTTTTTTTTTAAATTATCTACGACATAAACACTGAAGCAAAATAGTCGCTGGTTTTCTGTTAACATCAACTCAATAAAAATCGAAACGATGACCAAATAATTCGGGGGTGTCCTCGTGGTGTAATGGTTAAAGCGATGGACTGCAAAATCGTTGTAAGCGAGTTCGTACTCCAGTCACGCTATTACGTTCACTTTCGGGCAAATACCCTTGGGAAAGGTATGAACCCCCTTATCCTCCCAGCTATGGGTTAAATAGTACCACTACTGTTCTTCTAGGAGAATAGCTTTGGCATTAAATAACCTACAAAGTTTGATATGCCATTAAACAAAGAAACCAAACCAAACCAAACCAAATAATTCGTGGAGAAGTTAATGGAAAGAGTATGTGGCCATTGTATTTATGAAATAGACATGACCTCCTGATACTATAAAAGGAATCAATTGGTTTAAAGTTAGACAAGTTCCCTGAGTAGAGAAAATTCTAAGCAAAATTATTCGCGAAAAATATGAAGTTTTACAAGCCAAACAATACACTTACCAAATACTTCAGCAAGTTATACTGTAAAAAGATTATGAAATATTTTTTTGTGAAACATGTAAAATACTTTTAAAAACAAATCATGATTTTAAAATCATAATTTTAGTTATATGACGCCACCAAGCATCGAAATAGATACTAGTGTCGTTTATTCCTATGTAACAGTGTTGAGCTTTCAAATAGTAACTCCAGCAGTGATTTAAAGAGTATCACTACTGTTCTTCAACAAGGATGGTTTTGGTATTAAATAAACCAGGAAGGTTGAAATGACATTAAAAACAAAGAAACTGAAACCAAATAGTCATTTATAAAAACACAAGCACAGCCGATAACATAGGACCTGAGTAATGAAAAAGAATTTTGTCATTACCGGCTCATTGGCCTAGTGATTAGAGTGTTCGCCAATTGTTCGGGAAACCTGGGTTCAATCCCAGTTAACGTCATACCAAAGACTTTAAAAATGGCACTTGATACCCCCTTGCTTAAAACTCAGCAATATTAGGTACGTATCAAGGGTAAAGTGGAGCAATCCAGGGAAAGGAGTAGCGCCCTCCCCTACACCTCGGTGTAGTAGCTATTGAAAAGGGAGCCTTCTGGCCGCCCTCGACTACGGTCGTTAACTTTACTTACTTACTTATATGTATTCCATTTTTATCTCCACAGGACCAACAAGGCAAACAGGATGTATAATACTCCTCTCTTGTTTACTGCCTAATTCTTCTCAAAGCATAAAATCATACTGGTAGGATTTTTGCCTTAGTCCCGGCTGGATGGGGTTCACCTAGGACTTCAACTTTTCCCCCTCTTCTCCGGGATGATCTACTCACACAAATAGGGTCTTCTTATCTTTTTCTATCAGTATTAAGATAGTCAACTACAGATTAGAGGCCACGACGAGAAGACCTTCTCTAGTATTATCTTTTAATCTGACGCTTTACCTTCTTATAAATACAAATCTTTGGATAAAATAAAATAAAAACTCCATGTTAAAATACAATCTAAGTTTAGGACACTGGGGTGGTGCAAAAAGAATACTCTGATCATAAAAACTGTTTTCGAAGGGTCACAAAACAAACTGTTGTAATTTTTTTCCATCATTAAAATGGACCTTTTAGTTATAAATAAGCCTATTATAAAGTTTTTTAAGTTGATTCAAAAGAATTAAGTTTGAATTTTTAAATAAGTTATTAACTTATAGCCTTACTGCTCACGGATTCTGAATCTGTGTAACAGAAAACTGACGGTAGCACCGAAGATTTCTCGAGCACTGGGACCGAAATTGTGATTCTGAAAGGCATTTATAGTATAAAAAAAAAGATTACAACAATAAAGAGAAAAGTGCTCACTTCGTAAGTTATGTAATCAGTTCTTTTGCCACTATTGCAAGCGGTCAGTGTTCGATCTTTGTTTTTGCTTGTTTTGGTTTTATGGCATATCAACCTTTGTAGGTTATTTAATGTCAAATCCATTTTTATACAAATGAACAGTTCTATTTCAAACAATTCAGTTTAGCATAAGTACACAGTTTAATTGTCCAAAACATTTCTATTTAAGACTATTTAGTTTCGTCAGATAGTTCTAATTCAAACAATTTTGTATAGTATAAGTATAGATTTTGTCTCCACACAGTTAAATGTCAAAACAGTTCTATTTCAAACAATTCAGTTTAGCATAAGTACGCAATTCAGTTCTATTTAACCCATAAATAGGGTCTTATCGGGTGCTACCATTTCAGGCCAGAGTGGACCTGAGAGCGATGATAATGAAGGAGTACTCCGCATTCCCCAAAGCTCCAGCATTACTGGAACCTCACCATCAGATTATTTAGGGTTGTATCCATGACACTCGTTGAAGAGGGGTCTTACTCCTCTGCAGAGATGTAGTTGGTGTATTCTACAGCCCCAGCCGTCTGGGCAACTGTTCAATCTTTGGTAAAAGCCATCATTTCGAATGTTGATTTTCAAAGCAGTCAAGTCCTTACAAGTTAAAATATTGGCGGAGCACTGTCTTACTATAGACCTATTTCACAAAATTTTGACTTATATCGCACTCAAAGAAATTTGGTAATTCTCAAAAGAGAAGAGCGCCTACTAGAACAGTTTATATATCAGTTAAAGTTGTAGCTATTTCAATCCTCTTCGTTGCTCTTTTACTGTGTCCTTGTGCCAGACTGTGTTAATCTTGAATAATAATAATAATAATAATAATAATAATCTATCTTTTATTGATTGAAGACATTAATTCCCTTTTTGTTAATGTGTTTTTATTTTTGTTTTCTGTTGTTTTTTTTTTTTTTTTTTTGTTTTGTTTTGTTTTTTGACATTGATGTTAAATTTTTTATTTTATTCATTTTTGGGCGGAAAGCAAGAAAGAAATTATTTTTTTAGAAAAGCGAATTTTTCTTATTCATCCCAAATTTATAATCAATAACTTTGACCACCCCCCTTAATCCAGTCTTTCCTTTTTTTTTAAAAAAAAAAAAAGAAAAAATGGAAATGATACCATAAAAATAATAATCAGTGGGTAATTTGTGAATACTCAATATAATGTACGTTTTTATTTAGAAAACAAAAAATAAAAAAAAAACAATATTGAAAGAAAAAAATTATTTTGAAAATTTTAAAAAAATTAACAACAAAAAAAATAACAAAATTTCTTGAATTATCTATGCTCCTGCTTAGTATCCTCGAACGGTTTAATTATATATATATAAAAAATTTGATTAAAAGAAATTTTTTTAAATGACGTGAAAAAAGTTCCTAAGATAAAATTGTGGTGATTTTTTTTAAAACTGTTGATATTACAGTTGCAACGGTGTTGACAGAAGATGGTAAAAGGTTTAAGCAAAAAGGAAAGGATGGAAAGATTTTTTCTAAAAAAAAAAAAGAAATATAAAACGTGAATCCACCCCGTGCAATATGCAGGTTGTGTGTGAAGCATTGTGCTGTATATCACATAGATAAATATACCTACATTTCGTATTATATGTTTATATTGTTAATTATTTTTAAGTTTGTAATAAAACAAATTTTTAATATTTTAATTAAGTTTTGTTGTTTTATCCTTGACTATAAATGATTGTGTTTTTTTTTGTTTTTTTGACACGTCACCGGACATTAGCCTAATGGTTATAGTGTTCGCCAATGATCCGGGAGACATGGGTTCAATATCCAAGTCGAGTCATACCAAAGACTCAAAAATGGTACTTGATGATACCTTGCTTAACACTCAGCATTATAAGTTAAGGGTAAAGTAGAGCAATCTAGGAAAAGGAGTAGCGCCTTCCTCTATACCTTCGTGTAGTAGCTATCGAAAAGGGAGCCTTCGGGTCACCATCGACTAAGGTCGCCAACTTTACTTTTTGCACGTAGATTCCTATTCAAGGATCATATCGACCAGTGATTCGTAGTGGAGCAATACGTTCCCCTCTGGGGTTGGTATCAAAAGATCCAAAGGATAGTGACTAAAAACGGATGATAGGAAATAGCAGGAAAGCGTCAGAAGAAATGGAGGCATTTTATATAAAATATTCTGTGATCTGAAAAGGAGGCACTCGAGGCATATAAGTCATAGTTAAAGAAAATGGACACTGTGGACTGAGTTCAAATCCTAGACGAGACTGTTTGGATTTCACATAACGCTAGTAACATTGGGAAAGGTATGAACCCAAGTGTTCTCCGCACAGATATTGGTACTCCACCTTAAAATTGACCTTATTCCATACCCTGTTGATGGTGGTATCAGTAAATACAATTTTTTCTTAAAATAAAACTTAATATATTTTCATTACAAAGATTCAACTCATCACAGCCAATTCATCCATGTGTCCAGTACTTAGATGGGTGACCACATAGGAACAGCAGATACAATAAGCAATCTAAGACCTGTGTTATAGACAAACCTTTGCAAAGAAAAGAAATTTAGTGGCAATTAAATTGTTCAGTACTTAGATATTAATTTACAAAGCTTTTTGTTTAGATGTGGCACAAGGTCGTATGAATAGGTGCACCTAATGAGACTTGAACTCACGCGTGTAGGTTTGCCAGTTTAATTTGCAAACCATTTTGCCACCTGAGGTGCCCTTGTTCAGTTCTTAGATAGGTGATTACTTAGAAACTGCAAATATTATAAGCAACCTGAGACTTGTGTACCAAACTAGGCAAAGTTTAATGGGAGTCCCTGTGGCGTCAAGTACTGAGCTCCGGCCACGAATTTAACGAGTTCGAATTTCAATCCTACTATGACATTCACTTTTGTTTACATGGGAAGTTATGACCCCCCCCCCTATCTTCCCAGCTGTGGCTTAAATTGTAGCACTGTTGTTCTTCCACCAAGATGGCTTAGGCATTAAATAACCCACGATTATTGACAAATTCACTTACCTAAGAAGCAGCGTCGCATCAACCGAAAAGGACATCGACACAAGGTTAACAAAAGCATGGACAGCTATCAATAGGCTATCGATTATATGGAAATCAGACCTAACCGATAAAATGAAACGCAGTTTCTTCCAGGCAGCGGTCACATCGATACTGCTATATGGGTGCACTACATGGACTCTAACAAAACGGCTGGAGAAGAAGCTAGACTGCAATTACACAAGAATGCTGCGAGCAATCTTGAAGAAGTCCTGGCGGCAACACCCCACAAGACACCAACTGTACGGCCACCTGCCTCCTATCACGAAAACTATTCAAGTTAGACGAACCAGACATGCAGGATACTGCTGGAGAAGCAGGGACGAACTCATAAGTGATGTACTCTTATGGACCCCCACACATGGCCGTGCGAAGGCAGGACGACCAGCACGAACATACATTTAGCAGCTATGTGAGGATACGGGATGTTGTCCTAAAGACCTGCCTAGGGCGATGAACGATAGGGAGGAGTGGCGAGAGAGGGTCAGGGATATCTTTGCTACTAACACGACATGATGATGATGATGATTGATAAGCCGTTAAACAAAGAAACCAAAGCTAAGCAAAGCTTAGTAAATAATAAGAATAATAAAGGAAGTTAAGTGGTAATGAGCTTTTTCAGTACTCAGATGAGTGACTACTTAGTAGTAATTTACTAAGATTTTGCTTAGATGTTTGGTTTGGTTTCGTTTCTTTGTTTAATGGCATATCAACCTTTGTAGGTTATTTAATGCCAAAGCTATGCTCCTAGAAGAACAATATTTAACCCATAGCTGGGAGAATAAGGGGGTTCATACTTTTCCCATGGGTATTTGCCCGAAAGTGAACGTAATAGCATGACTGGAGTACGAACTCGCTTACTACGATTCCACACTTCATCGCTTTAACCATTACACCACGAGGACACCCCCTTGCTTAGATGTGGCACAAGGCCGAATAAATGGGTTACCTGGGTGACAACTTAGTAACAGTAGATACTGTAAGCAAGTTGAGATCTGTGTGTCAGACTAAGCAAAACTTAGTAAATAACAAATGCATTTATACACGACGAACACATAGTTTTATTATCATTTGGGATCCGAATATTGGTATCAAGTGCTTTGAACAAGGCATACGTCATACTCAAGCTAGAGCAAATAACAACACCATGGGGTATGGTGATCATCGTTCATTTCCATCCTTTTGGCTTTAGGTTCAAGGCTCAAGATAAATATTACTACGCTTCGTTGTTTTAAATTTATTAGAGACTTTTATACCAAAGAGGTTTTTTTGTCGAACAAAACAAGTTTTTTTTTAAGTATCTCAATTCATGTTATTTTCCAACAAATCGTGAGTCCATTATTACCATTTCTTGCAAACTTTGAATCTTCTAGTGGCGTACAAAAAATGCAAATAATATATATATATATATATATATATATATTCATCAGTTTGGACTGACAACTCATCGTTGCGTAATTCTCTCTCACCATCTATCCCTATCATCCATCGTTTTTGGCAGATCTTCAAGGTTGCATCCTGTGTCCACTCAAAGCTAATAAATACAATACCTTGCTGTTCGGCTATCACTGGCGCGTCAGTTTGCAGCAGTCCATGGCAGAACGTCACTTGTGAGCCCGTCCTTGCTCCTCCATCAGTGTCCCACATGGGAGTCAGGTTGCTGTACATCTGCGGTTTTGCGGGGTGTTGCTTCCAGGATTTGTTTCAGACAGCACGCAACATTCTTGTTTAGTTCCCATCAAGCTTTTTCCCTATGTGTCTAAGTTTGCATCTATGAAATACACCTATGGATTGTTACAGATTGGAAGAAATCCTGTTTTATTCTATTGGATCGATCATATTTCCATATGATTGATTACCTGTCAATAGCATTCCATGCCTTTGCTAGGTGTATGTTGACATCACAATATGCACTATCAGTCAAAAGTATTCAGTTGCCCAGTCCGCTAGGGCTGTAGAATACACCGATTGCACCTCTACAGAGAGGTAAGACCCCCCAACAAGTGCCCTGGATATGACACTAAACAATCTGATGGTGAGGTTCCAGCAATGCTGGAACTTTGTGGCATGCGGAGAACCCCTTCATTGCCATTGCTCCCAGGTCCACTCTGGCCCGGAGTGGTATCACCTGATAGGGTCCTATCTATGGGTTAAATAGAACTAACAGCATACTTATGCTAAACTGAATTGTTTGAGTAAACTGAATAGCTTGAAATAGAAATGTTTTTGACAATTAAACCGTACTTACATTTAAACTGCGGGCTTATGCTTAACTGAATATTTCAAATAGAACTGTTTTTCGACATTAAAACTGTATTTACACTCAACTGAATTGTTAACTGCTTGAATAGTTAGAAATAGAAATGTTTTTGACAATTAAACTGTATACTTATGCTAAACTGAATTGTTTTAAATAGAACAGATCATTTACATAAAAATGGATTTGGCATTAAATAACCTATAAAGGTTGATATGCCATAAAACCCACCAAACCAAACCGAACCAAACCAAAAGTTTTCAGCCACCCTCAAAAGTTTTTATTTCTTATCCTAGAAGTGTTATTTTTGATGAAGCAAGCACCACAATGGTTTTATTTATTATACTAAATACAAATCTTGCCCAGTCGGCTGTGGATGTAGAATACGCTGATTGCTTCTCGGAAGAGGGATAAGACTCCCCCAATGAGCGTCCTGGATAAGACACTAAACAATCAGATACAAAGGCTTCACTAATGCTGGAGCTTCGGGAAATGTGGAGTACGCTTTTATTGTCATTGCTCCCATGTATACTCCAGCCCGGAGTGGTAGCACCTGATAGGGTCCCATCTATGGGTCAAATAGAACTGAAATGTGTACTTACGCTTAACTGAATTGTTTGAAATTGAGTTGCTTTTACATTTAAATGTGTGTAAACAAAAAACTACACTTATGCTAAACTGAATTGTTTGAAACTGTTTTTATGTATAAAAATGGATTTAGCTTTAAATAACCTAAAATGGTTGATATGTCTTAAAACAAAACAAAACAAAAGTAAATTAAAATCTTTCTGAACCACATTAAATACAAATTAGACAAAAAATCAAAAAACGCAAAAAAAATTCTTAAGCTTTTAATTCGTCAAAATGACCCTCTTTAGCTGCTATCACTGCTTCACAGATTCACGGCATTCTTTCCATCAAAAACTGGATGTAGATTGAAGAGAGTTCTACCCAGCTTCCCTGCAAGCGTTGCCAGAAGTGAGGCACACTTCTGGGCTGCTTAGCTCTTACTTTTCGTTCCAGTTCATCCTACACCAATTTAATGGGATTTCAGTCCGCTGGTTGCACCGGCCAAGATATCAGTTGAAGGATGTGCTGTTTCTCTTTGCTTTTAATGTACCTCTGGCAGAGTTTACTCTTATGCTTCGATTTATCATCTTGCATGAGTAAAAATCCCTGCGCAAGAAACAGCGTTTTAGATTGGATCGCGTGATGCTACAGTATGTTGTAATAACCATACTGGTTCAATGTGCCCTTCACCTGATGCAAATCCCCGACTTTAAAATTGGCATCCCCCATACACACACCATAACAGAGCTTTCTAAAGGGTTTGCAGTTTTTTCATTAACTCTTCGTCACACATAAGCCTTCCTATTTGACTGAAAGATTTCGAACTTTGATTGGTCAGTCAAAATGACTTAATTCCTTTGCTTTATTGTCTAGTCTTTTTATGCTTTGGCCCACTGGAGCCTTTTGACATCGTTTTGCTTCCTTAATAGAGGATTCTTGACAACAATTCTGCCATATAGGCCAGCTTCACAGAGTCTGTCTTCTCCTCACAGTGGATGTTTTGCAGTGATATTTGGAGCTATCAACCTTTCATAACGCAGGCTGGTTTCTCAGATGAAATTGTCCTCTGCATAGTTAAAAAAAAAGGTAGTATCTAGCAAGTTGTAAATCAGCACAATATAGTCTAATATGAGTTCATATTGTGGTATAATGTAACTTTTGGAAAATGTAATATTCCAGCTCAGTACAAGATGAAATTTTGTCCAAGTGAACTCGACAAGAGCTCTTCGGCACGAGAAACAAAAAAAGATACCGAATCAGATGATAGACAAACACTCAGATATACCGGTAGAATAGAACCCTATCAGACTATTGATTAGTTGACAAAAGTAAGAGTGCTCGTGTATTTGTGCAAGTGCTTTCAAATGCGCATGCGTGTGTGTGCGTGTGTTTATGCGTATGTAATTGTGCGTGTGTAAGTGCATGGGTATGTACAAATGTCTGTGTGTATAGTAATGCGTGCGTGCGTGCGTTTGTATATATATATATATATATATATATATATGTGTGTGTGTGTGTGTGTGTCTGTGTGTGTGTGTGTGTGCGTATATGCGTATGCTTGTGTGTGTGAGTGCTCGTGCGTGTTCGTATATGTGTATGTGTGTGTGTGTGTGTGTGTGTGCGCTCATGCATGCGTACGCGTGTATGTATATGCTTGCGTGTGCATGTGCGTGCGTGCGTGTGATTGTGTGATTGTGTGTACGTCATTTAAGATGACAACATTTAGTCAAGTTTGATCGATTGTGTCTCGACGCTTTCATGTTTTAATCGTTTCTGACCAGCGGTCAGTAGACGCGTTAGGGTCATTCGGTTTTGTTTCTTTGTTCAACAGCATATTAACCTTTGTGGGTTATTTTATGCCAAAGCAATCCTTGTAAAATAAAGATAATAGAGTCATTAAACTAATAGTTGGAAGGATAAAGTAACTCATACCTTTTTGCGAGGATATTAGTCCGAAAGTGAAAGTAAAAGCGTGACAAGAGTTCAAACTCACTTACTACGATGTCGGAGCTTAGCACTTTAGCCACTACACCTGGGGGACTTTTCCTAGGGTCATTCTAACATCTTCTATACTCTTCAAGATGGATGTTCAAACAATCGCTTAGCTAATATTTGATGACCTCGTGGGTTTTTCTAACATTCCAACTGAAAACATTCCTGTTGGTGACGCTAAGAATAACCGACTGCATCCTCTGCAGAGGACCTAGATCTCTTGAAAAGTGATGCTTTTAATATGACACAAAACTTAATATCTAGGACACCTAGTTTTTTTCATTTTTTTTAGGGGTGTCTTACTCCTCTGCAGCGGATACAGTCAGCGTCATTTTAGTTCTGCCGAAAGGTTGATATATATACATATGTATAAATTCCTTTCCTCAGATCCCTAATTGATTATTGATTTTTATTCTTGTCAGAATATTCTAACTGGTCTATTTTCTTTTGTACCGTAAAACTCTTGTCACTCCAGACGAATCTTCCAGGGGAGAATATCGACCCGGTGACCAAAGACAGTTTGGCGGATTATTTGTGATTATTCTATTTCGGTCGCTGCAATCGACTTGTCCTTTTCATTTCTGCCCCACCCCTGCTACTTCCTTCCGGCTTCTCTACCTTTCATACCATCCGCATGGATCACTAGTCACACATGCCATTCGAATCCCTTCCTCTACCAAAATCGCACACACAGACAAGCCAACACACAAGAATACGCATGCGCATGGGAACAACTAACTGAAATAAGGATACGTTCAAGGACGAGGGGATGATAACATTGACTCACTAAATACATCACTAACACGTTAAAAACACAAAAGAAGAAATAAACACGAGATATTTACGTGGTGGGGTCGGGCATATAGAATATTTAAGCATAAACTGAATAAGAGACGAGGGATATATGTGCGCACACTCACACATACACACACACACACACGGAGAATTGCATATTGTCAATATCTTAGATTTATTTATTATACCAAAAGTATTATAATCATATCAACGTGCAGACATGTTAACGTATATTTCCTGTGTCATTTGCCATCTAATTTCTTATTTATTCTCCTTTATTTGGACTGCCCTAATGTTATCTATCTATCTATCTATCTATCTGTCACAGTCTGTTTCAATCTATCTATCTATCTATTACAGTCTGTTATCAATCTATCTATCTATCTATCTATCTATCTATTCCAGCATGGGTACTTTCATTTTAACACGTGACTAGAAATCGCTCAATAATTACGATTAATTTGCGACTTTCTTCACCTTTCCCTCTTCTAATTTTATGAACCAAATAAAATTCAAGTAAAGGATTTCTTCGGTTCATAATTATAATAGTTTGTTAAGTTTTATACCTGTTTTGCCATAACAACATCGTGCCCGTGGTGTAATTGTTATCGTCGTAGGAAATGGACACGGCGACACGAGTTCAAACCCTGGCCGAGACTGTTTGCGTTTCACATATCAATAATACCCTTGGGAAAAGTATGAATCCAATTATTCTCCATCCAGCTATGGGTAAATAGTAGGGCAGACTAGGTTCTTCAGCCTTGGTAAGGCAACTAGTCTAGGAGAAGGAAAACTCTGAATTCAAATCTGTTGAACTCCGCTTAAAAACTGACCTTGTGTCATATCCTGCCCGAGCGGAGGGGTTGGTAAATATGATAACATCGAGCACTTTCTATGCAAACTTTTTATTTGCATTTCTCACTCCTGGCTTAGTGGGTAGAGTGTTCGCCAGAGATCCGGGAGACCGAGGTTCAATCCCCGGTCGAGTCATACCGAAGACTCAAAAAATTGTACTTGATGCGACCTTGCTTAGCACTCAGATCAAAGGTAATGTGGAGAAATCCCGAAAAAGGGGTAGCGCCCTCCCCTACACTGCAGTGTAGTAGATATAGCAAAGGGAGCCTTCGGGTCGCCTTCGACTACGGTCGCCAACTTTACTTATATATATATGAGGAAACCAGTGAAACCCGTTATATTCTCGTTGTTATTCTGGCCTAAGATAATATTTTTGTATGAATTTAAGAAAAGAGTAAAAGATTCTAATAAGTATTTCATTGTTAACTCTAGTATATCCATATTTACCCAACCCCTCCGCTCGGGCAGGATATGACATAAGGTCAATTTTTATGCGGAGTTTAACAGGTTTGACTTCAGAGTTTTCCTTCTCCTAGACTAGCTGCCTCTCCAAGGCTGAAGAACCAAGTCTGCCCTACTATTTACCCATAGCTGGAGGGAGAATAATTGGATTCATACCTTTTCCAAGGGTATTAGTGCTATGCGAAATGCAATGAGTCTCGTCCAGGATCTGAACTCGAGTCCCCGTGTCCATTTCCAACGACGATAACTAATACGCCACGGGCACCTCCATAGATAACTCTGGTATATCGAGGATTTGGATGATAAAAAATGATATACTGTGTGGTTGTAGACCCCACAAAATTATCATTCAGACGCAAATTGGACTTGAAGTACCAATAATCTCAAAATGAGAGAATTTTTGGCATATAGCACAAGTGAAGATTATGCGATTATGTGGAATTTTTCTAGATCACAGTTACACACGCGCGCGCACACACACACACACACACACACACACACATATATATATATATATAATGAGAAACAACAATTGGAGCTGAAAGAGAATTTAGAAGTTTATAATATACACAATGTATGGAAAATATAAGTGAAGACCCAGTTTAAAATATGAATGAAATATTAAATTACTTAAGACATGTGAATCATTTCTATTCGAAAATAGTCATATATTTGCGTACAGTTATTTGGTTTCAAGTATCTAATAAAAATCGTTACTAAACAACTATAACGTCAAGTAACTATACTCAATATAAATAATTTCCAGTTATAAGGCACCAATTGTTCTTATCGAATACGAATAATTTTAAACAGATCTATTTGAACCATCGATTGGACCCAAATACGTACTTTCATTTCAGGTCAGAGTCGACCTGGGAGTAATGGCAATGAAAGAGTTCTTCACATTCTCCAAATCCTCATAACAAGAGCGTCCTCATAAAATGCTGTTTAATACGATACCAGAAGATCTCTTGAGGGGATCTAACGCTTTTACAGTGGACAGAGTCAGCATATTCTAAGTCCCACCGACAGGACAGGACCGGATCAGAATAGCGTCACAAGGACAAAATTGCAAGTCAAGATTTACCCTTTAAAATTTGTGCTAACGCTGGTAAACTGTGACCCACATTTTATTTTACTTCCGATAAGACTATTTAAAATTCTATTTAAATCGAACATTGTAAGTAGATATATCAGTATTAACCCTTCGAACTATTTTAATCGTTTTTATTCTACTCCGACCGGCGAGGTTTATGATATTATATCATTTCTGAACCCAGTGGAAGTTAAATTTGATTCGTTAAACAGAAAGTATCAAGAAATAAAATATATCATCCAGGTTAAGAGACAATTTATTTTTGCACATAAAAGTTCAACGCTCATATACGCATATTAAATTGTTGAATTGTTTTAAAGTTACGTTTTCAAATGTTGACATCTGACGTTTGTGGGTTATAATAGTGGCATATATGAGGCAACACCCTAGTGAAGTTATTTTCTTAATTTTAATAGAATAACTTTAACTTGAATTCTGACATCTATATAAACATTTTTTCTCCAACAACAAAGAAACAGAAAACTTCTTGGCAGCTCGACTTGAAAGATACTCTGTACCCTTCTTAAAAAGGACAAGGAACAAGGAAAATTGATCACAATGTACAAGATCTTACATCCGAGAGAAGACATAAACAGACTTTATTTGTGCAACAATTCGAGGACTCGAAGAATATACAAAAGAGAGCAAGAAAGGCTAATTACAGTAGCCAATAATAGCTTTGTCAGCATAAAAAAAGAAACAGCAAATGAAAGTTTAGAAAACAAAATCGGGAAGAAAAACAACTGTGTGGATATTTTAAGGGAAAAACTGGGAAGATTGCACACGAGATAACCTGGGCATGTGTTGTATATTGACCCTCGACCGAGCCGTCAATCAAGAGATGCACTTGTGTAAATAAGCGGAACAACAGCGGAAGCAGGTGTACGTTAGACAATAATATAACCATGTGCCCGGGGCGGTTCAAGGGAGTTGGAGACAAGATGCCGAAATGAGAACCAGCTGCAGACAGAGGGCTTTGGGCCCTCAGTGACCCATGGTTGAGAAACCCCAACCAAGATGAGAAAGAAGTGCTACTATGGGCGAGGAAGAACCTGGGTCAATATAGCAGTCTGTCCCTGTCTCCGACTCATCTCTCACACACAACAAACACCACCCTTTCGAGAATAAAGTGTGAGAGATATATTTTTATAAAGAAGTGTATTCGTTCGTTTGTTGAAGTCGTCATTACAGTTGATTATGGTTGTGAGCATACAACACATGATTAAGAAAGGGAAACTTTAAGAGGGAAACGGAATCTCTTTTAATAGCAGCACAAAATAATGCAATAAGTCTTAGCTGAAATTGATAACAAGCAACAAAATAGCAAATCTAGGCTATGTGGGAATAGAAATGAAGCAACTAATTACATAATAAAAAATACAACAAACTAGCACAAAATGAATATAAGACATTTGCACGGCTGGATGGGAAAGGTAATTCCCAGAGAATTGTACCAGAGATTAAATTTTTACCATTCTTACAAATGGTATATGCATAAAAAAAGGAAACCTGTTTTGAAAAATAAAAGCCATAAAATTTATTAGGATTTTGAAATACAACCCCCCCCCCCAAAAAAAAACTACTTTTAATTACCAATAAGTAAGAACTTGTCTTCTGACGGATTTTGTCGTTCCAGCGGACCACTCAGCGAAAGTTATTTACTAGAATACTCAAAAGAGTCCTGGAGACCTGAAGAAAGTTGACGTCACTCAAACTACTGTTATAACTGATGTGGAAAACTTGCCAGGAGGAAAATAATAATGATCTGTAGCATATAGAAACAACACTACAGAAAACACGATTCGATAACCAACAGAAAAAAAGAATTGCAAGGAATTTTAAGAAGATCAAGAGGTTGAAATACACCTGGAGTCTAAAAAAAACACCTTATGAAAGTACCAAATTGGAAGACACGAAACCACGATGGTATACATGGATTCTGGTTTTTAAAAAAATCACGTCGATCTATGACAGATTATCTCAGCAATTGGGTAGATGCCGATGAGAGACAAAAATACCCGAATAGATGACAAGGGGAAAAATACCCTGATCCAGTAAGACCTCGAAAAGAACTATCTTAAGGAACTAAAAACCAATAACGTGTTTACATATGATATGAAAGATTCTAAGAGCCTAGATAATTGAAGAGATATATTACAGGTTTGAATGCTGAGGACAATTTCAGAAAGAATACCGGAAGGGAACACGAGTAATATCATCATCATCATATCGCGCTGGTAGCACGGATATCCCTGACCCTCTCTCGCCACTCCTCCCTATCGTTCATCGCCCTAGGTAGGTCTTCAGGACAACATCCCGTATCCTCACATAGCTGCTGAATGTATGTTCGTGCTGGTCGTCCTGCTTCTGCACGGCCATGTGTGGGGGTCCATAAGAGTACATCTCTTATGAGTTCGTCCCTGCTTCTCCAGCAGTGTTCTACCCCTCCTTTTTTTACGTACACATGGGAAGCAGCATGATGGACGTAAAGGTATTTGAAAAAAACCATGGACGACCAAACTCAATACCTAAACAGGTCCTGGACGTGAGTTTGACGACTTTACGCTTAGGATCGTTAGTTCGATCGGGGAACTACTGCTGCTCCTATATAAGAGTGGCTTCTATAGAAGAGAATAAAACAGCCATCGAAAGATAACCAACCAACGAGTAATATAGACCTACACACCTAAAGATATAAGCAGATAACATATCAAAGATGTAAAAATTAGGTGGTAAATGTAGACACGGTATGGATAGACTACAAAAATGTCTATTATATGGTCCCACAAACATGGACAATAGAATGTCAGAAAATGTTGTAAAAGCTATGGAGAACTGTAAAGTGGAATTAACAGCAAGTAGAGAAACCTTAGCAGAGGTTAACATACAGATGGACTCATTCTTCCTTCTGCTATTTCATAGCAATTATGCCACTTGATTATATACTAAGAAAATGTACAAGAGGCTACAAATTTACAAAGTCGCAGGAAATTATAAACCATCTCATGTATAAGAATGTTATCAAGATATTTGCCAAAAATGAAAATTAGAAACCCGTATGTATATTTTAGTTTACACAAGAATACTGCGAGCAATATTGAATAAGTCCTGGGGACAGCGCCCCACAAAGCAGCAGCTGTACGGCCACTTACCACCCATCACGAAAACTATCCAAGTTAAACGGGAAACTACCGGAGAAGTAGGGACGAACTCATAAGAGACGTACCTCAGTGGACCCCTTTAAATAGACGAGCAAAGGCAGGACGACTCGCTAGAACCTACATACGGCAGCTCTGTGCCGATACGGGATGTAGCCCTGAAGACCTGCCGGAAGCAATGGACGATAAAGAAGGAGGGCGAGAAAGGGCCAGTAATATCCGTGCTGATGGCGTGACATGATGTTAATGTTGATGTATATTGACCTAACCCCACAGTCCGAAAAGAATGTGACTAAAGGTCAATTGACAGGTTTGACAGGTTTGAATTCAGAGTTTTCCTTCTAGACCAGTTTCTATACCAAGTATAAAGGGTCTAAAGTAAAGTTGCCGACCGTAGTCGAGGGCAACCAAGAGGCTCCCTTTTCAATAGCTACTACACCGAGGTGTAGGGGAGGGCGCTACTCCTTTCCCTGGATTGTTCCATTTTACCCTTGATACGTAACTTATATTGCTGAGTGTTAAGCAAGGAGGTATCAAGTACCATTTTTAAAGTTTTTAGTATGAGCGACCCGGGATTGAATCCCGGTCTCCCGGACCATTGGCGAACACTCTACACACTAAACTGTCCTATTATTTACCCATAGCAGGAGGGGGAATTGTTGGATTCATACTTTTCCCAAGGGTATATGTGAAATGCAAACAGCTTCATCCAGTACTTGAACTCGGGTCCTCGCGCCCATTTCCTACAACGAAACCATTGTAACACAGGCGTCTCCATTATAAAACCTTAAATAAACTACTTGAATCTATAGCAGAGATATAGGAATGGAATTTGAGATTGAAAAAATGTGTCATTCTTATAATGAAAAAAAGAAAAAAAAACAACAGAGGGAACAGAACTGCCCAATTTGGAAAGCATGAAAACACTTGAAGAAAAATAATCAACAAATACCTGGAAATATTTGAAACGGACACCACTCTTCAAATGAACAAAGTAGTAATTCGGGCAGATGAACGAAAAGAACAAGAAAAATAATGAGTGTGTACAAAGCTCCTACGCCCAAGAGATGACATAGACCGATTCTATGAGTCAAGAAATGTTGGAAGAGAACTCGTAAGCATTGAGAATATCGTCGATACAACAATTCAAAGATCCGAGGAATATACAGAAAAAGAACAGTGAAAACTAATTATAATGACTATCAACAGCAATATTAACAGAAATAACTTAAGAATAAAGAGAAAAAAAAAATCTAGAAAGCAAAAATGGGAGGGAAAAACAAACAGAAAAGAACAATAAAAAAATCAAGAAAGCAAGAATGGGAGGGAAAAACAAACAGAAAAGAACAATAAAAAATATTGAAAGCAAAAATGGGAGGGAAAAACAAACAGAAAAGAACAATATAAAATCTAGAAAGCAAAAATGGGAAGGAAAAACAAACAGAAAAGAATAATATAAAATATAGAAAGCAAAAATGGGAGGGAAAAACAACTTTATACATACTTCGAGCGAAAAACTAAAGAAATTGCGCAAAATGTAACCTGGACATGGCCAACTTTAATAGAGAAACTGAATCTCTTTAATAGCAGCACAGAATAATGCCATAACCAATTATGTCAGAGCAAAAATTGATCATATGCTACAGAATAGCAAGTACAAGTTAAGGGGTGACAGAAATTAAATGGTTAATCTCATTTTAAGACTAGGCACGATTAGGTAGGAAATTGTGAAAGAATTTGAAACTTCTTCAGGCTGACAAATGGTAGATACACAAACCAGAATCTGATCAAGAAATTGAAGCATAAATTTCCCCGTCTTTTTGTGATACAAATAGACCATCAAATTCTGGCCAGAAGACCAGACCTAGTGTAAATTTTTAAAATAAAATTGTCATCTAGAACATAAATCAAGTCCATCCAGACTGTGCCATTTTAAGAATAAACTGGAATACTTAAAAGAGTCCTGGATAACTGAGAGAACTTGCCGTGAATTAGAGTGAAAATATAAATAAAGCACTTTCTCTGTGGCGTTTAATTAAACAGATAATAATGAAGAATTGTTAACTTTGTTCATACATACGTACATACATACATACATAAGCATATGCACACACATATATGCACATAAACTCTCTCAGACAGACTCATAAGCAATCTACACGCATACACATATATCAAGAAAGATAGAAATTACATTTGACCACAAAATGGCTCGATAGCAGGTAATCACCCGCCAACTGTTCTACCTATTTGGCCATATCTATCTATCTATCTATCTATCTTGGTTTGGTCATTATCTACCTATCTGTCTTAATCTAATCCTATTTTTCATGGTCTGGTCATATCTATCTATCTATCTATCTATCTATCTATCTATCATGGTCTAGTCATTATCTATCTATCTATCATGGTCTAGTCATTATCTATCTATCTATCTATCTGTGTGCATGTGAGTAAGAGAGAATATCCGTGCGTACGTGACCATTTGTTACCATGCCTGATCATGTAAAGGGAGACAAATAGACAAAAGTGCCGAATGAATCAACGGACGACAGAACAAGAGAAGAGCTTCAGACCATAAAGGAGAGGTCACAATGGTCAAAAAGAGAAAGAGATGAGAAGGACGTGAACGAAGCTGTTGGGTGAAAGGGGTTCTTGTTTTCTCAATAACTGAATAGAAAGAAGCAGTCATTTTAAAGACCGAATAGTTTCACTCGTCGTTTCCCGCAAACAAAATCAGAACAAGTAGGTGGCGCTTCTCGTGACGGACCTAATGACGTTTTAGGCGTACGGCTGACCATGTGACTTACAACATGGTAGCAGTAGCAATGGAAGAAGACAGAGAAAGAACTCCCGCAACAGCAGTGATTATAGTTGTCGTAATGCAAGTCGTCTTGTTGGTATAGGTTTGGTTTCTTTGTTTAATGGCATATCAACCATTGAAGGTTATTTAATGCCAAAGCTATTCTTCGAGAAGAACAGTAGTGATACTATTTAACCTATAGCTGGGGGGATAAGGGGGTTCATAACTTTCCTAAGGGTATTTGTCCGAAAATGAACGTAATAGCGCGACTGGTGTACGAACTCGCTTTCTACGATTCCGCACTCCATCGCTTTAATCATTACACCACGAGGACACCCCCTCTTGTTGGTATAGTAACGATGGTAGTTAGAGTTTAGTTAGTAGAGATTGAGAAGATTGGTGATATGGGACGATGTTTAAAAGAGGTTGTTCGAATCACAGATGAAAGAGAAGAGCAAGGAAGCTATCAAAAGGCGGACTTTTAGAGAGGAAGTGATAAAGAAGGAAAAAGAAAGGGAAAGACAGAACGTAGCAAAGGATACAAAGAAGAAAAGAAAGAATTCGAGAAAGAGAGAATAAAGAATGTATGGGAAAATAAGCAGTGTATATGAAAGAAAGAAAGAAAGAAAGAAAAGTTGAGAAATTGGTGTATAGAAGAAAGAAATAATGAAAGAAAGTATAAAACATGAAATAAAGAAGAAAGAAATGAAATGAAAAGAACGAATGAAGAAAGTGTAGAAAAATAGACTTTGAGGATGTAAGAAAGACAGAAAAAACAGAACTTTGAACATGCACAATACATTCTTGGCACGTTTGTTTGTTTGGTTGGTTGGTTTTATTGCATATCAACCATTGTAGCTTATTTAATGCCAAATTCATTTTTTGCAAATAAACAGTTCTATTTCAAACAATTCAGTTTTGCATAAGTACCCAGTTTAAATGAAGTACGCAGTTTAAATGTCAAAACAGCTCTATTTCAAGCAATTCAGTTTATCATAAGTACACAGTTTAGTTCAATTTGACCCATAGATAACACTCTATCTGGTGTTACCACTCCGGGTTAGAGTGGACCTGGGAGCGATGGCAATAAAAGGGATACTCCGCATTTCCGAAAGCTCCAGCCTTACTGGAGCCTGACCATCAGATAGTTTAGAGCCATATCCAGGACACTCGTTGAGGGGAGTCTTATCCCTCTGCAGAGAAGCGGTCGGTGTATTCTACAGCCCCGGTCGACTGGGTATTGGTTTGGTTTGGTTTGGTTTGGTTTCTTTGTTTAATGGAATATCAATCTTCATGGGTTATTTAATGTCAAAACCATCCTTGTAGAAGAACAGCAGTGATACTATTTAACCCATAACAGGGGGATAAGGGAGTTCATGCCTTCTCAAGGGTATTTGACTGAAAATGAACGAAGTGAGTTTGAACTTCAAGAAAGAATAAAAAATGTTGTGAAAAATAGGCTGGATGAATAAAATAAAGAAAGAAACAAAGAAAGAAACAAACAAACAAATAAACATGGAATAGAAAAGAAAAGAGAGATGAGTGTATGAAAGAAAGGGAGAACGGTTGGAAAATTAATTCGTACCAAAGAAAGAAAGAAAGAAATAATCTATTTGTTTGCTTAACGGTATATCAACTTCTTATGCGTTATTTAATTCCGAAAATTTTTTCGATTGTAAATGTTTTACTGATCATAACTATATTTTCAATGTCCCATTGTATTTTATTTTTCGTGTTTATTATGTAACTGGGTGCAAACAAATATTTTTCGTGTTTATTATGTAACTGGGTGCAAACAAATGATTATAGACAAAAGTCTATAATCATTTGTTTGTACCCAGTTACATGATATAAAGTATTCTTATCTAATACCAATAATTCATATAAAATTATATAGTTTAAAGTAACTATAATAATGATCATATTTCTGCACAGTTATATGCTTCTAAGTATTCCTATCTAACATTAATAATTTAATATTTATTGATAATCATTTTTTGCACAGATATTTTGATACGAGAATTTCTATCTAACTGCAATAATTTGCAAACAATTATTGGTTTTAAGTAATAATAATAATCTTTAGTGTGTAATTATAGGTTCAAATAGATATCAATAATGTAAAAATTTACTCACATTTACATGAAAAAATCTATTTGTACAACCAGTCTGAGTCCGAGATCGAGTGGATTTGGGCGTAACAACAATAATGGGATACTCAACACTTCCTAGAAATACAAAAATGGAGCCTTACCACCGGATGCAGTTTAAAGTCGTGCTCAACCCTTTCTTGTGTGAGGTCGGGTGGCAGACATTCATCTCTTCAGAAGATGCAGTTTTAAACACCGACGACGGCACAGGAAAAGAAAGAATGGAAAGTCAGTATGAAAAAGAAAGAAAGAAAGAAAGAAAAGTAAAGATAAAGAGAGATGTGTATAAAAGAAAGAAAGAAAGAAAGAAAGAAAGAAAATTTGAGCGAGAGAGAGAGAGAAAGAGAGAGAGAATTGGATAAAAGAAAGACAAAAAGAAAAAAACTGAAAATAGACAAATAAAATGTAAGAAAAAAAGAAAACAATCATGGATATATATATATATATATATACTCTTTAAGAAAAACAACGAAACCGGTCACATAGGATTATAAATTTATTTCCATCCTGTTACGCATTTTTGAAATTTCCAAAAACACGAAAAAAAATTAACAGGACTTCTTCAGATCTTTTTGATAAAAAAAAAGAAAATAGAATAGACACAGAAGAGTGGGAGGGGGTAGAAGAGGGGTGAAGAGTTATCTCCTCATTAAGCCCACTTCCGTTTTAAATTTTAATTTAATAGATATATCAAACTAAAACAAATATCTAATTTATTTAAAATATTTAAAAATTTCAAAACTATTTAGAAAGCAGTAATCAGTAGTACGTATGTATTATATGTTTTTTCACAATTTTCTATCAAACAATTTATTTTATTTATTCATTTACATTAATTCTCAACAACTAACTATGCTTTTTTAAAAATTATTTATCGTTTAAATTTAGCCCTATGTCTACGCCTAGCTCTTAGTTCATTTCTTTTATTTAATAACTTTTTTGGCTCTGGAAAAAGCAAAATGTGGATTTTTTCTTCAAGACACAGATTGCACCTATTATCGAAAGACTTTGGGGTATTAGATTTTTTTCAATATGGACCATTGAATGTCAGGGGTTGTTTTTCTTAAAGAATTTATTGCTCTGTATTATTGTTACATTGAGCTCTTTACCAGGAAAATTTAAATATTCATTCGTGAATAATTTCTTGTCCTGATGGAATTACTCCCAACTCCGGTTTAACTGGACCAAGGAATACTTATATATATATATATATATATATATATATATATATATATATATATATATATATAATCCTTTCCTATGTTTCGCTCCGTTTGGCATACGTCTATAAATATTGGGAACCCACTCAGTATCAAAGCCAATACTCAGAAGTAAGTATTTATCCAACCATTTCACTATGAGCTGGATGCGACAAAGGGTCTATTTTTAAGCGAAGTACAACTGGTTTGAATTTAGAATTTTCCTTCTAGCCTTACCATGGCTAAAAAAACAGTTTGTTCTACTATTTCCCCATAGCAGGGGAAGAAAAGATGAATATATGACTTACCCAAGGGTATTAGCATGAAGTGAAACGCAGTCTCGTTAGGATTAGCATTCGGCTCACCAATTCCATTTATTGCGACGATTTCCGTTGTTCTAAGCGTGTCTCCTACTTGGAAGTAATGATTTGCTCAACCAGCTTGTTAACTATCACTCTATGTCAAAGATAGATATATTTTATCACACACACAAACACCTCATGGGGCTGTAGAGGGGTAAGACCCCCCCCAACGAGTGTCCTGGATATGACACGAAACAATCTGATGGTGAGGTTCCAGCAATACTGGAGCTTTGGGGAATGCAGAGTACCCCTTCATTGCCATCGCTCCCAGGTCCACTCTGGCCCGGAGTGGTAGCACCTGATAAGGGTCCTATCTATGGGTTAAATAGAATTAACAGCATACTTATGCTAAAATGAATTGTTTGAGTAAAACTGAATAGTTTGAAATAGAAATGATTTTTACAATTAAACCGTACTTACATTTAAACTGCGTGCTTATGCTTAACTGAATTATTTCAAATAGAAGTGTTTTTCGACATTAAAACTGTATTTACACTTAACCGAATTGTTACATACAACTGCTTGAATGGTTAGAAATGGAAATGTTTTTGATCATTGAACTGTGTACTTATGCTAAACTGAATTGTTTTAAATAGAACAGATTATTTACATAAAAATGTATTTGGCGTTAAATAACCTACAAAGGTTGATATGCCATAAAACCCAACAAACCAAACAAACCAAAGAAACTTCTCACATATCTGATCAGTCAGAAACGGTTTTTTCTCAGTCGCTTAACTACGATTAGGATGAGATACAAGGTCAGGTTTTTATGCTGAAACCCTTAGGGTTCAAGATGAATTTGTTCAGTTGGAATTCCTTATTTTGAGAGGAACTTTAGCTGTCTGACAATGAACACGAACCTACCCCTTTTAGACTGTAGGGGTAGTTGCTACTCGGGTGACACCATTCCTTGAAGTCAAGCTCTTCAATTTTTTTTACTTTAAGCCAGCTGATGTAACATGTAACGTATTGTTCTGGGTTTCATTGTATCTGTATGTTATCTCTGAGCGATTGAGATGGTTTGTCTCATATCTTTCCAAAGCGTTTTATTTGTATGCGAATTAAAACTACTTCAATTGGTAATTTAACTCAGTTCGTCGATTCTGTTTTTCATGTTTTTGACCAAATCCGCATCTTCTCCGTGTGTCAGAATGATATTATTTTCCCGACTTCTTCTCCATGAACAGCACGTGACGTAAGGTCAACTTTTTGGCGGAGTAAAACTAGTTTGAATTAGGATTTTTCCTTCTACTCGTATAGCTACCTAATCAAGGTCAAAGAATCCATTTTGCCTTGGAATTTTCCCATTGTGTAAGAAGGAAGGGATGGATTCATGTCTTTCTTGTGGGCATTAGCACAAAGTGAAACGCAGACAGCCTCGTTTAGGATTTGAACTCGAGTCTCCGATTCCAATGACGTGAGAACAAGAAACAAACTCTTACAATAAAGAAAAAAAATGAAAGTTTCTTTTAGTTTGATTTCTTTGTTTCAATGGTATATCAACCTACTTGGGTTATTTAATGCCAAATTCATCCTTCAAGTAGGACAGTAGTGGTGGTTGTATTTTACCAATAGCAGGGAGGATAAAAGGATTCATACCTTTTCCCCAAGGGTATTTGTCCGAAAGTGAGTATAAAACCGCGACTGGAGTTCGAACTCGTTTACTACGATTCTGTAGTCCAAGTAGGACAGTAGTGGTGGGTCTATTTGACCAATAGCAGGGAGGATAAAAGGATTCATGGCGTTCCCAAGGGTATTTGTCCAAAAGTGAACGTAATAGCGTGATAGGAGTTCGAACTCGCTTACTACGATTCCGTAGCCTATCGCTTCAAACAGTACCCCACGAGGATACCACCCAACAGGTTCTTTTTTAGCATAATGTTTTGAGTGTTCGCCAATGGTCCGGGAGACCGGGATTCAATCCCAGGTCGAATTATACCAAAGACTCGAAAGATGGTACCTGATGCCACCTTGCTTAGCACTCAGCACTATAAGGTATGGATCAATGGTAAAGTGGAGCAATCCAGGGAATGGAGTAGCGCCCTCCCCTACACCTCGCTCTAGTATCTATTGAAAGGGGAGCCATCGGGTCGCCCTTGACTATGGTCGCCAACTTACTTTTACTTAACAGAAGAAGGAAGAGGAACAGACAGAAAGATTGATTGGTTTAGTCTACTTCCTTCTTAACTTTGAACAAATTAAATTATCAAGATTTTTTTAGTTAAATCAGGTCGCATGATGACAATATATATATATATATATATATATATATATATATATATATGGGGGGGGGTGGAAATAAATCTGACGGTATGAAGATGTACAAAATCTGATTGGACAGATGTTTTTTGAGGTAGTACGTTAAGTTTTTAAAATAAATTTCGATCACTAGTCATATCCCACATTTAACCACATTTTCCTCATTTGACGCTGTTAAAGGAAACAGACTGTTTCTTCTTTTTTTCTTTTTTCGTTACTCTAAACAAATGAAAAAAATTAATTTAAATAAGACTCAGAAGATATATTATGGCATATTGAAAAACTCTGATGAAGTTTCGATGCAAAAAAAACCGAAACGTTTAACGTTAGCAAATAATTCAACTATAAAGAAAATCATCTACTGAATACCTTGTGGTTTTTCATATTTGTAAACTTTCATATATATATATATATATATATATATATATATATATATATATATATATATAAATTGGCTGGTCTTTTACATTCTTTGCTGATTTTGCTATTTTTTTGTGATGAGTAACATCCGGGTCATGACAAAGGCACGTTTAAAAGTTGGTCTACAAATCCGGAAGATTTTCTTTTATGTTTTGTAATTGTTTTTTCATCTTGTTTAATGTGTATCTAGCCTACTTACATAGGAATATGTTTGATAAAAGAAGACAAACAACTTTGGGAAAATATGAAATAGTAAAAAAAATTACAATTCAAAGAAACAAATTAAAAAAAAAACAAAACAAAAAAAAAACAGAATTGAAGGAATAAAAAGAAAAAAGAAAAAAGAAAAGGCAACAAGATGGGAAACGGCGGGAAAAAAGGAAGGTATTAAAATGAAGCAATCGGAGACACAAAACACAGAAGAAAGAATAAAGAAGAAATGAAATAGAGAAAGAATGAAACTCGAAAACTAAAAGAATGTTTAGAAAAGAAACAAAGAAACAAAGAAACAAAGAAAGAATTGTTTAAGAAATGAAGAAAGGCAGCAAGTAAAAATAAAGAAAAAGATTTTTAAGAAAGAAAGAAAGAAAGAAAGAAAACAGAAAAAACGAGAAAAAGAAAGAAATGGTATGAACAAATAAAACTGAAAACGAATAAAAAAAGTAAATAAAAAGAAAGTTAAGAAAAATGCAGGAAGGAAGGAAATAAATAAAGAAAAAAAAGATAATTTAAAAAATAAAAGAATGAAAAAATACTTACAATTTCAAGAAGAAGAAAAGGGAAAAGGTGAATAAAAATACTAAAAGAAAGAAATAAAGAAAGAAAGAAGGAAGGAAAGAATGCTATGCACTGAAAAGTAGAAAACGAATGAAGAAAGGAAATGAAAGGAATGTTTAAAAATGCTGAAAGAAAGAAAGAATGAAAGAAAGAAAGAAAGAAAGAAAGAAAGAAAGAAAAATATGCTATAGAAAATGAAGGAATGTAGGAAGTAAAAATAAAAATATTTCTTATTTCAAGATGAAGAAGATGAAGAAGCAGAAGGCAAGGAAAAGAGAAAATAAGATAAGTAAATAATAATGAAAGAAATAAGGAAAAGAAAAGAGAAATGAAAAGAAAAGAATTCTTTAGGAAAGAAAAGAAGACTGGAAAGAAAAGAAGACAGGAAAGAAAAAGCAAAAACAGAAACAGCATATACGAGGAAAGAAAAAAAAAAAAAAGAAAACATATTTTTAAAAGAAAATAGGAAAAAAAAAGAAACTACCTGCGGTTCTGAGATAGAAAAAAATAAGGATGGGGAGGAAAAGAAAGAAAGAAAAGATATTTAAAAGAGAAAGTAAAGAACAAGTCTCAGAATCCCCGTGGCGTAGCGGTTAACGTACCAGACTGCGATTTCTTTGTAAGAAACGAGAGTAGTTTACACAGAAGATAGAAAAAGAAATTATGAAAAGGAAAAATTATAAATGAAAAAGAGAAATGATAATGAAAGAACGCAAACGACAGAAAAGCGCTTATAAAGAGTGATTCCAAAAAAAAAAAACTTCAAGAAAACAGACTCGAACAACAAATAAAAGGGGAGGGAGAGGGGGGTAACAGAAAAAATTTAGTCAGCTATTTTTTTTTTTTTTTTATTGAAGATTGAATTTCATCTTTGTACTTATTATTTCCTTCTGTTGCTTTTTTGAATACCACAAATGTCGGTCTCAAAAAAAAAAAAAAAAAAAAAAGGAGGTAGAAGGAAACAATGCCAATAAGAAAGTTGACAGAATAAGAGAGACAGACAGAGTGACAGAGAAAATCAAAAGAAAGAAAGAAAGAAAGTAAGTGAAAATATATTTTAACCATTTTTGCTGCGTAACGGACTTTGAAGTCTAGCCTATTCCCCACTCAACACCCGCATCCTAGATCCTTGTTAGCCACTGAGAAGTTACATCCCGAGAAAACAAATCAAGATCCTAAAATGGGCCACCTATTTATTTAAAGCATTCCCACGATATATATATATATATATATATATATATATATATATATATATATATATATATATATGTGTGTGTGTGTGTGTGTGTGTGTGTGTGTGTGTAGTTAGGCAGCAGTCGTTCATTTAAGCATGTTTCATTAAATAGTAAAGACAAATTTTGTCTGTATAATTTGATTAAGATCCTTTCGAGTTTCCTGATAAGAGTCTTGGCCTCAGGTTGGAATTGGTAGATGAATTTACCAAAATTATATAGTTATATATATATATATATATATATATATATACTGTGTGTGTGTGAGAGAGAGAGAGAGAGATATCGAGTGAGAGAGAAAGACTGAGACAGATACAGAGACCAAACTATTGAGAGAAAACGCTGAGATACACACAAAAAGTCTTCATTTATATTCGTGTACTTACAAATCTATCTATCTATCTATCTATCTATCTATCTATTTGCTTTGAATTTTATTTTATTTTTATGATGCTGAGATTCCTCATATCGCAACCACTGCAGAAGGCTCAGACCGTCTTTAAAAGGCTATGACACGAAAATGTATCTGATGGTGAGAATACAGTTCTGGAGCTCTAGGGAATGCAGAGTCACCCTTTGTTGCCTTTCCTGCCAGGTCTACTTTCACCCGGAAATGTAGGGTCCCAGCTATTGTTCATAGAGATCTGTTTGAAAATTATTAGCATTTGATAAAAATTCTTAAAAGCATAAAACCATAAATGATTATCGGTATTAAATACGTATAGTTACTTGAAACTAATAGTTAATAGTCCATAACCGAGCCATTAGTCTAATGAATACAGTGTTCGCCAATGGTCCTGGATACCAGGGTTCAATCCCTGGTCGAGTCATATCAAAGGCTCAAAAATGGTACTTAATACCGCCTTACTTAACACTCAGCATTTTAAGGTAAGGATGAAGGGTAGAATGAAGCAATCCATGGAATAGAATAGCACCCTCCCCTACACCTCGGTGTAGTAGCTATTGAAAAGGGAGCCTTCGGGTTGCCCTCTACTACGGTCGCTAACTTTTCTTACTTTTACTAATTAGTATTAGAAAAAACAGTTACTTGTAAATTATTAGTATTAGATAAAAATACTTAAAACTATGAAACTGTTTACAAATTACTAAGGTTTGGTTCCATTGTATGGAATATTAACCCTTTTGGGTTATTAAATGCCAAATCCAGTTATATATATATATATATATATATATATATATATATATATATATATAGGAAAGAATACCATGTCTCTAATCCAAACCGTACATCAAAAAAGACATCGCTCTTCACGTGGGTAAACAAAGAGCCCGTTCTGCTGAGGTTGTGGCTCAAGCCCCAATGTTCGAAAAATCAAATACAGAGCCGAAACCCAACTTACATAGATGCAAAAACATTGTTAACTTAGCAAATATTAAAGATAGGACTTGGAACATAATAAACTAGCTGCTTGGGTTACAGTTTAGTACAATATAGACATTATATGCGTGCAAAAACATAGACATTATCGTAGAGAACGAGACTCAAAATACTATGATACCCATAACAATTGAACATTTATCTCGGCATCTGCATGGAGAGACTCCATTAATGCCATCATAGGAGGTGTGGGAATGCTTCTCAGTACTCCTGCCTTAAGTCATTAAATATTATCGGGAGAATCCAATGATAAAGGCTACATCTAATGGCAACTGCTGCACAACGGCTGTCTCTTAATAGAGTCCCACTAATGACTGTGATGAATTGGAAATCACAACCTTCTACAACGGGCTATCTTCCTTTGCTCGACACATTCGCAAACACAACGTTATAATCATCGATGGTGACAAAAATGCACAAATAAGCAAAGAGGGAAATAATAAATTCTACTTACATGACTTGCCAAATAGAAATGGCGAATATGTAGCAGTTTTCCCACTCAAGAACATGTAACATATTGACCCTCGACCGAGCCGTCAATCAAGGGCTGCACATTTGTAAATAAGCTGAAGAACAGCGAAACAGGTGCATACGGTCGAAGATATCGGAATATCACCTTGACCTGTGGACATGGTTGAATTCGGTGCAGATGCGTACGCCCACAGGAAGCAGGTGGGTGTCAAACAATTATATAACCAGGTGCCACAGACGGCTTGAGTCAGTCAGTTCCAGTCGGTTCGAGTTCCAGTCGTAGTTGGAGTCTGTTGGGGACAAGATGCCGAATTGAGAGCCAGCGGCAGACAGAGGGCTTGGGCCCTCAGTGACCCACGGTTGAGCAGCCCAGCCAAGATGAGAAAGAAGTGCTGCTATGGTCAGAAGAACTTTGGGTGAATATGTGGCAGTCTGTCCCTGTCTCCAACCCACCTCTCACATATAACCAACATCAACCCTTTCGCAACCCTTTCGAGAATAAAGTGTGAGAGGTATATTTTTTTATAAAGAAGTGTGTTTGTTCGTTTATTGAAGTTCGTATATTATTGTTGATTATGTTTCCGCTTATATTTGTGCGCATATATTTGTATATGTATTATGAGTGTACAACAAACAGTCTTTCATGCCTAAACGATTAATTCCAAAAAAGGGACCTACACCGACCCAAATAACACTAACGCATAACTAAATTATATACTCAAGAAGTGGATAATTTGCTCTTTGAACTTTGAGTCATATTCTTCTCTTGAAGGAGTATCTTTCGACTACAGATTTGTATTGGCAAAGATACGCTTGAGTCTACGTAGAAATAAGAAATAATCAGTCAATTCAGCCCATGACTATGCGTATTTTGATATTGTTTTCATGTTGTATACTCATATACATGCAGATGTAAGCAGAAACATAATGACGACTTCAAAGGACGAACGAACACGCTTCTTTATAAAAAAAAATATACCTCTCACACTTTATTCGCGAAAGGGTTGCTAAAGGGTTGATGTTGGTTATGCATGAGAGGTGAGTTGGAGACGGAGAGAGACTGCCACATATTGACCCTAAGTTCCTCTGACCATAGCAGCACTTCTTCCTCATTATGTTGGGTTGCTCAACTGGGGTCCTGAGGGCCCAATCTCCCTGTCTGGAGCTGATTCTCACTCCAGCATCTTATCCCCAACAGGAACTGCAACTCGAACTCTAACTGCCTGGAACTCACTGCCTCGAACTGACTCAAGCCGTCTGTGGCACCTGGTTATATTATTGTTTGACATCCACTGCTTCCTGTGGGCATATGCATCTGCACCGAATTCAACCATGTCCACAGGTCAAGGTGATATTCCGATATCTTCGACCGGATGTGCCTGCTTCCTGTTACACAGGTGCATCTCTTAATTGAGGGCTCGGTTGAGGGTCAATATGTTACATTCAGTAGATGAGACATCGCTACCGAGTCATGTAAATTAGTCTAAAAAGTGGGAGAATCGAAACCCTCCAGACTACAGCATCGTTGAGATAAGCTAGAGAGACCTCGTTTAGACTCCAGGGAAAGATCATCAGCTAACGCCGGTGTGAAGACATCACAAGGAGAGAAATAATTATAATAATAAATTAAATTAAACACAACAGGCTAAATAAATGATCAAATCACAAAATTAACATAATATTGCCACGTAAATAACTAAGCAGCATAAAGAAAACCACCCTTCCCAGAATGTTCCACTAATGAGATCACCCTTCTCATCATGTCCCTGACAACAGTATATGGATGAATAACTATGATCTGAAAACCTCTTGGTCAGACGATCACACAGGTGAGAAACTGACTGTTACCAAGCGCCACTGATTTTATGTCTTTACTATCCAAGCTTCATATCTATCTATCTATATATATATATATATATAATTCCACTTCTATGTTTATATTTCATTACCACAAAATCCCACTATATAGCTGGCCACGTTTTTTTTACTGACCATTCTTGCGGAAGATTGATCGCGCAAATCGATGCGAAAAAATGTTCATATAAATAAAATTTTCGGAATTCCGACCAGTCAGATCAAATTCCTTCCTCTGAGTAATCACGATTATTCGAAAAGACTTGTTCAGTATCGATAAAATAAAACCAATATCAGGAAATAGAATGCTCATTACAAGATTATTTTCCTCACCAGATATCAATAAAACAGTTAATTGGATACCCGGAAACACTCTTTATTTATTTTTTAAATCTCAAACTAGACGGATCAATTTTTCAACTTTCAAAGAAGTATTTTCCTGAAAAAGACGTACACGGTGGCGTAAGAATAAAAATGAGATTTTTCAGTGTCCAGATGGACAGCAACAATCAGCTCCAGTCTTGTATGGTAGACAAGACCAGAGGACCAAGAGCTTATATTTTACTGGCTAGGATCTTTTCCTGTGTTAAACACCAATCCATATACAAAGAGAAAAGGACTAACATTATACAATCTAGAATCATCCTCAAACAGTCTTCAGAAGCCGTCCATATCCTGAGAATCAAGGGATAATGAAATACAGTCTTGATTAATACAATCTTATCTAGCAGTCTATATCCAAAGTGAAAGGCCAATGTTATGCTGTCAGGAATCATTTTCAAACAGTTTTCTATAGCAGCCCTTATCGTGAGAGATAATTACTTTCATTATGGAGTCAAGAAATAGCTTTAGTCTCGAATAGCGGTCTATATACGGAGAGAGAATGACTTCCATTATACAGTCTAGAATTAGTTCCAGTCTTACATAGCAGTCTATATCCAGAAAAAGAATGGCTTTCATTATACAGTCTAGAATTAGCTCCAGTCTTACATAGCAGTCTATATCCAGAAAGAGAATGGCTTTCATTATACAGTCTAGAATTAGCTCCAGTCTTACATAGCAGTCTTTATCCAGAAAGAGAATGGCTTTCATTATACAGTCTAGAATTAGCCCCAGTCTTACATAGCAGTCTATATCCCATAGACAGATTGTTTTTCATTATACGGTTTAGAATTCTTCACTTTCCCAAGAGTATAAGCGCGAAGTTAAAAGCAAACAGCCATGTCAAGATTTTAACTAGTCGTGTCGATTCCATTTCCTACGTTACGCTAAGTGCACCTCGAGTGTTCTCGATAAAACACTAAACTGCATCTGATGGTGAAGCTCCCCTTTTGGGGAGCTGGGAAATGTGGAGTACTCCTTCACTGATATTACTTCCAGGTCCACTCTGATCCGGAGTTGTTGAACCTGTTAAAGTTTCATCTATGGGTCAAAGAGATTTGTTTATATTTGAAACTATTTGACTGTTGGCAAATAGAACAATTAGTCTTAGATGACAACGCTTGACACTATTTATTGATCGGATTTTAATCACTCATTTCCTTCTTTATCCTATTGTTGGGTATCACATACCTTTTCAGCATAATGAGCTGTTCCATCTGCCATATATGGCAGTAGCGGAGATCAGTCTGGAAATAAGCCTACAAGTCAGACCAGAAGAGCCGTTCCTATTGTTGAAGTATACCATTACTCTATCACTCATCCTATGTTCTTATTACTAACAGTCTCCCTCTTGTAAATACTCTTTCCTGTAAATATAACTATTTCCCTCGCATATCGTGGTTTGTCTTATTATTACTACTACTTGTGTTCACTAACCAGAACACAACACCTATATATATATATATATCTTTAAGAAAAAACAAAACCGGTCACATTAGGATTTTTTGTCCTGATGGAATTACTCCCAACTTTGGTTTACTTTGACCGAATATATATAGTTATATATATGTTTTCGCTTATTTATACAATATAGGTTGGCTTGAAATTAGCTGAAAAAGTTGAGGGTTTATCTATGAATCCAATTGGCTAAGAAATTGTATTTTTGATATTTTTGGAGGGAAAAGATTTCCAAAATGATTTCAAGTTTTGATCCTTCAAATTTTTCGTGTTAAGTCAAATATTGCCGTCTGCGAAGTATCTCGAAGTACAAAAATAGCACGAATGTGCTGACTGAATAATAAACATAAAAATACAGACAAAAATGACAGCTTCAGGAGTCTATTTTTTGCACAAAAATCAACACATTTTTGTATAGAAATTAGTCGAGTTCCCATATATATATATATATATATACATATATATTAAATATCCAGTCAGCGTCCAAAGACAGTGGGTGTGGATTATTCTTGACATAGAATATATGAGGAAAATCATATAAATCTATGAGAGTGCTCAATGTATGGCCATTGTCAGTTCCCTATTTATTCGCTGGGGTATAACAAAATTCACATTCAGAGGGTATATAGTACAATTTGACGGAGACTCGAATGAAATAATTTGATTTCCATTTTTAGCATTATTTTTATGCTTATTTTTATTTTATTTTATTTCTTTTTTAATTGATTCATTTTTTAAAAATTCTTTCATTTTATCTTCTGAATACGAACTGTAACTCCACATTTGCTACTCTGCGACAAGAGAGAAGCATGTAAGTAGTCATTTGACGAGACGGAGAGTATAGTAATATTTTCTACCGAAATAAATTTATAATGGCGACTTAACCGAGTTTGAGTCTCCATCAAATTGTACTATATATATATATATATATATATACTAACAGTGTATGGTTGTCACTATCTCACTTGGTGGCAGACCAAATAGAGTATAATTTGGAGAGTGCTCAATATCTGTGATAGAGCAAATATATAATATATATATATATATATATATATATTAGTTTTTATGTATATTTGATAGCATGGATACTTATCTGCAACCACTAGTTTCATGTCATCTTTATACGACAATCATTTGGCAGATAAAGAAAGATTTTGGAGAAATCGAAATGATCGAAAAATACAGTCAAAAGAATGTTTACGTTTGAATTAATTGCATATAACTCTTTGTGTGGGTGTGTGTGTGTGGGTGTAGATTATATTTGCATATTGTTGTGTGTAGTCGTATATTTGATTGTTAGTATGTGTTAGTATGCTTGGCAGATTTGAGATTGGCTCCTGAATATAGCGATGTGTAGCGGAAGTAGCGATGTGTAGCAGAAGTCATGAGACAGTTCGGGATTTAGCTGTATAATTTTTTTTTCTGTGTGGAGTGATGATTTTAACTAAGGAAAAAATCAATCATAATCATTGCATAGTGAAGAAAATGAATTTTTTGGTTTGACATGTGAGTATAATAGACGAAAATGGATGTTGGATCTAAAACGTAAGAATAATAGGCGAGGTGGGAATATCATTGTGTTAAGAGACATGGCATATTGTAATATACTATGTGTATAATGCAATGCTTGTATTTGTATGTTAGAATATACGACCATACACAACAACACGCAAATATAATCTACACAACCCCCAACACACTCACACAAAAAGAATTATATACAATTTTGACGTAAACATTCTTTTGACTGTATTTTTCGATTTTTTCGATTTTTCCAAAATATCTCTTTTTCTGCCTGATGATTGTCGTATAAAGACGGCATGAAACCAGTGGTGGCTGATAAGCACCCATGCTTTTAAATATATATAAAACTAATAAATATTTACTTATTATATATATATATATATATATATATATGTGTGTGTGTGTGTGTGTGTGTATGTGTGTGTTATGGTCATGTACCCCATGACATCACTGCATGGACCTTGCCCGACACTATAAATTTTGACTTACTCCATAAACGAGTCACCGAGTCTAGTCAGTTACCAATAACCGTAACTGTCTGTATTTCCGTAAATATCTACTGTTGTAAACCTTATATCTCTTTGTGTTATCTATTTCTGGCCTTTCAAGAGCACAACAAAGTAGTAGACATAGCTCCGATATAGTGACAAAGTCATAGTGAGGCAACGTTTCTTGAAGAAGTTAACTCCAAAATCAAAACTGGAAAAGGAAGCTCGTGTATCGAACCTCTGCGTATTAATAGCTATCCTTAGACAGGAAAAGTTAAAGAGAAGGTACTCTGAAATAAAACGCGTGATTTGCATGGTCATAAGTTATCTTGCTCTGTGTATCACTGGGCTGCTGCGATATAGACCCAGAGAGTGAAATTAGCATCTTACAAGCCACTACTATCCAACAACGAATAGATTTCTTGTTACCTCATTATCTTACGCATCTTGCATGTTTTTCACAGGTCGAATTAGTTGTAAATCAGAATGTTTGAGTTGTAGTTTTAATGGTAAAGACGACTATTGTCAGTTAGCATGTCACATTCATTATATATATATATATATATATATAACATAATGAGAATTTTAGTGATATATACATAACATTATGAGAATTTTTCTGACATATATATATATATATATATAACATAATGAGAATTTCAGTTATATATATATATATATATATATATATATATATATATATAAAACATAGTGAGAATTTTAGTCATATATATATATATAACATTATGAGAATTTCTGTAATATATATAATATATATATATATATATATATATATATATATATATATATATATATATATAACATAATTAGAAATTTAACGTAAAGTTGGGCGATCCCAGCTTAATGCGTCCTGCTACACAGAAGAGTTGTAATATAACGAAGCAGTCTGTCTGTGGATGACGCTCCCTTCCCGGGGGTTGATCACTTTGGCGAAGGAATTAACGGCTGCCACCAGCGTAATGCAAAGCTCTTCCAACGAACTGAGCAATCCGTTATCTGGTAACGCAAAATGTAAACAAACGAAAGCTAATTCATACTGCTTTATAATTTCAGAACTGACGTAGGTCGTCTGATGGCTGAGCGGTAAGATACTAAGTCTAACGTAAAGTTAGGTGTGTTTTGATTCCAGCTTGAAGCGTCCTGCGTCTCTAGCCACACTGAAGAGTTGTAAAAAACGAAACAGTCTGTCTGTGGACGACAATATATATGAGGGTTTTTTTTTTGTGTGTGTGAACTTTTGTGAGGTATAGAATACTTTCTCACTGCAGCAATGGTGAGTGATTTGAATTATTTTGAAATTTGTGAAGTTAATCTGAAACTCTTTTTTTATATGTGGTGAACCAGTCCCGTCTAGACGTCTATACATCATTCTTTTGTATATACTTTTTGGATGTGCACCTGTCTTCATTAAATTTTGAATTAATATACTTATACCTTAATTTCTTTAGTTTCTTGATTTAAAGGCATATCAACCTTCGTAGGTTGATAAATGCCAAATCCATCCATGTAAAAGAACAGTAGTGGCACTATTAACCCATAGAGGTACTATCTGACCAAAAGTCCGAACGTGAACGTAATTGCTCGACTGGAGTTCGAACTCACTATCATGTCACAACCCAGCATGTTAACAACAACACCAAGGGAATCCCCCCCACCATAGTATTAAGGATAATAAGTTTACGAAGTTATAATAATAAGTTTTTGAGGTTATATTATGAGGGTATAATAAGTTAAGGAGGTTATCTATATTTAACTAAAATTTTCATTGTGTTCGTATGTAACCAGAAACCTCACCCCTCTCTAAGAAAAAAAGATAAAACTGCATTTCATAGTGATATTTTATTTGTGCTATACACACAAAAGCTCCCAGAAACTAAACCAATTTTTAGTCAAATTTACGACTGAATGTATGGGATGACTGTTCGCGCTAAACGTCAATTTAATATAATTATCGATATAATTCAGGCAATTATAAAACGCTAATTCAAATGCTTTCTAAATTGCAGCATCGTTATCATCATGGACTACTGTTATAACTGGAACCCAATGCGTTCAGGGATCGTCTAGTTAATATTAGTTCTCAAGGTTTTGAAGTAATGAAATTATTGTCCCACGGAAATTTTTCAAACACTCTGTACCTTTTCGATTTATTTTCTTTTACAGCCAATTTATTTCGTGCCACTGTCGAATTTTTGTAATTTCTATGTGTCTAATTATCACGCAGAATCCTCACGCTTCTCTTTTGTTTTTTATTTATTCCATTTCATGTTATCTTATATTTCTTTTGTTCTTTTTGTCAATGTGAACGCCACCTGGTCTTTACTTGGAAAAATATAAAGGATGTTTTGGTTTGGATTGTTTTTGTTGTTGTTGTTGTTGAATGGCATATCAACCTTCGTGGGTTACGTAACATCAAAGCCATCCCTGAAGAAAAACAGTAATAGTACGATTTAACCTATAGTTGGGGGATGAGGGGGGTTATAGCTTTGTAAAGGATATTAGACCGAAAAAAAACCGTACTAGCACGACTTGGGTTCGAACTTGTTTATTACAATGTCGCAGTTCAGCACATATGCCACTAAACCACGGGAAGAATCTGACTAAAGCAAGTTTGTCTACATGTAACCGGAAACGATTTAAAAAAAAACGGCACGTTAAAGCGTGGTTCTTATTAGAGCAATTCACTTAAAAGGCTCCAGGAAACAAGAGCAATTTTCTGTCCAATATGCGACTGAATAATCTTTTTAGTGGGGAGGTCTTCGTGGGTGCTGAATGCATGTTTTTTTTTTACATCATCCAATCAGTGAGAATGTAAATCAACTGCTTCATGCGATGCAGGATCAGTTTTTAAGCGGAATCAGAAAAAAAGAAAATGAAAAAAGAAAAAGGAAAGGCAAAGAGTCTAAAGAAACACACAGAAAAGAAAAAAGAAGAAAAAAAAAGAAAAGAAAAAAGGGGAAAACAGTAAGGCAAAACTGAGTAAAAAACGAGGATAAAAGGATTTGGGTTGGGTTTATGGCATATCAACCATTCTAGGTTATTTAATGCCAAATCTATTTTTATACATAGAAACAGCTCTATTCTAAACGATTCAGTTTAGCATAAGTACACAGTTTAGTTCTATTTGACCCATAGATAGTAGCCTATCAAGGGCTACCACTTCAGACAAGAGGAGACCTGGGAGCAATGGTAATGAAGGGGTATTTGGAGTTCCCCAAAACTCAAGCATTACAGAAGCCTCACCATCAGGTTTTTTAGTGTCATATAACCAGGACACTCGTTGGGGAAGTTTTGCCTCTCTGCAGAAATTCAGTCGGTATATTCTGCAGCCCCGGCTGACTGGGCCAGAAAGAGTTAAACACACAGAAAAGAAAGAAACAAAGAAAGAAAAAGAAAAGAGAACAATTAAGGAAGAAACTGAGTAAGAAAAAACAAGGAAGAAAAAGAAATGAAAAAGACTTAAAAGGAAGAGAAGAGACAAAAATAGAAAAGTAACGCAGAAAGAAAATATAGATTACTAGGATCGTTAAATAAGTTTCCAGATTTTTTTTTTTTCGTATCGTTACTTTCATTGATAGTACACACATGAAACTCTAGTCCCCTTCCAAGTAATCTCCTCCGGCTGCAATACACTTGTTGTACCGTTCCAACAACTTCTGAAAGGCACCATGGAAGTCCTCTTGTGTGAGCGTATCAATGACCTTCGTCACAGCCTCTTTCATCTTCTCAGTTGCCTCATAATGACTGCCTCTGAGCTTAGGGAATAACCAAAAGTCACAGGGAGTAAGATCTGGGCGATAGGGAGGGTGAGGAAGTGTCTTGATGCCCATCTTGGTCAAATAGTCTGTGACAAGGATGGAGTTGTTGACTGGTGCATTGTCCTGGTGGAAATGCCACTGACCCGATTTGAAGAGAGCTGGTCTCTTCCGACGGAATCTCTTCCTGAACTCTCTTAAACCTCAACATAGTAACCCTAACCCTAACCCTTTGGCCAATCAACTCTGTTCTATTGACATCCTTACTCCTCCCACACCTCTCATCATCCCTCACAGACTCCCTTCCTTCCTTAAATCTCTTATGCCACTCAAAAACTGATGCTCAATTCATGCAAGATGGTCCAAAAGCAGTCTGAAGCAAGCCATACCTTTCTGTGACATTTATTCCAAGTTTAAAACAATTTTATTGCATATCGTTCTTCTAAAGTGTCCTCACGTCCAGATTGCACTTTTGAAATTCACCGGCTGTGACAGTCAGGCTTTAGTAGGGTGTATTCTATTTCCTGCTGTAGCTGTTCATTTGAACCTGAAATCATAAAAATTGATCAGTCATCTTATAAGATGTATAGTAATAAGATACTGAATTCTCAAGAGTCTACGACAAATGCCTGTACCAAAAAGTCTGGAAACTCATTGAATGCGCCAGGTATATACGTGTATTTTATTTATAATTTGAATTTTCTTTCTTCATTTCTTTTTTGTTTTCTGTCTCTTCCTTCTTAAACTTTTTTCAGTTCTTTTCTTTCATGTTTTCTTTTAGTTTTTTGTTTGTTTGTTTTTGCTTTTCATTCTTCAACAGTAAAGAACAGCTGGGATCGGAAATGATAAAGAATAAGTACAAGGTGATACTCAATAACACATCTCTTTTCCATCTTGGAAGTCTGAAGAAACGAACCAACAGTTTTTAACTGTCTTGACAACAAGAATCCATTGATTAGTGGAAGTCCAAATCTAAACTTTCAAACACATATCTGTTCGTGACATAGTAGTATTAACAGAACAAGATATGAATGCTTATTCTTCTCCGTTGCTCTCATTCATCACCATCAATTAATAATGACCCAATTCATATTGATTCTGACAAAGAAAGAAAGAAAGAAAGAAAGAAGCAATTACCCTATGCTTCAGACGCATATTGTCCGCTTTAATTGAATGAAAGAAATGTAGTTAGAAAGAAACGAAAGAAAGATAAGAAAAGAAAAAGAAAACAATGAGAGAGAGGGGGGAGACAAGGAGAGAGAAAGAGATAAACGGAAATGAATAAATTACAATTGTTTATTTTGAAAATTTATTTTCCAAATTAATTCTTAAACAAAATGGGACGTGAAATTTATTTCATAAATGATGATAAAATATTCTGAACATTAACAACTTATATAATTTTAATAGAATTGTCGATACATATTCATACTTCTATCTATCTATCTATCTATCTCAACATGTTTGTTATTCTATCATAATAATTTTAAAGCACTAATACACAACTCAGTTCCTTGCCTCTCTATCGATCTATCTATCAACCTACCTTATTCATATCTATCGATCTGTCAATCTGGTTTCACCCCTGTATATATCACAAGAATATTTCTCCTTTGAATAGAGATACGAAAATGTAGGATTAGATCATCATATTGCCGTTGACTTCCAAACTTCAAATCTATCTATATTACAGTCTCTTGATCTTCGTATCAGTAGTAACGTAACACAGCAAAAAAAAAAAAAAAAAAAAATGGCACATCGTAGTGAGGCTTTTTACCGCTGAAAAATTAAAATGATCTTAGGGAATAAATTAATCAAATCCAGTTATATTAAAACGGAAATCATCTCAACCCAGTAGAATAAGCAAATTTGAACAAAAAATGTGGGATACTAATGTGGACGCAACTCATAAAAGAATGAAACAAACTAAGAAAAAACATAAAAACTAAGATCAAATATTCAACCAATATGGTATATATATATATATATATATATATATATATATATATATATAAGAAGTTTATGATTCATACTAGCTCACTTGGTGGGTTAATAGCGGACCAAATGTTGCAGTATTGTTAGATAGTGCTCAATATCAATTATAGAGCATTTACACACACACACACACACACACACACACACACACACACACACACACACACACACACACACACACACATATATATATATATATATATATATATTACATGGTACAGTCTGTGATTTAAAAAAAAACATTCACTCTGTCCGATGGTTGCTGAATACATGAAACCCAGGGTCACAGTAATATGCATGAAATATATATATATATATATATGTGTGTGTGTGTGTGTGTGTGTGTGTGTGTGTGTGTGTGTATCGGTTAAATATCTAATTCTAGTTTGTTTTATATATATTTAAATGGCAAAAGTGTCATGCCATTCTTCCTTATCCTGTATTGATTTCATTTTTGAGGAATAATAAATTCATTCCAAAGATATTCCAATAGGGAAACGTGTCTATCTAATTTTCAACGCTGCTTTCCTTTTTTCTCATACTGCTTGGAATTCATTTTAATACACACACACACACACACACGCACACACACATATATATATATATAAGCTTTGATAAACAAGAAAGTCGCCAGGTTCGTCAATCAACCACGCTGATCGATTACGATTTCGCAAGGTCATTTCCTGTAATTAAAGTTTTGTTTCATAATTAATCAAGCGGATTAATCAATGCTAGACAAAAGAGTGAATGTATTTTGGGTTTCATCTCGACAGGATTGGCGTTTAAAGTCCAACCACAGCTTCAGCCTACCTCATTTAGGATAAATTTAATCAAAGTCATTATGGTTAAAATCAAATCATTATCACTATTTGTTATTTCTTTAGAACCAAGCAAATTTCATTAGATCTAACCTAAATTTTCGACAAAAATCACTATATATATATTTTTTAAAAAAATATTTTCCACATATATCATAATTTTTATGCCTTCTATTTTTATTTTTATTTTTATTTCTTTTTCTTCCTTTTGACTCGAA
>OY757934.1:45158782-45168782 GCA_963585895.1 Sepioteuthis lessoniana
AAGGGTATTAGTGCTATGTGAAATGCAATTAGCCTGATCATGGATTTGAAATCGTGTCGCTATGTCCATTTCCTACGACGATAACCATTACACCATTAATTTACTGTAACCGATAGATTTCATTCTCTCTCTCTCTCTATATATATATATATATAAACAAAAAGTTTTGTAATTTTTTTTAATTCAAGAAAGCGCCCAAACACTGGCCAGCAGAGAAAGAGAAAACTTAAAAGAAATTAATTTCTCAACACTTTACGCTGGTTTCACGACTAAAGGTTTAATATGACTGTTGTATAGTGGTAAGGAAGAGATACACAGTGAAATACAGTTAATTATTCATTAAAATTAATTTCTCAAGACTTTACGCTGGTTTCACGACTAAAGGTTTAATATGACTGTTGTATAGTGGTAAGGAAGAGATACACAGTGAAATACAGTTAATTATTCATTAACTGAAAATGTACAGTCCAACAAATATTATAAGTCTCGCTGTTGTCTACTACAATACACCTACACGTATACGTAATACAAATATTGGCAGAGACATAACCAAACATAATGACGAACTTCAATGAACAAACGAATACACTTCTTTATAAAAAATATAATCTCTCACACTTTATTCTAGAGAGGGTGAGGTTGGTTGTATGTGAGAGATGAGTTGGAGACGGCGACAGTCTATTATTTTGACCCAAAGTTCTTCTCGTGACCATTGCAGCACTTCTTCCTCATCTGGACTGGGGTTGCACAACCGAGGGTCACTGATGGCCCCAAACCGCCAGTCTGCAAGCTGGTTCTCACGCTTCGGCATCCTGTCTCCAACTGATTCGAACCGCCCCGGGCACCTGGTTATATTATTGTCTTCGTCCACCTGCTTCCGCTGTTCTTCCGCTTATTAACACTGGTGCATCTCTTGATTGATGGCTCTGTCGAAGGTCAATATATAACATAATGTAACAGTTGTATCGTGGTTAGTAAGAGATACACAGTGAAATATAGTTAATTATTTATTAACTGAAAAGGTACAGTCCAACAACTATTATAAGTCATGCGCTGCTGGTGTTACGTCCGAAGTTGGTCTTACTACTGACCGAGATCTTTCAGTACTGACTGTGCTTAAGAAACACGACGTCTTTAATTCCTCCGAGATACCGGAAGTCACGTGATTCGAGCCACTGTACAACAGTAACTGAAATGTAACTCAAAAGTCAAAGAATACATTTCCAGATGTTTCAAGGATGATCTTAAGTTATGTATTGCCTTCGTAGCCGATTTCGGATTGTTAAACATAATATCGGCTCTGACTGCAACTTCGACTAGAATCTGGAATTACCAGGCTGCCTTCTAGACATTTTCGTGCTTCGTAACTTCGTTTTCTTTTTATGAATGTGTAATTCAGAAGTGAATGCATAACAAAAAGAATTATTAAATCTCGAATATTCCCGACTTAAGCAGCGGAAAAAGAAAGAAGGAGCAAAAAACAAGTATTTTTCTAATAAGAAAGTATAATACTAAAATGGTCACATGTGTAAAACCTTCTAATTACACTAAATTAATCGTTTCTCCGGAAAAGAGGACTGGTAGTTATGATAGAATTGTTTAAAAGAATTCAGAAATAAAGTAAATGTTCTTACAATACGGAAAGAAAATTGTTCTAAATGAAACAGTGTGAAAAAATTTTCAATACGGGGAAAAATTGTTGGACTGTTAATAATTTGGGCTGCATTTTACGAACGATAAAATATATGTAAATCGATGCAATATATATATATATATAAATCCAAATTTTTATTATTAAATTAAAAACCTGATTAGGTAGTCAGCCTATTATAATTCAACCTCTCCTCGTCATTTCAAAGTTGTTTTAAGCATTGATTTGTATATATATATATATATATATATATATACAAATCAATGCTTAAAACAACGATTATGAGTCAACCTTTCCTCGTCATTTCAAAGTTGTTTTAAGCATTGAATTCATGGTGACAATTGCATAGAAATTCGCTATGCTTATTTCCTCTTTTGTAATGTTCCGTGAGGCGGGTAATTTTGGTCGATACTCACAAATCTCTTCCCTCTTGTACAATGCCGAATACTGAGAATGAAATGCTAAACAATACTAACTCGCAATATTACATTTTTCATCTAGTTTGCATTCCTAGTAACGTGAACTCCAGTAACACATTCCATTTCAACACTTGTGTTTGTTGGCAAGAGATCCGTGTTCAAACCACACGGGTCGTTCTCGGCATATTCTTATATATAACAAAATCTACAGACGAAACTATTTCTTTGAGAACTAATAGTCGAATCTGAAAAGTTGTGGAACGATTTCTCAGAACTCCGTTTTAATTTTCTGCCACGAATTTTCTCGACGTCAGATCGGATAGGAGGTCGCATTTTGGGGGAAAGTGAGGACACAATCTTTCGTCCATTTCACGATTGTATTTTTTATACATAGCGTTGCATAATCGAAGACGTATGTTGTCAAATTTCTTCTGGCCCAGTTGGCTGGGGCTGTAGAATACACCGACTGCTTCTCTGCAGAGGGGTAAGACCCCCCCAAACGAGTGTCCTGAAATGACGCTAAACAATCTGATGGTGAGGTTCCAGCAGTGGTGGAGCTTTGGGGAATGCGGAGTACCCCTTCATTGCCATCGCTCCCAGGTGCACTCTAAACCGGAGTGGTAGCATCTAATAAGGGTCCTATCTATGGTTTAAATAGAACTAACAGCATACTTATGCTAAACTGAATTGTTTGAGTAAACTGAATAGCTTGAAATAGAAATGCTTTTGACAATTAAACCGTACTTACATTTAAACTGTGTGCTTATGCTTAAGTGAACTATTTGAAATAGAACTGTTTTTCGACATTAAAACTGTATTTACTCTTAATTGAATTGTTACATATAACTGCTTGAATAGTTGTAAATAGAAATGTTTTTGACAATTAAACTGTGTACTTATGCTAAACTGAATAGTTTTAAATAGAACTGATTATTTATATAAAAATGGATTTGGCGTTAAATAACCTACAAAGGTTGATATGCCATAAAACCAACAAACCATACCAAACCAAATTTCCTTGTTTTATTAATTCAGGAGATATTTCATTAAGGTCAGCAACTTTTCTGCTTTTAATTTCCTCCGTAAACTGTCCAAGTTTGATGTCACATCAACATCATGTCACACTTCTTGCACGGATTTCTCTGACCCTCTCTGGCCACCTGTCTCTATTGTCCATCGGTCCCAGGAGGTCTTCCAGGCTACATCCTGGATTGGCACACAGCTGTTGTAGATAGGTTCTAGCTGGTCGTCCAACCTTTACTCGTCCATGTGAAAGGGTCCACGGGAGCACATCGTTTATTAATTCGTACTTATTTCTCCAGCAGTTTCCCCGCATGTCTGGTTCGTCTAACTTGGATAGTGTTCGTGATGGTTGGTACGTGGCCGTAGAGCTGCTGTTTTGTGGGGGCTGGCCTCCAGGACTTGCTCAATACAGCTCGCAGCATTCTTGTGTAATTGCCATCAATCTTTTTCACCATACGTTTAGTTAGCGTCCATGTGGTGCATCCATAGGTCAGTATTGACTCGACTGCTGCTTGGAAAAAAAAATGCATTTTATTTTATCGGTCAGTTCTGTCTTTCATATGACCGATAGACTATCGATAGCTGTCTATGCCTTTGCTAGTCGCGTGTTGATGTCATTCTCGGTTGATGAAACGTTGCTTACGAGGTAGGTGAAATTGTCCATTAGTTTCAGAGTACCACCCTCTAATGACGAGATTTCACCTCTTTGATTAAAGCACGTGTTCCGTCTTGTCTGCGTTGACATGGAGGCATGCGTCAACAGCTGCTCGTTCCATATTATGTAGCAGGAATTCAGCTTAGGCGGGTGAATTTTCCAGAAGCGCTATGTCATCAGCGTAGTTAGCGTCCGTAATAGTTTGTGCGGGGTATCTTCTGCCTCTTTCCTTTGCCAGCTTGAAACCGTTTTTCAGATAAAAACAGGTATGGGGCTAATGTATCTCCTTGCAGCATACCTGCTATAATGTTGAAGTAGTCCGGGTCTCCATCCGGTGAGCGGACTTTTACTTTCGTGTTTTTATATCACATCATTATGGCTGTGATATTTTCTTTGGGGAGGTCGTAGGCGAGAAGTATTTGCTCCATCTTTCCTCTGTGTATGGAGTTAAATGCCTTGGAGAAATTGACGAATAATAGTATTACTTGAAGGTTTTTTGCACAAACACCTTCAAAAATTCGATGGATAGTCGAAATTTGTGATGTCGTGGATCGATTCCTCTGAAAGCCATTTTGGTACTTCCAAATTATTTTCTCATTTATAGGTTCTATGCTGTTGTGTAGCAGAGCATTGTAGATCTTGGCCGCTATGGATTTAAGGTTTATACCTCGGTAGTTCTTGGTTATTCCGAGGTCCCCTTTCTTGGGGAAAGGGAGGATGCATCCCTTTGTCCATCTGTCTATTATGTTCTGGTTATATACGGTGCTACAGTATCGGAGCAGTATTTCGTTGAATTCCCAAGTCTTCCAAACTTCCGGGGATATTTCATCAAGCCCTGCTGCTTTCCTATTTTCAATTTTTCTTAGTACGAGGATCATTAAATAAGTTTCCAACCTTTTTTTGTATCGTTATTTTTATTGATAGTACACACATGAAACTCTAGTCCCCTTCCAAGTAATCTCCTCCGGCTGAAATACACTTGTTGTACCGTTCCAACAACTTCTGGAAGGCCCCATGGAAGTTCTCTTGTGTGAGCGAGTCAAGCATCTTCGTCACAGCCTCTTTCATCTCCTCAATTGTCTCATAACGACAGTCTCTGAGCTTTGGGAATAACCAAAAGTCACAGGGAGCAAGGTCTGGACAATAGGGAGGGTGAGGAACTGTTTTGATGCTCATCTTGGTCAAATAGTCTGTGACAAGGATCGAGTTGTGGACTGGTGCATTGTCCTGGTCCAAATGCCACTGACCCGATTTGAAGAGTGCTGGCCTCTTCCGATCGAATCTCTCACTGAACTCCCTTAAAACCTCAACATAGTAACCCTAACAGTTTGGCCAATCAACTCTGGTGTATTGACTTCCTTACTCCTCCCACACCTCTCATCATCCCTCACAGACTCCCTGGCTTCCTTGAATCTCTTATTTCACTCAAAAACTGATGCTCAATTAATGCAAGATGGTTGAAAAGCAGTCTGAAGTATTCCATACGTTTCTGTGGCATTTTTAGCCTATTCTATTTAAAGTTCTAACGTTGAGTATCACTATTTGAACTGTGCTTTTACATTTTAGTAACTAATGTTTTAGTTTGAGTACTGTAGTTGATTTTTTCGAACACTGGGTCCAAGGCTTCAACCTCAGCTGGACCCTCCCCTTTTTACCCGTGCGAAGGGCAATGGGGTTTGGACATGTGCTTTGAGTATCAGTCATGATAATCTTTCGATAGCTGTGTTTTATTCTCATCCATGTAAGCCACCCTAAAAGAGGAGCAGTTGTAGTTCCCAGATCGAACCATTGGATTCTGGCCGTTAACTCGGGTGATTCGTCCACCCGGTACCTGGTTAGGCGTGCCGTTGACCCGTCGTTGGGTTCGACCGCCTTTACGTCCACTACGCTGCTTCCCATGGCTTCCAAGGTATATCTTGGGTAAGAAAAATCCTTTTCCTTCCCTTAATTCTTGCCCTTTCCCGACCGTGAATGAATTAAGTTTTAACTTAGTATAATTCCACAGCTACTTTATTTTTAAAATTGATAGAAGAATTCTTATTTATAGTTCATCGAAATCTTAAAGGCATTCTATTTTTACACTTACTTAGGCTTTCAAAAACTCTGCAATATTTCCAAAATTATAAAAATCTTTTACCTCGTTTTTCATGGTTCAGCTGTAAACTAGCATTTAGATTCACAGTATTTTACATTTAAAAAAAAAACAGATGATATTCAGCAATGATTTTACACATAATAAAATCTTCTATGCGTTTGAAATAACTGTATAGTAAAAAGACAAAGGATAACTAACCCGTTAGCTGACCAGTTCAAACAGCAGCTTCAGATTTTGTTTTTTTAGGTTTTCTTTCAGTAATGCACGTCAATTCTAAGGTGGAATGGGCAAGCTCTTATTGACCATTAGTTGTTTCTTCTATAGGTTTTCTGTGATTGCGGGAGCGTTTCCAAACAGATTCTGAAAATATACCACTTCTAGCGTCTTTCCTCCTGGCTAACACCTTTTAGTTTTGATCTGTTGTAGTGTAGCTAACACCTCTTAAGCACGCTCTTACATGGACGAGCCCATAGCCATAAAAAGTCCACGATTAAAGACTTCGATGGCTGATTAATAAGCTGATATTACGTTGATTAATATTCGGACTGACTTACATCGTTTGGCTATACAGCATTTTGACACTTCTCTATTTCTTGTAAATTCTTTTGTTAATTGTTTGTAACTTATTGTACTGCGTCTTTTTTTTTTGTGTGTGTGTGTGTGTATCCGTTAGCAACGGATTATGGAGGTGCTCTAGGTGTAATGGTTATCGTTGTAGGAGATGGACACGGCGACACGAGTTCAAATCCTGAACGAGACTGATTGCATTTCACATAGCACTAATACCCTTGGGAAAGGCATGAATCCAATTATTCTCCCTTCAGATATGGGTAAATAGTAGGACAGACTAGGTTCTTCAGCCTTGGTGAGGCAACTAGTCTAGGAGAAGGAAAACTCTGAATTCAAACCTGTGAAACCTCGCTTAGAAATTGACCTTGTGTCATATCCTGCCCGAGTGGAGGGGTTGGTAAATTGGGTTAGCACCGGATACTGGTGCTGAATGAATATATTAAGTACTCATTATTCTCTGTGCATCATTCACCTCGACGATATAACATGATCTGGATGTGCTTTTCCTTCAGTTAACTTCAGTTACAATCAGCAATGGTAAACTGAACTTTTATTTATCTTCTACTGAATTTTGATTACATCGATTTGGCCCGAAATGTATTCATTTAGGTATGTTTTACTGAGGTTTGTATTTATTTATTGTATAAGAATTATATACAATTGAGAACAAGGCTTCATGGTCGATTGGGGAGAGGTTAGGAGAGTGGTATTAATGTGACCCGTGGTCCTAAACTAATCCTAGCTAACCACACACATTGACCTAACACTCAGACTATATTTCCTTCCATCCGTTACTGTTCACAAGGCAGTCACCGAAATACTGCATTCAATCTATGATACTACAACCTACTTAAAATTTTCCTCCCGACACAAAAGTTTCTTATTTGCAGAACGGATGGGAAATTTTTTTTAAATAACACCGGAAAAAAATTAACAAAATAGTAAGCAAATTTAGTGGTCCTCGTACCACCACAAATATATATATATATATATATATATGGACCTACGTCTGTTTTCCGACTAAAGTCGAAAACAAGCCTGGGAATCCCTACAGGAGGATAGAGCTAATCTAAAAATGAAAAAAGAGGGAAGAGGGGAGGTGGCTGTAAAGAAGAGTTAAGTAATTCATTGAGGAGAGTCCAGGATAGAAATAGAATTGATGAATTTAAAGGAGAGGAGGACGGCGAAAAAGAACTGTGGTAGGGGAAAAGACCTGGACTGCCAAACTAGTTGACGGGGTTATGACACAAGCAAAATGTTTGCAAGGAAAAGAAAGGCAAACCTACTTACCCAGGGAGTGGGGCTCCGAAGACTTTGCAGATTAGATTTGTTTTATTTTATCAAAACGCTTTCTTCCTGTTATCTTTTTCCCTAATTACTTTTGAAGGCCAGGTAACACAAAATTTGGCTTTTGGTTTTGCTTGTATGCACTCAGCTGTTGCTTCTAAGTTGGCGGTAATAAATTTTTAAGATTCATCATTTAGAGTATTTCTTTCAGATGTCTCCTCTTGTTTCTTGTAGTTACCGAATAGCAATTTGCCTATATCTTTCTTAACTAGTTAAGACCATTCCTATCAATCAGATTTACGTTTGTTTCTTATTTCTGTGTCGAATCAAGTGAAGACGATTCTGTGATCAAAAAGAAGTCTTTAGAAAGCGGATTATACCTTTGCAGTCATAGCGCTGTTTATTCACTTCTTATTTATAAATATATAATCTAGCTATGGTTTAGAGTTTTTTGGATAGGTATATGTCCATAGTTTTCCCTTCTTTTTAAAAATTTCGTGTGTTGGCACGCAAGACAAAATTCGGTTAAATCTTCACCATTACGGTTTACTGAGTTGTATATACAGAATTTCTTACTTTTAACTTCTCCTCTATGAGCATTCATGTCTCTAACAATGATCAGAACGTTGTCTTTAGGAATAATTTGGACAAGGGAAGATAGTTCATTATAGTTAAATCTTCACCATCACTGTTTACAGAGTTGTGTATAGAGAATTTCTTATTTTCGACTTCTCCTCTATGAGCATTCATATCTCTACCAATGATCAGATCGTTGTCTTTGGGAATATTTCGAACAAACGAAGATAGTTCATAATAAAAGGTGGTAATATCTGTTGACATTAGTAGAACTGTACCATGGGGCAATTGTTGTACAGAGGTTCCCATTGAATATTGCAGACATCATAAATGTTCAGTTTGTTAATTTTGTGTTTTTAAAGCTCGAAGAATGAGCAGAATTGCTTCACATCTAATGGTGGCTTTGAAGGTGTTTTTCCTTGCAGATGTGAACACAAATATCCATCCATTACCGGTATCATGGTATATGAGTGTTAGTTCGCTATGACTATGTCATAATTCTTGTATGCATATGATTCATATATTATTTTAGGCTGCAGACGCAGTAAGTTTGAGTAGCTGGTTTATTGTATTTAATGTTCTTACGTTGAAAACTGCGATAGTGAATGTGTTTTTGCCCTTAAGTAAATTTTTGGTTTGGGTTTGAACTCTGTATTTGATTTTTAAAATTTTTACCGGGCCTTTGGGCTAATGAGTAGAGTGTTCGCCAATGGCCCTGGAGACCAGAGTTCAATCCCAGGTCGAGCTATACCAAAGACTTAAAAAAGGGTACTTGATGGTGCCTTGCTTAACACCCACCATTATAAAGTTAGGATCAAGGGTAAAGTGGATCAATGCAAGGAAAGTAGTAATGCCTTTCCCTACACCTCATTGTAGTAGCTATTGGAAAGGGAACCTTCGTATTGCCTTCGACCTGAGATTGAACCCAGGTTTCCCGGACCATTATCGAGCACTGTACTCATTAACCCAATGGCCCGGTACAAAATTTAGAAATCAGATACAGAGGCCAAACCCAACGAAAAATTTACTTGGAGGCAAGAATATATTCACTATCACAGCTTTCAATGTAAAGTTTTGTTTTCGGTTTGGGTTTGACCTCTATATTTGATTTTTAAATTTTTTTACCGGGCCATTGGGCTAATGAGTAGAGTGTTCGCCAATGGCCCGGGAAACCAGGGTTCAATACCAGTTCGAATCATACCAAAGGCTTAAAACAATAGTACTTGATGCCGACTAGTTTAACACTCAGCATTATAAGGTAAGGATCAAGGGTAAAGTTGAGCAATCCAAGGAAAGAAGTATTGCCCTCCCCTCCACCTCAGTGTACTAGTTATTGGAAACGGAGCCTTTCGGTCACCCTCAACTAAAGTCGCCAACCTTACTTACTTTACTATTTGATGTTTCGAACATTTTGACCAGAACTCCAACCTCAGCAAAAGGCAACACTTGTCGCCCTGCATGAAGGGCGATACGGTTTCGCCGTTTGATTTGAATACGAGTGATGATAATCTTTCGATGTCTATTGATCTCATCAGTAGACACTGCCCTTATTGATGTGTAACAGTAGTTCCCTGATTGAACTATTTGATCCCTGGCCGTTGACCAATGAGGTTCCTCCACTCAGTATCAAGTGAAGCGAGCCGTTTACCCACTTTTGAATTAATCTACCTTATTTCACATCCACCATGCCGAATCCCATGGTTTCCAATACAACACGTTTGTAT
>OY757934.1:45173782-45201729 GCA_963585895.1 Sepioteuthis lessoniana
GGCCATTACGTTACACCCAGTCGTAATATCAGTTAAGAACCAGTGCATTAATAATGTTCACAATCATTGTAAACATCATCTCAAACAGATCTATTTTACACCTAGATAGGACCCTAACAGAGTGGACCTGGGAGTAATTGCCATAAAGACCTGATTCTGCACTTCCAAGAGCTCTAGAACTGGAGCCTGTTTATTTCGTTGGATGGTTAGGCTTATGGCATGTCAACTCCGGCTGGGTTATTTTCAGCTATATACCATGCAAACTATGATCTCGCAATCCAACCTTTTAGCCATTATGTCGCAGGGACTCCTCGAAGATGGTTCTCAGAGTTGAGACAAATTGGACAACAATGACAACAACTCTTAGAATTTGGTGAAGAACATAACCTAGTTATTACCAAGAGAATGTTCAAATAACAAGTGATCACGCAACAACATCAATGTATTTTCGATCAAAATAATGCTATCAGTTGAATAATGCAATGATTTACAGATATGTTATAAAAAATAACAATAATTTCCGGTCATTTCATGATTAAGAAGTGTTGGATTGATCAGATTCTACTTTGTGCAAAAGTAAATTTTTCCCTTTTTTTCTTTTTTTATAAAATTAAATGCCAATAAGAAATTTTACATCTGAAAACAGGCATGAAGAGAAATTAGATTTCACTTGACGTTCAACCAAACCATTGAAATTAAATAATGGCAGTTCTTTAGAGACAAGATCTTTAAAGGTCTTTCAGCGTCCTGTGCTCTGTAAAAGGGATACACAAAGATTGGTTTGACGGTAATTATGTACTTATTCAGGAAGATCTTACATTGGAAAGACAAATTACAAGGCAAATATTCCCCACCGCTAAATCTATCTTCTTCGTAAAAGAAAATTGCAACAAAAAACTATCCTAAGAAGTTGTTGAAAAGCATAGACGATTCATGGTGGAAGATGCTGACTAAAGATGTACAAGCTGCCTGCAGAAAAAAAATTATAGGACTATATATTGCTTTTTATAAAGTAATTCATGGCTCTCTGGCTGGTGGAAGATTTCTAATTCTCCTCTGATGTCCACGGAAGCCTAAAAGATTTTGAGCAAATCAACTGATTTCTCCTTTAGGTGGAAGGAACATTTTTCAGAACTCTTATAAAAGAACGATTCGATGTATTCTTTGTGCAGTTCTTCAGTATCTTGAAAATATTATTAGACCCACTGAGAAGTTTACACCCAGACACTATATATATACGCTATACTCTTCAACGGTAAAGACGCTCTTACATAGTAGTAATATGCAAAAACAAAAGTTACATCACTTTTGTAATAGATCCTCCCCTGATGATGGCCCAAAGTCTAGCAGAAAGTACTAGGGATACTAACAACTATGGGTAATACATAAATCAATTCCCGCCAAATACGATAAAAGCAATACGGCAATACGAACGGATCCAGAAGAAAATATGTAGACAAAAAAATGTCTATTATGTTCAATGAAATTTGTATATATATATATATATATTCAAATCCTGGACGAGACTGATTGCATTTCACATTGCATTAATACTCTTCGGAAAGGTATGAATTCAATTATTCTCCCACCAATTATGGGTCAATAGAAGGACAGACTGGGTTCTTCAGCCTTGGTGAGGCAACTAGTCTAGGAGAAGCAAAACTCTGAATTGAAAGCTATTAAACTCCACTTAAAAAGTGACCTTGTGCCATATCCTGCCCAAGCGGGAGGGGGGGTAAATATATATATATATAGTATCATTTGAAAATTTTGTTTTCGTTTTCTCTCTCTCTCTCTCTCTCTCTCTCTCTCTCTCTTATATATATATATATATAATATAAAAAACAAAATATTCAAATGATACATTATTTGGTTTATACATTTCATATTCATATGCCATCTGATTTTGTCTGTCTGTCTGTCTGTCTTTCTCTCTCTCTCTCTTTGCTGACCATATTAATAACACGCGGGTCTGCTATAGCGGAACACCTTATAAATAACCGTGATTGTGCCTCGTCCTACAGTGCGGACCTGTTTACTATTTAAGCAGGTTCCACTCACATTTCCACCATACAGAGACCATACATATTTTGACCCATAAACCGTCCAGAGGGAATGTTTATTGGGTCTTAATTTGATGACAATTTAACATTCCCCTCTCCGTCATATCTTTTTTCTAACATTACGGAGTCTAATTCCTCTCTTTTGTCTTAATCGTTGTCCTAGTTTAACAGGTAGGACTGAAACCGGTTAGTTACATTTTTAAAATTTTTTTACATGAATAAATTTGGTCTTTTTGTAAGTTTAATATATATATATGTATATAAAGTGTGATGGGAAAATTATCACCATTTTAAATTATTAATTTCGAACATGTGCTTTGTTTGTTTCAGGTCATGTCTACTTTGCAGCAAACTAGAATAAGTTGCATACTGTCTGTGAGGAAAGCAACACTATAACGCCATTTTCTCCAACAGAAATGAAAACGTAAGCTTTACTGTTTGGCATTCACCCCAGAAACTATAATGATAATATTTCAAAGTGTTTGGTTGACAATCTGATGACAGAGCCGAGAACTCGAAAATGATGATTACAATGATACAACAGCTTGGAAGCCTCGCACTGATCGTTCTGGTATCAAAAGAACTCCTGAATTTGTTGTTAATATCCAGACCATAATTTTGAAAGTTATATATACATATATAGAAGTTCATAGGCAGAAAAATTATTACGTCATTTCAGGTGTTAATAAATTTTGACCAACTGGATTCTAGCACTGCACCACTGATGGAAAATTTGTATGAACTGCAAGAAAAAGGATTATGTTGAAAAATAAACCTCCTTTGTTCACATTTCATGAGAGTATCTTTGTCAGTGATATTTATGATAGATAGATAGATAGATAGGGAGAGAGAGACAGAGAGAGAGAGAGAGAGAGCGCGAAAGAGAGGGAGAGGGAAAGAGTGTGTATGAGTGGTTCTGTCCTGAAGTTCAGCTTATTGTATCAGCTCTAACGAACCGAATTCCTCGGTGGGGTTAACAAGATAGTCACTAGTGTTTAGTCTATTTATGTATGGCCTTGTGCCAAATCTAAGCTAGGTTTTCTTAGCCCAGATTTGGGGATGTACTAAATTAAGCTTTAGTAAATAACTAATCTCAGGGAATAGTAAAAATTGTAAGATTCATGTGCATATGTTTAAACTACCTCAGGATAACGGCCTTCAACCAGACGTGGACAGCTGAGCAACTTATATCAATAAAATGATAACAAATCAGTACCATTTCCGGATCCTTTTTAGTCAGCAGTCTCGAAATCTTTTGAATAACGCTTTTTTGTAACAAAAAAAAAAAGAGTTGTGCTAGTGCAACAACCTCCATAGCCATCAGACCGGGATTCGTACATCATTTTCTGATTTTCTAAATCAAAAATTAATCTCAAGTAACTTCTTCATCATCAACATCATTATGTCATGCTGATAGCACAGATTCCTTTAACTCAGTCGCGCTTTCTATCCTTATTAGCCAACGCTCTTGACAGTTTCCTTTATCGGAATTCAATGTCCACACAGAGATAGTAAATATAATGTTATATAACATATGACATGGATTTTCGGTTCGTTCCTAGTGACCCTGTGTGCTTTGACAAGCTGTCATGTTGTGATTAGTAAACAGGGCAGCGCGTCTGGGCAGTCGGGTCCAACAGGTGTGTAACCGGAAGGAGGTTACGTGATGAGAACCACGCGGTCAGATTTAGACGGAGGCAGTGAATCAGAGTCGAGCCAGGGATACGCAGCCGGTCAGAAGCGTCTCTGACGATACGGCTTGCAAGGGGGTGCAAGCGTTGGCACCCCCTGGCTCCCGAAAAAAAGGTATGGGACAAGAAGTCTCCTCTCTGAGTATATGCCTTTCCATCTATCTCTCAACTAACAATAAACAGTGGATCCCTTTTGAGAATAGAATGAGATATATATTTTTATAAACAAGTGTGTTTCGTTCGTTTATTATCATTGATTATATTCTTGGTTGGGTCTATGAGACTCTACAACAATAAGTCTTTGCGTGTTGATCAACACTCCACGGAAGAACGTCGCTTATGAATTCGTCTTTGCTTCTCCAGTAGTGCCCAGCTTGCTCGTCTTATTTTGGATGGTTTGTACAATGGGCAGTAAGTGACCGGACAGAGACTATTTTCTGGGGTACTGCTTCAAGAGTCGACTCAAAACAGCACGAAGTATTATTGTGTAGTTGCTATCAATTGTTTGTTTTTTATACAAGAAGTATACGTCTATTCATTTAATATGGTAGGATACAGCATCATCGTAATATATATATATATATATATATATATATATATATATTCAACAATCCGGTCTGCGCAGCCGCATATAGACCCACTATGTATACAATCCTGGAGGTATCGAGTAACGGGTAACGAACTTTATTTGTCAATACTTGAGTCCCTCCTCATTACAAAATACCAACCTACGTTGTGTATTCAAAAGCAATTTCATGCATTACTTCTTTTTTTAAATCCTATTGGATCACGGGAAGAAAATATTATTACCCGCGCCAATTTTTTAGGCTTACGGCATTTTTTTTCTTTTTTAATCTGTTTTCTTTTCCCACTCCGTGCTTTTTCGACGCTTTCATTCTTCATGTATAAACTCAATTGTCATAGTTTTCATTCTCTGAAGAGATGTGACCAAAACGCAGGATCCCTTTTTTAGAATTTTTAAATATTTCAATCGTCTTTAAAATATTCTATCTATTTTAATATGCATACTCTTTTAAAAGCAGTTTAAATTCTGTGCGTACAGTCGTTTTAAAAAAGTTCTATGAATCAAAAGTGGTTCTTAGGTTTGTTCCATAACTAATAATTTAATCATATATACACAAATGTACATATGAGCGAAGATATATATATATATATATATATATATATATATAGAGAGAGAGAGAGAGAGAAAGTGATGAAACAATATCATAATGATTAGCGTGTTCGCCAATGGCCCAGAAGACCCCAATACCTCAATGCAGTAGCTACTGAAAAGAGTGGCTTCCGGTCGCCCTCGACTACCATCGGTCAACTTACAATATATATATATATATATATATAAAGAGAGAGAGAGAGAGAGAGAGAGAGAGAGAGAGAGAGAGAGATACGCACAAACACAATGTATTTTTAAGTTTAATATTAGATGATAAATCACAATAAAAACTCACGATTCGAAGTTTCACGTTGCTGATCCTCTCGTCTGATTTGTAAGATCAATACTATCTACATTATGATATTGATCAACGTTTTCTTACATTGATCACCTAAGAGATTTTCCGGATTAAATACGCTTTTAGCTTTAAATTTTATTCATAACTCTCTCTCTCTATATATATATATATACTTGTGTATGTATGTATGTATGTATGTATGTTTGCTAAATTAATTTCGAGAAAGTCTAAGTCGTGAAAAAAAAATGACAAAGTTTGTCTTTGTTTATTGGTAAAATGATTTCTATTAATATGCAAAATATCTGGTGAGACACGGGAAACGCTGTTTTTTTTTAAATTTTTTTTCGAATGATAAACAATCCATTCATACCTATCAACATTTTTCATGTTAATTCGTACCTAATAGTATGGTTAGTTTATTAGAATATAAAGATTATTAAGTTTTGCGCGAAAGACAGGTTTCATAGCGCCAATTTCAACAAATCACAGAATAACCAACGTTCGAATATTTGCTTTCTGACCCGAATCAGAAGTTAATGCCATTCTGTCTCAATCACCAAGCGTATTTAAATGACAGGTCGTTTGCTTTATTTTATCGAAGGGGCGGATTCTCTCAGTACACCAAACACGAGCTGAAAGTGTGCCATTTTGGTTTATTTCTCGACAATTTATTTCCCTTTAGGATAAAAATGAATAAATAAAATTCTCGGCTGTTTTTCCCGCTTCATCTTCTTTCTTTCTTTCTTTCTTACCCATTTATTGGTAGATACCCGCCTCTGCTGTGCGTGACGCTTGTGACGTCAGAGGACTAGAACAACATGCACCGGCAAATTTTCTCTCGCTCTCTTTTTCTCTCGTTCGCTCGCTTTCTTTCGACCTCCGTTCTCCACGGCTTGTGTATCAAATCGATCGGGATAGCAGCAGAGATTTTGCTATCACTCGGTCGTCCACAAATGATGTTAGTGATGGTGATGTGAGTGTGTGGGGTAGTGGTAGGGAGGGTGCTGGTAAAGGTGCTGTTTCTATTACAGCTTCTGCCAATCCCAGTAGCTTATTCGGGATGGCAGCTCCCCCACTTGTTCACATCTCGACAAAACCGGAAATGCCTATTTCTGACGTTTTATTTATCAATTTCTATTTAGGCTCGTCTTTTCTCATTCTTTATTTTCCTTCTTTTTTTTTTCTTTTTTTTTTTAAGAAGAAAAAATTATTTACCCGGACAGATATTCAATTCTCCACTTTCGAGAAGAAAACAGAAAAGATCCATTTTAAATGTACACTATTACTCAAAAGATCACCTCTGCATTTTCTTTTTGGAAATATTATCCAATGAACAAGGATATTGTTAGTTATTATTCATGACCAAACTCTACTGCACTGAAATCATCTAACCAAAAATAAAATTGCAACACACAATTATTTCTTTCTCTTTTTTAAACAAAAAGGTAATTTTCTTCAAAACTAACGATTTGGTATTTTCATTATTTCTATTTGGTTATTATTCAATCGAAATGGATATTGTTAGGTATAGTTTACAACCAAACAATTCGACGTTGAAGTTCTATGACCAAAAATAAAATTGAGGGACTCCTATAACCGATCTTTATTTTTTAAATATCGTCACAGGATATGGACACGGCGATACGAGTTCAATTCCTGAACAAGACTGATTGCATTTCGCATAGCACTAATACCCTTGGGAAAGGTATGAATCCAATTATTCTCCCTCCAGCTATGGATAAATAGTCGGGCAGACTAGGTTCTTCAGCCTTGGTGAGGCAACTAGTCTAGGAGAAGGAAAACTCTGAATTCAAACCTCTTAAACTCCGCTTAAAAAAATTGTCCTTGTGTCATATCCTGCCCGAGCGGAGGGGTTGGGTAAATAGGATCTTTATTTTTTAAATAAAAGGTTAATTTTTTTAAAACCCAAGATATCAGGATTTTATTTTTTCAAGTTGAATGGTGCAATGGTTATCGCCGTAGGAAATGGACACGGCGACACGAGTTCAAAACCTGGACGAGACTGATTGCTTTTCACATAGCAGCACTAATACTCTTGGGAAAGGTATGAATTCAATTATTCTGCCTCCAGCAATGAGTAAATAGTGGGGCAGACTGGGTCCTTCAGCCTTGGTGAGGCAACTAGTCTAGGAGAAGGAAAACTCTGAATTTAAACCTGTTAAAATCCGCTTAAAAATTGACCCTGTGTCATATCCTGCCCGAGCGGAGGGGTTGGTAAATATGATTATTTCAAGTTGAATATTATTCAATCAAAACGGATTATATTGTATGTAATTTAAAACCAAACAATGCAGCATTAAGATTATTTTACCAAAATCAACATTGCATAAATATTTATGTATTCATTTATTTTTACACAATTCCTATATTTAATCTGATTTGGCAATTTGTTCCAAGAATATACGTATCTCGTATCTCACCTAGTCAGTTCATATCTATCTATCTATCTATCTATCTATCTCACATAGTCAGTTCATCTATCTGTCTATCTATCTATCTCACCTAGTCAGTTTATCTATCTATCTATCTCACATAGTTCATCTATCTATCTATCTATCTATTATTATTATTATTATATAAAGGCCACTAAAATTTTAGTGTGATCCAATTTTTTTTTTCATGGATCAATAAGACTTTTTCTTCCTGGATTAATTCAGAATTAATCGCCTACGCATACCCATTATATTTCCTCTTTGTACTTTTTAATAGATTTTACTCAGAATATTTCCGAAAAAGTTGCAAGAGGAGGGTTCCTTAGGATGCCAATTTTTTTTTTTTTTACTTTCGAGACGATTTGAACATTCATGATTAATTTTATTCCAAAATATCCCCCGAGTCCACACCCCCATATCTTTAAAATATGCTTTGATGAAATGCATGGAACACTGGCTCAGAAAAGGAAACTTTAAGAGAGAAACAGAATCTCTCCTAATAGCAGCACAAAACAACGCCATAAAAACCAATAATATCAAAGCGAGAATAGATAAGACGCAACAAAACAGTAAATGTTAGCTACACGGTGACAGAGATGAAACCATCAATCTCATAATAAGCGAATGCAGCAAATTAGCACAGAAGCAGTATAAGACTAGACACGACTGGGTCGGAAAGGTGATCCACTGGGAAATGTGCAAGAAATTTAAATTTGACCATACGAACAAATGGTATATGCACAACCTAGCACCTGTCCTAGAAAATGACACACATAAACTCCTTTGGGACTTTGACATACAGACAGATCACCTAATCTCGGCCAGAAGACCAGACCTAATAATAATCAACAGCAAAAAAAGAGAACTTGAAAAATAGTCGATTTTGCTGTCCCGGCTGTCCGCAGAATAAAACTGAAAGAATGTGAAAAGAAGGATAAGTATCTTGATCTTGCTAGGGAATTGAAAAAACTTAGGAACATGAAGGTGACAAAAAAAATTGTATGGACATTTTAAGTGGCAAACAAACTCTAGTGAAAGCCAACCATTTAAAGCTGGTATGAAAAACTTGTAAGGAAGAAAATTATAAAACAGGAATTCTTCCAAACTGTGTCAGTACTATTGTATAGTTGCACCAATTGAGCTTCTGGAGAAAAAGCTAACAAGGATTCTGCATGTTGTTTTGAGCAAATCCTCGAAGCAATACCCCGGTAAAAGCATCTGTACAGCCACTTACCTCACAAACATCCAAATCTGCCAGGCACAGCTTGTGAAGTAAAGACGAACATAAAGGACGTTCTCCTATGGACTACTACACATGGACACACCAGTGTTAGGCAACCAGCAAAAAGTTATATAGGTTAGCTCTGTGCAGACACTGGATGTCGTCTAGAGGTCTTACCATGAGTGATGGCTAATAGGAACGGATGGCGAAAGAGAACCAAAGGAATCCGTGCCGTAGACACACCATGATGATGATGATGATGATCTGCAAGACATGTAATAGGCTGATTCACCAAAATGAATGTGAACTTGTACAAAATGAAAAGAAACAAATTTTTCGTTTCAAATTTTCCCTAATTCCATTTTTATTTTTCGTAAATCCTCTTTTTTCTTTTTCCCCGCTAGATAAATTTCGGGTTTTCCATTTTATAGTATTCCATGGCTAAATTACCGTAAATTCGACAATAGATATTATTAAAACAGAGAAAACAAAAGAGAAATAAAAAGTTTTATCTCATTCAAAGTGATATGATTTCTGTTTGTTTATCTATCAGCGATCAAGTATTTTCAATGTTTTTTTGTTTTCTGTTTGTGTTTGTCGTTTCCAGGTATCTTCCCTATGCGACTATGAGTTGACAAATTTACTCCTTCTTGCATTATAAAACAAAACCAAATTTCCTCATATTCTGTTGTGCGTTGTAGGAGTCTGTCGTCTCAAATACGCCTTCCATGTCAATATAAGTTACCAAATCTACCCAAGAAAAAGTCCTCATATTCTGTTGTGTGCGTTAATTATTTATAATCTCAGTCCCCCCGCCAAAAAAAAAAAAAAAACTTTGAAACAAGCCGATGTAGATTTCACAAAGGATCTTATGAGAGTTTTTTTTTAAAAGCATATAAAATTGGTGGATTGATTTTAACGGCATGTCAAATCGTCTAAGGTTATTTTATGCCTGCAGGTTAGAGTATTGCGTTCATTATACGCGCGTATTTACATTTTTTGCGTTATTGTTTCTTAAGAGATTTTTCTTTTTCCTCTTTTTTATACGGTCATTTCGAATATGAATCGTTATTAAATATATTTATTTGACTGATAGATGGAACCCTAGCAAGTATTACCACTCTGGGTCAAGTGGACCTGGGAGTAATGTTGATGAAAAGGTACTTCACACTCTCCAGATATCGAGAACGGGATCCTAACCATCAGATGCAGTTTAGTGTCATACCCTAAACACCCTTTTCTTTGTAGAGGTCTTAGCTTTCTGCAGGGGATACAAACTGCGTATTTTTAAACCCATCGATGGGACAATGTATTTTAAATAGAGTTATTTCTACTTTTCAGCTTTTGATCTTTTAGTGAAAGTGACTGAAATATTAGAGTGTATTCTTGCCTCTAAAAGGGAGAAACATGGTCAAGGGTGAGGGACAAAGTTTTTGGAAAATATTAGACACAAAAATTGTTCTGCTGTGTGCCAAAGAAAAGTAGCTTGAGAGCCACGTGTATGAGTGTATGTTACTCGTGTAAGTTGTAATCTTGTTATTAAAAAAACGCCCTACAGCTGTCTTCTTCTGCTTGCCCAGTCGGCTGGGGCTGTAGAATATAGAGACTGCACATCTGCAGAGGGGTAAGACCCCCCACGCAATGAGTGACCTGGATATGACACTAAACCGTCTGATGGTGAATACGGAGCACTCCTTCATTGCCATTGCTCCCAGATCCACTCTGGCCCGGCGTGGTAGCACCTGATAGGGCTCTATCAATGGGTTAAATAGAACTAACGGCATACTAATGCTAAACTGAATTGTTTGATTAAACTGAATTGCTTAAAATAGAAATGATTTTGACAATTTGGCCCAGCGGTTAGAGTGTTCGCCAATGGCCCGGGAGACCTGGGTTCAATCCCAGGTCGAGTCATACCAAAGACTTTAAAAATGGAACTTGATACCACCTTGCTTAACACTCAGCATTATAAGATACGGTTCAAGGGTAAAGTGGAGCAATCCTGGGAATGGAGTAGCGCCCTCCCCTACACCTTGGTGTAGTAGCTATCGAAAAGGGAGCCTTCGGGTCACCCTCGACTATGGTCGCTAACTTTACTTTACTTACATTTAAACTGCATGCTTATGCTAAACTGAATCGTTTGAATTTGAACTGTTTTTTTGACATTGAAACTGTATTTACACTAAACTGAATTGTTATATATAACTGCTTGACTAAACTGAATACTTTGAAATACAAACTGTGTACTCATGCTAAACTGAATTGTTTGAAATAGAACTGATTATTTACATAAAAATGGAATTGGCGTTAAATAACCGATAAAGGTTGATACGCCATAAAACCAAACCAAACCAAACCAATCTTCTTTTGCGTGTTCAATACAGAAATAAACAAATGAAAATATAGATGATAATACATATATCTACGGCTGTAATTATAACGCATTGTCCTCTCGGTAAGTAGATAGATAACAGAATATAGGAAGCTGAATTTGATGAAAAGAAAAAAAAAATTATTTATTAAGCGAAGGAAGAAAAATGTACGAAGAAACCATACAGTTTCATCATAAAATGATTAATAATGCCACTAAAGTCGGCCATTTTGTCTTGCTTTAGCTACCAACGAAATGGCGACCTTGCAGAAAAATGAAAAATAATTTGCCAATGAGGCGAAATAAGCAATCTATTATATCCATGCATATACTGTCACCCCGTTCACATTATATATATATATATATATATATATATATATATATATATATATATATATATATACACATACATATATATATATATATATATATATATATATATAGAGAGAGAGAGAGAGAGAGAGAAAGAGAGAGAGAGAGAGATTAAAAATGTTACTATCTTTATGATATAATTTCGAATAGTCTCCACAAGTTCACCACCCCTGTCCGCACACTCTTGGAATCTCCCACAGGTGATTAAAAACGAATAGTATTACTATAACAGTATCTTTATTAGAAAAGCAGAACTGATATTTCGGAGACCACTAGAAGATTGCAATGTGTTGATAGGGATAGTGAACAGGTGCAGACTTTAAAATCCAATTATAAAGGAACTCTCACAGAAATGTCTACATTTTTTAAACATTATCTATCTATCTATCAATCGATCTATCTATCTATACAGACAAGGGTCATTCAAAGTAGTGCCATTCAGTTTTAGATTTTACACACACACACACGCATACACATTTATATATATGTGTGTGTGTGTGCGTGTGTGTCCAATAATTTTTGATCACTTGATCTTACCAATTATATTTAAAGTGTTATTTAAAAAGTATCAAGACGAGGCTTGTTTTTTGCTTTTTTCAATTTATAAATGTAAAATTCAAGATTGTGCACAGCTAAGCAACTGAAATGATAAAGGAATTACGTCTAGACGTCTAGACAGAATTCTAGATGAGTCAGTGCCTATTTGTAAGAGAAAAAAAAAAGTACGAAGCTAGTTTCGATGAACTACAGTTTTTGCCCAACCACAACATTGTCCTCGCGAACTATATATCTTTCACAGCAAGGAACAACTCAAAGTCTAATGCTACATAAATATACACTAATGTACTGTAATTAATATCCTCATCTTGTTTGTTTGCCCAGTCAGCTGACGCTGTAGAATACACTGACTGCATCTCTGCAGAGCGGTAAAACTCCTCCAACGAGTGTCCTGGATATGACACTAAACAATCTGATAGTAAAGCTTCAGTAATGCTGGGGCTTTGGGACATGTGGAGTACCCCTTCATTGCCATCCCTCCCAGGTCCACTCTGACCCAGCGTTCTAGCACCTAAAAGGGACCTATCTATGGGTCAAATAAAACTAAACTATGTACTTATGCTAAACTGAATTGTTTGAAATAGAACTGTTTTTGACATTGAAGCTGTTTATTTAGGCTGAACCGAATTGTTTAAATTGAATTATTTCTATGCATAAGAATGGATTTGGCATTAATAACCTATATTAACCAAAAATGTACCATAAAACCAAATTAAATTATTTTGTTTATTGTAGTCACAATGTTAACTGCTACAAAAGACTCGTTAACAATTTTTGATCTCACTCGAAATATATTTTAACAAGTCGTCTTTATACATGATGCTTTTTTTTTCAGATTGTTTTTACTTCTGCGATCTATGCTTTTAGGATATCATCGCTGCTTCAAGGACACCATCTATCTTATTCAATAATTCGTAGTAAATTCTCTGTGGACAACGTGCTGGACGGTGCCATCGTAGGAAGCCAGTTCAAACTCTAGTCGTTCTGTTAAGATCCCTTTTGGACTCATATTCTTGGAAAAGGTATGTATCCGCTTCACCTCCTGCTATGAATTAAAGAGTACCACTACAACACTTCTACAAGGATTTCTTTGTCATTAGCTAACCCACGAAAGTTTGTATGCCATTAAGCAGAGAAACAAGATCAAACCTTATCATATCTCTCTTTTAATGTCGTTAAACTGGAGTATATAATTGTTATGCTCTACTCAACCCAGAGATTGAACTCTCGACTTCCCAGTAACTAGATACACTTTCACCACAATATGATTGTCTCCTCGGGCAAGCCGTAACAGTCCGGAAAATCGATGAATAACATTCAGTTAACCAAGTTGAAATTTCAAACAGAAATGAAACAAAGTCAGCATGTACTTGCATAACATATCAAAAGATTACCAAAAATAGTAAACGGAAAACGTTTTAAAAAAATGTTGAATTTTAGGCATTATTTTGGTAATTCTTTAATTGTTAGTGAGTTTTCTAGTGATACAAATGATAAAATCAGACTGTATAATTTTATTTCAGCCATAGTGGGTAGTGTGTTAAGCAATGGTCCGGGAGACCTGGGTTCAATCCAAGGTCGGGTCATACTAAAGACTTTAAAAATGGTACTTGATACCTCCTTGCTTAATACTCAGCAATATAAGGTAAGTATCAGGGGTAAAGTGGAGCAATCCTAGGAAAGGAGTAGCGCCTTCCCCTACATATTTCTGTAGTAGCTATTGAAAAGGGAGCCTTCTGGTCGCCCTCGACTAAAGGGAGACAACTTTACTTATTGTACAATATCCATACTTAAAACATAAATAATTCAATCAAGCAAAAATATTAACCAAAAAAAAAAAAAAAATGAAATACTAGTTTTAATTAGTCAAGTTTCACAGTTTCAATGTTTTACAACTGGTACAGCGGTATTTGTTGTCCGTCCCACCAAACGCACGAGTACGGCACTAGGCCTTTTTAAATTGGGTCCGGGTGCAGGACCATGGCTCAGACCCACCCGGCATTGCCAAAAATACCTCGGGCCCTGTCGGGTGCCTCAGACGCCAGGCGATAAACCTAACCCCTCCGATGAGGGTTAAAGCCTGGGGAGATGGCCTTCTGAGGCTTGAGGTATATCCAGAGACGAGACACACCCGACCAGATCTGTATAATTGACACCTCGGCCGGCCGACGTGTGTCCCATCAACTGGATTCTGTTGATTAAAATCTGGTACAGCGTACTTGCTGTCATAATCGCCCATTATTTCAACCATAGTGGGTAGTGTGTTCAGCAATGGTCCGGGAGACCTGGGTTCAATCCAAGGTCGGGTCATACTAAAGACTTTAAAAATGGTACTTGATACCTCCTTGCTTAATACTCAGCAATATAAGGTAAGTATCAAGGTTAAAGTGGAGTAATCCTAGGAAAGGAGTAGCGCCCTCCCCTAGACATTTCTGTAGTAGCTATTGAAAAGGGAGCCTTCTTGCGCCACATCTAAGAGAAAAAAAAAACAGTTTAGTAAATTACTACTTGCTGTCATAATCAGATTTCGAATCTGTCTCATCTCGTATACTTCCTACATTGGCACCAACATCTTTAGTCTGAGAAAACTAACGAACAAACCCAACAATGCTTCCTGTAAGAACATTATATTACTATCATTACTTGATTTTCAGTTTTATTTTCGTTTTACTTTCAGTTTTATTTTCGTTTTTTACTGGGCCTTGACCCAAGACCTCAGATGAGGGAAGACAGTGATTATATGCCTTCTAGTATGTATGTTTTATTGGCCCTTTTGGGTGTTATTTTTTAGTCTCATTGATAGTATTCTGCTAAGGAAATAAGTAGTTTTACCAAGTTCAATTTTTTGTATTTCATATACACTAATTCTGCCAGGTATCTTGTTATTGTATTCATCTGTCCATTTCTTGTTCATACACAAAGCTCCCACTATTACTGAATCGGTTGTAGTTTTAAAGTGACACATTTTTTCAGTTTCTATTTCTGTCTCTGAATTTACTACTTTTTTGGTGGGGCGGGGTTGTCCTCGTGGTGTAACGGTTAAAGTGATCCTATTTACTCAACCCCTCCACTCGGGCAGGATATGACACAAGGTCAATTTTTAAGCGGAGTTTAACAGGTTTGAATTCAGAGGTTTCCTTCTCCTAGACTAGTTGCCTTACCAAAACTGAAGAACCTAGTCTGCCCTACTATTTACCCATAGCTGGAGGGAGAATAATTGGATTAGTGCTATGTGAAATGCAATCAGTCTTGTCCAGGAATTGAACTCGTATCACCGTGTCCATATCCTGTGACGATAACCATCACACCACGGGCACCTCCATTATTACAACAGGTATAACCGTCACTTTCATGTTCCACAGTTTTTTCGATTCCAGGCCCTTTACTATTCATTTAAGTATTGTTCCGAGCTCAGCAATTATGGTTATTATCGCTGTCACTTTCTGGTTCCATAGCTTTTCTAGTTCTCTAACAAGATCAAGGTACTTATCTCTCTTTTCGCTTTCTTTTAACTTTACTATGTAGTCGGTCGGGAAGAAAGAATTCACTAATCGAGATGTTCATATTTTTCTACTATCACTATTTCTGGTTGTCTAGCCTAGATCAGGTGATCCGTCTGTATCTTAAAATCCCAGAGAACTTTATGCGTTTCATTCTCCTTGACAGATTCAGTGTTGTGCATATACCACTTGTTTGTATGGTCATATTTCTGTTTCTTGCACAATTCCTAGTGGATCATCTTCTCCAACCAGTGATGTCTAGTCTGATACTCTTTTCGCGCTAATTTGCCGCATTCGATTATTATGTGTTTGATCGTTTCGTCTTTAGCACCACATAATCCACATTTGCTCTTTTCTTGCGACTTATCCATATTTACCAACCCCTCCGCTCGGGCAGGATATGACACAAGGTCAATTTTGAAGCGGAGTTTAACAGGTTTGAATTCAGACTTTTCCTTCTCCTATACATCAAAGCTGAAGAACCTAGTCTGTCCAACTATTCACCCATAGCTGGAGGGAGAATAATTGGATTCATACTTTTCCCTATTAGTGCTATGTGAAATGCAATTAGCCTGGTCCAGGATATGAACCCGTGTCACCGTGTCCATTTCCTACGACGATAACCATTACACCACGTGCACCTCCTGTAGCGTCTTATCTATTGTTTGTTTGTTTGTTTTTTGTTTGTTATATCTCCTTGGATATCTCCGCTTTTTACTATCTTTTCACATCTGCCTTTTAAAAGAATGTTTGCTGAACATATAGACTATCAATACAATATCTCTCAACAAACCAAATTCTCTTAAGTAATTCATATGATAGTTTCCAAAAATCCCCTCTTAAATTCTTTTTCTGAAACTACCCAATTTAATCTTCTTTTTTTATATTGTTTCTATTTTCAATATAATAAGACAATTTGTTCCAAAAATATTTCACTCTATTAGCAAAAAATCCAATTGGTTAATATACTTAGTTTTTGAAATCTATCTTGACAGTAAATTTTCTGTTCAGAGAAATATTGAAAAAAAAATGTTTACCATAATTAGAAATCCCATAAATTTGAATCCCATAAATTTAAAAAAAAGGATGTAGTATGATCGAACTTCAGTTCGATCATACTACATCCTTTTTTTTTCTTCTAAAGTTGTTAATCCCAATTATTCTAATTTCTTCCTGTAACTGTATTCTATTACTTTTTAATTATTTATGTCACTTTTCTTTGTGTGACCTCCAATCGTCAATTTCCATTTCTTGATTGCCCCGTCGGCTGGGGCTGTAGAATACACAGACTGTACCTCTGCAGAGGGGTAAGACACCCCCCCAATGAGTGTCCTGGATAAGACACTAAACAATCTGATGGTGAGGTTCCAGTGATGTTGGGGCTTTGGGGAATGCGGAGTACCCCTTCATTGCCATTACTCCCAGGTCCATTCTGGCCCGGCGTGGTAGCATCTGATAGGGCCCTATCTATGGGTTAAATAGAACTAACGGCATACTTATGCTAAACTAAATTGTTTGACTAAGCTGAATAGCTTGAAATAGAAATGATTTTGACAATTAAACCGTACTTACATTTAAACAGTATACTTATGCTAAAGTGAATTGTTTGAATTAGAACTGTTTGACTAAAATGAATAGCTTTAAATAGAAATGTTTTTGACAAATAATCTGTACTAACATTTAAACTGTATGTTTATGCTAGACTGAATTATTTGAAATGTATCTGTTTTTCGACATTGAAACTGTACTTACACTAAACTGAATTGTTTAATATAGAACTGTTTTGACATTTAACAGTGTGTAAACAAAATATGTACTGACACTTAGCTGAATTAGAATCGCTTGACTAAACCGAATAGCTTGAAATAGAAATATTTTTCACAATCAAACTCTACTCATATTTAAACTGCGTACTTATGCGAAACTGAATTGTTTGAAATAGAACTATTTTCATAAAAATGGATTTGGCGTTAAATAACGTACGAAGGTTGATATGCCATAAAACCCAACCAACCATTTCTTGAGACTGGAGTCCAGGCCTGAGTACTTATTCAATCCGACCGTGAGCCAAAAAAAAACCACTATTCAGTAACAAATACACAAATATGTAAATCATCATCATCATCATCATGTCGTGTTGCTAGCACGGATATCCCTGACCCTCTCTCTCCACGTCTCCCTATCATTCATCGCCTCTGGCAGGTCTTCAGGGTTACATCCCGTATCATCACATAGCTGCTGTATGTATGTTCGAGCTGGCCGTCCTGATTTTGATTGGCCATATGCGGGGGTTCACAGGAGTACATCACTTACGATCTCGTCCTTGCTTCTCCAGCAGTGTCCGGCATGTCTGGTTCGTCTAGCTTGTATAGTTTTCGTGATAGGTGGTAGGTGACCGTATAGTTGGCGCCTTGTGGGGTGTTGCTGCCAAGACTTGTTCAATATTGCTCTTAACATTCTTGTATAATTGCCGTCTAGCTTCTTCTCCAACCGTTTAGTCTACGTCCAAGTAGTGCATCCATATAGCGGTATCGACACGATTGCAGCCTGGAAGAAACTACGTTTCATTTTATCGGTCAGGTTTGATTTCCATATGATCGAAAGCCTATCGATAGCTGTCCATGCCTTCTTTAGCCGTGTGTCGCTGTCTTTTTCGGTTGATGAGACGCTGCTTCCTACGAAGGTGAATTTGCCAACCAGTTTCAGGGAGGTTCCGTCTAGTGTGGAGATGTCGCCTTTCTGATTAAAGCACATAAATTCAGTCTTGTGTGCATAAACATGGAGTCCAATGAACTGCAGCGGCTCGTTCCAAACTATGCAGTAGTGTTTCGGCTTGGTTGGGTGTATTGGCCAGTAGCGCTATGTCATCGGCGTAGTCGGCGTCGGAAATCGTTTTTGCGGGGTACCTTCTGCTCCTTTTCTTTGTCAGCACGAAGCCGTTTTCCCTAATGTTATCGATCGATGTCCTAAGTACATAGTCTAGACAGATGATAAAGAGGAAAGGGGCAAGCGTGTCTCCTTGTAGTACTCCTGCTACAATGTCGAAGTATTCTGTGTCTCCATCCGGTGAACGCACTTTCACTTTGGTGTTTCTGTAGAGAATCTTTATTGCTGCTACGGTTTCTTCTGGTAGGCCGGATGCAAGTAGGATTTGTTCCATCTTCCTTCTGTGAATGGAATCGAAGGCCTTGGTAAAGTCGACAAACAGTAATGTCGCCTGTAAGTTTTTTGCCCTCACGCCTTCTAGGATTCTACGGATGGTCTATATTTGTGAGGTCGTGGACCTGTTTCTTCTGAAGCCATTTTGGTTTTTCCTCAGGATTTTGTCGATTTGGGGTACTATGTGGTTTCGGAGTAGGGCATTGTAGATTTTGGCTGCTATGGATGTAAGTGTTATCCCTCGATAGTTCTTTGCTAATCCGAGGTCCCCCTTTTTAGGAAAGGGGAGGATGCATCCCTTCGTCCATCTGTCTATCGGATTTTGGTTATAAACTGCGTTGCATTGTCGGAGCAGTATGTCGTCGAATTGTCTCGTCTTCTAGGGGAATCTCGTCAAACCCTGCAGCTTTCCTATTTTTAATTTTTCTAAGAACCGAGTCGAGTTTTTCTTTAGTGAACGGCCCTAGTTTAATGTCCAATTGCTTTCTGATAATTCTGGTGATTGGTTCCTGCGTAAATATACAAGCATAATGAAAGCGATCTCCGAGGCATGAATTAATTCTAGGTTTGGTTTGGTTTGGTTTGGATGGGTTGGGTTTTATGGTATATCAACCATGTTAGGTCATTCTATGCCAAATCCTCTTTAGATATATATTAAATATAAAGGATTTGGATTGGTTTCATGGCGTATCAACCATTGTGGGTTATTTAATGGCAAGTCCCCTTTATACATATACACTAAATATACATAATTTGGTTTTGTTTGGTTTTATGGCATACCAACCATTGTTGCTTATCTAATGCTAAATCATCTTTATACATATATATTATATAGAATTGGGTTTAGTTGGGTTTTACGGCATATCAACCATGTTATGTCATTTTTCTAAATCCCCTTTATACATATATATTGAATATATATGATTTAGTTTGGTTTTATAGCATATCAAACATTGTAGGTCATTTTATGCCAAATCCTCTTTAGATATATATTAAATATAGAGGATTTGGATTGGTTTTATGGCATATCAAACATTGTAGGTTATTTAATGGCAAATCCTCTTTATACATATACACTAAATATACATGACTTTGTTTTGCTTGGTTTTATAGTATACCAAATATTGTTGGTTATTTAATGCTAAATCCTCTTTATAGGTCACAATATGCCAAATCCTCTTTATACATTTATATTAGATACATATGATTTGGTTGGGTTTTATGGCATATCAATCATTGTAGGTTATTTAATGCCAAATTCTCTTTATACGTATATATGATTTGTAAATACATTTTTAATAATATTTGTTGATGAATCCGAGCTCATTTTCTTTTTTTGCACATTTAAATGTTTTCAAGTATTTCTAACACGAAAAATTCTATTTACTGTAAATCATTTGTTTGAACACTGTTAAATGGTACCAAGTATTGCAATATATTACTATCAATTCAGGTGCTACTACTCCGGGTCTGAGTGAACCTGGGAGCAATGGCAAGGAAGAAGTACTTCACATTCCAAGTATGCAGCCTCACCATCAGAGTGTTTGTTGTTATATGTACGTGGTGCCCGTGGTGTAATGGTTATCGTCGTAGGAAATGGACACGGTGACATGAGTTCAAATCCTGGACGAAACTGATTGCATTTCACATAGAACTAATACCCTTGGGAAAGGTATGAATCCAATTATTCTCCCTCCAGCTATGGGTAAATAGTAGGATAGACTAGGTTCTTCAGCCTTGGTAAGGCAACTAGTCTAGAAAAAGGAAAACTTTGAATTCAAACCTGTTAAACTCCACTTAAAAATTGACCTTGTGTCATATCCTGCCTGAGCGGAGGGGTTGGTAAATATGGTTATATGTACAACACACGTTAGAGGAGGGCTCTTACCCCTCTGTCGAGATGCAGACCGGAATAATAAACACTAGGTGGATTAATATATTATCAAAATCAATCAACTAATATATCAAACTTTAATGTTTTTGATGTAATTTAGATTGATTTAAAACTATTTTAAAAATACTATTACCATCACTGATATTACATATCAGATTGGAATTCTTGAAAACGTGCAACTATGTGCCTTTTTTGTATTAGATAGAAATACTTGATATCATATAACTGTGCAAATAAACTCTTGAAAAACGGCTACACAAAAATATAAATATGAACGAACAATATACGTGATTCCCTAACCTCTAGAATAACCCTAGATGGGTTGACATGCTCCAATAATAAACCAATCGATCATTTAAAATCAATATCGTACAGAAACACCAAGAGATTTATAAGTCGAGGCTGTTTACGAAACGAAAGAAAGGTTATCCATGAGAAAATCGAGGAGCAACATGAGAAATCAATAAAAATCATGGCAGTTCGATCATTTTATCGAACCGAATGGCAAAGCAAAGAGATTATTGATCGATCATTTACGTGACAGCCACCAGACAACTAAAACAAATAGACAAAAAGTCAAGGCTGAAGAGAATGACGACGATTCATCAATATGCAACAAATACCTTAAACACTTTGTTTTATCAAAAGGTAAGATGAGGATGCACATCTAATACCATGACCACACTATCTTCCAGGAGATAATTTATTGTGTCTGTAAAGAATAAAAGGTACGATGAGGATGCATATCTAATACCATGACCACACTATCTTTTAGGAGACAATTTATTGTGTCTGTAAAGAATAAAAGGTACGATGAGGATGCACATCTAATACCATGACCAAACTTTCTTCCAGGAGATAATTTATTGTGTCTGTAAAGAATGAAAGGTACGATGAGGATGCACATCTAATACCATGACCACACTATCTTCCAGGAGACAATTTATTGTGTCTGTAAAGAATGAAAGGTACGATGAGGATGCACATCTAATACCATGACCACACTATCTTCCAGGAGACAATTTATTGTGTCTGTAAAGAATAAAAGGTACGATGAGGATGCACATCTAATACCATGACCAAACTATCTTCCAGGAGATAATTTATTGTGTCTGTAAAGAATGCAAGGTACGATGAGGATGCACATCTAATACCATGACCACACTTTTTTCCAGGAGACAATTTATTGTGTCTGTAAAGAATAAAAGGTACGATGAGGATGCACATCTAATACCGTGACCACACTTTCTTCCAGGAGATAATTTATTGTGTCTGTAAAGAATAAAAGGTACGATGAGGATGCACATCTAATACCATGACCACACTTTCTTCTAGGAGACAATTGTGTCTGTAAAGAATAAAAGGTACGATGAGGATGCACATCTAATACCACGGCCGTACTTTCTTCCAGGAGACAATTTATTGTGTCTGTAAAGAATGAAAGGTACAATGAGGGTGCACATCTAATACCACGGCCACACTTTCTTCTAGGAGACAATTCATTGTGTCTGTAAAGAATAAAAGGTACGATGAGGATGCACATCTAATACCATGACCAAACTATCTTCCAGGAGACAATTTATTGTGTCTGTAAAGAATCAAAGGTACGATGAGGATGCACATCTAATACCATGACCACACTTTTTTCCAGGAGATAATTTATTGTGTCCGTAAAGAATAAAAGGTACGATGAGGATGCACTTCTAATACCACGGCTACACTTTCTTCCAGGAGACAATTAATTGTGTCTTTAAAGAATAAAAGGTACGATGAGGATGCACATCTAATACCATGACCACACTTTTTTCCAGGAGACAATTAATTGTGTCTGTAATGAATAAAAGGTACGTTGAGGATGGACATCTAATACCACGGCCACACTTTCTTCCAGGAGACAATTAATTGTGTCTTTAAAGAATAAATGGTACGATGGGGATGCACATCTAATACCATGACCACACTATCTTTCAGGAGACAATTCATTGTGCCAGTATAAATTTTAAAAAGAACTTTCAAATTTATACGACCACTTCTCCGTAATTAAGAAATCGATTATTCATATTTCTCTGTTAGAAGTTCTTGTAGTGTAGTGGCTCATGTGTAGAAAAGCGACACCGTAGTGAATTCAAATACCAGTCACACATATTATTGGACAACTCTAGAGAAACGTAAGTGCCCTACTTAAGCTTCTAGTTATGTACCACTGCTGTTCTATAACAAGGGTGGCTTTGACATTAAATAACCAACGAATGTTGATATACCATAAAGTAAAGAAGCCAAACTATTTTTGGATTAGTTTATCTTCCACCTTCTTTATGTTTCATTTCGATTCAATGCTCAAGTAGTTTTTAAATTCTACGACTCTTAAGAAAAGTGCTCTTTTGCTGTTGATCAAAACCATTGTAAACATTATCTCAATCAGTTCTGTTTGACCCATTGATGGCAAATTAAAAGGTATTATCAATCCAGGTCAGAGTAAACCTATGAGTAATGGCAATGAAAATGTACTTCCCACATCCCATATTTTCAGAACCGTGGCCTCCGTATCAAATGACCCTTAGTGTCATATCAGTGGTAATTGACTTGTAGGATTTTAATCCTTATATCGTGATGAGCTACCCTCACCAACTTACTGTGTAAGATACAAAACCTGTTGATGTCATTCCATTACTTCAAATTGCGGCAAAAAACTGGGCTTCCTGATTCTGCACTCAAAATTCTGGGTTAGAACTACATCTGCTATGTAGGTTGACCCCTAAACATCCAGGTAAAGGAATTGCAAACATTGTACGTTCATATTGTGTAGCTGTTTTTAAAGAGTTTCTTTGCATGCAGTTATATGTTATGAAGTATTTCTATCAAATACAAATAATGTGAAGTCAACGTTAGTGTTTGCAGTTAGAGTTGCGGCCGTTTGAAACAGCATGTGATGTACCGATAATTTAATACAGTTTTATTATTTTATATTAATCTATGTAGTAATTTGTTAAATACAAGTTGAGATTATCTGTGGCAGTCTGCTAGAGTTTTGTTAAGTGGTGTATACGGATTGTTAGGATTGGTTTGGTTTGATTTCTTTGTTTAATGGCATATCAACCTTTGTAGGTTATTTAATACCAAAGCCATTCTCCTAGAAGAACAGTAGTAGGATAATCTAACCCATAGCTGTAAGGATAAGGGGGTTCATACCTTTCCTAAGGGTATTTGCCCGAAAGTGAACGTAATAGCGCGACTGGAGTACGAACTCGCTAACTACGATTCCGCGTTCCATTGCTTTAACCATTACACCCTGAGTGTAAGGAGTAATGTTGATTGGTTAATCACCCTGTGGTAAAGGTTTCAATTTTAGCCTAACCGTATAAGTCAAACCCTTGCTTTGGGGAGATTTTTTCAGGCTTAGAAGATTGCAATTCACGGTAATTTTCTAAGTTACATTTCCCTGGTTTTTCTTTATTTTCAGCTTGTTTGCTAAACTGCCAGATAATAAGAAAATGCAACGAACATAAAAAAAGATAGTGAAAAATATTGATAATGACAATACTTCATATAATACATATAATAAATTAAAACAACTAAAAACTCATGGCCCAGTCGGCTGGGGCTGCAGAATACACTGACTGCATCTCGACAGAAAGGTAAGAGTTCCCCTACAGTTGTCTTGGATATGACACTAAAATATGATGGTGAGGCTCCAGTAAGGCTGGAGCTTTGGGGAATGAGGAGTATCCCTTCATTACCATCGCTCCCAGGTCCACTTTGACCCGGAGTGGTAGCAGCTGATAGGGTACTATCTATGGGCCAAATAGACCTGTTCGACATTTAAACTGTAGAAAAACAAATGACTTATGCTCAATTGAAATGTTACAAATAAAACTAATCATTTAACTGTATTTAAACAAATGACTGATATTTAATTGAACTGTTCGTTTGGTTTGGTTTGTTTTTAAGGCATATCAACTACTGTAGCTTATTTAATGCCAAATCCATTTTTATACAAATAAATAGTTCTATTTTTAAAAATTCAGTTTAGCACAAGTACGCAATTTAAATGTCAAAGCAGTTCTCTTTCTAACAATTCAGTTTAGCATTGGTACACAGTTTTGTTCTATTTGACCTATTGATAGGACCCTATCAGGTACTACCTCTCCGGGACTGCGTGGACCTGGGAGCCGTAGCAATGAAGGGGTACTCCGCATTTCCCAAAACTCCAGCATTACTAGAGTCTCACCATCAGATTGTTTAGTATCACATCTAGGACACTCGTTGGGGGAGTGTTAGCCCTCCGCAGAGATGCAGTCGGTGTATTCTGCATCCCCAGTCAACTGGGCCATTGAACTGTTATACATAGTAATGCTTGGAAGAATTTTACTTTGTTACTAAATTGAATTGTTAGAAATAGAACTGTTTGATCATTTAACTGTGTTTATGTACAAAATGTTTTTACAAATCCTATATTTGATATATTTGTAAAGGATTTGGCATCAAATAAGCAACCATGATTGATATGCCATAAAACCAAACCAAACCAGACCAAACTGTAATGCGATGGACTGCGGAATCGTAGTACGCGAGTTCGTACTCCAGTTGCGCTATTACGTTCACTTTCGGACAAATACCCTTGGGAAATGTATGAACCTTATCCTCCCAGCTATGGGTTAAATAGTACCACTACTAGGAGAATAGCATTGGCATTAAATAACCTACAAAGGTTGATATGCCATTAAAGAAAAAAAAAAAAAACCAGACCAAACTGAAAACTCTTATGCATGCTACTTGGAGTAAACAAAAAATATAGCATAGAAGACAAATCAGAGAATGAAGAATATAGCTATATGATAATGCCTCAAAAATTGATCATGACAATGCTTCATTTAGCTGATATATTTAGACAATTTAAAACTTTTAATGAATTCATTATTCACGACTAAATACAGTAATTAGTTCTTCATTTAACTTCTTATGAAATCCGTTGCATTAAGCACAGTATTTATTATAGACATTAAAACAACAGATGCTCCCTGGATGCCACAAATATGTGACTTTGTGTTAAGACTTAAGATAAGTTTCCTAAATATAGACAGGGTGATATACATTTGATCTTCACTGGGTTCCCCAAATCTGTGGCCTATTGCTAAGTAATTATCTCGACTAATACAGTAACACACACACACACACACACACACACACACACACACACACACATACCTAAATACACATAGACATGTAAACACTCAAAGATAAATGGATTAAAAAATCTGCAAACACTGACTTCAAATCGATTTAACCTCAAAATAAATAGCCTTGCTTTGAAATAAGATGGACAGATTTGGGACTGACACATAAACTAAGGAGTCGCTGTTAATTTAAAACTCACATATCCCACCATGCTTATCATATAACTCCCAAAAGGAAGAGCTTATTTGCCAGGTGTCTAGACAACAGATATATTTTGGTCTGTTGAAGATACTTGTAGACCACTTGTATAAATTTTGACCAGCGTAGTATACACACACACACACACGTGTGTGTGTGTGTGTGTGTGTGTGTGTGTGTGAACACAGCTTATATATATATATATATATATATAAGCTGTGTTCAGAAAGTATTGAGACTAAAGTTGTATTCCCCAAGACAGAGATGGGAATAGACTAATCTTATATCTTCTTCAAAATTGTTTCTTTTTTTATTTAAAAAGTTTATTTCACAGAAAATTTCCATTGGTCAGAGCATACTGAAACTTCTCTTTCGATACGGTGTGTAGAGGTTCTGTCGCATTACTTTAATGTCTTTCAAGTCTAAAAAACTTACCTCTGAAATTGATATCTATTCTTAGTCGTTCCGTGCTGAGTCTCGTGAGTATGAAAGATGCTGCACTTGCATAATCTTGTGCTTCACCAAAAACTTCCATTCAAAAAGAATCAAAACAGGCTTTATGATTTTTATTTATAATTCGAACTGGTTCGTCTAGTCTGTTGTCTTGACGTTTAGACATCATCATTTTATTATCTACGTCAGCACATTTTTTTCATTTGCATTTTTTTCGAAAGAATCACAGCTTTCATCTCAATACTCTTTCATCATACGTCGTATATTAACATACAAAGTTATGATTCTGACTATGAAGCACTTTCAAGGCACACTGATTATGATTTAATAGTCGAGAAAGGATAAAGAGGTATTAAAAACACACTCACTAACACCCTCGCACACACACACACACACACATATATATATATATATATACACGCACACACACACACACACACACACATATTATAATATATATATAATATATATATATATATATATATATATATAATAACACATATATATATAATTCTGATAAAGATTTAACGTTAAAAGTGTTTTTAATCAGTGAAATACAGTGCACTATCCCTCCCAAAATGGAGACCAATATTTTCAACTATGAAACAGAATAAAAGCAGGATTAAAAACTTCCCACTCTGAGTTTCACGTTCCTCATTTATGGACTTGTCGGATTCGAGTTATAACAGGTGTCCATAATGACATTGATGCCGGTAATTAGGAAGGAGTTGGAGATTCTAATTGCCATCTAATCGCTATCACTGTTAGATTGGTGTTATATATCATCACCACCGTCAAGTCACTCTGACCGCAGGGATTTCCCTGACTCTCTCTCTCTCTCGTCTCTCTCTTTCTCTCTCTCTCTCTCTCTCTCTCTCTCTCTCTGTTCGTCCCTATCACTCTTCGTTCCTGGCTGATTCTACAAACTACATCATGCGTCCGCACAGAGCTGATGTAAAAATTGGCACGTCTGTGTGCAGGGGTCCACAGAAGAATGTCACTCATAAGTTCGTCCTGACTTCTCCAGCATAGACGCGCAATGTATTGTTCGTCTTACTTGGATATTTTTTAGATGGGAGGTAAGTGGCCGTACAGCTGTTGTTTCGCAGTGTGTAGCTTTCAGGATTGTTCAAGATTGCTCGTAGTAATTCTTGTGTCGTTTTTATCTAGCTTTTTCTCTATGTGTTTTATTAGCGTTCATTTGGTGCATCATATTGTATTAATGACACAGCCACAGCTTGGAAAAAATCCCATATTATATATATATATATATATAGTGTGTGTGTGTGTGTGTGTGTGTGTGTGTGTGTGTGTGTGTGTGTGTGTGTGTGTGTTAGAGAGAGGGAGGGAAGGAGGGAGAGAGAGG
>OY757934.1:45201929-45289429 GCA_963585895.1 Sepioteuthis lessoniana
GGTATTTTAAAATAAAATACAAAAATACAACTTATTCAAAGGAAGTATTTATTCATATAAGACTTCTTTTGTTTTTTTTAATTATTTTTGTTTGTTTGTTTGTTTGTTGTTGTTGTTGTTGTTTTGTTTTGTTTTTTAACCATCTTCAGGGTAATGTTAACACCTGAAAAATTATTTTCAAGGGAAAAAAAGAAAAGAGAAAAGAAAAAATTCTGAGTGTTCTACTATTGTTAGTAGCAATCTGTTTCCAAATCTCTGTGACGTAATTGATGCGGGAAATTTTTTATGTACTTATTTAGTTATTTAAAAAAAAATTATTCTAAAAATCTTGAAGATCGATCAAAAAATTTATTTATGAATACATTAGAAATTTTGGAAATGATGACGACAAAAACACATTAGTGAAACACAATTTAGAAGTTAATCATGGTTTTATTTTTTAAAGATTCTAAAATGTTAGTTAATATTCATATTAAATAACTCAGAAGTTATAGAATTTAGTATTATTTCCAATAGTAATGCGCGTTTTTTTAACTTATCTCCTTGATTAGTTAAATTAGTTCTAAATGGTTACAATATCCTTTATTCAAATTAGCTTTTATTGTTATGATTATATTGTACTTTAATAGTTTCTATATGATTTCTAACCAAAATACAGGGTATGTCAAAATAGATGCAACCCATTAATAGGATAATGATTTATTACTGAAATAAGCACAATGGCGGTCATTTGGAAAACATCCTGTAAAAATGCACCCTTTGAGTAGAGACATCAAATCAATGTTTTTTAATTGTTATTACATCAGTTTCCAAGACATGTAATCTTTTTTTAAGTTTCTTTTCTCAGTAATAAATCATTATCATATTAATGGATTGCATCTGTTTTAAGACAGTTTCGAATCATTTTGTTTCCAAATTAGTAGTGACTCAAAATATTTTCTTTCTCTTGTCCAAGACATTGTGATCGAGGATTAATAGTTGTTATAGTATACTATTTTCAAATCTGAAAAAAAACATAAAGTTTTTATTTGTAAAGTTATTATCAGTCACATGGGTCTCATACATATTGAGACACCCTCTATATACACCTATACTGAGTGAGCAGAAATAATAGGGCAGTCACATGGTCCCCTGTATATTGAGACAACCTGCATTTACTAAAGTAGATTTTTATTACAAAAAATAAAAAAAACATATCATTTTACTTTATATAGAAATAGAAATAAAGATAGTAATAAAAATCTTTTTAAAAATGAAAAATTTCTTTTTCATTTCCTTAACTGCACACAGAGACATTATTTTTGGAAATTTTTGAAATATCTTTGTTCTTATAAGAACCCGAGGTGTTGTGGCTGAACTGCTTGACTGCGGTTTCGGAGTAAGCAAGTTCGAACTCCAGTCGAGCTATTATGTTTACTTTCGAATTAATTCTATTGAGAAGGATATGAACCACTTTATAACCACAGCAATTGGTTAAATTGTATCACTTCTGTTCTTCCACAACGGTGGTTTTGGCATTGAATAAACCATGAAGTTTGATGTGCCATTAAACAAAGAAACCAAACCAAAGCTTTGCCTAGTCAGCTGGGGCTGTAGAATATACTGACTGCAGAGGGGTAAGACCCCCCCCCCGACAGACGAGTGTCCTGGATATGACACTGAACAATCTGATAGTGAGGTTCCAGCGATGCTGGAGCTTTGGAGAATGCGGTGCACCCCTTCATTGCCATCACTCCTGGGTCTACTCTGACCAGGAGTGGTTGCACCTGACAAGGGCCCTATCTATGGGTCAAATAGAACTAAATGCTAAACTGAATTGTATGAAATAGAATGGGTTTTGACATTGAAACTGTACTACGCTAAACTGAATTGTTCAAAATTGAACTATTTTGACATTTAACTGTGTAAACAAAACTATTATTTTACTTAACTAAATTGTTTGAATAAGAAGTGTCTGCCTAAACTGAATAGCTTGAAATAGAAATATTTTAACAATGAAATAGAACTGTTATTTGTATAAATGTAGATTTGGTATTAAATAACCTACAAAGGTTGATACGCCATAAAACTCAAACAAATGAAAGTTAATTTTTATAAGGGTTTCAAACTTTTCTTTTTAAAGCTAAATGAAATACATTGCCCTTTTCTGAAAATAAATAAATAGATAAATAAATAAATGAAAATGTCAAGCACTAATGACGTCACATAAATTTTGAAAGAGAACGCTATTAAGGATAATCGAACGCAAAGGATTTTCTAATCATTTCATTTTTTTCTTTTCAATTTAATTTTTCGGACGAGACATAATATCACACATTAACCTCACCCTGAAAATGGTTTTAGAAACAAAAATAAGAAAAAAGAATCGTTAAACGTGATGGTATATTATTCATATGAAATTAAATACATCCTCTTAATATCTCGATTATCATATTCAAATATATATATATATATATATATATAGACAGCATTTCTTCATTGATACATATTTGATCGAACGTTATAGAAATTTTTTGTCTACATATATTTTTGTTTATCCTTTCGGAAACGCTACACAATACACCAGTATAAACGCTCATTCTTACAAAGTTGTAATGTACACACAAAAGTTACATCACTTTGGTAATACATCTCCTCCTGATGATGGCCCAAAATTGGGCCGGAAGTACTTGGGAAATAACAAATTATAGACGGTTTATCAACCAATTCCCGCCGGATATCATTAGATCGATACGGGAACCCGGAAGGATTAACAAAAAAATATGTTGACAAAAAATGTCTCTAATATTCAATCAAATATATAGTAGGTATCATACAGTAACTGATGTTTATACAACAGCATTGCTTCTAACAAAGCCTTCATCAGATGATAACTCTGGGTTCAAGCATGGTTTCGGGTCTAAGCATTATATATATATATATATATATATATATATATATATATATATATATATATTTACTAATCTAATATCTACCAGTATTCACGGTACCAGAAAAAAACAAAAAAACCCTGGCCAGGAACAAGAGATAAAAAATATCTCGAATCACGGTCCAGAGGAAAAAGAAAAAGGTTTTTGGGGTAAAAAAGAAAGAAAAGACCAACCTCGTCCTACTCCTTGAAAAAAATCAAGGGGTACTTAGTCAGTGAGGAATACATAGGTGTGATCCGTTAAGGTGAAACTTTAGTAGAAGATTTTCGACTAGCGATTTAAGTTAATTCTCTCTCTCTCTCTCTCTCTCTCTCTATATATATATATATATATATATATGTTAGTAAAGAAAGCGACCGTAGTCGAGGACGACCCGAAGGCTCCCTTTTCAATAGCTACTACACTGAGGTGTAGGGGAGAGCGCTACTCCTTTCCCTGGATTGCTCCACTTTACCCTCGATACGTACCTTATATTGCCGAGTGTTAAGCAAGGAGATATCAAGTACCATTTTTAAAGCGTCCTGGGATTGAACCCAGGTCTCCGGGACCATTGGCGAACATTCTACCTACTAGGGCAGTACTTTGCAACTCTTAGTTCCCCATCAATACTTATTTATTCTCGTGTAGCCAATGATGAATACATAGGTGTGATACAGACAGTTGCCAAGTACATTTGACTCTAACTTAACAATACATACGCTGTATTAATAATATAGAACTCGCTTTAATTATGAATATAGCAAACTACATTATCAGTATACACATACACACACAAACACACTCACATACATAAGAGGGGTGTCCTCGTGGTGTAATGGTTAAAGCGATGGACTGCAGAATCGTAGTACGCGAGTTCGTACTCCAGTCGCGCTATTACGTTCACTTTCGAGCTAATACCCTTTGGGAAAGGTATGGACCCATTTATCCTCCCAGCTATGGGTTAAATAGTACCACTACTGTTCTTCTAGGAGAATAGTTTTGGTATTAAATAACCTGCAAAGGTTGATATGCCATTTAATAAAGATACCAGATCACATACGAACATATATATATAGATATAGATATAGATATGTGAGTGTCTTAAGATATTGTAGACACAGGGTCAACAGTGTATGATGATAGTCACCAGCTCCACGTGGGTTGAGCACTCTGAAAAAAGAATTTACGGCTGCCGTTCGCATAATGCAAAGCCCTTTGAATGAATTGAGCACTCTGGTATCCGGTAAGGTAAAAATGTAAACAAGCGAAAGCTACTACTTGATGCTTTTTAATTCCCTAGTTGACTTGGTTCGCTTGTTGGCTGAGCGGTATGTTACTAAGTCTAACATAAAGTTGGGTGGGTTTTGATCCCAGCTTCAAGCGTTGTAGTAGTCTGTCTGTGGATGACAATATATATATATATATATATATATTTCGGCGAAGAATATAATTTTCGTCTTATCCGATAACATTAAGCGTGTATGTCATCTGAACGGATGAAGATTATATTCTTCGCCGAAATAAATTTATAATGACAATTTAACCATAGTTGAGTTTTCTTCCAGTTACAATGTATACTCTCTGTGTGTGAATTTTCTTATATAAACCTGAAAAGGAATATATTACAATAGCCATACATCGAGCACTCCCATAGATTTATATGAAACCCCCTCAAATATTTTATACATGAAGAATCCACAGCTATATTCTTTGAATTCCAACTATATATATATATATATATAGAGAGAGAGAGAGAGATGTGCTTTAATTAAACAGGCGACATCTCCTCACTTAACGGTAGCTCTCTGAAACTAGTTGACAAGTTCACCTACCCAGGAAGCAGTGTCTCATCAACCGAGACAGACATCGACACGCGACTAGCAAAGGCATGGACAGCTATCGATAGCCTATCGGTCATATGGAAGTCAGACCTGACCGATAAGATAAAGCACTGTTTCTTCCAAGCAGCAGCCGTGTCGATACTGCTATATGGATGCACTAGATGAACTCTAACTAAACGTATTGAGAAAAAGCTTGACGGCAACGACACAAGAATGCTGCAAGCAATATTGAACAAGTCCTTGAGGCAGCACCCCACAAAATAGCAGCTGTACGGGCACCTTCCACCCATCACGAAAACTATCAAAATTAGACGAACCAGACCTGCGGGACACTGCTGGAGAAGTAGGGATAAGCTCATAAGCGATGTACTCCAGTGGACCCCTTCACATGGACGAGCAAAGGCCGGACGACCAGCTCGAACCTACATACAGCAGCTCTATGCTGATACGGAATGTAGCCTTGAAGACCTGCCGGAAGCAATGGTCAATAGAGAGGGATGGCAAGAGAGGGTCAGGGATATCCGTGCAGACGGTACGACATAATAATGATGGGAGTGGTACTGCTTATTTCTAATTGTGCCATGCCAGCAATGAGATATTTTATCAGGAGGTGTAAGAACTGGAAGGTCACCCATCATTACATCTTGTCTTACAATATTGTCTCATAGACCAATTCGATAAGTGTGAGTTCGAATCTAACTTAGTTCTCTTGTACTGCGAAGCTTGTGCTAGATTAAAGTAATCTTGGTAGCTGTTCATGATCTTCTACTGGATTAAGCTAAGAATAGTGAGTACCTATATATAAGCTACAGATTGACAGACTAGGTCAGACAGAATCGACAAGCCGATTTTCGTGTTTTAGTCACCTATTCGATGTTGATGGATTCTTTCAGTGTTGTGCTTCTTTTCATCACTCGTTTTGATTTTCTCTCACTTTTCTCCCTCGGTTAAAACTAAATTCAACATTACACAAATAGCACTCTTAAAATGGACGCGTCGACCTCACTTCTAGAGAAGAAGAAAAAAAAACGATTTATACTCGGTAAAGATTGGAAAAATCCCACAATGTCATTAATGTTGGTATCTATCCGTGTTCAAACTTCTTCACTGTCTGTAGGTCAGAAGTTGGCTTAGCTACCTCGACTGTTTTCTCAGTCTTTCTTTCTACTTGTAACTCTTCAGTTCTTTCCAGAGATCAGAATATAGATATTATGTTATAAAGTTGTCATAAATGCTACTTGAAACACACACTTATAAGAAGAACGCAGTAGAAGAGCAAAGACCTACTGCTGATGGGGTTCTTCTTTGAACTTTGGTAGTATTTGTTAAAATAGATAAACTCAGAGGAAAGACTTTCAGTTTCACACCAGAGCAAAGGGATGGTTTTAAAATAAGAAAGACTTTAGATTTAGCAAATAGGATTGAAAAGACGTTGCTAATAAATAAAAAAAGGAGTGAATAAGCTTCGGTAACTTATTTAGAATGAGATGGTTTATTTCGAGCAAGAGAAGCGATTTGCTTATAATGTGTTGGTATTAAAAAGTAGTTTAAGACGAGACCTACATACAATAGATAGATAAGGTCGACAATCCTATACAACAAGTCTCCGACTAGATGGAATAATGAAACTGGTACTAAAAGGAAGTATGACTGGAGATCGAACTCGTTTATCATAGTCCAACATGTTAGTTACTAGGTCACAGGGAATCTCCAACAGACCGGACAGAACCAAGAAACTAGTGTTAAAGTAGTATGACAGTTGACTTATAAGTGCGTTCTTCAATCCTATAACACAAGTTTTGGAATAATTAAACTGGTATAAAAATGAACCAAATTTATCTACAAAATTTCGAGTTTACTTTTCAAAAGAGTCAGTATCATGTTCAACATATTTTCCAAACGTTCTGTCAACTTTTAAATATCTCTCCATGAAGAAATGTTATAGTTTATTTCAGATCTAATTCCAGATAGCAACGTTAACTTAGACGCACGATAAAAAAAAAAGTTAACCTTTTAAAGTCTTAGTCGAATTCGGGAATTGCTTGAGACCATATAGGGCCAAACTGAGGCTCTATAAAAGAGTGCAACACATGCAAATTATCCCTTTTTATTGACTGTACTGTCATATTGCAAAAAAGAAAAATATTCCTGTCAAACTTTATTATGCAAATTCATTATTTGAATGCCAGCAAAATTCGTCCGAGCTGTAAAAGCCATCCATAATGATATTGATGCTTCTTTTAAAAAGGTTGGAGTTTAATTAGTATTTCCATTATATTTAGAATTTACATGATAAAAAATGTCGTCCAGATCAAATGCAGACCCCCCCCCACCAAATTATTCACTGCCAAGTTGTTGCTGAAATTGCTTTATTTTCTTAGAGCATTTTAAGTGTATTGCTCTAATAAAAACTCGCTATGATGTGACATTTTTGCTGGTTTATAGTTTCACTTACTCATACACATTAGAAACACACAATTGCATATATATATATATATATATATATATATATATATATATATATATCACAGTCTCTATATATATTGACCAAGAGGTTTCGCTATTGGGTCCAATCCCAGGTCGAGTCATACCAAAGACTCAAAAAAAGGGTACTTAATACCGTCTTGCTTAACAATCAGAATTATACGGTATATATTAAGGATAGAGTGGAGCAATCCAGAAAAAAGAGTTGCGCCTTCCCCAAAACTTCGGTGTAGTAGGTATTGAAGTGGTATTTTCTGGTCAGTCTCGATTACGGTCGCTAACTATATATATATATATATATATATATATTTATATATATGACAATCTCTATACACTGACCAAGATATATATATATATATATATATATATATATATATATATATATATATATATATATATATATATCTTGGTCTCATGTTCATATAGCCGAGAATCTGACAATCACCAAAAACCGTTGTTTACGCTATTCAAACCCAGATCAACATATGGTCTATTGAGTACTCTTTATTTATTAATAGACCAAACCATCTAATTATATATATATATATATATATATATATATAATATGACAATTTTTGTTGTAAGTTACACTATGTGTTGACCCATTAGGATCCTCTTGTAACAGCGGTACATGATATTGAAACTTCTTTTGAACAAGGAGTGAAGAATTCTAATTAAAATGTTGTAGTTATCTCAATTATATCAAAGGTTTCGATAAAAAAAATATTTTAAACTTGAATGCATAACCCGACAAAATTACTAATTCAGTTGCAAACTGGACAGGTTAATGCTATATTCCCTAAATTTGGGCATTTTCAGAGTATTAAATTTACGATGTTCAGTTTTTGCTGAGTTTCCGTTATACAAGCACACATACTTATATTCTTGATGAGAATATATATATATATATATATATATATATATATATATATATATATATATATATATATATATATATTGTTAGTGGCCCGAGGGATCGGCGTTCAATCCCAGGTCGAGTCATACCAAAAAGTAAAAAAATGGTACGCTGACTGTTACGCTTGTAAGGGATAAGACGCCTTCCAAAAGAAGTGTTCTTGGTATGATACTGTACTGCATCTGATAGTGAGGTTCCAATTCTGGTTATATGATGAGTATAGAGTACCCTTTCGTTGCTATTACGCACAAGTCTATTTTAATCTATTAAGGTATTATTTATGGATCAAATCATTTATTAAATAGGAATACTTTATGCTATATAACTTTAAATTATTTTTAAGAATAGTTAATTGTGGCCTCGAGAGTAGAGTGTTCGCCAATGGCCCGGGAGACTAGGGATCAATCCCAGGTCGAGTCATACCAAAAACTCGAAAAATAGTACTTGATACCTCCTTGCTTAACACTCTGCTTTATAAGGTAGGAATCAAGGGTAATGTGGAGCAATCCAGGGAAAGGAGTAGCACCCTTCCTTACACCTCGATGTAGTAGCTATTGAAAAGGAAGCCTTCTGGTCACCCTCGACAACGATTGCCAAATTACTTATACGGGAGATATTTAATTGATAAAGAGAGATTGCTGTAGGAATCACTATTAGCAGTGGGAAGCTTCTAAGGATACCAATAATGATGGGTATATTCGCATTCCAGAAGACAGTCAGCAAGATGTTCTTTACAGACTGCTGTGTCTGGAACGTTTCCTTTAATGGAGAGTTAATGTATATCCACTTGATAAGCTATCTTTTCGTCTAAGGTTCGTAATGGTAAAGCCATGTTTAGATTTTTGACTAAAACATGCTTCTCCGTAAACATCATATATTCTTCTGTAAATTGATTTGTGCTTCTCAGTCACCAAACATTTGATAAGAGACCTCAGCTTAAGCCTGGAACACTCTAACTAGTGTGCCACCATCTTGAATTGCCTCATAACAAATGTTTTATGAGATTAAAGTAATTTTTGCTATAAATCAATACCAAACAATTCAAAGTTTACATTTCTGGAAAAGAAAACAACTTCCGAACAAAAGATTATTTTGCTTTTGTAAAAATTTCCCCTAACTTATTAAATGGCTCGCGTACATATATATATATATATATATATATATATATATATATATATATATATATATATATATATATATATATACTCACAGAATACTGACAGATAAATTGATAGATAAATAGATAGTTGCAGTAATATTGGGAGTCGTATTTTTGCTTAGTTTGGGAGAGTAGACATTACATATATGATTGTTGCTTGCTTATGCATATAGATAGATAGATAGATAGATAGATAGATAGCTCAAGAGCTTTAAACTATGACCTCTTCATTATTCTAATTTATTTATTGGCACTTTTATTTTTGAATTGCTTTGTTCTTTTCCTTTTGCGTCTTTTTCTTTTCTTTCTTTGACCCATTGCCTTCCAAAATGCTTTTACATCCATTGCTCACCTTGACAGGAGTCTTCCTAACATGCATACAGCCACAGAGCAACAGAATGTTAGACATGAACTGACTGGCATTAATAGATAGATAGAGAGAGAGAGGGGGGAGGGTACGAGTGAGATGAGCAGACTGAGATAAATAGATAGATAGATAGATATGAAAGACTGAGATTGATAGATAGAGAGAGGGGGGGAGTAAGAGTGAGATGAGCAGACTGAGATAGATAGATAGATAGATAGATAGATAGATAGATAGATATGAAAGACTGAGATAGATTGATAGATAGATAGATAGATAGATAGATAGATAGGGGGAGAAGGAGAGTAAGAGTGAGATGAGCAGACTGAGATAGATAGATAGATAGATATGAAAGACTGAGATTGATAGATAGAGAGAGGGGGAGGGGGAGTAAGAGTGAGATGAGCAGACTGAGATAGATAGATAGATAGATAGATAGATATGAAAGGCTGAAATAGATAGATAGATAGATAGATAGATAGATAGATAGCAAACAAGCAGTAGTAATATTATTTTTCTCTTTTTTTTTTTTCTTTTTTGATTAGTTTGGGAGTGGACATCAAATATATGATTGTTGCGTCGGCGGGATGAAATAGATCGATATTCTGATCTGCGACGGAATGAAGAGAGACTCTACTGATCTGGAGATTAGATTCAATCACTATCGACGAAGTGGAACATAAATAGAAGATGTAATGATGACCAGAGCAAAAGAAAAGGTTCAGGTTGACCAATTCTTTTGGTCTGATCATAGAGTGGAATCGATTCGTCCAAGACAGAAAATAGGATAGCAGAGATGACCAAATTCTTTCCCATACTCTTATTTTGGTCATCAGAGTAAATCAAGTCTTTCATTACATCAAAATTGGATAAGATTTAAATATCAGAAGAAAGTATTATTTCTTTATGAAGGGGAAGGTGTTGCTGATAGTGTGTAGGCATACTGCCAGACAGCGAGTGACACTAAATTTTCTACTTTGATTGATTGATTTTAATGGTATGTCAATTCCTCCTGGATTAATTTATGGCTTGAGGTTAAGGAATTATATTTGCAGTTTTGTGTAGTTTCTGCAAACGATTACATGGTATCAAGTATTCCTATCTAATACAAATAATTTGCAAACAGTTCTATTTCACGCATAAATGTGACCCAAATAGTACAACTCTGGGTCAGAGTGGACCCGAGAGTAATGGCAATGAAGTGGAGCCTTACCACCAGAGATAGTTTACTGTGTTACCCAACACTCCCCGTTGTTGGTGTTGAGGGTCTTACCCCTCCTCAGAGGACACAGTCAAAGTATTCAAAACCACGTCAACCGAACAAAAATTGTCAAGTTTCACTCATTTTTCTCTCTATCAGTTCCGTGAATCTTCTGACTTGAGTAATTTGGTTTGGTTTAGTTTGGCTTGGTTTTATGGCACATCAACCATTGTAGGTTATTTAATGCCAAATCCATTTTCATGCATATAAACAGTTTTATTTCAAACAATTCAGTTTAGCAAAAGTACACAGTTTAGTTCAATTTGACCTATAGATAGGACCCAATCAGGTGCTACCACTCCGGGACAGGGTGGACATGGGATCGATGGCAATAAAGGGGTGCTCTGCATTCTCCAAAGCTCCTGCATTACTGGAACCTCGTCATCAGATTGTTTAGTGTTATAATCAGCCCACTCGTCTGGGAGGAGTCTCACCCCTTTACAGAAAAGCAGGGGGCTGGGCAAGACTTGAGTGAGACATCCTGTCAATGTGATGAAATAGCAAAGTGATTAATTTTGGAGTTTTCTTGAACAGCTCGTTTTATAATTCTCATACGAGGATGTTTTGCAATATTTTGGTTGGATTAATTACAATTCGGTAACTCTGGATGCTTTTGCCGAGATTGGGAATTTAAAAAAAAAAACATACTAGACTGTGAGATGCCAGGCTCGCCCGGTACTCTCAAAGTGCTACTCACCGGATTAACTTCTATGGCTTGGATCATAGTTTCGGAATGCACGCTTTTAGGCCTACCTAATCCTCGATGTTCAGGAAATCCAAGTGAAATTTCTTGAACCATCAGGTTACTTTTCTAAGGTCAACTGCACCTTCATTTTTCGCACAATAAATTTTTTTTGTGTGCGTCCATATCTTTATGGCCCAGGTCGAACTCATAAGGCATAAGTTCCCTAATTAAAATACATTGCAAGTTCATCTGTACAGCTTTCAAATCACGCTCGGAGTGAAACAATGCACAACATGTCAGCGCACCAACTACCACGATAATACCATCCACTGAGGGTACCTGCCACGGTTGGAACTGCTTCGGTCACGTTCCGTAAACAAACGTGTACCAAAATATTGCAAAGCTTTTGACTCATCCTGATATATTACATCACTTGGACATTAACAAAATAAGTATGGGAGTCACCGTAGCGTAGTGGCTAACACGTTCGACTGTGACACCATAGTAAGCTAGTTCGAACTCCAGTCACTCTATTGCAATCACTACTGAACAAATACACTCGAGAAATGTTCCCTAATTAGATTGGATGTCCTCGTGGTGTAATGGTAAAAGAGATGGACTGCGGAATCGTAGTAAGCGAGTTCGAATTCTAGTCGTGCTATTACGTTCACTTTCGGACAAATACCCTTGGGAAGGTTTTGAATGCCCTTATCCCACCAAATATAAGCAACTATCTCTACATTGATGGCTTTGGCATTAGATAACCAATGATGGCTGATATGCCATTAAACTAAAGAAACCAAACCAACTTAAAAAATACTTGGATGAAAGGCTACATGGAAACTACTCAAGTTTGTTCGGAATTGTTTTGAACAAATCCTAGAAACAGCGCTCTACAAAAGACCAATTGTACGGCCACTTGCCTCCCATCTCGCAAACCATCCAAGTAAAACGTACAAGATATACTTGGCACTGCTGAAGAAGTAATGATGAACTCATAAGTGACATTCTCTATATACTACCACATATGGACAGACCAGCGTTTGCCGACCAGCAAAAACTTATATTCATCGGCTCTGTACGGACACTGTGTGCCATCTAGTGGACTCAGCAAGAGTGACGGCCGTTAGGGACAGACAGTGAGGTCGGGCAAAATGAACCTGTGCTCTCAGCACGACTTTATAATGATGCTGATAAAGTAAACACTGCAGAGGTAAATACCGTACTTATAAATTTAGCAACTCAAGTTCAAAACCTGGATGTGGCTGTTTGCATTTGTCTTCTTCTTTTTTTCAAAGGTCTCCTTTTACGTCTTTTGACATTTTCATGCTTTGTGCTTGTTTTAATGTTTTATTGCAAAGTTTATTTTAAAATAATAATAATAATAATAATGCCCTTTTATTTATCCCATTTATCTTAATATTTTTCTAATATTGTTGTTAAAGGATAAAATGCATTAGAAAAGGCATGAATTAATTTGTTCTCTCTCTAGTTATGTATATATAAATTGTTGATCAGATCGGTTTCTTTAGCCTTAGTTAGGCAACCAGTCTAAGAGAAGGAAAACTCTGAATTCAAACCAGATACACTCCACTTAAAAATTGACTTTGAATTGTATCTTGCCTGCAGTGGAGGAGTGGAGTAAATACATACACGAAGAGTTTAAGAGACAGCAAGTTTGAATAATTCACCAGTAATTTCCTTAGTATTAAAGACGCTTTTGGTAATGCCATTGTCTTGTTGTATCTCGGTTCTACTTCTTATCTTTAATTCTACCACTCTTTTTTTTTTTTTTGTGAGACACTATGAAACCGTTCCAAGTTTTCCAATAACTATAGGCACAACTGATATAAGATTTTCATAATTTTTTCACTTTCTTTATAAAGTCTTGATATTTAGTTGGTATTTTTTTAAATTTCGTTTTCTGTTAAAGCATAAAAAAAATCAATGATATAATAGATCATCTCCGATGCAATTTACCCGATATAATCTTTTAGTCAGCTGTGGATTATTCTATTGAATCACAAAGGCTCAAATTATCATATTATAATCACTAATCTTCTCCTCTCACCAAATCTGCTCTTCTGTCTGATCATCTTCTTCTATTGATACCAATATCAATAATATTAATAATATCAATAATATTATTAATATCATTGTTATCAATAAGAAAAGTAACATTACGCTTATAAGAGGGAAAGAAAAATGAAATCGTCGGACCGATATCGAATTTAGATTAAAGATTACTTCACTTACTCGGAATGTCCTGAACAATTTCACCCTTGAGAGGGGCATAAATGTTATTTTCCATCTACTATCAGCTAATGCTGTTTATGTTCACTTAGTATCAATATCCAAGAGAAAGGCATGAATCTACGATCCCTGTGTTCTTTTCCATCTGCAGTCAGCTCAGCCTGTTTATGTTCACTTAGCATTCAATATCTTGTGGAAAGGTATTAATAAATATCCCTATTATTTGAGCCATCGCCATCTAGGAGAAGGACAACTCTGAATTCAAACTCCGCTTAAAAATTGACCTTGTGTCATATCCTGCCCGAGCGGAGTGGTTGGTAAATATATGACCCATCGCTAGTCGGTTATAGCTGCTTATGTTCATCTCTTACTAATTTCCAATGAAAGGCATGAATCCACATCCCTGTTATCAAACTTATCCCTAGTCCGCTGGAGCTGCTTATGTCCACTAAGCACTAATATCTTGGACAAAGGCATGAATCCAAACTTCTGCATTCTGTCCCATCCCTCGTCAACTTATATAGATATGGTTATATATAAGAATATGGGTCTTGCACTACACTCTGTTAGCTCCTATCTCCCCACTTCATCTCTTTTCCGGCTGCCTAGTATCGGTCGCTCTAGTGTCTCCTTCGTGTGACCATCTTTGTTTTTATCAGTTGATAACCTATGCCCGTGGTGTAATGGTTATCGTCGTTGGAAATAGACACGACGACACGAGTTCAAATCCTGAACGAGACTAATTGCATTTTACATTGCACAAATACTCTTGGGAAAGGTATGAATCCAATTATTCTCCCTCTGGCTATGGGTAAATAATAGGGCAGACTGGGTCCTTCAGCCCTGGTTAGGCGACTAGTCTAGGAGAAGGAAAACTCTGAATTCAAACCTGTTAAACTCGGCTTAAAAATTGACCTTGTGTCATATCCTGCCCGAGTGAAGAGGTTGGTAAATATGGATAACGTATGGCAACGTGATCACAACTTTGTATTTACATTTACTTTTATTTTTTGGTGACTTTTCTTTTCGTAACCCGGTCAGTCTCAATGAGGAATCAGTGAGAACACGATGGAGCGTTCAGTCACTCGCATGGAGAGGTTCTCATTTACTGATTAACTTATTCTAACTCATGAACCGTTTTTATCAAATGACTAAATCCATCCAATGAGAACCGTGCTCTCGTGTTGACCCAGCATTTGGTCAAAAACGTGGTGCGATAGACAACAACTATGGAAGGCAGTGATTATTGGGGGCACGGTTACAAGACTCAGCATTCCTATCCGAGGTCGCGGTTAAATCACCTGAAGAAGGCCAGAGGTGAAATTTGGCCGAAACGTAGTGAATAAGAAACAACACATAAAAACCACTTAGATGAGGACAAAAAGTCCGCAATAAATAAAAAATTAATTCTCAGAATAAAAATGAATTTGGCATTTTTAACCTACAATGGTTGATATGCCACAAAACCAACCAACCTACCAACTTTTTGTAACGGCATGAATCTACATCACGGTACTCTGCATATATCAGGAATCAGGATGGAGTAAATTTATTTCTCTGAAAATTACTTGGGATGACTGATAAATAAGGTCACCATTACCAAAAACAAAAACAAAAACAAAAAAAAGAATTATGTGAAGAAATTTAATTTTGGCAAAAGATTTATGTCCTCGTATGTCCTTAACTGTATCTAATGGTTAGGCTCCGGTCTTGGAGTTTGGGAAATGTGAAACACCCATTCCTTACTGTTATTCTCAGTTTAACTCTGGCCTGTGGTAGTACCTGTTAAGGTCCCATCTATGAGTCCAAAAGTACTGTTCCGTCATTTACAAAGAAATATTATTCTTAGTAATTTGAAACCACAAACTTGTATGCAATTTGTTCTTGTAAGATTGAAATAGTTGATATGCCATAAAACATAAGCAAAGTAAAGCAAACCAAACATACCAGATTTATTATTTCATCAGATTGAAATACTCGTTTGATAAGCCTTATTTATCTTCAGCTTGTATATTTACGGTCAAGTCAGTTCTAGTATGATCATTGAAGTTATACAACGATTAGCCAGATCAGTACTTAAATAAGTTACCGCTTACGACAGTTACAGTAAGCAGCCTGAGGTCTTTGTGAAAGACTAATCAAAGCCTTGTGAATAACAAGTTGAGCAATGATTAGTTCTCTCAGTACTTAGATGGGTAACCACTTAGGAAGAAGAGCTACTTTAAGCAACCCAAGGTCTTTGTGTGAGACAAATCAAAGCTTAGTGAATAACAAGTTGAGCAATGATTAGTTCTCTCAGTACTTAGATGGGTAACCACTTAGGAAGAATAACTACTTTAAACAACCTGAGGTCTTTGTGAAAGACTAATCAAGGCTTAGGGAATAACAAGTTGAGCAATGATTACTTCTCTCAGTACTTAGATGGGTAACCACTTAGGAAGAATAACTACTTTAAACAACCTGAGGTCTTTGTGAAAGACTAATCAAGGCTTAGGGAATAACAAGTTGAGCAATGATTACTTCTCTCAGTACTTAGATGGGTAACCACTTAGGAGAAAAACTACTTTAAACAACTTGAGGTCTTTGTGCAAGACTAATCAAGGCTTAGGGAATAACAAGTTGAGCAAAGATTTGTTCTCTCAGTACTTAGATGGGTAACCACTTAGGAAGAATAACTACTTTAAACAACCTGAGGTCTTTGTGCAAGACTAATCAAAGCTTAGTGAATAACAAGTTGAGCAATGATTAGTTCTCTCAGTACTTAGATGTGTGACCACTTAGGAAGAAGAACTACTTTAAAGAACATGATGTCTTTGTGCAAGACTAATCAAGGCTTAGGGAATAACATGTTGAGCAATTATTAGTTCTCTCAGTACTTAGATGGGTGACCACTTCGGAAGAAGAACTAATTTAAACAACCTGAGGTCTTTGTGCAAGACTAATCAAGGCTTAGGGAATAACAAGTTGAGCAATGATTAGTTCTCTCAGTACTTAGATGGGTGACCACTTAGGAAGAATAACTACTTTAAACAACCTGAGGTCTTTGTGCAAGACTAATCAAGGCTTAGGGAATAACAAGTTGAGCAATGATTAGTTCTCTCAGTACTTAGATGGGTGACCACTTCGGAAGAAGAACTAATTTAAACAACCTGAGGTCTTTGTGCAAGACTAATCAAAGCTTAGGGAATAACAAGTTGAGCAATGATTAGATCTCTCAGTACTTAGATGGGTGACCCCTTAGGAAGAAGAACTACTTTAAAGAACATGAGGTCTTTGTGCAAGACTAATCAAAGCTTAGGGAATAACAAGTTGAGCAATGATTAGTTCTCTCAGTACTTCGATGGGTAACCACTAAGGAAGAAGAGCTACTTTAAGCGACCTGAAGTCTATGTGACCGACAAATCATAGCTAAGTAAATAATAAGCACCATCAAATGGATCTGATGAAGTGCTATTTATTACCAAACTCTACACTGAAACTCTATTACAAAAAATATGATTAGGCAGGACGTAATTGTTAAAGTGATGGGGTGCGGAATTGTAATGAGCGAGTTCGAACTCCAGTCGTTTTATTACGTTCACTTTCGGACAAATAAACTTAGGAAAGGCATGAACTCACATATCCTCCCAACTTTGGGTTAAATAGTGCCACTTCTTTTCTTCAAGAAGAATGGATTTGGCATTAAATAACATACAAAGGTTGATATGCTATTAAGCAAAGTAACGAACCATACAAGACAAGAACATCTTTGATCTATATTCATGGAATTTTTTTTTTTTTGTTAAACAAATCTAATTTGTGAAGCACGCCAAGCGGAAGGTCTATCGTCCTCAGAAATGGTATCGGTGATCTGATTTGGTTTAGTTTTATGACATATCAACCATTGTAGGTTATTTAATACCAAATCCATTTATATAATTATAAAGAGTAATATTTCAAACAATTCAGTTTAGTATAAGTATAGTTTTTGTTTGCACTTAGTTAAATGTCAAAATAGTCCTATTTTAAGCAATTCAGTTTAGCATACAAGAACAAATCCAATTCAAACAAGTCAGTTTAGGATTAGTGAACAGTTTAGTTCTATTTGACCCATAGATAGGACCCTATCAGATGCTACCACTTCGGACTAGAGTGGACCTGAGAGTGATGAAAATTAAGGAGTATTTTGCATTTCCCAAATTATCATTTTTATTAAATACTTGATATCATTTGCCCAGCCCCCTGGGGCTGTAGAATACACCGACTGCTTCTCTGCAGACGGGTAAGACCCACCCCCCACAACGAGTGTCCTGATAATGACACTAACAATCTGATGGTGAGGTTCCAGCAGTGCTGGAGCTTTGGGGAATGCGGAGTACCCCTTCATTGCCATCGCTCCCAGGTCCACTCTGGCCTGGAGTGGTAGCACCTGATAGGACCCTATCTATGGGTTAAACAGAAATAACAGCATACTTATGCTAAACTGAATTGTTTGAGTAAACTGAATAACTTGAAATAAATGTTTTCAACGATTAAACCGTACTTACATTTAAACTGCGTGCTTCTGCTTAACTGAATTATTTGAAATAGAACTATTTTTCGACATTAAAACTATATTTACACTTAACTGAATTGTTACATATAACTGCTTGAATAGTTTGAAATAAAAATGTTTTTGACCATTAAACTGTGTATTTATGCTAAACTGAATTGTTTTAGATAGAACAGATTATTTACATAAAAAAGGATTTGGCGTTAAATAACCTACAAAGGTTGATATGCCATAAAATCCAACAACAAACCAACCAAAGCTGCAGCATAACTGCAACGTCGCCATCATATTGTTTAGTGTCATATCTAGGAAACTCATTGAGATGGATCTTACCTCACTGCAGAGGTGCAGTCGGTGTATTCTACAGCTCCAGCCGACTGGGTAACGGTGATCCGAGTTTAAATCCTGGGCGAAGTTGTTTACGTTTAAGTTCGAGCTAATAATTTAGAGAAAGGGAATTTATTCATATATTCCCAGCTATAGATAAATAATTGGGCAAACAGTATATTCTTAATCCTAGTTAGGCAAGTGAAATTTCTTGAACCATCTGGTTACTGTACTAAGGTCAACAGCACCCTCATCTTTCGCACAATATATTTTTTTCTTTGTGTCCATATCTTTATGGCCCAGGTCGAACTCATAAAGCGTAAGTTCCCTAATTAAACTACATTGCAAGTTGATCTGTACAGCTTTCAAATCACACTCAGAGTGAAACAATGCACAACATGTCAGCGCACCAACTACCACGATAATACCATCCACTGAGGATACCTGCCACGATTGAAACTGCTTCGGTCATGTTCCGTAATCAAATACATACCAAAATATTGCAAAGCTTTTGATTCATCTTGGTATATTACTCTGCTTAGAATTTAACGAAACGGGGATGGGAGTCACCGTAGCGTAGTGGTTAACACGTTCGACTGTAACATCTTAGTAAGCTAGTTTGAACTCCAGTCGCTCTATTGCAATCACTACTGAACAAATACCCTCGAGAAATGTTCCCAAATTAAACTGGATGTCCTCGTGGTGTAATGGTTTAAGTGATGGACTGCGGAATCGTAGTAAGCGAGTTCGAACTCCAGTCGTAGTATTATGTTCACTTTCGGACAAATACCTTTTCAGAAATGTATGAACCCCCAGTTATGCTCTCAGCTACGATTTATATAGTACCACCGCTGTTCTTCTCGAGGGATAGCTTTGGCATTAAATAACCTCTAAAGGTTGATATGCCATTAAACAAAAAACCCAAGCCTAATTAGACTGCATGTGTGCAGCTTTCAAATTGCACACGGAGTGAAGCAATGCATAGCACAGTAGTCACCGTAGCATAGTAGCTAACGTGTTGGATTACGACATCATAGTTAGCGAGTTCGAACTCCTGCCTCGTTATTACAATCACTACTGGAGGTGCCCGTGGTGTAATGGTTATTGTCGTGGGAAATGGATACGGCGACACGAGTTCAAATCCTAGACGAGACTGATTGCATATCACATAGTACTAATGCCCTTGGGAAAGGTATGAATCCAATTATTTCTCCCTCCAGCTATAGGTAAATAGTAGGACAGACTAGGTTCTTCAGCCTTAGTGAGGCAACAAGTCTAGGAGAAGGAAAACTCTGAATTCAAACCTGTTAAACTCCGCTTAAAAATTGACCTTGTGTCATATCCTGCCCGAGCGGAGGGGTTGGTAAATATGATTACAATCACTACTGAACAAATACCCTTGGGAAAGGTTCCCTAACTAGACAGGGTGTCCTCGTGGTGTAATGGTTAAAGTGATGAGCTGCGAACTCCAGTTCTTTAACTTTGGTTTGGCAATCAGTATAGGAGTTGGAAAACTCTGAATTTAAACCGCTTAGAATTTACCTTTGTATCGTATCTTAATTGTTGGTTGAGTGAATACAAACATTAGTGTTGGTATTTTATTTTTGGTTGCAGTTTCTGTATTAGAGAGTTTGGTTATAGATAATACCTAATAATATATGTTTTGACTGTATAATGCTTCGATAGAGAAAATAAAATCCTGTTATCTTTGCTTTAGAAGAGAATTATTTTATTAAAAACAGATTATCATTGCTTTTTTTTTTGTTTGTTTGTTTTTAACGACATATCAACTTTTATGGGTTTTTTTTATGACAAGCCATCCTTGGAGAAGAACAGAAGTGATACCATTAAACCCATTGCTAGAGAAATAAGGGGGTTCATACCTTTACCAGGGGTAATGGTCCAAAAGTAAACTTGAAAGTGTGAATGGAGTTCAAACTCTCTAACATCGATTGGTTTGGTTTGGTTTTAAGGCATATCAACAATTGTTAGTTATTTCATACCAAGTCTCTTTATACGTATAAACAGTTCTATTTCAAACAATTCAGTTTAGCATAAGTACAGTGTTTTTTTGTATATAGTTCGATGCAAAATAGTTCTATTTCTAACAATTCAGTTTAGCATAAGTACAGATTTTAGTTCCATTTGACCAATTGGTAGGATACTATCAGGTGCTACCACTCCGAGCCTGAGTGGACCTGGGAGCAATCGCTATAAATGGGTACTCCTTAATCCCCAAAGCTCCAGCATTACTGGAGCCTCACCATCAGACTGTTTAGTATTATATTCGAATACTCGTTCGAGGAGTCTTACATCTCTGGAAAGATGCAGTCGGTGTATTCTACAGTCCCAGCTGACTGGTCAATCTCTTACATTGAGGCCGCAATAAAAAATTATTTGGTGTGTATTAATTATGGACGATACATTAGTGATAAAGCCTAGAAGGGCACTTGGCCACTCATCTAAGAATAAAGTTCGTTTCTATTGGTTAATTCTAGTCTTGCTTGATTTTGGTTTCTCGTCATTAAATTATTTTAATTGTTTTAATGCGTCGCTTCTTCCATAAACCTGTTGCTTTGACTCCAAGTTTTCTTCAAAATGGTAAAATAGTATTATTTTAATGTTTTCACGGGGACCCACAAAAATATTTTGATGAGACAAGATTAATTTTCACTTGTGAGTTTCATGTGCGCATGTGCATAGCTTAAACACTTGGCATTCAGGAAATCTGATTAAAAGAGGATGTTACCGTATTATGGCCAACACCGTTTGAAATCCTCTTGAGACATTTCCTTTCCTGAGGCTCAAAGCCAAAAGATGAACATTATTTTTCTTTTTTTTATTGACTTTATATCAAGATTTTTGCAATGCAGTGGACATTAAATGTGAAAATCTGGTCCAAGGTCAGAATACTTAAGATTAACACAAAAACTCTGCCTCAGAAAACATCTGAAAATCTTTCATATCAACCAATATTTTTCAATGCTATTTCTTTTCTCTGCCACATGCAATTATTATCGAATTTCTGGTGTCATGTTTGTAACTAAAATCGAATTTCTTACTATTTTCCGTTTACTGGGAATCAAATTTTATGATGAATTAAAAATTTTAGGTGTTTTTAAACCTGGAAAATTGAAAGCTACCAAAAATTTAATTCCGTTTTATTTTATCAGAGAAATCAAGAATTCTTCCAAGTAATACCCGTGTCAGTACTACTGTATGGTTATGCCGTTGGAATCGAATCAAAAACGTTGAGTTTCCATGTTTTAGTGTCAAATGCACTGGACTGCGACATCGTAGTAAGCGTGTTCGAACTCCAATTACGCTATTACGTTCACCTTCGGGAAATGTGTTAACCCTTTTGACTTCCCCCCACCACCACTATTGGTTAAAAAGTGCCACTACCCTCCTTCTGCAAGGATAAACTTAGTATTATATTACCCATGAAGGTTAATATGCCATTTTTGTATTTTCCTCCTGTTTTAAGATTTTAAGATAACATTTTTTGGAAAAGTCGGTCATAATTTTTTTATTTCTGGTAAATTGAAGGCAAATAAAAATTGAAAAATTCAGTTGCCTTTCAGATTGTTTGCTGGTTTGAGTCTAGGTCTTACATAAAATTCTGTCGCTAAAACAGCCACTCCTTTCCATTTCAGCATTTGCTTTATCCCTTCGCGATGGGCAAGATCATATTTCGGGCGGAGACTCAATCACCCATTAATGCACGGTCAAGAGCAGTGCCCTGAATAATTTGGTCTCAATCAACATTCCTGCCCGCCTTAAGAGGTGCTTCAGGCATTAGGCAATGAACCTAACCCATGCTCTTATGGACGAAGATGCCAATGATACCTGGAGAGACGGACTTTTGAAGCCAAGTTCTTCAGTATATCGGCAGAAATCAAAGCTTGGACTTATTTCTGCTAAGTAACAAGATAAATGTGTGGATTTTCTTTCCTTAAAATTCCTTATTAAAAATCCGGTTATGAGAAAAAATAAGTTATCTTTTCAATATTTTTCAATGTATTCCCTCATTTCTGATCTGGATATTCCAATGCATATATATATATGTATATATATATATATATATATATATATATATTGTCGTTCACATCTTTTTAACAATAAACATGCTCACAGTTTCCCTAAACCTATATGTCTTCCTTGCGATATGTATATATATATATACGCACACACACACACACACACACACACACACACACACACACACACACACACACGTATATATATATATATATATATATATATACCAGTGATTTTTTAATTGGTTGAGGTATCTATGAAACTTCACTTGTGATATGCTGCGAAGCTACATTGTCGTACTTTGCAATTTTCTTCATATCATCATTTCCTACTTTTGAATGGTTACTTGGTTATGTTTTATGACATATCAATCCTTGTGGGTTATTTAATGCCAGATCTTGTTCATTCATATTTATTAAATATGATTTGTGAACTAATAGTTTGTAGGTAATATTTTTTTGAACGAACCAGAGCTTAGATAGGAATCTCAAATAAATGAACTAATATTTCTATTCGACAAATAAATAGAACCCAAACAAGTACTATCATTCTGGGTCAGAATACACCAGAGAGAAATTGTTACACCACATTCGCCAAAGCACAATGGTTGAAGCGTCATCATCCAGAACACTTGTTAGGAGGGGTGTTACTCTTCTGAAGAGGTGCAGTTAGCACAATCTACAGTCTCAGCTTGCAGGGTGATCTATTTTAGATATAAATTTTCGGTATTGGTAAAAGTGGTAAGGAACTAAGTCTTGTGATTAGGAAGTATGCTGAAGTTGTGCAAATCTGAGTTTTACCAAAAACATTTAGTTTAAAATATATCAAGCCTGACTTAATTAAGTTTTATAGCTCTGCTATCCACAGATCGTTATTTAAATTTTTGATTGAAAAAATAATTTCAATCTTGATATTTTTGTATGCCAGAGTTGGTGGTAAAACTTCGATAGAAAATATATTCATTTTCCATCGATGTCTTATGAAGTTTTCTTCCAGATCTTCAGATATCCGGCTAACGTTCATGAGTCCAGTTGATAGTCTTCTTGTGTTTTGTTTTGTTTTGTTTTGTTTTGTTTCTTCTTGGCTATGATACAGTTCTTATTAATGCCTGATTTATTCTTAGCTATGATAGAGTTTTTATTAATATTTGATTTATTCTTGGCTATGATAATGTTGTTATTAATGTTTAATATATTCTTGGCTATGATAATGATGTTCTAATTTTTGATTTATTCTTGCCTATGATAATGTTGTTATTAATGTTTGATTTACTCTTGGCAATGATAATGTTATTAATATTTGATTTATTCTTGGCTATGATAATGTTGTTATTAATGTTTAATTTATTCTTGGCTATGATAATGTTGTTCTTAATATTGATTTATTCTTGGCTATGATAATGTTGTTATTAATATTTGATTTACTCTTGGCTGAGATTCTACTGTTAATTGTAGTCTCACACTTAAAAAAAAAGTGTGCAGAATAGCCTCGTCAGTGATGTTCTTGGGGTCCTTACATGTTTCGGGTCTTCCAACATCATACTTGCTCTCCCAAGCGACCCTACCGAAACTATTGTTCCAGCCGGCGACCCTGAAGTAAAAGTTCGCCAAGCACGCAAAACCGCACAGTACACACCTTAAAAAAATCAAATGCTACTGCTAATGAGCTTTTAAAATGGAATTGGTCAATGAGAAACGACATCCGTCACTTCCCTCCCAGTCGCGACGAATTATTAAGGTAAACAAACCACTTGCTCGTCTTTTCTCTAGATCTTGTAAGAGTTAATAAAGTTTGATTTATTCTTGGCTATGATAATATTGTTTTTAATGTCTGATTTATTCTTCGTTATGATAGTGTTGGTATTGATATTTAATTTATACTTGGCTATGGTAGTGTTCTTATCAATGTTTTCTTTATTCTTGACATCTTAGTGTGGATCGTTACACTCTAAGTATATATTTTATTTATGTTTTTTAGGTAGGTTTGTTGCTACTAATCTAACATAATTTAAAGTAGAAACACGCTGTCAAGTCAGGCTAAGAATGCACTGACGATATCCCTATCAGTGTTAAGACTTCCTAAAAAATGATGTCCTTACAAGAACTCTAAACTGTATCTGATGGTACTATTTACCAACCCCTCCGCTCGGGCAGGATATGACACAAGGTCAATTTTTAAGCGGAGTTTTAACAGGTTTGAATTCAGAGTTTTCCTTCTCCTAGACTAGTTGCCTCACCAAGGCTGAAGAACCTAGTCCGTCCTACTATTTACCCATAGCTGGAGGGAGAATAAGGGGGTTCATACCTTTCCCAAGGGTATTTGCCCGAAAGTGAACGTAATAGCGCGACTGGAGTACGAACTCGCGTACTACGATCCCGCAGTTCATCGCTTTAACCATTACACCACGAGGACACCCCTACTGTATCTGATGGTGAAACTCCAGATGTAAAGATCTGGGGAGTGTGGAGTACCTCTTTATAGTCGTTATTCACAGGTTCACTCTAACCAGGATGGTTAATACCTGTTAGATCAAATAAGACTGTTTAAAAATGATTCGTATTTGATTGGACCGTGTTAATGACAAGAAAACTCCTGAAAAGTAACTAAACAGAAAATGTAAAGCTTTACATAAATTGAACTCCAAGGCTTAAAATAACTTAAGAAAGGTTGACATGCCATTAAATTCAATCAGTCACTTAAATCAAAAATAGAATGTTATTTAGTTTGAATGTGTGCAGTTACTATGCATATATTCCATGGAATATATGCATTATCCACAGTTAATATATATATATATATATATATATATATATATATATATATATATATATATGTGTGTGTGTGTGTGTGTGTGTGTGTGTGTTGTGTTTAAATAGCATTTCCTTCGCGTCGTTACAGCCAGGAAGTACTGGAAAAATGTTTTTTTCTCAAAGAAGTAAAACAATGATAATAATAAAGACGATAGCACTTTTAAGATCAGAGAATACTGTGGTGAGACCTGGGAAACTGAGAAGACTTGCTGTCACTCAGATTCGAACGAAAAACCACCAGCCAAAACTAGCGTCATAAACTCGCATAATAATTATGAATAGAATATACAAAAAAAAAAAGGAAAAAAGAAAAACTGATTACAGTAGCCAACAAGAACAATATTTACAGAATTAACAAAGGAAAATACTGAAGGGAACAACTGAATTTCTATTAATAGCAGCCCATAATAATTCCATAAAGGCTAAGCAAAAACTGATAATACTCAATAGAATAGCAAGTGTAGGTGATGTGGTGTGAGAGATGAAACAGTTAATCATATAATAAGCAAATGCACCAAAAGAATTTAAGACTAGGCATGATGGGGCATGAAAGGTGATCAACTAAGAATAATACAAAGCAATAAAATTTCACCTTGATGATAAATGGTATAGGCATTGAGAAGAATCAGTCCTAAAATAAAAAGCATAAGATTATCTAGAATTTTAAGATACAAACAGATCCCCCATTCCCGGCCAGAAAACCAGACCTTGTTTATTTACAAATAGAAAATAACTTACCATTTAATTTATTTTACCGTTCCAGTAGACGAGAGTAAAAATAAGAGAAAGTGAAAAGAAAGACAAATACCTGGACCTTGCTAAAAGGCTGAAAAAGCTATAGAACATGAAAATGGTGGTAATACTATTTAGATTAGTTGTCCTGGGAATGGCCCACAAAGACCTGATGAAATGAAGATCAAAGAAATATCAAGACTCTGAAGACTACTGCTCTACTAAAATCTGCTGAAAGTCTCCAAAGAGTCCTGGAGATTGAGCAGTCTTGCTGTGACTCAGCTCGAGTGAAAACCAACCTGCAAGAGCTGGTGTGAAAAACTCGCATAGTATACAATAGCAATAATAATAATTATAATAACACAGTAACTAAAGGATTACTAAAGGGACTGAAGGACTTGGAAGTTGTCGGACGAGTGGAGACCATCCAAAATACTACATTATTGAGAACGGCCAGAATACTGAGAAGGGTCCTGGAGACTTGGGAGACTTGCTGTCACTCAGACTCCAGTAAAAAACCATCAGCTGATGTGAAAAACTCAAATGAGTAAATAATAATAATAATAATAATAATAATAATAATAATAATAATAATAATTCTGATCTGAGGACTTTTTACCAAAAAAAGTGAGAACTTGCTACCTAGTGGATTTCACCGTTTCAGCGGACCGCACAGTGAATATCAAAGAAAGCGAAAAGAGAAACAAGTTCTTGGACCTTACAAGAGAACTAAAACAGCTGTGGAATATGAGTGTGACGGTGATATCAGTTGCAGTTGGCGCACTTGGAACAGTACCCAAAAGCTTAGAAAGAGGACTGGAAGAGTTCGAAATCAGAGGACAAATCAAGGCCATTCAGATTACCGCTTTGTTAGGGTTGGCCAGAACACCAAGAAGAGTCCTAGAGACCTTAGAAAATTTTACTCTCACAAAGACTCCAGTCAAATATCTGCAAAAGCTGGCGTGAAAACATCTCAAGGGGCATTAATATTAATAATAAGTTGTAATCTTCATTTAAGAATAGATATAAAAAAAAGGGTTGTATCAATTGTCAACATCAGAAAGAAAATATGTATCTATCTTGTTCCACACACACACACACACACACGATATATATATATATGTGTGTGTGTGTGTGGTTTATGTGCATGCATGTGTGATATATATTATATATATGATATATGCTGAGTGTCTATGTGTGAAGGTAAATTGTGAAGTCCTGTCTGTTACAAAGGTCACGTACTTATATGCAAGATTGGTGGTTTTTAGTTAATCCCTTGACGTAATTGTCAGTGACACGCATGCGCCTGAAAAGGCCCTGATTTCTCTTAGGGAAAACAAAAATAAAAATGGATGACAAATTGACATAAACGTTTTGACCACCCCTTGACAGCTGGAAAAAATTTCCTGCACACACACACACACACACACAGGCATACCTACACACACACAGACGCATGCACACTCGTGCACTCATGCCAAGCTACTCATGCACGAGACACAGTACATAAGCAGCGTTCCCATGACCAAACCAGCTTACCGGATAAGCGTACATTATATATATATATATATATATATATATATGTATTAATTAAATCTTGAAATTAATTTAATATAATTTTACTGTATCGTTACGTAAAGTTATTGAATAAAGTTATTTTTCTAATTTTTTTTCTTTTCTATAATTTACTATAATTCTAACCGACAATAAAATTTAAAAAAACGGAAGTGGGGTAAATGAGGAGATAACTCTTCACCCCTCTTCTATCTCCTCCCACTTTCTTTCCTGTGTCTATTCTGATTTATTTTATCCATAAGATCTGAAGAAGTCCTGTTAATATTTTTTCGTGTTTTTTGATTTTTCAAAAACACATAACAGGATGGAAATAAATTTATAATCCTAATGTGACTGGTTTGTATGTGAAAGAGATACGGACTTTTTGATTGGCCCAGAAAAACTTGACACATAAAAATGGCTATTGAAAACACACGCACACGCATACACACACACATACAATTACGCACAAATGCACATGCGTGAGGACACACACACACACACACACACACACTTGTAGCATAGAAGACAAACAAACCAATATTAAAAGAGAGATTTCAATAGAAATTCTTTTTTTTTTATTCAAAACATTTACACACAAATACAGATTGGCAATCATAGAATATATTTCAGTGACTACTAACGTCTATGGGAATTCAGAAAGCAAACAACATTATGGGAAAAACCAAAAAAGATACCAGCATCCTGGTGAAGAAAAATTAATGCCAGGCTTGACAAGGAGTTTTTGGTTAATTTATTTATTTTTTTAATTTACGATTTTAATTTTTAGTTTAGCCCTCAGAAACTAGTTAAAGAAATAAAGCATAAATCTTCATCCCTTTGTTTCATTGCCATTCCTACTTTCTCTCTCTTACTCTATCACATAAATAGTCTAACAGGTAAATTTATCTGAATCTGCTCAGGCCGCCCGTACGAGAAAAATCGTTTTGAGAAAGGCCCCAGCAATAGATTGATTGATTGAATGACTGATCTTAACACCATGTCAACTTATCTATAAAATGTTATGCCAAGAGCTTAAGAAATCACGTTGGTTGTACATTTATATCTATAATTTTAAAATAATTGTATGGTTTAAAGCAATTATTTCTATTTAGTTATAGAAATTTATTTACACGCAATTATAAGGTTTCAAGTAACTAATAATAAGCTTAGTAAACATCATCATCATCATCATCAAGACATACCAACACGAATCCCTTTGACTCTCTCTCTCTCTCTCTCTCTCTCTCTCTCTCACACACACACACACACTCACACACACACACACATTCGCACTTGGTAAGTCATCTACTCGGCATTCAGTGTCCTTGCATGTCTATTTTACAGCTATATTATTTTGAATATATATATAAATATATATATATATATATATATATATAGAGAGAGAGAGAGAGAGAGAGCTAGAAAGAGAGATTTTCTTCTCTGAGACATTCACTTTGCGAAGTCTAGAGAGAGCAATCCAATAGGGAATCAAAATGTAAATCAAAAAGCCAACATAGATTCTATTCAAATTTTAATTTTACAAATTTTGTGGATTCTATCTTCAAAATGATTGCCTTCACACTTTATTCACTCCTTAAGCCTCACCCTAAAGCCCCAGCCTGAAATTTAACAGCGTTCACCTAATCCCTACCAATGATATTGCTACAATATCATGACAAATAAAATCTTTCAGTTTGTCAGTTGTCGGCAGCTTGCATTCAAAAACTTGAGCCTTCAGGTATCCACAGAGAAAGTATCACAAGGGAATTGATCTAGTGAGCAAGCTGACCTCAAGATGTGATCACGTGAGATGAGGTGCTCAGGAAAACGCTCGATGTTCAACATTTTACACTAGGATGACAAATGAAAAGGTATGGGTACTGCTGCTCAAAAACATACCGGCCATCCGGTATCGCTGCTGTTAGGATGCAATTTTAGGGTTGGTTGGTTGGTTGGTTGGTTGGTTGGATTTTTATGGTATATCAACCATTGTAGGTTATTTAATGCAAATCCATTTTTATACAAATAAACAGTTCTATTTTAAACAATTCAGTTTAGCATTTTTTTAAAGCCAAGGATTGCTCCCACTCCTCATTATTTTTTAATTTCAACCTTACATAATTATTACTCGTGTATTGGTCGACCCTTCATTTATGCTCATCTGATGATTAACTCATAGAATTCATTTTTCAAAGTCAAGGATTGCGCCTAGTCCTTCTCATTAAGTTTGAATTTCAACCTTACAAAATCATTACATGTGTATTGGTCAACTTATGATTTATGTTTGTTTGTCTGGGTTTTATGGCAATTCAACCTTTCTAGGTTATTTGATACCAAATCCATTTTTATACAAATAAACAATTTTATTTATAACAATTTAGTTTAGCGTAAGTACACAGTTTGTCGAAAATATTTCTATTTCAAGCTATTCAGTTTAGTCAAACACTTTTAATTCAAACAATTCAGTTTAGTATAAGTATAGTCTTTGTTAATACACAGTTAAATGTCAAAACAGTTCTATTTCAAACAATTCAGTTTAACATAAGTATGCAGTTTAAATGTCAAAACAGTCCTACTTCAAGCAATTCAATTCAGCGCAAGTACACTGTTTAGTTCTAATTGACCCATAGATAGGACCTTTATTAGGTGCTACCACTCTGAGCCAGAGTGGACCGGGGATTTAACAAATCTTCCATTTCGATATATATATATATATATATATATATATATTGTATAGTTTATTGTATTCATTATTAAAGAGTGCTCAATATCAGTGACAGAGCATATATACATATAAGTTATAATAGTGTAGATAAATAGCAAATGGCGCTTGGTAACGGTCTGTTTCTCAATCATCAGACAAAGAGCTTTGAGAAAGATGGGAGTGGATTTTTGTTTAATGTCATATCAACCTTCAAATCCTGGACTTGACTGATTGCATTTCACATAGCACTAATACCATTGGGAAAGGTATGAATCCAATCATTCTCCCTCCAGCTATGGGTAAATAGTAGGACAGACTAGGTTCTTCAGCCTTGGGTAGGCAACTAGTCTAGGAGAAGGAAAACTCTGAATTCAAACCTGTTAAAACTCCGCTTAAAAATTGACCTTGTGTCATATCCTGCCCGAGCGGAGGGGTTGGGTAAATAGGATGTCATATCAACCTTCAAGGGTTATCTAATACTAAAGCCATCCTTGTTGAAGAACAGTAGTGGTACTATTTAATCCATAGCTAGGGAGGTAAGGAGTTTATACCTTTATCAATCCGAAAGTGAACTTTATAGCTCGACTGGAGCTCGAACTCACACAATCCGACGCTGCAGTCCCGAGATAGATTGATCGATAGATCGATAGATCAAGAACTTTGAACTAAAAGATCTCTTTACTATTCTAAATTATTTACACTTTTAGTTTTAAATTGCGTCGTCTTTTCTTTTCGCGTCTTTTTATTTTCCCTTTTGTTTTACATCATCTATTACAGTAAAATGCTATTACATCCATTGGGAGGGAGTCCAAGTGGTGTAATGGTTAAAGCGATGGACTGCGGAATCGAAGTAAGCGGGTTCAAACTCCAATCGCAGTATTAAATTCACTTTCGGGCAAATACTCTTAGGAAAGGTATGAACCCCCTTATCCTCCCAGCTATGAGTTGAATAGTACCACTACAGTTCTTCTTGAAGAATGGCTTTGACATTAAATAACCTACAAAGGTTGATATGCCATTAAACAAAGAAACCAAACCATCCATTGGCCTCTGAGTCTTTTTGACATACACATAGACTATCAGATATGAACAGACAGACATAAATGAACGGATTGATAGATAGATAGATAGATAGATAGATATGAACAGACTCAGATAGATAGACGTTTAGTTTAAGGGATCGCTAGCAAACTGAGTGTGTTACAATTTTAGGTGCAGGAATAAATTAGGTCCGGGATTAACTGAAATATTAAAAAAGAATAATTAGACGTTATGCTTTAAAGTAATAATGATGATTACGTTACTGAAACATCTAATTCGTTTAATGTTTCATGCAATAGTGGATGATTCAGTACTGTTTTTAGTTGATCATAAGCCAAAAGTTTGATTCGTTGCTCTTCAGCCAGAATATGATAAACCCTGGTTATATTTAATGGTGAGAAATATGAAGCAGCAAGGCTGGATAAGGTGTTTGCAGACTTTGAGAACACCGCTGCCATAACCTTTAAAAAGTAATTATACAACTTGCTTGAAATTGATTAAGACTGGGACAAAACTCCTTTGAGAAGAGTACGTTCATATTTAGGTTGACTCTGACGGTAGGTCATCTATCAAGGGTTAATTCATGCCTTGATGGTTAGTGAATCGCCTTCTTTATACTTTTCGTTTATGTTTTCTGTGTAGCTGTGTCCTGAGATATTTTCCCACGGTCCAATCGAATACGAATAATATAAATACTTGTTTAAAAATATAATATTAAAAATAATATAAAATATATATTATTTTATATATAATATATATATATTTTATATATAATATAAATATATATTATTTTATATATAATAAATATATTAATAATATATAATAATAATATAAAATATATATTATTTTATTTATTTATTTATTATAATAAATATATTAATAATATATTTATTTATTATAATAAATATATTAATAATATATAATAATAATATAAAATATATATTATTTTATATATAATATATATATATTTTATATATAATATAAATATATATTATTTTATATATAATAAATATATTATTAAAAATAATATAAAATACTTGTTTAAAAAATTTAAACAAGTATTTTTGACACATAGATGTATTATTACTCCGTTTCATAGTGGGCCTGTGAGTAATGGCAATGAAGGAGTACTCCGCGCTCCCAAAGCTTCCAGAATTAGAACCTCAACATCAGATGTAGTTTAGTGTCATACCCAGGACACCTCTTTTTTGCCCCCCCCCCTGCAGGGAGGGATACAGTCTGTGTATTCTAAGCCCCACCGACAGGGTGAATTTAGCTTTGGTGAACTATGCTAAACTTACTAAATACGTAAACTTAGTAAATATCTTTATTAATACTTGTCTATGACAAGGACATTTTTACCATTAAGGGTTTTCGGACTAGTGTCTTCATCTTTATTGTTATTTCCACAACGTTTCGGCCGATATGTCATCCGGCCTTCTTCAGGTGTTTGTCGAACAAAGGATATGTCTGTCGAACAAGGATATGTCTGAGATAACTGAAATAAAAGAGATATAGCCTTAGAACATGGCTGGTTTAGGGTAATGGCCACATGGGTAGTCGTCCAGAGCGCAAAGTACAAAGGGCGTCTGCTGAGTGTTCGCGAAATAAAATTTTTCTAAAACCAAAAAATAGAAAACTGAATAAAACAGAACAGAATTATGAAAATTAGAAATTTTCCTATCTGAGAGCTCACAGGAGAGAAAAGATAGATAAGATGAGGGTAAGTCACAAGAGCATTTCTTGTCATACTCGTTATCCGTTTTATGATATGTATAATCAATTCAGCGATTTTGAGTCTCTCTCTGCCTCACTGACTTCTTTGTGATCTTTTTGTCACAATTCAGTACCTCTTCTCTGCTCTCGTCGAGTGGCAGCAACCAAAATATTAACACTGCTCACGACCAGGAACTTCAAACATTGACTGAATACGTTGTGTTGGAATGTTCTTTTATCTGATTATTGTAATAAAGGTTGTGAAGCTGTAGCATTTTCACCAAAATAGGACCAAGATATGAATATGTAAAACGTTCACATGCATAGGAATCCCGAAACACTAACGACTCTCGGTAGTTCAGGTTCGAAACTTTTATTACCTTCTTGACTTTTAGGTTTTCGACACGAAGAGAGAAAGACACAATTTTTGCTATGATGACTGTTCCATCTGACCCAATAACGCGCGGCGCATACCGTAGCACACAACTGGACTCGCCTCGTCCAGCTTCAAATTTCAACTCGCCTCGCCCAGCTTCGGATCTCAACTAACTGCTTTTTTTCAAAATCACCAAAAATCCCAGCCTATCGCTTCCGGGCATGACTTCATTCGCACCCCAGTCCTATTTTCTATCTGGGGTTTTTATTATGACATCTGTGATCATATTTACCAACCCCTCCACTCAGGCAGGATATGACACAAGGTTAATTTTTAAGCGGAGTTTAACAGGTTTGAATTCAGAGTTTTCCTTCTCCTAGACTAGTTGCCTAACCAAGGCTGAAGAACCTAGTCTGCCCTACTATTTACCCATTGCTGGAGGGAGAATAATTGGATTCATACCTTTCCCAAGGGTATTAGTGCTATGTGAAATGCAATCAGTCTCGTCCAAGATTTGAACTCGTATCGTCGTGTCCATTTCCTACGACGATAACATTACACCACGTACATCCTCCGTGCGCGAGCGTGAACACCTGCGTTCAATGTGTGTACCAGCACGTGCTCTAAGCCGAATAGTTCAAAGCCTAACTAAACCGAATGATAAGATATAACCAACGAAAAATGATAATATAAAAAAACATTCCGTAATTATATAACTAAGCAAAGGCTGGCCAGCAATCGAATCTAGCACATCATTCTTACAGAAGATCCTCTTTAGGAATTCCCATGCTTGTCTGCTTTTTCTGGAGAGGGGTTGATATTGATTTTATCACCTTTGTTATTCTACGCATTTTTAGAGGTTTGCATGCATGAAAAACCAAGGAGACAAAGCCTTCTTTCATTGCTGGGATTAGACTGGCTTCATAAGTGGCCTCAGGGCTGGTTTTAAGCAAACGGGATCAAGTGGGCCCTGCGTATAAAGGGGCTCCATACTAGAGGGTAATCTACTCTCGGCTTGTTAAGTAGTCATAACAACACATTGCAACATATATTTTGCAAACTAGACCCTGCACTTTCCAAGGCCGGTTCTGACTGGCCTCCCATCGATTTGTCAAGTTCGTAGACGATGCTCCTAGTTGTTTTAGCGCAATGAACATATTGTCTTCTTCCTAATTAGTGAGTCTTCTATAGCCTAAAAAATATTCGACTTGTTGATAGGATACCAAATACTCGAGTGGTTGAAACTTAAGTGTTCTATTTGAAGGCTTCTGTTGTAGAGTCTCATAGACAAAAACCAAGAACATAATCAACGATAATGACGAACGAAACACACTTCTTTATAAAAATATATCTCTCATTTTATTCTTATAAGGGGCCCACTGTTCGTTGTTAGTTGAGAGATAGATGGAGAGACATACTTAGAGAGAGGACTTCTTCCCATATCTTCTTTCTGGAGCCAGTGGGTGGCAACGCTTGCACCCCCTTGCAAGTTCGTCAGAGACAACCTGATCGGCTGTGTGTCCCTTACTCGACTGTGATTCTCTGCCTCTGTCTAAATCTGTCCGCATGGTTCTCATCACGTGGTCTCCTTCCGGTTACACACCCGTTGCACCCGACTGCCCTGACCGTGCCGTCCTGTTTACTAATCAAAATGTGACAGCTTGCCAAAGCACACGGGTTTACTAGGAACGAACCGAAAATCCATGTCATTTGTTATATAACACTTCTAAGTTTTTGGAAAGCAAAATATTTGAAGGTTGAAGAGCGTTCAAGTTAAAAAGCTATGCTGAATTGTTTTCTAAGAATAGCTTAGTAGTAGCATAAGATCAGAAGTATGGGGCATCCAGTAAGAATCAAAATCACTCGTAGTAGTCTTATCTAGCTTACTAATGATTACACCACATGAGATAACCGAAGCTGTATCCGCCTGGTCGGCTAGGGCTGTAGAATACGTCGATTGCACCTCTGCAGAGGGGTAAGACCCTCCCGACCGAGTGTCTTGATATGAAACTAAATTGTATCTAATGGTAAGGCTCCAGTACCCTTTCATTGGCATTACAGACAGGTCCACCCTGACTCGGAGTGATAATACCTGTTAGTGTCCCATTTATGAGTCAAATAGAACTGTTCCACTATTTACTAATTATGATTGTTTTTAGTTATTTGAAACAATAAAACTGTGTGCTGATTATTTGTATGAGATACCAGTACTTGATTAAAAGAATTACCGTGCCCGTGGTGTAATGGTTATCGTCGTAGGAAATGGACACGGCGACACGATTTCAAATCCTGGACGAGACTGATTGCATTTCACATAGCTCTAATACCCTGGGGAAAGGTATGAATCCAATTATTCTCCTTCCAGCTATGGGTAAATAGTAGGATAGACTAGGTTCTTCAGCCTTGGTGAGGCAAGTAGTCTAGGAGAAGGAAAACTCTGAATTCAAACCTGTTAAACTCCGCTTAAAAATTGACCTTGTGTCATATTCTGCCCGAACGGAGGGGTTGGTAAATATGATATGATAAAAAGAATTACTAATGTTAAATAGCAATACTCGAAAGCATTTAACTGTGGGCAAACAAAGAATTTAATATTCAATTTAATTATTAGTGTTATATAGGAATAATTAAAACCGCTAAACTTTATGCAAACAAATAAACAATAACAACTTGTTTTAAAATTTACCATCAAACTATTCACTCACATAGCGTATATATATATATATATATATATAATGTGATGGTTCATAGTTATCACTAACTCACTTGGTGAGTTAATGGAGGACCAAATTTTGAGGTATTATTAAATAGTACTACATATCAGTAATAGAGTTGTTATACATTTAGGAAAATGTGAGTTAAAAAATGACAAATATACTGAAAAATAAACGAAAGAAAGAAAATAGTGGTATGGAAGAAAATTTTTTACCGACACGTGTTTCGACTTAAATATTTTGCCTGCATAAAAGTTTTCTATTTTAAACTATTTTAAGAGTAATAATAATGATAATAATAATAGAAAATATGTTTAACGTGATGAATGTGTAAAGCATGAAACCCAGGGTCACAGACACCACCATGTAATATATATATATATATATATATATATATGGCATGAAATATCCTACCAGTCTTGATATGTAGTTAAAGACCAGCCAACGAATACTGTGCTAAGAGCATTACAGAATTGATTTTACGAAATTTTAGTCAAAATGATTTAGACTAGCTGAACTGGAAAAGTTGAACATTGATGTCTAGAATTGTTCATGTCTTTTTAACTTCCAAAACTTATATAACTTATCTCTCTCTCTCTCTCTCTCTCTCTCTCTCTTTGTCTCTCTGTCTCTGTCTCTATCTCCCTCTCTCTCTCTATCTATCTCTCTCTCTCTCTCTCTCTCTCTCTGTAGTGGTTAGAACACACTGAATGTATTTTTCGTTCACACTGACAACACGCTTAGGTGACAAATTTTTATAATTATTCATTTTTTTATTCTAGAATACACTTCTCTCTGATATTTCCACTTCTTTTTTTTTCTTTGCAATTTCATCACATCTTTACAAAGTATTGTTCAGATACATTTCCATTTGCCTTTTTTCGTAGGTTCAAATCTTACCAGATCTAATGACAATATTTAACTAGCAAGCACTCTACTCAAAACTTTCGTGGTAAAATGTTTGCTTTGAGATATGTTACAAACTATACATGTGTTTATATCAACACACAGTTTCGATACAGGAAGTCATAAAAGAGATTTCTCGTTCACCTGAGTCTAAATCTCATCTTAGGTTAGGATGAGGTCAAGTTTTCTCGAGATCAATTTTGCTTGAGGTCACATCAGGTCAACAAGGCTCGAAATCTCAAGTAGAATAGATACAGAATCCAAAATGCATAAGTATTATTGTATTCAAGTATGATTGATTATAATTTTGCATTATAGATTTTTTTTAAAAAACAGAGTTTTAAAATCAAATAAATGATTGTTAAAAGGCATAAGAATAATTTCTAGAGTACTGCGTATTTAGGGTATGAAATAATGAAATCGATTTTTAAAAATGATCGATCTGCAGGGGATTTAGGAACAGCCTTAAATGCCACAGAGTAAAAAGTAAAGTTGGAGACTGTAGTCGAGGGCTACCCGAAGGCTCCCTTTTCAATAGCTACTACACCGAAGTGTACGGGAGGGCGCTTCTCCTTTCCATAGATTGACCCACTTTACCCTTGAAACGTATCTTATAATGCTGATTGTTAAGAAAGAAGGATAAGTACCTCGACCTTTCTAGGAAATTGAAAAAAATGTGGAACATGAAAGTGACAATTATATCAAAAGTAATTGCTCTTGGTACCGTCACCAAAGGATTGGTACAGGGACTGGAGGACTTGGAAATAAGAGGACGAGTGGAGACCATCCAAACTACAGCATTGTTGAGAAGAGTCATTGAGACTTGAGGAAACTTGTTGTCACTCAAACTCCTGTGATAAGCCATCGGTTAGCGCTGACTTAAAAAAACTTTCAAAAGGGAATAATAATAATAATAATAATAATAATAATAATAATAACAATGCTCTTGGAACGATCTCCAAAGGCTTGTTAAGGGAGCTGCAAAAGTTGGAAATCAGAGGACGACCCGAGATCATCCAAACGAAAGTATGGTTGAGGTCGGCCAGAATACTGAGAAGAATCTTGGAGACTTGAGGAGACCTCTTATCACTCAGACTCCTGTAAAATCCATCCGCTAACGCTGGTGTGAAAAACTCACCAAAAGTAATAATGATAATCCTTAGTAAACGATTATAGTTTCCAGTAACTTTTCTTTGGAAAAATAAATCACACTTACTCACATGGTGCCAAACCCTGGACGGGCTGTTTCTATTTTACACAGCGTTAATACACTTGGGAAAAGTATTAATCCAATTTTTCTTCGTCAGCTCTGGATAAATATTAGGGCAGATTGGGCTTTTAAAGTTAGTATTGCAACCGGTCTAAGAGAAGGAAAATTCTGAATTCTAATCTGTTAAAATCCGCTTAAAAATTAACCTAATGTAAAATCCGGCTAGTAAGGATGAACTGTGTATATATACACACACATATATATATATATATATATATATATATATATTACTTTTACCCATTTCAGAGTTTTTGCACTAGCCTTTTCCTCTGGAATCTGAGTGGCAAGTCTCCTCAAGTATCCAGTTCTCTTCTTAGTTTACTGAGCGATTTCAACAATGCTGTATTTTGAACGGTCTCCACTCGTCCTCTTATTTCCAAGTCCTCCAGTCCCTGTACCAATACTTTGGTAACTGTGCCGAGTGCGCAAATTACAATTGGTATCACTGTCACTTTCATATTCCACAGTTGTTGTTTTTTTTTAGTTCTCTAGCAAGGTCTAAGTACTTATATCTCTTTTCGCTTTCTTTCAGTTTTACTCTGTGTTCAGCAAGAAAGACAAAGTTCACAATTCGGCAAGTTCTCTTTTTCTCTTTTTTTTGTCGTCTGGTTGAGATTAGATGATCCGTTTTTATCTCAAAATCACAAAGGAGTTTTTCTGTCTCATTTTCCGAGATGGATTCTCGGTTCCGCCAAAACCATTTGTTCGTATGGTCAAATTGAAACTCCTTGCACAATTTACAGTGGATCACCTTACCCACCCTGAAATCTCTTGTCTCATACTCTCTCTACGCTAATTTACTGCATTCACTTGTTATGTCATTGATCGTTTCGTCTCTGTCACCACATAATCTACGTACATCTGCTATTTTGTTGCATAATGTCTATTCTTGCCTTGATATCGTTAGTCTTTATGGCGTTATTTTGTGCTGCTATCAGAAGAGATTCAGTTTCTCTCTTAAGGTTTCCCATTCTTAGCCATGTCCAAGTGTTTTCGTGTGAGATTTCGCTTGTTTGTCAAAACAGTTGATTTTGTTCTCATTGTTGTTTTCTGGTTATTTTTGTTCTCTTGATGTTTGTGTTGTCAGTATTTTTTCTAGTCGCTGTTATCAGTCTTCTTCCGCGCTTTTTTATGTAGTCCTCTAGTCGTTGTATAGATGCATCGACGCTATCTGAAATGCTGGCAAGTCTTCTTCCCCCTTCTGGTTTTGACATATACATACTGTCCACGTCATCTCTTGGGTGTAAGGCCTTTTGCAATGTCCTGAGTTTTCCTGTTCTCTTGGTCCATTTGTTGAACTTCTTTTCTGGTCCTCTTTAAGAATGGTCCTGAGTATCTTACGAAAGGGGGCATCCCCGGTATTTATCCCTTTGATGAGATTTCTGCAATGTAGTTTTTTTTCGAGTATTTTTCTTATTCTCCGGAAGTATTCTTTTTTATTTTTTTTTCTTTCATCTCCTCCTGTTTGATGGTGTCTTCTTCCAATATTCCCAATTATTTGAAGGTTTCCTTTTCTCCGAGCCTTCTAATTTTTTCGTGATTTGGTTATTCTATTCCTTCCATCATTTGTGGTTTTCTGCTTTTCATTATTAGCCTGGCACATTTTTCAATGCCAAATTATATCCCTGTTTCTTCACTGTATATCCTCACTGCCTGTATTAGTCTTTCCAATTCTTTTTCCTTCATTATTAATGTTAATAATAATAATTTTCCAATCGAATTCAAATAATTTTTAAAGTTATATTTCACTCATTGATGGGACCCTAAAAGGTATAACCAATCCAGGTCTATGTGAACCTGGAAGTAATGAAAATGAAGGGGTATATTTAAGGGGTATATATCCCTATACCTAAATTCTCCAGAACTGGAGCCTCACCTCTAGAAGCACTTTAGTATCATATCAAAGACTCTCGTTGAGATTAGTCTTACCCGTCAGCAGATATGTAGTCGATGTATTCTAAGATCCATCGACGCGGTTCTAGATCACTGTTAATATTATCAATTAGAATATTACCATCAAAACATCTTGATGTTGTCTGTTGTTTGGTTGGTTGAATAATTGGACAGTACATCATTGTTTTTACTTATTTTAAGCCGAAGTCAGTTTAACTATATTCCGCAATTATGTATGGTACAAATTGTATCTTCAAAATCATTTCAAACAGGTAAATACTTCCTACTTAGTTGCAATATCAATATTTTAAGAGTCAATGCAAGATTCAATATAGTTAAACATTTTAAACAGTAAATACCTCATAGATAATTTAAAAGCCAGTGTATTAATCAAGTTAACTCACATTTTAAACAGTTAAACATTTCATACTTTGTTGTAATATGAGTATTTTGAGATCCAATGCATAAATGTAGTTCAAAATCATGTTAAACATTTCTCAAACATATCTATGATCCACTGATGAGATTCTAACCGACACTGCCGCTCTTGGCCAAGGTGTAATCACAATGACATACTCCACACTCCTCAGAGTTCTGGAAGTTTGACTTGATTTCTTTGTTTAAGACATATCAACCTTCATTGGTTATCTAAAGCAAAAGCTATCCATTTAGAAGGACAGTTATGATAATATTTAACCCACAGCTGGCGGTGATAAGGATGTCCATACCTTTCCCAAAGTATTAGTCTTAGTCTAAGAATAAGTATAACTAAACGTAATTACGCTATTGGAGTTCTAAATCGCTTACAACGATGTCGCAGTCGAGCACGTAAGCCGCTGCAACACCTCAGAGAATCCCCCGGCTCCAGAAGTGATTAGATCTAATGTCATACCTAAGACAATTGATATTATCATTAATTTCATAAATAATTAATTTTTACCTAATGAAACTTGAATATTCTCAATTCCACTTCGGATGTCAAAGTCAAGTGCCATTTTGAGTCTCTCCTGAAGCATAGTGAGTGACATTTTTTTCTTTATACCCTAAAGGTATATTCCATTTGTGTGTTCATGTTTTTAATCATTGATGTAGAGCGGAAGTCTGTAAGGAGTATATTTTTAAAGTAAGGACAATCCTTTCTGCCCCTTGGCCACTTTAATATACCTAACAAAAGTAACAGTTTAGTCCATTATCTCTAAAACAAGTTGGTAGTCTTCGTTGTGTAGAGCGTAAAGTGCTGGACTGCAGCCTTCAAGTAAACAAGTTCGAGCCTCAGTCACGCCATTTTGTTCACTTTTGAAACATAAGAACCCCCTATTCCCCTCAGCCATGGGTTAGATAGTATCACTGTTGTTCATCTTTAGTATTATATAATCCATGAAAGTTGATATGCCATTAAAAAAAGAAGCCAAACCAAACCTAGCGAGAGTCCAGGGCGATTAAACATTACTATAACCATTTAGCAGCCCAGTCGGCCTGGACTTTAAAATAAAACGATTGCATCTCTTCAAAGGGGTAAGTCCCTCCAAACAAGTGTTCTGGATATGACATTAAACCACCTTGTGGTGAGGTTTCAGGCCTAGAACTTTAGGAAATTTAGTGTACCTTTTCACTGCCATTACTCCCATGTCCACTCTGACGCGGAGTGGTAGTACCTGGTAGGGTCCGATCTCTGGGTCAAATAGAACTGTTTATTGATATCAAAATGAAGTATTAGAATTACATTGCAATACTTGAAACCATTTAACTATATGCAAAAAAGGTCGGTTTTATTTCCGGTTCTTCTATGGACTATTGGATATGTACACACCAGTATTAGACAACTGCAAAAACTTTTTATTCATCAGCTCTGTGCGGACACTAGATGCCATCTCGAGGACTTCCCAGGGAAGATTACCGATTGAGATGGATGGCAAGAGAGACGATGATGATTCTGAAGTATAGGTTCTAGATTTTAATTAATATTTTGACAAGGACCTGAATGTCCCCACTGGTTTAGACGTGCAGCCTTCAAACCACAGGTGCTCCACTCCTGATTTAGTTCTTTTGCCCTTTGAATGGACCATCCTAGCTTTTGGTTAAATAATATCATGGCAGTTCTTTTACAATGATTATTTTGGTATTAAATAAACTACAAAGGTTGATATTCCATTAAACAAAAAAACAACAACAATCAAACCTTAAATGAATGTCATGTCAAATGACATTATATGTCATACTACTCACAAGATCACGGACTTTTTCAAAGAACTGACCCGGAAATAACGCCGACTTAAACCCAATCGAAGTCTTGTGGGAATATTTCACAGATGAAATATCTGTACGAATAAGAAGCTGATTGCTCGGCTGACTAAAGTTTGGCATCGCAACCTAAGAATAGAAAACTGACACGCCAGTATATCGAGAGCATGTCCAAGCGTTTTGCAGCTGTTACTGCAGCAAAAGCAGTGTGTGCAGAGTACTGGAAAATTTAATGTACCATAAGAAGCAATAAACGTTACAAATTAGTATATATATATATATATATATATATGAGTAAATAATGGAAACAAATCCGACACTATGAAGAAAATGGAGAAACAAAGCAATCCAAAAGTTATGAATTTATTTGAATGGAAAGTCAATGTTTAAACATTTCGGCTTTAATAAACCTTCATCAGGACTTTAAGATGGTGAAAAATATTGCTTGCAGAGCGATGGGTGGCTTTTATAAAAAAAAAAAATTTTCAAACATCTTAAAGTCCTGATAAAGGTTAATTAAAACCGAAACGTTGTAACGTTGACTTTCAAATATGATAAATTCATCGCTTTTGGATTACTTTGTTTTTTCGTTTGAAGCATGTAAAAAGTCATCTGACGAGACGGAAAGTACAGTAATATTCTTCGCCGAAATAAAATTATGATGACAACTTAACCAGGTTTGAGTTTCCAGCCGATTACTCTCTATATATACGCTCCCCCATGGGGGTTGAACACTCTGGCGAAGGAATGTACGGCCGCTGCTCGCATAATGCAAAGCTCTTCGAACGAATTGAGCACCCAGGTATCCGGTAAGGTATAAAATGTAAACAAAACGAACGCTGCTGCTGCCGCTGCTACTTAATACCTTATAATTTCCTCGCTGACGTGGTACGCTTGTTGGCCGAGCGATCTGATACTAAGTCTACCGTAAAGTTGGGCGAGTTTCGATCCTAGCTTCAAGCGTCTTAGGTGTCTAGCTACACTGAAGAGTTGTGATACAACAAAACATCTGTTTGTGGATGACTACATATAAAATTGAACTTTTATTGACTATGTATAAGTGTCTGTGTTTGTGCGTAATGCAAAAGTCAGATACGATTTTATAAAATGAATAATCTTATAACCTATTATCATATTTACCCAACCCCTCCGCTCTAGCAGGATATGACGCAAGGTCAATTTTTATGCGGAGTTTAACAGGTTTGAATTCAGAGTTTTCCTTCTCCTAGACTAGTTGCCTCACCAAGGCTGAAGAACCTAGTCTGCCCTACTATTTACCCATAGCTGGAGGGAGAATAATTGGATTCATACCTTTCCCAAGGGTATTAGTGCTATGTGAAATGCAATCAGTCAGGTCCAGGATTTGAACTCGTGTTGCCGTGTCCATATCCTGCGACGATAACCATTACACCACGGGCACCTCCTTATAACCTATTATAATCTATTTATTTAAAGGGTATTGTATTCCACACTAAGTTCAAGAGAATTCACAGGAGTTAGATAAAACATAATCAAAAGAAAAATTTCTCAGTCTTTTTGTTGTTCATTTTTACAAATAGGAAGTGAGTTTTGAGACCCTCTGCACGCACACTCACTCACATACACACACGCATGTATATATATATATATATATATAAATTCTGCTTTTGAAATGAATAATCACGTTACAATTTGGCACTGGATTGGGCCACGTGACTTAATATATCAACCACACGATATGTTAGATATGGACTTAAAGATCTCTTTTGACATGCTGCATAAAATTGTTAGGGTGGCATGCTAGAAGGAAGTCGCACGCTGGAACAAAAAGATAAACAGGACGCAGGTGTTTCGCAGCGGAAGTACGGCGTAAATTTCAAGGGTAGCATGCTAGAAGAAGGCGTGTCCACTTGCAATGCATAAGTGACAGTGTGTATGTGTGTGCACTTAAGCAGGAGGCGTAGAAAGGCATTGGTTTGTTTTGGTTTCTTTGTTTAATTGTATATCAAACTTTGTGGGATATCTAATGACAAAGGTATCTTTGTAGAAGAATATAAGACTGGTTTCTTGACTGGTTTCTTTGTTTAATGGCATATAAACTCTTTTTAGGTTATTTAATGCCAAATCCATTCTCATAGAAGAACAGTAGTGGTACTATTTAACCCATAGCTGGGAGGATAAGGGGGTTCATACCTTTCCCAAGGGTATTTGCCCGAAAGTGGACGTAATAGCGCGACTGGAGTACGAACTCGCGTACTATGATTCCGCAGTCCAGCTCTTTAACCATTACACCGCGAGGACACCCCCAAGAATATTAGAGTTACTAATTAATCTATCACTCTGAGATAAGTGGGGTCATATTTTTTCAAAGGGCATTTGTCTAAAACTAAAAACAATAGCGCAATTGGCTGTAACCGTGGAAATACCAAGGAATACATTCATAATAATTGCACGATTTTTAGATGTAAATGACATCCCGAGATTTCTGTTTCTGTTTTGTGAATTTGTTGAATTTAGACCAAAATAGACAACCAACTGAAACAGAATAAAGATATAATCTTAGAATTTGTGTAAAAAAAAAATTAATGTAAAAATTGAAGATTCGGTTTTTGTGATGTTGCTTATTCTATAAGTAAAATATTTATTTTACTTTCGAGGAAAATTTTGTTAACTTTTCAGGTGGTTGATTCGATTTGGAGTTACGGTAACGTTACCGGTTTGCGAGAAAGTCACGATTAATAAAAAAAAGAAAAAAGATGAAAAACGAATAATAAAACATAATTATTCCTTATCAATCTTTTGTAATGAGGAACTTTTACAGCAAAATTTGCATATCAACTGATTTCATTTGGAATGAATAACTAATTCTAAGTTATTTCAAAGTTATTCAGACTGTTCCCTCGATAAGGGCAGGTTCAGGTTTATTGGTTGATGCTTGATGCACACCACAAGTATGAAGGGCTCTCATTGGGCCAACAAATTATCAGCACTGCTCGAAATTGTGCATACGTACCCAGGAATGTCTTCTTCGAGAAATTTGACCGTATTCTGTCGTATTCTGCTCGTGGTCGAAGCCTTTGGTAAACTTCGTTTGTGGCGGGAAGAAGCGGTTGTTTTCACGACACAATTTTATATAGAATTCGGATTTACACAAACAAACACACACAGCAACTAGATAGATAGATAGATAGATAGATGTGAGTAGACTGAGATAGACAAAACTGAACAGTGAGATAGATAGATGGATAGATAAAGAGAGAAAGAGAAAGAGAGAGAGAGATACGGGAAAGAAAGAGGAAAATAAGAGGAAAAACTGAAGGAATGGAAACGTTAAGAGTAAAAAAACTGAATAGATAGATAGATAGATAGATAGATAGATAGGAATAGACTGAGATAGACAGAACTGAGTGAGTTTGAGTGAGAGAGGAAGAAAGAGAGAGAGAGAGAAAGAGAGAGAGAGAGAGAATTAAGCAAAAATAGAGGGATAATCAGGAGTAAAGATTTTTTATCTATCAAATCATAAAGCGTTCTTTTTTTTTCTTGCTTTTGTTTACATAATGGAGAAATTTTCCATCCCAAGAGAAAAGATTCATACGCATAAGACACACGCTAAAATGCAAATACCTTAACATAAACACGCTTAAACCTTCATACATATATATATGACGTGTATATATACTTATATGAACGGGCGAATTGATGCATTTTCTGCCAAAATAACATTGTGAAAAGATGTCCTCTTAGCGGCGCCATTTTTATGACTGATTCTTTTTCGTTGCTTTTCGCTTTCGTCTTTATTTCAGCTTTCATTTGTTTATTTATTTATTTTTTTATTTAGCATTCTTTTATTTCAAAGTTTGTTTTTATCTTATATTGCTGAACTCGTTAGCGAAATAATTGCGTAGAAAAAGTGGACATTTTGGGACTGGAAGACATCAGGTTGTCAATATTAAGTTCAGTGATTTGTTGGGAGACGATGAAGAGACAAAATAGCGAGAAGATAAATGGGAGAAAGGAGAGAGAAAACAAAAGAGAGAAAGGATGAATGGGAGAATAGAGATAGAGAGAGAGAGAAAGAGAGAGAGGGAGAGAGAGAGAGAGAGAGAGATGAAGGGAAGAAAGAGTCAAAGAACAGAAAAATGAAGTTAAGAAAACTTTTTGAGTAAAAGTGCTGAATGGCTAGCTAGATAGATAGATAGATATGAACTAATTGAAGCAGATAAGAATAGACTGAAGTAGATAGATAGATAGATAGATAGATAAGAGCAGACTGACATTGCTCTGAATGTGAATTTTGTTATACCCTAGGGAACTAACAATAGCCATACATTGAGCACTCTCATAGATTTATATGATTACCCTCATATATTCTATGTAAAACAATAATCCACACACACTGTCCTTGGACACTAACTGGATAATTTAGTATATATATATATATATATATATATATATAGATAGATAGATAGATAGATAAATTGTTAGAGAGATAGAGAGAGGGGGGAGAGAGAGATGGTGGGCAGAAAGAGTAAAAGAAAAGTAAAAACTAAAGGAATGAAAACTTTTAGGGTAAAAGAGCTGAATAGATAGATAGATAGATAGATAGATAGAGAGAGAGAGAGAGAGAGAGAGAGAGAGAGAGAGAGAGTAAAGCAAAGACAGAGAGATAAATACTTGGGACTGACGGAAGAGAACGGAGAAATAAGCCGGTATATTATTTGAAGATGGATGCGTAAAATTAGAGCGAATGGAGAATAAAAAAGGAAAAAGGAATATCTATACGAGGATCATCAAATAAGTTTACAGACATTTTTCGTATGGGCACTTTTATTGATAGTACACACATGAAAGTCTAGTCCCCTTCGAAGTAATGCCGTAATGCACTTGTTGTACCGTTCCAACAACTTCTGGAAGGCCCTATGGAAGTCCTCTTGTGTGAGCGTGTCAATGATCTTCGTCACAGCCTCTTTCATATCCTCAATTGTCTCATAACGACAGCCTCTGAGCTTAGGGAATAACCAAAAGTCTCAGGGAGCAAGTTCTGGACTATAGGGAAGGTGAGGAACTGTGTTGATGCCCATCTTGGTCAAATAGTCTGTGACAAGGATGGAGTTGTTGACTGGTCCATTGTCCTGATGGAAATGCCACTGACCCGATTTGAAGAGTGCTGGCCTCTTCCGATGGAATTTCTTCCTGAACTCCTTTAAAACCTCAACATAGTAACCCTAACCCTAACCTCGCGAATAATTGTGTGTACAGTTCCCCCACTGACATCAAACTGTGCATTTATTGTCTCAATAGACACATGACGGTCCTTATCCATTAAATTCTTTATTTGGCCAATCACCTCTGGTGTTCTGACTTCCTTATTTTCCCACACCTCTCATCATCCCCCACGGACTCCCTGCCTTCTTTGAATCTCTTATGCCACTCAAAAACTGATGATCGATTCATGCAAGATGGTCGAAAAGCAGTCTAAAGCATTCCATACGTTCCTGTGGCATTTTTTCAAAGCTTAAAACAGAATTTTATTGCATATCGTTCTTCTAAAGTGTCCTCACGTCTAGATTGCAGTTTTGAAATTCACCAGCTGTGACAATCAGGTTTTAGTAGGGTGTATTCCAATTGCTGCTGCAGCTGTTCTTTTGAACTTGGTCAAATGTTTATAGAATCATCATCATTGGTCAGTCATCTGATAAGATGTATAGCAATAACATAGGGAATTTTCAAAAGTCTACGACAATTTAAAATGCCTGTACAAAAAAAGTCTGGAATCTTATTGAATGCACCACGTATATATATATATATATATATATATATATATATATATATATATTAGTAACAGCCTTTTTCTCAGTATATTCTGAAACTCATCGTAAGTAATTAGTATCATCCAGCTAGACATGCTCAAAGCGTGCCGGTAAGATGAGTGAAATACAGTGTTCTCCTTCTCCTAAACTGATTGACTACCTAGGCTATAGCGTCGGTCTTTCCTAATATTTTGCTCAAAACTGTGCATTTAAGAGAAAAAACAACGGGAAGAGAGTGTAGCTTTGTGCTTCTCCATGGACATTACTATGAGGTGGACGCAGAAAGTCGGAGCCAGAGTTTGAACTCAGTTCGAAGAATTCTTTTACCTGTTCCCATAATCGTTACTTCACTTAAACAGCGAGATCCAGCCCCCAACACACTCACACACACACATATATTAATGTGTCTGTATCTATCGATGTATGTATGTGTGATTATGTGTCACAATGTGTATACATATGTGTATGTGTGTGCATGTATGTGTGAGTATGTGTCACAATGTGTATATATATGTGTATGTGTGTGCATGTATGTGTGAGTATGTGTCACAATGTGTATATATATGTGTATGTGTGTGCATGTATGTGTGAGTATGTATCACAATGTGTATATATATGTGTATGTGTGTGCATGCATGTGTGAGTATGTGTCACAATGTGTATATATATGTGTATGTGTGTGCATGTATGTATGAGCATGTGAGTGTATGTTTGTATGTTTTTGTACGTGTACATGTGCATGAGAAAGGGTTAGTGTGTAAGTGTGTATGTATGAGAGTATGTCTGTATGTGAGTATGTGTGTATGTGAGCGCTTGTGTATGTGTGTGTATGAATCATATTTACCTACCCCTCCGCTCGGGCAGGATATGACACAAGGTCAATTTTTTTAAGCGGAGTTTAACAGGTTTGAATTCAGAGTTTTCCTTCTCCTAGACTACTTGCCTCACCAAGGCTGAAGAACCTAGTCTGCCCTACTATTTACCCATGGCTGGAGGGAGAATAATTGGATTCATACCTTTCCCAAGGGTATTAGTGCTATGTGAAATGCAATCAGTCCAGGATTTGAACTCGTGTCGCCGTGTCCAATTCCTGCGACGATAACCATTACACCACGGACACCTATGTGTGAGTATAAATAAGTGTGCATGTATGTATGTGTGCTGATGTGTGTGTGTCTATCAGTGTGAGTACATAAATAGCAATCTAAAAATACGTGTACCGTTATATATGATCATGAAATTTTATTTTTGGTTACCGAGTTTCAATACTGTAGAGTTGGTTGGTTGGGTTTTTATGGCATATCAACCTTTGTAGGTTATTTAACGCCAAATCCATTTTTTTTTACAAATAATCAGTTCTATTTCAAACAATTCAGTTTAGTATGAGTACAGGGATTAATTGTTAAAAACATTTCTATTTAAAGCAATTCAGTTTATTCAAACAGTTCTAATTCAACTAATTCAGTTTAGTATAACTATATATTTTGTTTACACTCAGATAAATGTCAAAACAGTTTATATCAAACAATTCAGTTTTGCATTAGTACAGTTTCAATGTCAAAAGCAGTTTCATTTCGGACAATTGAGTTAGGCATCCGTACACAGTTTAATTGTCCAAAACATTTCGATTTCTAGCTATTCAGTTTAGTCAAACAGTTCTAATTCAAAGAATTCAGTTCAGCATAAGTATGCAGTTTAGTTCTATTTAACCCATAGATAGGGTCCTATCAGCTGCTACCATTCCGGGTCAGAGTGGACCTGGGAGCAATGGCAATGAAGGGGTGCTCCGCTTTCCCCGAAGCCCTAGCATCGCCAGAACCTCACCGTGAGATTGTTTAGTGTCATATCCAGGACACTCCTCGGGGGGTCTTACATCTCTGTTGAGGTGCAGTTATTGTATTCTACAGCCCCAAGCCGACTTGGCAAAATACTGTAGAGTTTGGAGTTAAATAATATCTAATCATATCCGTTCTGATTTGATGTTTGACTAGAAGTAATAAAATTCTAGTATCTCTGGTTTATAAGACAATTCAACTTATCTATACATGATGATGTAAATCCGGTGAAATTGTAAAATTATCTAATTTTTTTCTGTTTTATGTCAGTAGACCATGAAATGATGACACTGTATATATTTCTCTTAGGGATGACAATGTAAACATTTATTAAATAATAATGCTAAAAACATTTATTAAGTGATGACACAGTAAATATTTCACTTAGGGATGGTACTGTTATTGTTTATAAAACGAATATGCTGTAAAGATTTACTAAGTGATGATACTGTAAACTTTTAATTTAGTGATAACACTGTAAATATTTCTCTTAGGGATGGTATTGTAATTATTTATAAAGCGAATATGCTGAAAAAAATTACTAAGTGATGATACTGTAAACTTTTAATTAAGTGGTTATACTGTAAACATTTATTTAATGAGGATATTTTAAACATTTTATTAAGGGAATATTTTGTCAACATTTACCAAGTGATGATAATGTAAACATTTTATTAATTGATGATTCTGTAAATATTTCACTAACTGATGATACTATGAACATTTTATTTAGTGGGAATTCTATAAACATTTTAAGTAATGATTCTATAAATATTCTCTAAAGTAATGATTCTATTAACATTTTAACAAGCAATGATCCTGTAAAATTTTATGAAGTAATGATTCTATCAACATTTTATTACATAATGATTCTATCAACATTTTATGAAGTAATGATTCTGTAAACATTTTATTACGTAATGTTTCTTTAAACATTTTATTACGTAATGATTCTATAAACATTTTTTTTAGCAATGATACTGTAAATATTTATAAACTGATACAAATATATATATATATATATATAATACAGTGTCATTTTTTCAAAACTGACTGTTGTTAATAACTATTTCCTGCTATTGCAGGTACTTACAGAAGATTAGTTTGGTCAATTTTTCACGCAACCAGCCTGTGGCGCTATAAGCTCTTTTGCTCTCGGTTGCACATAGGTGCAATAATACACATGCCTTAATGTACAATAATGCATCTGTTTGTAGTTTCAGGCATGTCTATATGAGTGAGTATGCCAATAGGCCCAATATATATGAGTGTGTATGCCAATAGGCCCAATATATATGAGTGTGTATGCCAATAGGCCCCATATATATATGAGTGTGTATGCCTATAGGCCACATATATATGAGTGTGTATGCCTATAGGCCCAATATATATGAGTGTGCATGCCAATAGGCCCAATATATATGAACGTGTATGCCAATAGGCCCAATATATATGAGTGTGTATTCCAATAGGCATGCACTATATATGAGTATGTATGCCTATAGACCCAATATATATGAGTGTGTATGCCTATAGGCCCAATATATATGAGTGTGTATGCCTATAGGCCCAATATATATGAGTGTGTATGCCTATAGCCCCAATATATATGAGTGTGTATGCCTATAGGCTCAATGTATATGAGTGTGTATGCCTATAGGCTCAATATATATATGTGTGTGTATGCCAATAGGCCCAATATATATGAGTGTGTATACCTATAGGCTCAATATATATGAGTCAATAATACCTGGATTATTTTTTTGTTTCTGATTTTCTTATTTTCATTCTTATCATTAGATTTTTAAGCCATGAATTTCAACTATTCAGATTCGAAAATAAATAAATCTGCATTTATTTATATATAACATATAAAAAATTTGCATATCACTCTCTCTCTCTCTCTCTCTATATATATATATATATATATAAATTTCCTATAAATAAGTACATCCTTTACGGTTCTTTTTATAAAAGTCTATTTCCTTCGAGACCAAGCATACACAATTTTTTATTATTTCTGGTTTTGTAGATTTTATTCATTATACATATGTACGGATGTATATGTGCATAGAGACCACATATGTATGTATGTACATGGATGTGTGTGTATATATATTCATGGCAAAAGGATAGCTAAACAGATTAAGAACGTCGGCAAATTTTAATAAGGGATAAAATAGAAGGATTTCTCGATGAGGATGGAAGGGTTCGTTTTAATACCCGTCATAATACAGTCAGAGGTCAAGACTACTAGAAGTTCTTTAGATGAGAGGTCCGGGGAGGAAAAACAGTTTCCTTTGCCGGAACCCAAACTATATATATTCAAGAAAGCAAGGAAGATCAGTTGCAAAAGAGGAAGTTGTTACACGGATCAGAGGGAGTTCAAGTCGACAGATGTAAGTTGCAATGGATAACCATGGACGGAAAAGTTGAAAGACGATTTGAAGTCTGGAGCTGGGCTGGTTGTACCGGGTCGGAGTCACTTCTCACCGTGTACACTATGGTCGAATAGAACGTAGACAAAAGAATAAGAAATTTCATCTGCAACCCCTGATTACGATAATAAGAAATCAGCGCCCAACTCTATTTTACAAAGTGTCTCATCAACCCGCCTGATTGGAAAGAACTCGAGCAGAAGACAAATAAAAATCGAGAATATACTCTGAAGCATTTTTTTCCTTACGGAGCGGACTCGTAGCTTTCAGTGTTTCGACTCAAACCCGCAAACAGCAAATCTAGTCGTAAAGGAGTGTGCGCAATCGTTAACGAGGTGAAATTTTGCAGGTTCAAAAGAAGATTGCTATAAACCAAACATGATATGCCTGTAATGACAGATTTACTCAAAATAAAACAGACTGTATGAATTACCACAATTTAAGCTTACCTTAGTCTGAATCAAGGAATACATAGGATAGACTGAGTTCTTCAGCCTTGGTGAGGCAACTAGTCTAGAAGGAAAACTCTCAATTCAAACGTGTTAAACTCTGTTTAAAAATTGACCTTGTGTCATATCCTGACCGAGCGGAGGGGTTGGTAAATATGGATTTACTCAAGATAGAACAGAATTCAAGTCGATGTGGATTCATACCTTTTCTAATAACAACTAAAAGAAAGGAAAATGAGTAGGAAGGGAACAATCGAAATTTGAACATTAAGTACGTCTCTCTGCAGACTGAATAACCCCACAGCTATGTCTCTATTCGTTCATGCGCAGTAATAATCTTCTCCGATTGGTTGACAGATTATTTAAAAATCTTTTTTTTTTCCATGATGGCTGAATACTGTCCGGACAAAACTCGAAGCTGACTTTTGACTAAGGCATGTATTTACCTGTTCCCCTCTATCACATTCAGGATAAGATACTAGATCACGTTTTAAAGTAGTACGATGATGGACTCAGCAAGACAAGTACGAATTTTGAACTAGGTTGTTTGTATTTCACCTCATACTTGGCAGTGGCACGACTATATCTCTTCTCTCTCTAGGAAAAGAGCAGACGGGGCTATTTAGCTTTGGTAAAGCAACGGGTCTCATACAAGAGCTACTATGAATTCAAATCAAACTTTGTCTTCGTGGGAGTGCTGGGGATAAAGACGAGCATATTGACCAGTGGTTCTCACCCCGGCTCCGTATGGTTCCTGGGGGTCCATATAGTATTTGGGGGTCAACTCGAGCAAAATAATAACTTGGGAATCCAAATTAGTGTTTTAGGAATCAATTAATTTTTATTTCTATTTTGAGGTATTTATAGTTGTATATAATTTTTTTTCTTCATCGTACCTTGTGGAATCTGGTTTCAGCCATGTCTCTTACTTACAATTAAAAGTTCGTAGTTGACTAGAGAGTGTTCAACGTGGTGATCTTTGAATATCATGAACAACGATGGAATCGAATTTTGCAAAACTAGCCGAGTAGTATCAACTACATGGTTATCATTGAATCAAATAACACTAAAGTAAAATGTCCTCGTATATTTATGACTTATTTTTATTATTATTTAATTTGCTAATCAACATGAGGAATGGTGCATTGGGTTATAGAGAGCTTCAAATGTTCTGAGACTTGAAACGACTAACAACAGATTTTGCGAGTGCCAAAACCATTATTTGTTATGCTGGGCCAGACGAGGGACAATGCGTTGGCTTATAGAGTGCTTCAAATGTTTTGAGACTTGAAACAACTAATAACAGCTTTTACGAGTGCCAAAATTATTATTTGATATGCTAGACCAGACGAGGGACAATGCGTTGGCTTATAGAGAACTTCAAATGTTTTGAGACTTGAAACCACTAACAACAGCTTTTAAGTATGTCAAAATTATTATTTAATATCCTAGGCAAAACGTGGAATGGTGTGTTGGATAAGAGAGGGTTTCAAATGTTTATGAACTTGAAACCACTCACAACAGCTTTTAAGAGTGTCAAAATTATCATTTTATATGCAAGGTAAGACGAGGAATGGTGTGTCAAGTTACTGAGAGCTTCAAACGTTTTGAAACTTGAAACATCAAACAACAGCTTTTAGGAGGGTCAAAATTATTATTTAATATCCTTGGCAACATGAGGAACATTGTGTTGGGTTATAAAGAGCTTCAAATGTTTTGGGATTTAAAAACACTCTCAACAGCTTTTAGGAGTGTCGGAATTATGATCTGATAAAGAATAATATATTGAGCAATATTAGTTTTGATAAATCACAGTCTTCAATCTCCTTTCTCTCTAGTCTATATTTATTTTTGTCATCTCTTGTAAGTATATACAAATCTACGAGACATATATTTTTTTAAAAATCGAAATATTCATTTTCTGAATAATTTAGCTTGTTTATCAAGTTTATGTATAATAAATTAGTTAACTTCAACAAGACACAATATATATTAATTCTTATCGATACTGCTGTATGTATGCACTACCTGGATGCTAACTAAACGGCTGGAGAAGAAGCTAGACGGCAATTACACAAGAATGCTGCGAGCAATCTTGAACAAGTCCTGGCGGAAACACCCCACAAGGCACCAACTATACGGCCACCTGCCTCCCATCACGAAAACTATCCACGTTAGACGAACCAGACATGCAGGACACTGCTGGAGAAGCAGGGACGAGCAAATAAATGATGTACTCCTATGGACCCTCACATATGGCCGGGCAAAAGCAGGACGACCAGCTCGAACATACATCCAGCAGCTATGTGAGGATACGGGATGTAGCCTTGAAGACCAGCCAGAGGCGATGAACGATAAGGAGAAGTGGCGAGAGAAGGTCAGGGATATCCGTGCCTGTGGCACGACATGGTGAGCATGATGATTATACAATACTAATAACATTTAATTATAAAAATACAATAGGATTTTTTCTATATCGAATGGCAAAATAGGAATCAAACGAGGCCATAGGTTAAAATAAAGGTTAAGAACCTATTATATAGACTAACCATACCAAATTTGTACTGACCCAATAGCAAAGGTTGGTGCTCTTTACGTCTCGGCAGAATCCTACCTCTCGAAAGAACAGATGTCCTGTACAAAGGTGAGTATGCATATCTTTCTATATTAACATCCCGTAATTATAATAATATACTCGCTCGGAGAGATGTGTTAAAGTAAAGATTTTAACATTCACATATTCACAAGTGATCCACTAAAGTGCTTTAAACTTACTCTATTGTCAGTGATTCACAAAGCAAAATCTGCGGAATGAGTTCAAGTTGAGATTGTAGCCACTTATTCTGTAATTTTTTAAAAGCCTTCATCGAGATTTTCTGCTATTATGTTCCATTACATGTCATCTTAATTCTTGTCTTGCAAGTATCATAATATGACAAGATGAAAAAAATAAAAGAAATATGAAATATGAAAGAAATACAAGAGCGATGCTGACCAAGTCTCCATCAATCTCTTCCGATTAAAATAGAAATGTTTAATCGTATCCATGTTTGACGTGAAAATGAACATCATAAAGGAAGAAAAAAAGAGAGAGAGAGAGAGAGAGAGAGAGAGAGAGAGATTCGGGATATTTGCTTGTCCACGGTGAGGAGATCTTTCGAAATCAGAGAAGAAGGATTTGAAAGTTCAGTTGAAGACGATTGGCAATGATTGGATATGGAAGATGGAAAGTGACAATTTAGACCCGGCGGGAAAAGACGCCAAGACAATATAGAGTGGGAGAGAAGAGAAAGAGATGAAGGATATGAAAGGGGAAAAGAAATGGAGAAGCTGAAAAGGAGAAAATAAAAGATTTTCCTGCCTTGAGATTCACCTTTAATGCAAGAGAAAATTTGTAGACTCTAGAAGATTGGGATTTCTTAGCGTTCTTGTTTACACACCGCTTCAAAATCACAGGATCTATTTCTTTTCCGATTGTCTTCTTCTTTCTCTTTTTCTAATCCTAATAACACACACACAAACACACACACACACACACACACACACACACACACACACACACACACACACACACACACACACACACACACAAACATGGAAGAAAAATACTCATGTACTTCTGGATTTTAAAAAATGAAAGAGATGTTTTGGGAAAAAAACGTATTAGGATTATAATTTTTAAAAAATAATTTGGAATATAAGTAGTGGCACGAAAAGATTTTTCTTTTTGCAAGATAGAGAAACAATGAGTTGATCTTAATTTTTTTTAAATTTAAAATTGCAAACAAAAGCTTTAAGTGTTGATTAATTGATTTCAACGGCATATCAACTGGTCTTAGGTTATTTTATGCAAAATGGTTTGGAAATCATGTACGTGCGTTAATATTTACATTAACATTTTTTGCATTTTTATCAAAGGCAAAAAATTTGCACACATTTGTATCGTTTCAAGTATTCCTATCAAATACAAATTATTATATAGTTTCAAGTTATTGTTTCTATTTGATAATAATCATTTGTTTGTACACACTTATGTGGGTTCAAGTAACTAATATTGTAACATACCCATGATAAGGATATCTGAAATGAACGTAGAATGTTCATAACTCATATATAGATAACATAGGAATCCCGAAACACAAAAAACACTTACGACTTCTCAGTTCAGGTACGAAACTTTTTATAACCTTTGAGTTAAAAGATTTTTCGACATAAGGAGAGAGATACACAATCTTTCTATGCTGACTTTTCCATCTGCCCCAAACCACGTGCGACACCTGCTGCAAGGCCTCGGCGAGCCCCGAAAGTCAACCGTCTTCCTCGGACGCTAAAATTCAACTCTCTGACTTTTCTCAAATCCCCCAAATCGTCTGCGCACGCTTCCGGAGCATGACGTCATTCACATCCCGCGATCACATTTCCTATCTGGGATTTTTATTTTGACATCTCTGAATGATATATCCTCCCCGCGTGCGCGTGAACACCTGCGCTGATGTTGCACCTAACTAACCCATGCGCTAAGCGAAAGGTTCTCAGCCTAACTAAACCGAAAGGTAAGATATATAAAACGAAACCCCTTGGCCATTATATTACAATATGAAGCCTTAATAAACAATTTTGTTTCAATTAACTATTTTTTATACACGCAATTTACTGCTGTATGATATAAGTAAAGTAAGTAAAGTTGGCGACCATAGTCGAGGGTGACCCGAAGGCTCCCTTTTCGATAGCTTACTACACCAAGGTGTAGGGGAGGGCTCGACTCCTTTCCCTGGATTGCTCCACTTTACCCTTGATCCGCACCTTATAATGCTGAGTGTTAAGCAAGGAGGCATCATGTACCATTTTTTGAGTCTTTGGTATGACTCGACCTGAGATTGAACCCAGGTCTCCCGGGCCACTGGCGAACACTCTAACCGCTAGGCCAATGTCCGGTCCTATGATATAAAGTATTCCTAATCTTGTACAAACAATTTGCATACAGTTATATGGTTTCAGGTATTTCTATCAAATACTAATACTGATTGTCTTCTTTCTCGCTTTAAAAACCTAATAAAGTACGCATGCGCACTCACGTTTATTACGGAAGAATATATTTTGAGAAAAACCTTTAACGATTATAATCTCTTTGAATAGTTTTGAATATAAGTAAAACCACGTGTTTTTTAGCATAGAGAGCTTCAAATGTTGACAACTTGAAACTAAAAACAACAGCTTTTAGGAGTGTCAAAATTATTATCTAATATGCTAAGCAATACGAGGAACGATGTGTTGGATAATAGAGAGCTTCAAATGTTTTGGAACTTGAAACCACTAACAACAACCTTTAGGAGTGTCAAAATTATGATTGAATATGCTAGGTAACACGGGGATGGGGTGTGTTGGGTTATAGAGAGCTTCAAATATTTTGGAACTTGAAACCACTAACAATAGCTTTTAGGTAGATACAAATCCACGAGCCATATGATTTTTTTTAATCGACTGGCGATTTTACACATGATGGACCATTAACTGATTTGTTGTTTTTTTCTTTCAAAACAAAAATTGTGTCATCAAATGTCATTAACTGTGAATAGATTTTGTGGCCTTAAGCAGGGAAATATTTTTGCAAATTCGAATAAAAAATGGTAGATTGATTGATTACTGGCTATAAAAAGAAAAAAGAAAAAGTATAGAAAAAAGAAAGGAAGAAAAAGAAGAAAGACGTCAAGCAAAAAATAATTTTAAAGATATAGAAAGAAGAAAGCACACCGAAGAAAGAAAGAAAGAAAGAAAGAAAGAAAGAAAGAAAGAAAGAAAGAAATAAATGAATTTTACAAAAAATGAATTGAAGAATAAATAAAAGAAACTTATCGGAGAAATAAACAAAAAATCTAGAATTAAAGGAAGAAGGCATTTATAAATGAAAAACAAAAACAACGGAATAAAATGAAGGAAAGAATGAATGAATGAATAAATGAATGAATTAATGAATGAAGGAAGGAAGGAAGGAAGGAAAGCATAACACAAGCACGCAAACAGAGAACTTAAAAGAAATTAATAAACGACAAGAAAGAAAGAAAGAAAGAAAGAAAGAAAGAAAGAAAGAAAGAAAGAACAAACAATCAATAAACATCGGAAGCTGAAGTTAAGTAAATAAAGAATGGAAAAAAAAGATCAAAGAAAGAAAGAAAGAAAGAAAGAAAGAAAGAAAGAAAGAAAGAAAGAAAGAAAGAAAGAAAGAAAGAAAGAAAGAAAAATTAAACACTCAAACAAACAAGAAAGCTGAAGTTAAGTAAATAAAAATATGAAAAAAAAAAATCAAAGAAAGAAAGAAAGAAAGAACCGTTTCGGGGAGAAAAAATGTTTTCAAAAAGAATGAATGAATGAATGAAAAAATAAACACTCAAACAAACATAAGAAGCTGAAGGTAAGTAAATAAAAAATGAAAAAAAATCAAAAGAAAGAAAAAAGAAAGAAAGAACGGTTTCAAGGAGAAAAAAAGAAAGAAAGAAAGAATGAATGAATGAATGAATGAAAAATCAAACACTCAAACAAACATAGGAGACCAAAGTTAAGTAAATAAAAGAAAGAAAGAAAGAAAGAAAGAAAGAAAGAAAGAATAATCAAACAAACAAGGCGATAAAAAAAAGCTGGCAAAAATAAGAAATAAAAAACGAATTACTAATCAAATGTAAAGTAAAATTTTTGAAAATGATTTTTAAAAAATGATTCAAAACCAAAAAAAAAAAAATAAAAAAAAAAGAAAACTGAATGAATAAAACAATTGGCAAACGCTTTTCGTATTAACCTTTAAAAAAGATTTTAAATTGAAGTTTTTTTTTAAATTAAGTAAACAATTTTTAAAAAATAAATAAATAAAACAAAAAAATCTGTAAAAAACTAAGAAATTGAAAACTAAAATGAATAAATGAAAGAAAAGAATTTTTTTAAAAATTAGATGAAGGTGAAATATCTCCGGGGAGAAAATAAAAATACCGAAAAGTATGAATAAAATATAAAAGAAATGACAGAAAAAAATAAAGATACGAGCAAAGAAAGGAAATGAGAAAGGCAGGTAGGAAGCAAGAATTAAGAAAGAGTGTATAATTAGAATTACAGAAGGATAAAGATATAAAAGGTTAAGAGTGAGAGAGAGAGAGAGAGAGAGAGAGAGAAAGAGAGAGAGAGAGAGAGAGAGAGAGAGAGAGAGAGAAACAGAAAAATGTGGAGAAAGAAAGAAAGAAAGAAAGCACGAGAGATTGTTAAGATTGAAGCCAATGTGTTCATATTCTGTCCCAAACACAGCAGCACTTGACTTTGCCTACCGCTGGTTACCATAGCAACAATCTGCTGCTGATGAGATGAAGGCTGGCGTGAAGATAGCAAAAGAGATGCGAAGAGAATGGAGAGGAAGGAGAGTGAGATAGACGTTGCGAAACAAGTGGAGGAGAGTAAGGAGCGGCGGAATGCAAGGAGAGCCATCAGCCAACTCACCAGTAAACAAGCCAACACGGCAGATGAAGTTTCCTCGCGGTCAGCATCACCAGGAGAATCGACATTTTAGCCGCCTTCCCATTTTGACTTTCAACGCATAAATCATCATGATCACCCTCTTCATCATCATCGTCATTATTATCATTAATTTTATTTATTGATATATTTATTCAGGATAATTATCTTCATGTCTTCTTTACTTTAATGTAATTGTTGTTGTCGTGTCTCTTTTTATCTTCTTTTTGATGATGATGATCATCATCGTCTTATTATTATTATTATTATTAGTAGTAGTAGTAGTAGTTGTATTCAAGTTTTTCACACCAACCTTGGCTGATAGTTTATCACTGGAGTCTGAGTGACAGCAAGTTTTCTCAAATCTCCTGGACTCTTCTCAGTATTCTGGGCTATCTCAGCAATGCAGTAGTTTGAATTGTCTCCACTCGTCCTCTTATTTCCAAGTCCTCCAGTCTATGTACCAATCCTTTGGTTATTATACCAAGAGCACCAATCGCAATTGGTATCATCCATAGTTTTTTGTTAAAATTCCCGGACAAGATCCCGGCACTTATCCTTCTTTTCGCTTTCTTTCAATTTTACTCTGTAGTCAGTCGAGACAGCAACGTCTACAATAAGTCAGGTTCTCTTTCTCTAATTGATTATTACAAGGTCTGGTCGTCTGGCCGAGATTAGGTGATTCGTTTGTATCTCAAAATACCAAAGGAGTTTGTGCATCTCATTTTCCAGGACAGATTCTTGGTAGTGCATACACCATTTGTTTGCATTGTCAAACTACAATTTATTGCACAATTCCAAATGGATCACCTTGCCCACCCAGTCGTGTCTAGTCTCATACTTTTTCAGTACTAATTTGGTGCATTTGCATATTATGTGATTGATAGTTTCGTCTCTATCACCACATAACCTACATCTGCTGTTTTGTTGCGTCTTATCTATTCTTACTTTGATATGATTGGTTCTCATGGCATTGTTTTGTGTTGCTATTAGAAGAGATTCATTTTTTTTCTTAAGGTTTCCTTTTCTTAGCCACGTCCAGGTTTTTTGTGTGAGATGTTGCTTATTTGCCATTTAAAACCCCCATCGAGTTGTTTTTCTTCCCATTTTTGTTTTCTGGTTATTTCCATTCTGTGGATCCTCATGTTGTCAGTATTGTTTTTGGTGGCTGTAATCAGTCTTCCTCCACGCTTTTCTATGTAGTCTTCGAGTCGTTGTATCGATGCGTCAACGCTCTTTTTTAATGCTGGTAAGTCCTTTTCCCCCTTTTTTTCTTGATGAATATAATCAGTCAATATCATGTCTAGGATGTAATGCCTTATGCATGGTCATTAGTTTTGCTGTTCTACGGTCAATTTGCTTAAGTTCTTCTCGGTTCAACTTCAAGAATGGTCCCGAATATCTTACGAGGAGTACAGCCCATGTATTCATTCCTTTGGTATTGTTTCTGCTATATAGTTTTGCCTCGAGTAGCTTTCTGGTTCTCCTGAGATATTCTTTCTTAATTTTTTTTTTCATCTCTATTTATTTGATATGATTAGACCTTATAGTATTACTTTGTGCTAATTATTATCATTATTTTACTCCTTGTGAGTTTTTTAAACCAGGATTAGCTTGTGGTCTTTCACAGAAATCTGAGTAACAGTTAATCTTCTTAGGTCTTTTGGACTCTTCTCAGTTTCTAGCTAATGTAAGCAATACTGCAGTCTCTTGGGGGTCTTGATTCTTCCTCTTATTTTCAATACTTCCAGCCTTTTTTTTCCGAGGGCAACAATTACAATTGGTATTATCATCACCCTCGTGTTCTACAGTTATTTTTTAGTTTTGGAGCAAGGTAAAAATATTTGTAAATCATTTCGTTTACTTTTACTTTCATTCTGTGATCCATCAGAGTGGCAAAATCCACTTGATGGCAAGTCATTTTTCTTTTTTAATAAACACAAGGTTTTGTCTTCTGGCCGGGATAAAGTGATCCGTTTGTATCTCGAAATACCAGATAATTTTATGGTTGTCATTTGTCTAACAGATTCTGGTTTGTGTAAATAGCATTTGTTAGAATGGTCAAATTTGAAACTCATATTCAATTCCCTGTTAATCACCTTTCCCTCTCAGTTGTGCTTTGGTTTGTACTTCTTTTGCACTAGTTTACTGCATTCGCTTATTATTCATCTCTTTCTCCATGTAACCTAAATTTGTTATTCTATTGTGTATTATCAATGTTTACTTTAACCTAATTGGTCTTTATCGTATTCATCAGTATTATTTTACTCCTATGAGAGTTTTTCACATTGGGGTCAGAGTGACAGCAAGTCTCTTCAAGTCTCTAGAACTCTTCTTAGTATTATGGCCGATCTCAACATTGCTGTAGTTTAAATGGTCTCCACTCGTCCTCTTATTTCCAAGTCCTCCAGTTCCTGTATCAATCCTTTGGCGACCGTATCGAGCGCGCCAATCACTATTGGTATCACCGTCACTTTTATGTTTCAAAGTCTTTCAAGGTCTGAGTATTTATCTCTCTTTTCGCTTTCTATCAGTTTATTATTATTATTATTATTATTATTATTATTATTATTATTATTATTATTATTATTATTATTATTAAGAGGGATAGTTAATCATAGCCTGTCTATATAATTTATATTATTAAAAATTTCAAATTTCAATAATTAGCATTCAATACTTATCTTTTTTGAGAAATTATAATGATCGGATGGAGCCCAATCGTAGACTCCACACTATCATAATTAATTTGCAAATTCGATTAGAAAATGCTTTATTCTCTATTAGATCATTTTATTGCTATGGCGATAACAAAAAATTTCGCCATGAGTTTTAATGTTGAAATACATACAATCAAAAGTCTGATTTACAGTAAATCTCATCAGGTTTCCCAGACTCATCTTTACTGTGGTCTATATGAGCTCGATTATTCCTCTGTTTTCCGAGCCCAGTGGAATAGGGCTGTAGAATACACTGCCTGCTTCTCTGCAGAGGGGTAAGACCCTCCCCCAAAGAGTGTCCTGCATATGACACTAAACAATCTGATGGTGAGGCTCCCGTAATGCAGGAGCTTTGGAGAATGTGAAGTATCCCTTCATTGCTATTGCTCCCTGGTCCACTCAGGCCTGTAGTGGTAGCACCTGAAAGGGTCCTATCTATGGGTCAAATAGAACTAAACTGTGTACTTATGCTAAACTGAATTGTTTGAAAGAAAACTGTTTTTGCCATTGAAACTGTATACTTATGCTAAACTGAATTGTTTGAAATGGAACTGTTTTGACATTTAACTGTGTGTAAGAAAAACTATGCTAATACTAAACTGAATTGTTTGAAATAGAACTGTTTATATGTATAAAAATGGATTTAGCATTTGTAACCTACAATGGTTGATGTGCCATAAAACCAAACCAAACCAAACTAAACCAAACCAATTTGCTTTCCAATCCCTTCTGTCTTCTTTCCAGGTCTTTGGAGACTGTTCTAAAAGTACGCATCAGCTACAATTAGTATCCTCGTAACCTTCATGTTTAGCAGCTTTTTCATCTCTGTGACAAGATCCAGGTATTTGTCAATCTTTTTTCCCTTTCTTTTATTTTGTCTCTGTGCTCCGCCGAAAAGGCAAATTCCACGAAATGTCAAGTTATTTCCTTAAAATTAACACTAGGTTGGAATTCGGTGATCTATTTGGATATCAAAGTACCAGAAAATTTCATGGATTTCATTTTCTAGGACAGTTTCTGGTTTGTGCATATTTATCAACAATATGAAATTTTAATCTCTTGTACAATTCCCCATGGATCATCTTTGCCACCCCCGTCGGGATCTGTCATGAATTACATTTGTGCCAATAGGTTTGGTTGGTTGTTTTGTTTTACGGCGTATGAACACTTTGGGGGCTATTTAACGCCGAATTAAGTTATTTTGATAAAAGTTTAAAACAATTTAGTTTAGTTTAAGTATAGTTTTTTGTTTACACACAGTAAAATGTCAAAACAGTTCTATTTCAAACAATTCAGTTAAGCATAAGTACGCAGTTTAAACACAGTTTTTGTTATTACACTGTTTACTTCTATTTGACCCATAGATAGGACCCTATCAGGTGCTACCACTCTGGGCCAGAGTATATCGGGGAACGATGGCAACGAAGCAGTACTCCGCATTTTCCAAAGTTCTAGTCTTACTGGAACCTCATCAACACATTGTTTAATGTCATATCCAGGAGACTTGCTGGGGAGTCTGACCCCTCTGCAAAGAAGCAGTTGGTGTATTCTACACCCCAGCCAACTGGGCCAAGCAATTCTGAAGCCTCATCATCAGATTGTTTAGTGTTATATCCAGGACACTCGTTGAGGGGTTCTTACCCTTCTACAGAGATGCCTGAGCCATGTGCCAGTTTGCTGCATTCGCTTATTGTGTGATATACTGTTTCATCTCTATCATTAGATAACCTACACTTGCTATACTTCGTATTGTATTATAATGACCGAGGGATTTCGTTTCTTGCCTTTGGGTTTAGTTAGGCCGAGAACCTTTCGGCTCAGTGCATGGGTTACTTAGGTGCAACATTAACACAGGTGCAAAGAATAATATAATAATATTTTGTTAATATTCTTACTTCAAGTAACTATTATACGATTTTCCTCACTCCATCCTACGGCTGACCATCACCGACATTCAGTAATCGGTGACTACGCTACAAGTGTCACTGATGTTATCTATGACTAATTGTCTGTCGATACAACGTTCCGTTGCAAACTAAAATACAAATAGCGGTCTTGGTTGTTCTGTGTAGACATAAGTATGATTATTGCGGTTAAAACGAATCAACAACAACCTTCTGTTAAGCAAGGACCCTTGATTTTTATATTCTCAGGGTTATTTGGAAAAGGTGAAATGTAGGCGGCTAAAAGTCACATGTAATTGATAGAGATGACGCATTCTTAAATGAATTTGTGACTGTTTTTTTGTTTTGTTTTGTTTTGTTTTTTGTTTTTTTGTTTTTTGGAAGGGGAAGTGTGCGTTCGATTCTTCGATATTTTTTCTCGTTTCCTCTCTTCTACTGACAGAGAATTTTCTTCCGATAAAGATTGATTAATTGATTGGTTGATTTTAAGATAATGGCAACCCGTCTAAGGTTATTTTATGTCTAAAGGTTAAGGAATTGCGTTCATATTTATATTTCTTATGTAGTTGTTTCCTTAGAGTTTTTTGCACACAGTTATACAATATCAAGTATTCCTATCTGATATCAATAGTTTACACACATTCATACTGTTTTAAGAATTCTTTTTTAATACCAATAATTTATACCCAATTATATGGTCTAAATTAACTTTCCAAATTGAGTAATAATTACCTGTTTATACACTGTTAAATTGTTTCTAGTAGCTAATAATAATAATAATAATCCTGGGTAAACACTTATACCTTCCAGTAACAATTTGAATAGAAATGATCTATTGTTATATAGTATCAAATATTCCTATCAAATACGAATAATCTATTTGATCCATTCCTATCAAATACAAATAATTTGCCCCCAATGGTATGGTTCAAAGTATTCCTATCTAGTACTAATATCTATATATTTTAAGTAATTATTTCAATATTCATTTATTTTTACACAATTATATTATTTCAAATAACTAAAAAATAACCCTTAGTAAACAATAATAGCCTCAAGTAAATATTTTTAAGACAAATAATTTACAGTTATATCGTATCAAGTATTCCTATCAAAAACGAGTAATTTTCAAAAAGATCTTTTGACCGAGATTTGGAACCCAAACCGTTACAACCACTTTAGTTCAAAGTGAACCTGGGAGTAATGCCAATTAAAGGGTACTACCCCCCCCCCTGATTTTCAGAATTGGAACCTCACTATCAGATGTAGTTTAGTGTTAAACCTAGGTCACCCCTTTGGAGAGTCTTACTCTTTTACAGTAGATAGTCAGCGTAAAACCCGTCAACATGGCTGTCCATACAAAAGTTTGACCCACAGCCCTTCGTTCGGGGCCCAGACCAGTTAAGTCTTTCTTTAGTCTCCCTCAGCACATAATCTGCGACTTGTTCTTTTCGACAAATCCCCCAGCCCACATATACACATCCCATACAGTTATTTTCTGCAGCACCACTGAATTGACTTGGTTCCCCGCAGTCTATATATTCCTATTTTGGGTTGAGAAACAGTGTTACCTGTCATCAGGTGAACTAGGCATACCTTTCTGCCACTTCTAAAATTATTATTACAAAATAGCATCAAAAATGGACAGTATATTAATATTTGCTTTGGTGCAATCTTTTCGTGGCCGGCATTAATATCGTATATCTGTTTCAGTGAGAAAGCAAGGAGGAAGTCTTCCCATCATGCCTGATTTAAATGTTTTTGGTCATTTCTGGCTTATGCTTATTTGCGGATTCCTGATTCGGTACTCACATTTCAACATTATTCACTCACGATCGACAAAGCCACTTGCTACGGGTGATCAAAAGTGCAAGTACATCTCAAATATGTTCTAAACGTGTTTTTTGATTGATTATTGTTATTTCATAATTATCTGTTCAGACAAACATTATACAATATCACCCATAAGATAATTTTATTATTATTTTATCATTTCTAGAAGAAGATTGTACGATCAAAGCAGATATTATTATGTATTATTTATTATCAAACTCCACAGAATTGCAATTCTGTACCTAGAAATATATGTTGCCATCCGTAAAAAGTTTACTCAACCCACAAAATCTATTACATAAATATATATTAGTTTAGTTTAGTTTCTTTATGAAATGGTATATCAACCTTCGTGGATTATCTAATGCCAAAACCATCCATGTAGAAGAAGAGTAGTGGTCTTATTTAACCCATAGTTGGTGAAGTATATAAAATATGTTTAAATCTTTGTTGCTATTGTAGGAGTTCAGTTGTTCTATTGTTCACAGAATTCAGTATTGATAATCCTAGTCAGTAGATTTCTATTTGGAGTTAAAATCCAAAAGATAGTTCTTCCTGGCAGAAAGTTCAACAAGCAATTGCATTTGAGGACAGTTGCTTTCATTCCTCGTCATTCATTGGTCAATTTTTACCGGAAGTGCCTGCTGTTGTCGGGGAAAATTCATAAATAGAAATGACAATTTTGCATAGATCTTATACTAGAATGTTTTTGTAAATCAAAAAATGCTCAATTGCTAGTCAGCAGAGTAGGGTAAAAACTAAAAGAAATGAGTATCTCACCTTTTTCTATACTGATTTCCTAACTTAAAGTTGCATGTGTCGACTTAGATACAGTCATCTGAAGAAATTCCTTTTGCTATATACAGGGTGGTTCAAAAGTAGGTGGACCGTAGATGGAATGAGTTTGTCGTTTATCATCATCATGATGTCGCGCTGGTAGCACGGATATCCCTGACCCTCTCACGCCACTCCTCCCTATCGTTCATCGCCTTAGGCAGGTCTTCAGGACAACATCCCGTATCCTCACATAGCTGCTGAATGTATGTTCGTGCTGGTCGTCCTGCTTTTGCACGGCCATGTGTGGGGGTCCATAAGAGTACATCTCTTATGAGTTCATCCCTGCTTCTCCAGCAGTGTCCTGCATGCCTGGTTCGTCTAACTTGAATAGTTTTCGTGATAGGGGGCAGGTGGCCGTACAGTTGGTGTCTTATGGGGTGTTGCCACCAGGACTTGTTCAAGATTGCTCACAGCATTCTTGAGTAATTGCCGTCTAGCTTCTTCTCCAGCCGTTTTGTAAGCGTCCATGTAGTGCACCCATATAGCAGTATCGATGTGACTGCTGCCTGGAAGAAACTGCGTTTCATTTTATCGGTTAGGTCTGATTTCCATATAATCGATAGCCTATTAATAGCTGTCCATGCCTTCGTTAACCTCGTTTCGATGTCCTTTTCGGTTGATTCGACGCTGCTTCCCAGGTAAGTGAACTTGTCTACTAGTTTAAGAGGGGTTCCTTCCAGAGTGGAGATGTCCCCCGTTTGATTATAGCACATATATTCTGTTTTGTGTGCATTAACATAGAGGCCTATGCCTGCGGCTGCTCATTCCAAACTATGCAGTAGTGTTTCGGCTTGGTTGGGTGTATTTGCCAGTATCGCTATGTCATCGGCGTAGTCGGCGTCGGTAAATGTTTTTGCGGGGTACCTTCTGCTTCTTTTCTTCGTCAGCTCGAAGCCATTCTCTCTGATTTTGTCAATCGATGTTCTAAGTACGTAGTCTAGACAAATGATAAAGAGGTACGGGGCCAGCGTGTCCCCTTGTAGTACTCCTGCTACAATGTCGAAGTATTCTGTGTCTCCATCTGGTGATCGTACTTTTACTCTGCTGTTTCTATAGAGAATCGTTATTGCTGCTACGGTTTCTTTAGGTATGCCGTACGCTCGTAGGATTTGTTCCATCTTTCCTCTGTGAATGGAATCGAAGGCCTTGGTAAAGTCGACAAATATTAATGTCGCTTGTAGGTTTTTTGCCCGTACACCTTCAAGGATTCTACGGATGGTTAATATTTGTGAGGTCGTGGATCTATTTCTTCGGAAGGCATTTTGGTTTTTCCTAAGTATGTTGTCGATTTTGGGTTCTATGCGGTTTCGTAGTAGGGTATTGTAGATTTTGGCTGCTATGGATGTAAGTGTTATGCCTCGGTAGTTTTTGGCTAATCCGAGGTCCCCCTTTTTAGGGAAGGGGAGTATGCATCCCTTCATCCATCTATCTATCGGATTTTGATTGTATACTGCGTTGCAGTGTCGGAGCAGTATGTCGTCGAATTGTCTGGTCTTCCATACTTCTGGGGGAATCTCGTCCAGCCCTGCAGCTTTCCTATTTTTAATTTTTCTGAGAACCGAGTCGAGTTCTTCTTGTGTGAACGGTCCTAGTTTAATGTCTAATTGTTTACTAATTATTCTGGTGATTGGTTCATGTGTTATTTTCGGTGGGTTTCCTAGTAGGTTTTCGAAGTGCTGTTTCCACAGTTTTATTCTTTCTTGTTGGTTTGCTGCTTTCAGTTTTACTTTGGCTGTGTTCTTTCTTCTACTCACTTCGTTTATTGTTTGCCAGGCTATCCTAGATTGTCTATCTTCCACCGAGTCTCTAATCTTATCTATCTGATTTTGAATGTATTCTGTCTGTTCCTTTATATATATGCCTGCTAATTGATATTGTGCCGTTTTTAGTTTTAAGGCATTTGTGTTTGTTGGGTTTTTTGATAATTTTTGGAGGCTGTTTTCACTAGTGCACGTTTTTCTCTCACCGCTAAAGTTTCCCATGGGACTCTATATTTAGTTTTGAGTTTTGTTGGAATGCATTTCGCTGCTGCCTCGAGGTGCGCATTGAGGAAATTTTCATATTCGTCGTTTGGTGTAATTTTTTCCGTCTTTTCTTGTAGTGTTTCGAATCTATTCCTTAATTCTAATACGTATTTATCTCTTATATCTCTGTTGTTCAAATGGGCCCAGTCATAGCGTTTGGTGGTCGCTGTTCATTTGGTGTTTTTTCGTAGGATTAGCCGTATTTTCGCCGTGACTATTCGGTGATCGGTGGACACACCCTCGAAAGAGGAATATGCCTCGCAATTCATTGCACTATTTTTCCATTTCTTGTTTATAAGGACGTAGTCTATCTGAGCTTTAGTATTGTTCGCGTACGTGTATGTCCATAGTTTACCCTCCCTTTTTTGGTAGTTTGTATTGAGGCATGCTAATCTATTTTCTATCATGAAATCTGTTAGATGTTGCCCATTCCTATTTGACGTGTTGTGGAGGCTGTATTTGTTGTTTCCGTTTTTCGCGATTTGGGCATTCATGTCTCCGCCAATGACTAACATGCTGTGTTTCGGGATGCTACGCACTAATGAGGATAACTCATCGTAGAAGGTGACGTGTTCAGTTTCTTCACTAACATTGGTAGGGCTGTAGCAGGAGATGATTGTTGCTCTGGGGTTGCCGTTAAAAGTACCTGCCATCATTCTAGGTTGTATTTTCTCAATGCTATTTAGCGTTTTTAATGCTCTAGGTCCTATAAGCAATCCTACCCCTCCTACTGCAGCGTTGACAGAGTTTTTCCATGCCGATACAGTGACGAGCGACCATCCATTGCCAGTTTCGTGATATTTGATATCTTCGATGTGCGTGCATCTGTGTTCTTGTATGCATATTATGTCAATCTTATGTTCTACGGCCGATGCGATTAGCTCTGGTAGTTGTCCTATTCTATTTAAGGTTCTTACGTTAGATGTTGCTATTTGTAGTGTTTGCTTGCATTTTAGTAGATTTGGTCGTTTGAGCTCTGTAGCTGATTTTTCGAACACTGAGGCCAGGGCTCCAACCTCAGCAGGACGCACCCCTTTTTTACCCGCGCGAAGAGCGATGCGGTTTGTGTATGTGGCTTGAGTGTGGGTCATGGTTATCTTTCGATGGCTGTTTTATTCTCTTCTATAGAAGCCACTCTTATAGAGGAGCAGCAGTAGTTCCCCGATCGAACTAACGATCCTGAGCGTAAAGTCGTCAAACTCACGTCCAGGACCTGTTTAGGTATTGAGTTTGGTCGTCCATGGGTTTATTCAAATACCTTTACGTACATCATGCTGCTTCCCATGTGTACGTAAAAAAAAAGTGGGGGGGTAATTTTGATTTAAGTTTTAACTTAGTTAAAGTCCAAGATTAAGGTACTTTCGTCAGACTTTCACTGGTACTGAATTTGTTTTTTGTTTTGTTTTTTTTTAAATACAACCGAGAATGATGTAATAATATAAATGATTAATTATATAAATAGTGTATATAATATAAACGACAAACCTATTTCACCTACTGTCCATCTACTTTGGACCACTCTCTCTCTATATATATATATATATGTGTGTGTGTGTGTGTGTGTGGAGGAATGGTAGATTTTGATAAATCTGATAAGATGATAAAAATAAGTGGAAAAGTTAATAAATCAAACACTTATAACGGGTTTAGTAGTAATATTTCGTTTTCTATTCAATGAGGAATATTTTTGAGTTTTTTCTATATTTTAGCAATTGAGGAAATAGATTAAATAATGGCGAAAATATAAACAGATATAAAGCGAGGAAAAGGGTTTAAAAACAAGAGACAAGCAAGGAAAGAAAAGGGAGGGAAATAGATATAGTTTTGAGTGATGGTGGTAGGGGTTATTGGTTTTGACTGTGACAATCTGGGGAGATAGTCCAGGCTAGGTGCGATCAAGTATATTATGTTTTATTAGAGATTTAACAAGACAGAGGTGGATTAATTTCAGTGAGAATGAGGGAAATACAAGGGGGAGAAGAAATGGAAATGAAATGCGGTTCAGGCGTATCCTGTTTCATCAAAGACATTGATTATAATGGGAAGTTCTTCCTTGAATAAAGAACGAAATATTACTGCTAAAACTGTTGTAAGTGTTTGGTTTATCCACTTTTCCACTTATTTTATCACATAACACTTACGTGAGTGTGTTTTAAATTTTTGAATCGGACAGAATGAGTAAGAACATTTTTGGAAAATCTGACTGTTTTTAATTATTTTATTTTATGGCATATTTACCCTTGAAGGTTATTTTATGCTAAATCCTGTAATATATATATATATATATATATATATATATATATATGATATTGTAATATATATATATGTATATATATATATATATATATATATATCACGCGATATATATATCATGCAAAGGCATGGACAGCTATCGATAAGCTCTCGGTCATATGAAAGGCTGATCTGACTGATAAAATAAAACGCAGTTTTTTCTCAGCAGCGGTCGTGCCAATGCTGCTATATGGATGCACCACATGAACCATAACTAATCGTATGAAGAAAAAGCTTGATGGCAGTTACATAAAAATGCTGTGAGCTATATTGAACAAGTCCTGGAAGCAACAACCTACAAAGCAGCAGCTGTACGGACATCCATCACCCATCACGAAAACTATCCAAATTTGCCGAATCAGACATGCGAGACACTGCTGGAGAAGTAAGGACGAACTCATAAGCCATGTACTAATGTGGACTCCTTCACACGGGCGAGAAAATGTTCGGCGAACAGCAAGAACCTATATGCAGTAACTCTGTGCCAATACGGGATATAGCCTGGAGGACCTCCCGGGAGCGATGAACGATAGAGACGGATGGCGAGAGAGGGTCATAGAGATCCATGTTGACAACATAACATGATGGTGAAATATATATATATATATATATATATATATATGTGTGTGTGTGTGTGTGTGTGTATGTGTGATTGAATAAGACAGACACTTCATTTCTGCATATTCTATCAGTGAACCATTCAAATCTTTGTATGAGTCGTTTGACATCTGGATAGAATGCGTTCAAAAAGTCGTCATATTTTTATCAAGTACATTCGGCCCCAGCAAGAGCCATTTTTCAAGGGAATGAACATTCATAATGGCAAACTCTAGGATAAGTTGTATGCATTTATTTGAAGAGCTGGAAGAAGAACAAATGGGAGGGGAATTTACGAAAGTGAAGGACTCTACTAGAGGGGAGAGGAGGAATCTTCATGAAAAAAGTTAAAGGCATTTCAGAACGCGGCTGCTACATTCGAAACTGATCATGTTTAAGGAAGGTTTCTTCATCTTTATATATAGAAAGAGCTTCAAGAATTTGAAGATTTTGTTTGTTCGATTTTTCTTTGCGTCAAAATTTCAGTCAGAATTTTTCGGTATTTGTATGAGGAACACGAATGTGTTTTAAGGTGTTCAGAGATAGAACTAATGTCGTATTGGTCGAGTTCTAAGCGTTTCGACAGAGTCGTTCTAGTCAGGCCGATGTTGGTACCAATTTTATTGGCAAAGTAATTTCCTAGTGGACTTTTAAATTCGTATACCATATTGGTCATCCTGAGGTAGTAATTTACTGAACATTTTGCTCAAATGTAGCACAAAACCGTATGAATGGGGCACCCAGTGAGACTCGAACTCACTCGTGAATGTTTGCTAGTCTAGCTTGCTAACCATTATAACACCTGAGGTGGCCAATATTGGTTATCCTGAGGTAGGTAGTCAAGGAAGAGAAGTTATTAGAGTTGACAAGGTTAGTTGTATTGAATTTAGGACACTATATAATTAGTTTTATCTAATTTCAAGAGTCAGTCGGGGAGATATTATTATGAATTAGATTTTTAGAGCAATTTCATCTAGTTTATAGTTTATGGTTTTAGTTACAAAAATGATTTGTTTTGGATTGTTTGATGTAGCATTATTTTCATTGTAATTAGAGTTGATATTCTTATAGCACGTTTTATTTGTTTATCAACAATGTTGTTTGGGAAGTCATTGCTGATGGGAGTTTGTTTTAAGCTTTTTAGATCGGTGTAGAAGATTGTTTTATAGGAAGATAAGAGCTTAGCGCGATATATAAAATTTTCAATTATTGCAATTTCGCATTGTTCAAGGCATTTGCTTTTATCATTAAGAATTCAGGAATTAGAACTAGTAACTTTTTTCAAAATGAGGAGGTGGTGAATGTGTTATTGTTTGTGTCGATGAAGATATATAGGGGCTTATTATAGGGAGGTGGTGAATGTGTTATTGTTTGTGTCGATGAAGACATATAGGGGCTTATTATAGGGAGGTGGTGAATGTGTTATTGTTTGTGTCGATGAAGACATATAGGGGCTTATTATAGGAAGGTGGTGAATGTGTTGTTGTTTGTGTTGATGAAGACATATAGGGGCTTATTATAGGGAGGTGGTGAATGTGTTGTTGTTTGTGTTGATGAAGACATATAGGGGCTTATTATAGGGAGGTGGTGAATGTGTTATTGTTTGTGTCGATGAAGACATATTAAGGCTTATTATAGGGAGGTGCTGAATGTGTTGTTGTTTGTGTTGATGAAGACATATAGGGGCTTATTATAGGGAAGTAGTGAATGTGTTATTGTTTGTGTCGATGAAGACATATAGGGGCTTATTATAGGGAGGTGGTGAATGTGTTATTGTTTGTGTCCATGAAGACATGTAGGGGCTTATTATAGAGAGGTGAGTTCATAAGTAAAACTGAGAAAATTATTTTGGAAAGCTAGTTGTAGATTGTGTATTGCATTTGTGCAATTGATGAAAAGAAGGATATCATCGATGTAACGTGAATGATTTTTGGGTTTTTTATAGAGTTGAAAATATTATTTTCAAAATAAGCCATATAGAAAATACAGAAAATAGATCCATAGGCGGAACCACATGACAATACTGTTGTGTTCTATGTATATATTTCCGTAATGGTCGTAAAATGGGACTTCAGATGTGCAACTTAGAAGGATCTTCCTTATAATATTTTGATTTTTATTGGAAGATATACGAGGTTACAGTTAATGTCATGTAAAATGATGTCTATAGTTTCTTTCACTGGAGCATCTATGAAAAGATTTTCGATGTCAAATTAGGTTATGATTTGGTTGCTTGGTTTTATCATTTATAATATTTGAATTAGCTCACAGCTGGATTTGAGGCTTTATTTGCTGGGTATGTAGGGTGTCATAAGTTGGTTAATATATTTAGTTAACTCATATATGGTAGTAGTGACTTGAGAGATTATTGGTCGAAGAGGATTGCGTTGTCTATGAATTTTGACAGTTCCGTATGTGTCCGGTTTTAGAGTCTCCAGAGATATTTTTGGAAGTTTAAGGCTATCTCATCATCATCATCATATCGCGCTGGTAGGACGGATATCCCTGACCCTCTCTCGCCACTCCTCCCTATCGTTCATCGCCCTAGGTACTATTTACCAACCCCTCCGCTCGAGCAGGATAAGCGGAGTTTAATAGGTTTGAATTCAGAGTTTTCCTTCTCCTAGACTAGTTGCCTCACCAAGGCTGAAGAACCTAGTCCGTCCTACTATTTACCCATAGCTGGAGGGAGAATAAGGGGTTCATACCTTTCCCAAGGGTATTTGCCCGAAAGTGAACGTAATAGCGCGACTGGAGTACGAACTCGCGTACTACGATTCCGCAGTTCATCGCTTTAACCATTACACCACGAGGACACCTAGGTAGGTCTTCAGGACAACATCCTGTATCCTCACATAGCTGCTGAATGTACGTTCGAGCTGGTCGTCCTGCTTTTGCGCGGCCATGTGTGGGGATCCATAAGAGTATATCTCTTATGAGTTCATCTCTGCTTCTCCAGCAGTGTCCTGCATGTCTGGTTCGTCTAACTTGGATAGTTTTCGTGATAGGGGGTAGGTGGCCGTACAGTTGGTGTCTTGTGTCTTGGTGTCTTCAGGATTGCACGCAGCATTCTTGTGTAATTGCCATCTAGCTTCTTCTCCAGTCGTTTTGTTAGCGTCCATGTAGTGCATCCATATAGTAGTATCGATGTGACCGCTGCCTGGAAGAAACTGCGTTTCATTTTATCGGTTGGCTGTTATAAGTTTGTTGATTTTGAATTTCAATTAATTAGTTGAGTTTTTGCCGACATCTTAAAATTTCGCAGTCTTCTAGTATTTTGTTTTCAATTTGGAGTTTGGGATGTGGATACCGGGGTGATAACGAAATTATTTTAATTCTTTGGTAAGCATTGTTTTATTGGGGGTTTTTTTCAAATTTTTTTACGGTTTTGGCTAAAAAAGGCGACAGAGTTTGAGGTGGGTAGGGATTTTTTTCTGTGTTTGGAGCTTCTGGATATTTTGAAATAGCTGATCAATTTCAGTTCTTTTGTTCAAGTGATTATTGTAATTGTATTGGTAGTAGTTATGTCTGCAGTTTAGAAATTCTTTTTTATGTGGGATTAATTCGTGGTTGAGAAGGTTGACGAATTTCTCGGTGTAGTTTGGTAAATATATGGAGTCATGATAGTGGGAACTGAGTTGTTGTTTTTTTCAGACGGTGTTGGAGCTTATTTTTATTATTCACAATAAAGAGTAAGAGTTGAGACATGATATCTTGGTATTATTCATCGACTGTAGAGATTTTGATTTGGTTACTAATGACTTTTACTGTTGTATTTAGGCAGCAGATGGTGTTATGGGCCATTTTCATCTGCTTTTTACAAGGTTACGGTAGTATTGTCAAGTGTGGTTACCGTGCTGAGCTGCTGGATCGTGAAATTTTATTAGTTTCGTTTGGTTTGTTTTATGGCATATCAACTATATCAAACAATTCAGTTTAGCATTAGTACACAGTTTAAGTACCAAAATAGTTCTATTTCAAACAATTCAGTTTAGTATAAATACACAGTTTAGTTTGGCAATGAAAGGGTACTCCGCATTGCCCAAAGCTCCAGCATTACTGGAGCCGGACCATCAGAGGGCTTAATGTCATATGCAGGACACTCGTTGGGAGCGTTTTACTCCTCTGCAGAGATGCAGTCAGTGTATTTTACAGCCCCAGCCGACGGGGCTAGTGAAGTTTGAATTATGTATATCTGAGCCGCATTTTCTCTTCTAAACATGCTTGATTAAACTCGAAAGATGCTTCACGTCTCACCATCTTCTAGTAGATCTCGTCAAGACTCCCTAATAGTTGTTTAACATCTGGATGAAATGAATTTAAAAAGGCGCCATGTTTGTCCCTAGAACTTTTGGCCCCAGCTGTGATATGACGGGATTCTAAATTCTTTTTGTTTCTTGGTGCGGACTTTTCTGCTATTTTGGTTAGTCTCTCATCGAGTGATATTCTATCCTTTCACGTTTGATATCGTAAATATAATATCTAATATCTTATCGTTGTTTAGTTCACATTTGTTCTTATTTATAGTCATGTCCGCTTTGTTTAACTTCTTCAAAATTTGTTCCGTTTTGTGTTTCAATTCTTTAATGAACGCTCCCATAAATATATTGTCCGGATATATAATATTTTCTATCTTTCTCGACAAAATATTTTCAATTCCTTTTTGAATAACGGAGCTCGAGGTTTTCACGCCAAATGGTTGACGAGTCCATCTTAGTAAGCCAGTCAGGGTGTTTATAGTGGTGTTTTCCTTGAATTTCTCTTCAATTTCAATCTGGTTATATGCTGACTTGAGATCTATTTTTGCAAAATATTTGGGGGATGCAGAGCTTTGGGGAATGCAGAGTACCCTTTTATTGCCATCGCTCCTTGGTTCACACTGGCCCTGATAGGGTCCTATCTATGTATCAAATAGAACTAAACTGTGTACTTATGCTAAACTGAATTGGTTGAAATAGAACTATTTTACATTTAAACTGCGTACTTAATTTAAACTATATACTTATGTTAAAATGAATTGTTCGAAATAGATCTGTTTTGACATTTAAACTGCGTACTTATGCTAAACTGAATTGTTTGAAATGGAATTGTTTTTGTATGCTAAACTGATTTTTTTTAAATGGAACTGTTTCAACATTGAAACTGCTCTTACTCAGAACTGAATAGTTTGAAACAGAACTGTTTTGACATGTAACAAAAACTTTACTTATACTAAACTGAATTGCTTGAATCAGAACTGTTTGAGTAAACTGAATAGCTTGAAATTATTTTTTAAGGATTAGATTGTATACTTATTCTAAACTGAATTGTTTGAAATAGAACTGTTTATTTATATAAAACTGGATTTAGCATTAAATAACCCATAATGGTTGATATGCCATAAAACCTAAACAAACAAACAATCAGACTTTCTTATTTCTAAAATAAGTGACACCCAGTTGTTACCGCCTTAAGGAGCTTCTTCTTGCTGCATCGTCATTTTTCATTTGTCCACTACCAAAAGTAGAATAGGAATTGGTAACTTTCTAGATCCCACATAGTTTGGGAAGTATTTTTTCCTTTAAACGAATGCTCACCCTATTACCTCTTAACAATCCTATGTTATTTTCTTCTGCTTTAAGAGAATTAATGTGTTTTGTACCATCCACTTTCAACACATCAATTCCTCATAGTCTATAATCTTTATTGTATACTACAACCGTGATGGGAATGATTTCGAAGCGCTTTTTTGATTAGGATGTCCCTTCAAAAGTGCCCAGTACTTTCATTACAGTTCCGTCAAATAACTTCAACTGGGAATTGCTCTTTCTCAATATCGATTTGCCCATTTTCTACCAGAAGTTTCTCAGTATTAAAGTGACGTCACTCTCGATGTCCACTTCCATGTGAAAAAATAAATCATTCAACTTCATTTTTTCTCTAGTATTGGCGGGTGTATTTATTACATATATTTCGGTATTTTCTTTTGGAGTGTATGTACTTTCTACCTTTTTTCGTTTTCTTTTGTACTAGCATAACACCTGAAAATTATATTTCTTTAGGTGTTTCGAACATATTTTCTCAAGGCAGAGCATTTCTTCTTATTTCTTTCATGTTCCTTGTCCCAAAATTTGCATTTGTTCACGAATTGGCTTCTGATGTAGGTCGCTTGATAAACTTTTTCTTGGTTGAAATTTTTAATCGATTCTAATTGTAAAACTTTTATGATCGCTTCTAAATTCCTATTACTTATTTGTAATCTTTCAACTATTTTGTGTTTGTGTCATGAATCCTGCCTGCCTTCTATTAATCTGAGAAGGATTAATTCATTCTCTGTTGTCACGTCTTTTATTCTCAGTTTTTCAAATTCGCTGTCTTTAGATGACTCCTTTAATCTGTGCAACCATTGTATTATATTTGGCTCCTATCAAGTCTCCAAGAATTTGGTTCTCTTAGCGGCAACTAGTCTGTCTATTTTGGTCATATATTTTTCTGAAGTTAATTCTTCTAATTTTCTGGAGTAAGCCATTGTCGATATTTTCTTCTCAGCTTCATAGGCTGCCGTGACTAGAAATATGTTTTTAGATTTCATTCTCTCTTCCGGGAGCTTTTAATTTTTTTGATTTCTTAACCCTTGCCAATCCTTCAAAACATGTTTTTTATAGTCTGCGGTTCGTACAGTGTGGTTAAGGCTTCTATCAGCGACGCCATTGTTATAATGCGTATATCTCGCATAGTAGATGTTAACTGGCTAATAACATTAAGTAGACGCCAGTTCATATTAGGTCATTGTTTTTATGGGGGCATCAAATTTACATGCAAATCTACATCAGTTTAATATTACTCATTTGTTTGCACGCAATTAAATGTTTTCAGGTACAGCTGTTTAACATTAGTAATTCTATTTATCAAATATTCCTATCTAATTCAATAAATTGGCCCTCCGCTACCACCTTTTAGCATCTTTAAGATAAAAACAGGGTACTGTACTTGTTTACCCAAAGAGCAGTTTGAAGAATAAGGTCGGGACAATCATGTAGGTGTTAGATTGATTAACTGATCGGATCAGGCCTCTCCCACCGCCCGTCTAGCCCAGAAATGGTCAAAGTGGAGTGTTGAAGGTTGCGTGACCATATCAGTGGAGAAATTACGGTCTGCTTAACAACCACGGCTCCGTCCTGAAGCCTCATTGTTGGGGGGAATCTTACTCTCCTGCTGAGGTACAGTTGGCTGATAGGGAGGTACCATTTTCTGCAAGAAGAAATGCACAAGAATTTTATTAAACTTTATACATCAATTTATTGTTTGTCGTTTTTAAATACATTTTTATATATAGATATTTATAGTGAATGATTTGTGAGTATTTTCGTAACTAGGCTTACGATGTCAAAGCTCACAAGTTAATTATAGCTCATTTAGTTATTTATATAAACTGTCTTTTCGAAGACAATTTAGACAATTGAATATCGCTTTGTCTATGATATTATAATCACTATGACCGTTCCAATCAACTGTCTTCTTCAGAAATACCGGGGGTACCCAATACATAGATCAAGATCAATAGGTCGGTCGCCATGGTTCTGCGAGTAGATTACACGTTATTAAAATAAGACAATTTTTTAGAAGTTAGCCGATTTTTTTATCCTCCTTTTTTATCCTCCCTTTGACAGATGCCTGTTAATTGACGTACAGAACGGTTAATCTGCTGTCACTTAAAATGTAGTCCATTCACCACGTAGAAAATGCAAGAGCTCTAAAAAAATTACAACGAGTTAAGTGAGCTAGTTAGCCAGCCAATTTATATCTAAAAAGAGATAGAATGTCGAAATTAGTTGACAACTATCAATCTCTCTCTCTCCATATACATATATATATATATGTGTGTGTGCATATTCCTGTTCTATTTTATCAGAGATATAAGAGGAAATTCTTCTAAGCTGTATTCGTATCTGTACTACTGTATGGTTGCTCTCCTTGATCTTTAACGAAACGCCAGGTGAAAAAGCTTGATATAATTTACTCAAGAACACTATGTGTTGTAAACCAATCCTGGAAACAGCAACCTACAAAGTAGCGACTGTACGGCCACTCATCTCCTATTACACAAACCATTCAAGTAAGACAAACAAGACATCCAGAGTATTGCTGAAAAAGTAAAAAATGAACTCACTTGCGACGTTCTTCTATGGACTTCTATATACGGACAAGCTACTGTTGACTAATGTTGGATTGTTTGATGAAGAGTCATACACATATGTACAAGCTTTCTTTAAATGGGTCACAAATATTTATGGACTTTTTCATCAATAGCAGCAGGAGCTCGGCCAATCAACGATAACTAGAGCATATATGAGTAAGGGCAATTTACGGCATAGTATCAAAACGTGTCTCAGCCTTATTACTGAAAAAAATGTATCTTTTGTATTAAGAATCCCACAACTGAAAACAAGATGGCTACTCGAATTTCAACTGCTGATATGTATGAACTTACAGTCATCATATCTGTGCGAACATTGGATGCTCTTTTGGGGACTCACCAAGAGTGATGGCCGATAGGAATGGATGGTAAGAGAAATTCAAAGGAATCTATGTGGTCAGCATGCCTTTATAATTATATGCAAGGTGCATACGATAAGTTTCCAGACTTTTTTCGTATGGGCACTTTTATTGATAGTACACACATGAAACTCTAGACCCCTTCGAAGTAATCTCCTCCGGCTGCATTGCACTTGTTGTACCGTTCCAGCAACTTCTGCAAGGCCCCATGGAAGTCCTCTTGTGTGAGCGTGTCAATGACCTTCGTCACAGCCTCTTTCATCTCCTCTGTTGTCCCATAACGACACCCTCTGAGCTTAGGAAATAACCAACAGTCACAGAGAGCAAGGTCTGGACTATAGGCAACCTGAGGAACTGTCTTGATACCCATTTTGGTCAAATAGTCTGTGAGAAGGATGGAGTTGTGGACTGGTGCATTGTCCTGGTGGAAATGCCACTGAGCCGATTTGAAGAGTGCTGACCTCTTCCCGAGGAATCTCTTCCTGAACTCCTTTAAAACCTCAACATAGTAACCCTAACCCTAACCCTTTGGCTAATCAACTCTTCCTTACTCCTCCCACACCTCTCATCATCCCTCACAGACTCCCTGCCTTCCTAGAATCTCTTATGCCACTCAAAAACTGATGCTCGATCCATGCAAGATGCTCCAAAAGCAGTCTGAAACATTCCATACGTTTCTGTGTTATTTTTTCCGAGTTTAAAACCGAATTTTATTGCATATCGTTCTTCTAAAGTGTCAGATTGCATTTTTGAAATTCACCTGCTGTGACAGTCAGGCTTTAGTAGGGTGTTTTCCAATTGCTGCTGTAGCTGTTCATTTGAATCTGAAATCTTAAAAATTGGTCAATCATCTCATAAGATGTATAGCAATAACATACTGAATTTTCAAGAGTCTACGACAATTTTAAATGTCCATACGAAAAATATCTGGAAACTTATCGTATGCACCTCGTACATATATACATGATTATACATATATACATAAAAGGGAGAGAGAACGAGAGAGAAAGAGAGAGAGAACGAGAGAGAGAGAGAACAAGAGAGAGAGAGAGAGAGAGAGAGAGAGAGAGAGAGAGAGAGAGAAAGAGAATCTCAAAGATATACGAGAGGGGATTAATTATTCTCATCCAAACTAACAATGCTAAGACCTTTTTTTCTTTAGGGGTGGTGTGCGATGGAAGGAATATACGAAAAACAAATGTTGGAAAAGTTTTCTTACAGCTTTCCAATATTTCTAAAATTAAGAAACGACGTGTCAGGTGGGGTGAACTGCGGGATAAATAGGTGATACATGCCTCAAAGTCATTTTCTTCTTGGTCAGTCAAAGAACTTTTCAGAACCTTTAGTTAAGTCAAGCACAAAACAGTCTCTTTAAACACGATTTATTTGTATACAGTTTAACTGTAAAAATAAGATTAAAAATAAAAATAAAAACGAAACTTATGTACGAGTTATAATGTGAGTACGAGACCATTTTTAAAGGGATCTATTTGTTTTTGTTGTTGTTTATTTTTTTTGGGGGGGGATGGAAGTGAGGATTGAAATTGTATTTTATAGATTTGTTGGAAAGGTTGTTTAGGATTTACCAGAGTTAGAAAACTGTCAGAATGATCATGAATCAAATGAACGAGTAATCGGTGGGGGGAAGTGGTATTTCTGGAAAAGGGATTGAAATGAGCCGAGGACGATGAGTCAAGTGTATAGATTAGGGGAGGAGAAGGCAACAAAGCAGTCGGTGGGGGAGCATCACTTGTTTGTGTAGATATCCTAGATCAATTTCAGACAAACTGGAAAGGCCGGAAGGGAGAACGATGAAATCGAAAATCAAGATTAGAGAATTCCCGGGACTTCAAAGTATGAATGGGACTCGTGTACGTTTTCGCCTGAGTTGATCTGTGTGTCGAAAGCATCTCTTAATGTACATCTGTGTCTATATAGGAATGTATACACATATTTACGATTGCAAATGTATAAATACGTCTGTGTGACTACATGGATGTTTATGTAAGGACACTTTTTAATGAATGCGTGGCAGCGTATTTTCAAGGACGAGTTGGATGTTTGCTCGGAATAGAAAAACGGCGAATGGAGATTAAATTCTGGTTAAGGTATGTATTTAACTCCCCAACATGGCACAAGCAGGATGTGACATAAATTCATTTTTAAGCGGGGTTAAGCAAGTTTGAATTCTAAGTTCTCTTTCTCCCATACGAGTCGCCATTTTAAAGATACACAGTCTGCCCTCCTATTTACCTATAGCTGGTAGGAGAATAGTTGGATTCTTAACTTTTCTAAGGGCACTAATTATATGAGAAATTCGAACAACTTCGTCGAGGACACGAGTCTCCGTGTTTCTTCGACGGTAACCATTATGCCATATTATACCACATTCTGGCTAATGTGGTTTACATTCACTTTATACCCATACGAAAACATGAATCCATGTCTTGGTGGTGCCGGTGGCCTAACAGGAAAATGGAAAAAGCTAAGCGGAGTGCAACTGGTTTGAATTCGAAGTTGTCTTCCTAGACCAGTTACTATAACAAGGCTGAAGAACCCAGTTTGTCCTACTCTTTTGCTCTTAAGAGGAAAACGTTGATTCATGCCTTTCGTAAGAGTATTAATGCGAAGCGAAATACACGCAACCTGATCTAATTTTTGAACTCAAGTCGAAGAATCTATTTCCAACGACGATATCTTCGCGACTTTTAATCTATTTGTATAAATGTTATTAACTCGGAGATCTGAGTTCAAATCCAAAGCAAGGTTGTTTACATTTCATTTTTCTCTAATGGCCTTGGGGAAAGGCATGAATCCAACTTCTCTGCTGCCAGCTATGGGTAAAATAGAAGGGTAGACTGGGTTTTCTTGCCTCTTCATGGCAAACGGCCTAGAAGGAAAACTCTAAATTCAAACATAATTAGAAAAACCACATCTAAATAAGTCTTCAGTTGTATTCTTTAGAGTCTCCTACGATAAAACAGAAAATAATTTATCAAATGGATATTGTATCCAAATCTTTGGTTAGAGTTTAAAATTCAAATCCATGACCCAGATGATTGTTGAGTTACTATCCTGTGTCTTATATGTAGATTTGGGCGATAATGGGGATCAATTGGTTTGGTTTGGTGAGTTTTATGGCATATCAACCTTTGTAGGTTATTTAACGCCAAATCCATTTTTATGTAAATAATCTGTTCTATTTAAAACAATTCAGTTTAGCATAAGTACACAGTTTAATTGTCAAAAACATTTAGTGCAAAATATTCAAGAAGTTATATGTAATAATTCAGTTAAGTGTAAATACAATTTTAATGTCGAAAAACAGTTCTATTTGAAATAATTCAGTTCAGCATAAGCACGCAGTTTAAATCTAAGTACGGTTTAATTGTCAAAAACATTTCTATTTCAAGCTATTCAGTTTACTCAAACAATTCAATTTAGCATAAGTATGCTGTTAGTTCTATTTAACCCATAGATAGGGCCCTCTCAGGTGCTACCACGCCAGGCCAGAGTGGACCTGGGAGCAATGGCAATGAAGGGGTAGTCCGCATTCCCCAAAGCTCCAGCATTGCTGGAACCTCACCATCAGATTGTTTAGTGTCATATCCAGGACACTTGTTGGGGGTGGGGTCTTACCCCTCTGCAGAGAAGCAGTCGGTGTATTCTACAGCCTCAGCTGACTGGGCAATGGAGATTAAGGATTACTGAGCGATAGTAATGTAACATAAAACAGGTTGATTTCATTAACTCAGCTTAATCTATGACTTGAATTAAAGGTTATAATCTCTGAACAAAAAGAAAAAAAATATATATAAAACCAACTGGAATGTTTGCTGATTTTTAAAAGTTCACAGGATTTATGTACTTGTATCGAAAACCAGGACACTCAGTCGTCTGAAGAATACGCAGACTGCACTTCTACAGAGGGATAAGACCACCACCCCTCATCAATGAGTGTCCTTGTTTTGACACTAAACTGCATCTGATGGTGAAACTCAAGTCCTTTAGCTTAGGAGAATCTGGAGTACCTCTTCATTGTCATTTCTTTCACGTCCACTCTGATCCAGACAGATAATACCTGTTAGTGTCCCATCTATGGGTCAAATTGGACAATTAAACCATTTATTAAGATTATCGTTAATAGTTACTGGAAAATGTACAACCGTGTGAAAATTATTTGTATTACTTAGGGAGAACTTGCTAAATAGAATTACTAATGTTAGATAGCAATAATTGAAACCATCTGTTTGTGAAAAGTAAGAAAAGTTGGCGACCGTAGTCGAGGAGAACCCGAAGGCTCCCTTTTCAATAGCTACTACACCGAATTATAGGGGAGGGCGCTACTCCTTTCCTAGATTGCTCCACTTTAACCTTGATACGTACCTTATAATGCTGAGTGTTAAACAAGGAGGTATCAAGTACCATTTTTAAAGTCTTGGGTATGACTCAACCTGGGATTGAACCCAGGTCTTCCGCCCCATTGGCGAACACTCTACCCACTAGGCCATGAACAGAATTATTAATGTTAGATAGAAATACTTGGAACCATTTTACTGCATGCAAACAAATGAACTAAAACATCTCGTTTAAAAATAATGCTACCAGCAAACTACCCACTTACAAATCATATATGTGTGTGTGCGTGTGTGTGTGTGAGAGAGAGAGAGAGAGAGAACTAGATTTGACAAGAGATAACCCGGTTGATATGCCTTTTAACTCCAACCAACCGAAACAATGATTTTTCCTACTATTACATAAAGACTTCAAGAATATTTTTATCCTAAAATATTAGTCTGTATATGCGCCACTAAAGTTTCTTTGGAAATGAAAAAAGGTCTAAAGTCAAAACAAAGACCCTATGCGTTGTGTCTTATTCTAAAATGGCATATCAATATTTGTGGATTATTTAATGCCGAAGTCATCCTTCGAGAAGGACAGTAATTGTTTTATTTAACTCATAGGTGGAGGATGAGTGAGATCAAGCTTTTACAAGGGCTTTCTGTCCATAAGTGAACGTAAAAGTACAACTGGAGTTCGAACTTACTACGTCATCACAATCCAGCTCGTTAGCCACTACGTCTAACTTTGACCCTCCCTCCTTGTTACTATCTAGTTTGTTACCAGTCATATAATTTTAATGTGAGCTGTAATTCAATATTAGCTATTCGCGTATGTCTATTAATGTTAGCAACAGCAAACATGATAAGGGAGGAAAGAAAATCGACATTTTTTAAAACGAATCTAACAACAAAATTATTCGTATAAGAAAGCAGATAAATTCGTTATTTTGACACTTCCTTTTTTTTTTTCAATTTGTATTCTTCTTTTTTTATTCAGTTTATTCTTTGATAGATTCATTCATTAGTTCATTTTTTTGTTGGTTTTTTTTTTCGTTCTTTCTATCTCCCTTTTTTTCCTTCGATGCATAAAGAAAGTAAAACTGACGATCCTAGTCAAGGGTGAGCCAAAGGCTCCCTTTTCAATGGCTACTACACCCAGGTGGAATCATTTTCCTGCATTGTTCTACTTTACCTGTAATAAAGAAATATTCATTATGCTTTGACTAGGGCTTGAACATTGACCACAGACACCGGAAGAAAATGCGCAACTATTTCAGCCATCAGATACACCACATACTTCCCTTGGTTTAATCAACTTTTCTATTTTCGCTTTCTTTTTCCTTTTTACTTCTTTTTCTTTCTTTTCTTTCTTTCGTTCAATTTTCTTTTTTATTTTCTTTCTATTCCTTCCTTTCTTTCCTTCCTTCTTTCTTTCTAACGTTTCTTTTTCTTTCTTTTTTGTCTTTCTTCAATTCTTTCCTCCTTTTCTTTCTCGTTTATATTTTCCTTTCTTTCTTTATATTCCTTCCTTTCTTCCGTTCTTTCATTTTTTTTTCTTTCAGCATGCTTTCTTTTTTCTTTCTTTCTTTCTTTTGTTTTTTCTTCCTTCAATGGGTATCTATTCTTTATTCTTAGCTAGACTTCTTTCTTTCTTTCTTTCTTTCTTTCTTTCTTTCGTCATT
>OY757934.1:45294429-45845354 GCA_963585895.1 Sepioteuthis lessoniana
AATTGTCAAGAACATTTCTAATTCAAGCTATTTAGTTTATTCAAACAATTCTAATTCAGCTAATTCAGTTTAGTATAAGTATATATTTTGTTTACACACAGTTAAATGTCAAAACAGTTCTATATAAAACTATTCAGTTTAGTGTTAGTACAGTTGCAAAGCCAAAACAGTTCCATTTCAAACAAATCAGTTTAGCATAAGCACACAGTTTAAATGTAAGTACAGTTTAATTGCCAAAAGCATTTCTATTTCAAACTATTCAGTTTAGTCAAACAGTTCTAATTCAAACAATTCAGTTTAGTATAAATATGCCGTTAGTTATATTTAACCCAAAGATAGGGCCCTATCAGGTGCTACCACGCCAGGCCAGAGTGGACCTGGGAGCAATGGCAATGAAAAGGTACTCCACATTCCCCAAAGCTCCAGCATTACTGGAACCTCACCATCGGATTGCTTAGTGTAATATATCAGGACACTCGTTGAGGGAGAGGGGTTACTCTTCTGCAGAGGCCCAGCCGACTGGGCAACAAAAAATTGTTTATAATCTGAAAGTTGTTTCTTAATAGATATCATTACAAAGTAAATTTTGCAAAACGATCTATAATAGAAATATCGTTGGGAGCGCCAAACGTTAGACGTCTGCGCAGGGTTTTAAAATGACAGGCAATGGGATATAACAGTAGAAAATTTCGATGACGGCTTTTAAAAAGATTACTGAATAAGCGTCTTCAGCTTTGAACTAATTCCGATAATTTTTACTTTATGAGTCACTGACAACCGCGTTGGTTTAAACCACTTGCGTGTATCACTTCTGAATGTTTCAGTCTACTAGCTTGCAAAAATCTGTTCTTTTTTTACACTTCTCTCTGTATATTATTACTATTATAACAATTACGGGATATCAACATAGAAAGATACATATACTCACCTTCGCACACGGCGCCTATTCTTTTAAGTAGCAGGTTTCTTCCTCACCGCAGAGAGCGCAACCCTTTGCTATCGTGCCAGTACGAATTTAACATTGTCTCAAACTTTTTCTCATCTAAGGCTCCCTTTGATTGCTATTTTGCTTAAATAAAGCCCCCCATGGCCATTTAATATTGAAAAAACCCTCTTGTATTTTTATAATTATATACTCCTAGAAATGATATAAAAAGCGGTTATGATATTTTGTGCATTGTAACAGAAGTTAACTATAGTATTTGACACCATATAAGACGCACCTTTTTTTACTAAAAGTATCTCTTAAAATTCCTCTGCGTCTTATATGCCGTATGTGGTCTTAAAATTCGTGATAGTCGGCCGAAATTAGCGATCTGGCAACTGCTATTAGCTTAGACTTCAGAGTAACTTTCATATACCTATTGTCATCATTTAAAAGGCTATTATGTTGATTAAAAGCGTTATCATTGATAATATTCATTATATTAGTTTCATCAGGTTTGATATAAGTACTTTTTTCTTGATTTGCCCAGTTGGAAATGGGGCGGATCTTATACAACCGGGCATCTTATATGCCGTCAAATGCGGTTGTTTATTACGCATAAACTTTAAAAACTAAATTCTACGGAAAATGAATGTTTACAAGTAAGATAAGACATAAATATACAAGGAAATATTTATCTTAAAAATATACTACTTCAATGCTATTTGATTCAATGCGAACTTTGTTGTCTTAACGTATTTGGTTCCAAGATTACCTCTTTTTACAATGTCACGTCAGTTACGAGTTCTTTGAGGGAGATACACAGCTGAGACTAAATTCAACAAGGTAATGTAATACTGCTCTGATAGCTTGGCTTTGATTATTTTTTAATGGCATAAAAACCTTCGTGGGTTATTTAATTCCAAAGCCATCCTTGTAGAAGAATAGTCGTGGTAATATTTAACACATAACTGGGGTATAAGACGGTTCGTACCTTTCCCAAAGGTATTTGTCCGAAAGTGAACGTAATAGACTGACTGGAGTTCGAACTCGCTAACCACGATGTCGCAGACCATCACGCTAGCTACTATGCAATAAATACTTTACTGTTTGGTTAGTTTAGCAACATTTGGCTTCAACGTTGTTAACGATAATCGAATATCACCTCTTAATACAATGTTGAGTTGGTTACAAGCTTTTGATTATAAGTTAGAGACACGGTTGAAAGCAGCAAGGTTAGATAAAGGAAAAACAGAAACATGCGATTATAGATAGGTTTAACGCAGAATTTTTTCATTGACCACCAAAATATCGTTGTGGCTCCCCAATTTACAATTTTGTTTGCTTGAACCAAAAAATAACTTTTAGGGACCTCCTTGTGCTATATAGACCCCAACTGAGAACTACTTGTCTCTATGTTATTCTTGCGTTTATACAAAGACTGATTTGAATTTAGTGTTGATTCAAACTAGGTTGTTGACGGAACAGCTTGTGAGAATTTGCCGTTTTGGCTGTGTCAATATATCTTCGACCTGAACCTTGATGTCATTTTAATCTCTAGAGAAAAATCTGAATAATTTAGCAATGTTTAAGTTTACCATAAGTCAGTCTTAATCAAAAATGCATACAGGAAAAGGAATGAAAGAACATGCTGCGCTATTCTTCCAAGCGGGAATACCTATTCTCGACACTCGTTCAAAAGTCGACTTTCGTTCTTTCTTCAATTCTTTCTCCTTTTTCTTTCTGTTTGATACGTTTCCTTTACTTTTACTAAAAAATATATTCTTTTCTTTCTTTCTTTCTTTCTTTCTTTCTTTTCTTTTTCCTTGCCGTTTTCTTTCTTCTTTTCCTTTTTTCTTTCTCTCCATTCTTTCTTCCTTTTCTTTCTGTTTTATATGTTTCCTTTACTTTTTAAAAAAATGTATTCCTTCCTTTATTTTCCTTTCTTTCTTTCTTTCTTTCTTTCTTTTCCCTTGCATTTTTCTTTCATATTTTCTTCTTTTCTTTCTTTCCATTCTTTCTTTCTTTTCTTTCTGTTTTATGTTTCCTTTACTTTTTTAAAAGATGTATTCCTTCCTTTATTTTTCCTTCTTTTCTTTCTTTCTTTCTTTCTTTTCCCCTTGCCTTTTTCTTTCTTTTCTTTTTTCTTTCTTTCCATTCTTTCTTCCTTTCTTTCATTCTTATTTCAGCGTGCTTTATATATTTTATCGACAGCATTCGAAATACTTACCTTTACCTAGACTCGAACGCAGATAGAAATATGCAACTACCTCAGATCGACGGTTTGTGTCCGGGAGGTATGCAGCCACTTTGAATATCTCGGAACAGTTTGCTTTGATACAACTTGGCTACATTACTATAGAAGCACAAATACACACATCTCCGTCGTATTCACATTGGCCAAATAAATCGCTTGGGTCACGGGCAGGGCTTTGGGGAAACTTTCCAGTACCCCGGACTGTAATGGCTCCCAATATCCACCCACTATGAGTACTGGCTTAGGCGCCTCTGGTGGTGTAAGGGTTAGCAAGCTCGACTAGCAAACCTACACGAGTGAGTTCGAGTCTCATTGGGTGCCCCTTTCATGTGGCACAAAGGTGGTATGAACGCTGAGATATACCAGGTTGAGGCAAAATGTTTTTTTTTTGTACTTTCACTGATGATTTTTGGCCAATTTGCATCTTCTGGCTAAATCCTTAATTTGATTCAACTTATTGTCCAATTCTTGGTAAATTTCTATCCTTTATATATATACATTAATTGCTTATTTGGTCCAGTCAGCAGGGGCTGCAGAATATACCGACTGCATCTCTGCGTGTGTCCTGATATGACACTAAACAATCTGATGAGGAGACTCCAGGAATGTTGGAGCTTTGGGGAATTTGGAGTACCTCTTTATTTCCATCACTCCCAGGTCCACTATGGCCCGTAGTGGTAGCACCTGAAAGAGTCCTATCTATCGATCAATTAGAATTAAACTGTGTACTTACGTTAAACTGAATTGTTTGAAATAGAACTGTTTATATGTATAAAAATGGATTTGGCAGTAAATAACCTACAATGTTTGATATGCCGTTAAATTAAACCAAAACAAACTAATTACTTATTCTTTATTCTAACCTTTGATAATAAGTGGTGAAAAAATTGCAATTAGACCCATTTTACCCAACGCGTGGAAAAAAAAGGACTAAGTGCAAAAGCAGTGGCAAAATAAAATAATGATGTGGAAGACTTAGGATCTGTCAATGAACGTGTGGCACAAAACTAGTTCAGACGTTTCAAAGAAGGTGACATCATCCTCGAAGAGAAACTAAGATGAGAGAGACCTTCTGTTGTGGAAAATGAGGCCTTGCTTGAAAGCTTTGAACAACAGCCAAACACAATCGTACATTGTCTTCAGAAAGCTTTATCCACCGACACCTCCACAAGCTGAAATATTGTGAAATACAAAATTGCTTGAAATACAAAAAAAATTCCAATCCAACTTGATATGTCTAAGGTGCCAAGGAGTGTATTTTAAAGAGGAATAAAACTTGTTAGAAGTTGGCGACGAGACGTAAATTGACTTGTTTTTCTTTTATTCCTTTCTTTTAATTTCAAATGACTAGATCCTTTCTGGTCAAACCTTGTTCATGTGTCAATTAATATTTACTCTGCTTTGAGCAGAGCTTGAACACTGACCACTGACACCGGGAGAAAATGCGCAATTATTTCAGCCGTCAGATACACCACTTTCCATCACTTTTCTTTACCTCTTCCTTTTTTTCTTTTCGTCTTTTTCTTTTTTTTTCTTCTTTCCTCTATGTTTCTTTCTTTCTACTTCCTTTTCTTTTTTCTTCTTTTCTTCTTTCTGTTTTATTCTCTTTCTGTCTGTTTCTCTCTCCTTCCCTTATCATCTTCCTTTTTCCTCTCATCTCTCTCTCTTTCTCTCTCTCTCTCTCTCTCTCCATTTCTAGTTATCTTTATTCTTTCTCACAACTCTCTCTCTTTCCTTCACTTATCGTCTTCCTTTTGCTTCTCTCTCTCTCTCTCTCTCTCCTTCCCTGATCATCTTCGTTTTCCTTCTTAATACACACACACACGCGCGCGCGCTCTCTCTCTCTTTCTCTCACACTCATTCTCTCTCTCCTGTCTCTCTCTCTCTCTCTCCCCATCTCTAATAATCTTATTTTTTGTCTACTCTCTCTCTCTCCTTCACTTATCGTCTGCCTTTTGCTTTCTCTCTCTCTCTCTCTCTCTCTCTCTCCCTCTCACTCCTTCCCTTACCATCTTCCTTTTTCTTCTCAACTCACATACATACACACACACTCTCTCTCTCTCTTTATCTCTGTCTCTGTCTCTCAATCTATCTATCTATCTATTCCACGTATACGAGTTCTTCGTCATTTATTTTCCCCCGTCCCCAATGTGCATGACTTGATTAAACTGAAACGCATCTTTTTAACCTATTTCAATATATTTTCGCGCATGCGCAGCGTTCTAGTTATTTCCCCTGCCAACATCCAATCAAAAAAAAAAAAAAAAGGCCCCACCATATTCCCCGTCTCCCAGGCAACATGCCGAGAATCATACTTCCGGGTGTGCGCCCTGAGGATGCCTGTCTGCCAAACCCGTAGAAATGTAGAATAACTAATTCAAGCGAGTAATTAAGGAAGGCGACAGTGAATTCCGGCGCGAAAACAATCCCAGCATGCATTGCAAAGGAGACAGGAAGAAAGGAGGATGGTCGAAAAGTGGGTGCGCCATTTTGAAACTGGAGGGTTGTTTTTTTTATGTCGATCAACATGTTGGAATTATCGTTTATGCATTGTGTTATTAGTCATACGCAGAATTCGAAAGAATTTTCACCACGGGAGTTGCCATTTCTGTTTCTCAATTCATCATATACATGAATCAGTAAAACAATGCCATGCAAGGGCAATGTCAACTAAGTGACTCCATGGATGAAAATTGCTTCCAGCTTAACATCAATTAGTCGATGCTTCTGAAAAATAAAGAAAAAGATGCTCATAAAGTTATAGGAATTACTGCTTATAACTAATTGGTTGGTTGGCTGGAGTTTAATAGCATACCAACCTTTGCAGCTTACTTACTGGCAAAGCAATCATTGTAAAAGACCAGTCGTGGTAATATTTAATCCATAGCTGGGAGGTTAAGGAGCCTCTTACCTTTCCCAAGGGTATTAGTCCGAACGTGAACGTAATTGGAATTCGAACCCGCTTACTATGATTCCGCAGTCCAGCACTTTAAACATTAGGCAACGAGGATAGCCCCTATAGTTTTATATATATATATATACAGTGTTTGGTGACAACCACCGGACAGGACACTAGCCCCCCACTCTCTTTCTATCTATCTATCTATATATATATACATATATCTCATTTGTTTACGAATATTTTGTGGGTAACTTCATTTCTAAATGAGTTGTTAGAGTTTATTTGTTTGCATACAGTTAAATGGTTTCAAGTATTCCAATCTAATACTAATAATTTAATTTGATATTAATCATTTGTTTGAGTACAGTTAAATGGTTTCAAGTATTCCAATCTAATACTAATAATTTAATTTGATATTAATCATTTGTTTGAGTACAGTTAAATGGTTTCAAGTATTCCAATCTAATACTAATAATTTAATTTGATATTAATCGTTTGTTTGCATACAGTTAAATGGTTTCAAGTATTGCGATTTAACATTGGTAATTCTATTTGTCAAGTATACCTATGCAACATAACTAATTTGCACATAGATTGTATGATTACAAATAACTAATAGTATTGCTTTGTAAATCATTGACTCATGGATGGGATCTTTGCAGGTACGACCAAAAAGGGTCAGAGTGGACCTGAGTATAATGGCAACGAAGGAGTACTCCACATCACCCGAAGCTCTCGGACTGGATTCTCACTATCGGATTCAGTTTCGTATCATAGGCTGAACTTTTGTTGGGGGAAGGGTTTTACTCCTCCACAGAGATGCTGTCGGCATTTTCTACTGCCCCAGCAGCCCGCGCAGTTGTGCTTAAAAGTATCTTCCTTACAGCGGAAGTAGAATCAGTATACGTACAGTGAGACCCTGCTTCACGTGATTTCGGCCAACAACGAATGTACTGCACACTCATCCTCCTCCCCGAGGAACCTGGTGACCTGTTGTGTGACCCTGCAGCAAATGATAGCTCTCGCAGTGGGTGCGAGAAGCAGTTAAACGAGTGTTGGGAAATTTTAAAATGTCTATCGGTCAGTCAGTTACTTACGAGCTAATATTTCAGAGGTAGCAACGCCTTGCCTACAACTTGGACTAGGCAACAATTTAGCATTTCTATCATCGACACAAAAATACTATTTCACGTCTTCCTGGCTTTGGGGATCGGCTCGGAGAAAGGTTGAAGTTCAAATGAGTGGTATTTTTGTGACCACATGTCTGAGTTTTTCATTGTCCTCTCTTCGTCTTACCTTTGTCTCTATCAACTTTTGTCAAGATCCTACAACACAACATTCGCCTTTACGTCACTTTTCTAAATCAAATTTCAAGAAAATGACGTAAAATAATATTTTTCTTCAAATATCTCTAATATGAAAAGACTTCCAAAAATGAACAATAAAACATTTTTAAAAACTTGAAAATAAATCAAAATACAAATAAAAGTTTAGTTTCTTTGTTTAATGGCATATCAATCTTCGTGGGTTATTTAATGGCAAAGCCATTCTTGTAAAAGAACAGTACTCTTTAAATCACAGCTGTAGAAAAGGGTCTATCAATTAGTAACCGGCTGAGGAAAAAGATGAACTTGAATTTCATGATTAGCGAAAAGACTCACTACCCTTTGGTACTATGCTACGATTTAGTAATTCCTTCATTAACTCAAAAGTACAACTTTACCTCTGATTTGAGACCAGTCTTAAGAAAGGTCGAAACACAGTCATAAAAGCTACTGGCTGCATCTCTGCAGAAGGGTAAGATCTCCCCAATGCTCCAGTAATGCGGGAGCTTTGGGGAATGCAGAGCACTCCTTCATTGCCATTGCTCCCTGGTCCACTCTAGCCGTAGTGGTATCACCTGCAAGGGTCTTATCAATGGGTCAAACAGAACTGTTTCGCATTTAAATTGAGTACTAACAAATGACTAAAGCTAAACTGAATTGTTTGAAATAGAAGTGTTTGATCATTTAACTGTGTGAAAATAAATGATTGATGTTTAATTGAATTGTTAGTGATACTTAGTTATACTTGGAATCATTTTACTTTGTTGACGTACGCTAAAATGAATTGTTAGAAATAGAACAGTTTGATCATTTAACTTCAATTTAATTTCAATTTTAAATGTTTACAAATCATATATTCAATATATGTATAAACAGAATTTGTCATTAAAAAACCAACATTGGTTAATGTGCCATAAAACCAAACCAAACAGTAATAAAGTGAATGGTATTTTTTGTGACCACGTATTTGACTTTTTCCTTATGTTAACGCTCCGTCATCTCTTCATGTGGTCTTTGTCTCCGCTAACTTTCTTCAAGACTCCGTAAAACAACAGGCATCCTTCTGAGAACCCCTGTTAATTTCTTAGCACATCACCATTTGAATACACTTATGGTAAATGTAGTTTTTCACGAACAACAATGTCTCCATCATGTTTAAGAAAAAAAAATCTAAAAAAATTAGTAAAAGGTATTGTGGGAAGATAAGGCAGTTGGAGGCGACAACATATATCAACTTAACTGTCAATTGCTAAAGCCAAGCTAATATGGATTTCAATGACATGTCATTTTTTTGCTCACTAAAGATGGTCTTAAAGAAAGTAACAAAGAAAAATGTCTGAGAAAATCTTCGTGTAAAAAGTTTCATCAAGTTGTATGTATTTAGCAATTGTTTCTAAAAAATAACAGTTCACGTTTTCCTTGTTTAAGACTGGCCTAGAGGGTGACTACTACGCAGTAATAAAGTGAATGGTATTTTTTCTGTGATCATGTGTCTAACTTTTTCTTTTTCCTAATGCGAGCTTGACATTATCTTTTCATTTCCTCTTTGCTTTTGTTAACTTGCTTCGAGACCCCGCAACGGGTAGATGCAAGAAACAATCACATTTGTGTTGTAGGTGACTCACCTATGACCAGAATAATGGACTTACCCAAAGAGAATATTAACCAAGAACTAAGCTGGTAGAGGAGTGAGCAGCAGTAGCAGTTGTAGTAAGCACCTTGCCTGTCTTCGTGTATGTTGAACCAAGAAAACCCTCCTCAGAGTCTTGGATACATTTGTGTGGCACTCATATCTCCGTGTTGAGTTATTTATTTATTGACCCTAAATAATCGGTCATAACAATTTGGAAGTTGGATATTTTTATTTGTTAGTAACCGTCTGAGAAAGATAATCGACTTTAATTTTGAGGCGAGTGAAACGGCACCTCCATTGGAGGCGAGATGCATTTTATAAAACTAGAGGATCTTCTCTTCATCGACTCAAGAATACCACTTCCCGTACCCCTGTTTCGGAAACAGTTTCACAGGGAACTTAAATCACCAATGATAAAGTGAGGGGTATTTTTTCTGTGATCTCGAGTTTGACTTTCTTTTTTTTTTTTTTTTCCTGGTGCGAACTCATCGTCATCTCTTCACCATCTCTTGGTCTTCTCAGCAACGTTTGTCGAGACTTGGTAATGCAACACAGAGCCTGCGAAACTTCTATAATCCCTAATGTAATTTGGCTTGTATTAACCATCAAAGACGATTCCTAATTTACCTGACATATATTCGCTTCATTTAGCGGAGAATTCTCTTGAATAGAAATTAGAACCTATTAGAACGCACGAAACGGTTGCGTCACATTTTCATTTTATTGAATTATATTTGCCTTCGCTGATTTGTATTACTCCGCCAAACATTCAGCAAGGATTTTATCTTTACCTTTCAAAAAATAGTTCCTCTCCACGAATTATTCCAACAAATGTGTTTATTAATTGTTTTGGTGATAACGTCTCCAGGGTGTATATTTTTCAGTTTTCTTTTTAGCGTTTTTAGTGGCACTCTTGATGTCACAGGGATGGGACTCGGTTCCTCGAGTTCAAACCCTGAACGAGGCTGTTTGTTTTTTACATAGCCCTAATACCATAGGGAAAGGTTTAAATTCATCTATTCTCTTTTCAGCTATGAGTAAATGGAAAGAAAGACTGGGCTCTTTAATCTTGGTATGGCAACCGATCCTGACCTGGAGAGAGATGGAATCCGTCAGGCTGTTCCTACTCAAAATACGCTATAGTCGTAGCACCCTCACTACCAAGCCAGGTTACGGGATATAATTTCATGTCTTTTATGTTGTCTTAGGCAAGGGATGGGGAACCGTTTCATACTTAAAAGACATTTAGATTTATTGCTTCCGAATAAGGCAGCACCCCGCAATTTTTTTTAACGTTTACAACAAAGATCTAAATTCTAAACTTCCTCCAAATTTAATTGATATATTTAATCAGTATAATTAATTAATATATGGAGTGTCCTCATAGTGTAATGGTTAAAGAGCTGGACTACGAAATCGTAGTAAGCGAGTTCGAACTGCAGTCTCGCTTTTAAGTTCACTTTTGGACAAATACCCTTGGGAATGGTACGAACCCCTTTATTCTCCCAGCTCAGCTTTTCTTCAAGAAAGATGATTTGACATTAAATAACGCAAGAAGGTTGATATGCCATTAAACAAAGAAACTAAACTAATTAATATATGCTATTTCAGGAAGAACGAAAAATGTCCTTATCCTGTGATCGAAGTTTTCAGAATGCTTCTTTTTTTTTGTGGGAAGAAATCATGAGAATTTAAGACAAACAGTTTTCCTTGCTTTTTTTAATTACCATTATTTGTTTCTTATGTCTCCTTGGGCATCTCCCTTTTAAGTATCATCTCACATCAACCTTTACAAAACCTCATAGAACATAAGCAATATCAAAAGAATATCCATATTTACCAACCCCTCCGCTCGACAGGATATGACACAAGGTCAATTTTTAAGCGGAGTTTAACAGGTTTGAATTCATAATTTTCCTTCTCCTAGACTAGTTAACTCACCAAGGCTGAAGAAATCAGTCTGTCCTACTATTTACCCATAGCTGGAGGGAGAGAATAATTGGATTCATACCTTTCGGAAGGGTATTAGTGCTATGTAAAATGCAATCAGCCTCGTCCAGGGTTTGAACTCATGTCGCCGTTTCCATTTCCTTCGACGATAAACATTACACCACGGGCACCTCCACAAAGAATATCAATATACAGATCAAATTCTCTAACGCAATTTATCAGATAATTCCCCAAAACTTCCTCTTAAATCTTTCTGTAATATAATGGCCGAGGGATTTCGTTCTTTTAGTTAGGCTGGGAACCTTTCGGCTCAGTGCATGGGTTACTTAGGTACAACATTAATGCAGGTGTTCACGCGCGCACGCTTGGAGCGGACGTGTCACTCAGAGATGTCACAATAGCCCAGATGGGAAACGGGGCTACAGAGTGCGGGTGACGTCACGCACCGGAAGCGCGCGGAGGATTTGGGTTTTTTTGAAAAAGTCAATTAGTTGAGTCCTGCCTCGGAAGAAGACGGTTGACTTTCGCTAGCTCGCCGAGGCCTTGGCCTGGTGTCGCAGATGGAAAAGCCAGAATAGAAAGAATGTGTATCTCTCTCCTTATGTCGAAGAACCTTTAAACTCAAAGATAATAAAAAGTTTCGTACCTGAACTAAGAAGTTGTAAGTGTTTTTCGTGTTTCGAGATTCCTATGTTCTATCTTTATGGACATTACGAACATTATGGACATTCTTATGTACGTTTCGCATATCCGTATCATGGGTATGGTACACTATGGTAAACTATCCAAATTAAACTTAAGTTGTTGTTTTTTACACTGTTGCTGTTTATGATCTCATTCAAAAATGTATTACTCTATAAGCACAAAAAATGGTTGAAAGACTTAGTTTTTTTAAGTTTGTCTTGAGCTCATTTTTTAAATGGTTTCAGTGACTGTTAACTAACAATAATTCTGTTTGGTATTAATCATTTATTTTCCCACAGTCAAATAGTATCAAGTATTCCTATGTAACATAAATAATTTGCACACAGCTGTATGATTTAATAATAATTCAATAATAACGCTGGTTTACAAAAATAAATTTTTGGTCTGAGGCAAGAATGAGGATAGGTGTTTTTTGTTAATTTGGGTGTGCTGAATTCAAATTTATAAATAGTTTTGCTCTAGTTTTCTGGCTTTTAAATAGTCTCATTTTAGTATAAACAGAGAATATATGAGCATATTTCAAGAGTTGCAGCAGCTTATAACAGATAAAACAGGATAGATAAAGAACACTGATTGAATCAATATACATGGATTACACAATTCATAGTACCGCAGACAGTCAAAAGTGTGTTTTCTTAGAAGATCTGGTGTATTTTGCCTCTGGGATATCACGCAAGAGCATCCAGCAGAAGTCTCCCATCATGCCAGGGTTCCATTTGCCTTGATAGTTGCTCTCCATCTTCGTAATGTTTTGGTGGAATCTTTCTTCATGCTCATCACTCACTGCTCCAAGGTTTGGCGGGAAGAAGTTGAGGTGGGAATGGAGAAAATGAATCTTGAGTGACATTCGGCACCCCATATCCTCGTAAGACTTTAGCAACTTCTCAATACAGGCCTGGTAATCTGGTACGCGTATGTTACCAAGGAAGCCACTACAGATTGACTTGAATGCTTCCCATGCTCTCAGTTCCTTTAAGTTAAGAAGCTCCTCAAAATCAGTATCCTTCAGCACTACTCGGATCTGAGGTCCGACAAAGATGCCCTCTTTGAGCTTAGCAGCACTAAGACCTGGGAACACAATAGACAAGTGTTTGAAGGCAGCACCATTTTTGTGCAACGCCTTCACGAAATTCTTCATCAAACCAAGCTTGATGTGAAGAGGAGGAAGAAGCACCTTGTTCATGTCCACCAGAGGATTCTCCTTGAGGCGGTGTTCGCCAGGAAAAAAAGTGCTTCTTTACCCCCAGTCTTTCTGCTTGTAATGCTGGGATACAGCTCGACTATCCCAGAGACAGAGAAAACAACAGTACTTTGTGAAGCCCGCTCACATACCCATAAGAAGACCAAGGACCTTGAGGTCCCCACACACACCCCATTAGTACTCGCTGTACTTAATAGCTTCTAAAAGAAGCTCCATATTGTCATAGGACTCCTTTAGATGGACATAGAGTGCAATGGGAATGCTGGGATATTTATTCCCGTTGTGCAGAAGAACACCCTTGAGACTTCGCTTGGAAGAGTCGATGAAAAGACGCCAGTCTGGAGGATTATGTGGCAAACCAAGGGACGTAAATAAGCCAGGTATGTTTGTGCAGTAACACAACTTGTTTTCCATGTCGAAAAAGGAAGCAAGGTCTTTGTTCCGATTCCTGAAACTGGTGATCTTTACATCTTCCTGGACTAGGTTCCACTGTTTAAGCCGAGAAGCCAAGAGCTCTGACAGCTGTTTTGACAGATACAAATCACAAGCAAGATCATTCAGGTCTTCTTGTATGATCCAGTGTGGCTCATTGCCACTTGTTCCTGAATATGTCGACTCAATATCTTCCAAAAATATTGACTCGGCAGAATCCTCCCTTGAAGGCATTTCTTCATCTGATGAGGAAAGAAGATCCTTATTTACTGGAGGTGTGGGTACAAGAAGACCATCTGAATGGGGAACGGGTCTCATAGCAGATCGAAGGTTGGGATATTTGATCTTTTTCCTAGAAGATGCATTGAAACCAGTTATATTAGTTAAACAAAAATAACAATCATCTGCGTGGTTTCGCGGCTCTCTCCAAACCATCGCGACTGAAAAGTTGAAAGCTAAGTTGAAAACTAAAGGTGCATTTGAAAATGTAATACTAATATTTAGTAACCCAAAAGATGTGTAACACGATAGTTGAGGGACACCAACCTCCTGCGCTGCCTGCGAGACAACATCTTCCAATGACTGCCAGAGTGTGGATTGAGACCTGCAGCCTTAACTGTCAAAATCCGTCTTGATATATAACTATATATATATGTATATATATATATAATGTAGTGCTATCACTTACATTTAGTGCATAATAACTAAAACATAAGCCATAAGTCTCACAATATTAGAATTAACCCTGAATTCATATACGCCTTTATGTACCGTATATGCACAAAATGCACACTATGCATATCTAAAAAACTCGAGGTGATGAGTAAAAACGGATTTCAAATTTGAATTCAGCGCCCTCAAATAGGTAAAAACGGGTATTTTTGTGCTTGCCTCAATTTCTTTGTAAAGCAGTGTAATCCTTAATAGATGATTGAAGAGTTTTATTGGACCCATGGATAGAACCTTAAAAGGTACTACCACTCCAGGTTAGAATAGGTCTGGGAGTTGGGGCAGTGAAGGATTACTCCACATTCCCCAAAGCTCTAGAACTAGAGTTTTGCCATCAGATGAAGTTTACTGTCATACCAAGTACACTAAACTTTTCATGTTATATAATTACGGAATGATTTTTTTATATTAATCATTTTTCGTTAATTATATTTTATCGTTCGGTTTGGTTGGTCTTTGAACTATTCGGCTCTTAGTGCAGGTGCACACACATTGAGTACAGTTCACGCTCGCGCGCAGAGGATATGACAATCACAAATGTCATAATAAAAACCCCTGATAGGAAATGGGACGGGGGTGTGAATGACGGCATGCCCGAAAGCGATGGGCTGAAAATTTGGTGATTTTGAAAAAGACGTTAGTTGAGATTCGAGACTGAGCCGGGCCAGTTAAGCTGGGGGTTGACTGTGGACGATGTAGGAGACAGTTGAAGTTGAAGTCTGACCATGGAGTTCTGCAGATCTCTACCGACGGAGATCTTGGGGGCTATGGGATGCTCAGCGCGTTTTTTGGGTCAGATAGTACAGTCAGCATAGTAAAAATTGTGTCTCTCTCTCCTCGTGTCGAAAAACTAAAGTCAAGAAGTTAATCAACGTTTCGTACCAGAACAACGGAGAGTCGCCAGTGTTTCGTATTTACCTGCATCTGTATATTCGTATAGTTGTATTGTGACTATACAACATTCAGTCCACACTCATAGTTTGAGAAACTCTGGTTTAAAAGTTCGTAAGCTTTAAAAGAAATCATTTCATACCTATTTTTCCCCGAAAACTTTATTATAATGAAGCAAATTCGCAAAAGACAACTATTTTTTTCCTTAAACCGTCACTATTTTTTTCAAGTACGTCATGACGATCGACAGTGAAACCTGGAGGAGTTAGAAGGGAAGAAAGTGTTTTTTTTATTTTCATAATTTAGGAGAAACCAATAAAATGTCTATTAAAATCATGCATTCTTCAATCCTGGAAGAAATGCAAAAACGTCAGTTAAATCAAAAAGTAAATCAGTATCTACAACGGAACCGGAACCGGAAGTGAGCTTTGAGACTGAAATTAAAATTTTTACTAGCAGCCATTGATTTCCGAATAAGAAGTTTTTTTGTTTTATTTTTTGGAGCTTTGAAATCTACTTATAATTTTGTTCATGAATATACTTAGAATGTTGAATGGCCGAATTAGTTGCATCTCAAAAAAATAAAAACAAAGTTACTTTTCTAAATTTCAACTGACGATTGCAGATCTCATTTCATGTTAATGGGAAGAAAATAGCTAAAAGCCAGCAAAAACTTCAATACTCAATTACCTGATAAATGACATGACTTCATAAAAAGATTTTATATACTTCGGGTTAGAGATCGTACCTTGTTGCTGGTTTCATGCATGTATTTACCCAACCCCTCAGCCACAGACAGGATGTGACGGATGGTCATTTTTTGAGCGGAATAAAGCTGGTTTGAATTCAGTTAGCCGCTTCTTAGTCTGGTTGCAGTACCAAGACCGCAAGTTACTCTATTATTTACGTTTAACTAGTGGAAAGAGAACAGTCGTATGGAAAATCAACTGATTTCCATACTGAAAAAAAAGGATTAATTTTTATGCAAAAAATCAGCTCGAGAAGCTTTTATTTATTTATTTATTTTATTTTCTTTCTTTTTTTTTTATGATTTTTGTATTTATTGACAAATCAGCGCTTACGCGCTCGTTTTAAAATTTCTTTAAGATTTCGCCGACGACAATAATTGATTTGCCGCGAAAAGCTTAAAGGATAAAAACCTAAAAGAATTTTAGAAATGTTTTCCCTCTTGTATTGTTTGAAATATATTTTTACCCATTAGAATCATAGATAAAAGCTCAACTTTTTTTTTTAAATTTAATTTCGAGTCGCCCCCCAATCTTATAAATAAACAATGAAACAGATAAGTCTTCAATAGATTTATAGATCCATTCAGTAAATCTACTTAAAAAATTCGACTTTATTTCTCTTGTGCTAAAATCTAACATTCTTTTCGTTCAAGAGTTGCAATTTCAGCATCACTTAATTATTTTAATTTGAACGAAAACATTTCATTTGCTTAGAAACGCTTATTATGCCATTACAGTCTTGGTCTCATAATGAATTTTATAGCTGTTTTCGCTTACTTTTTAGCGCATGGATATACTTTCTCTCCTACATAGTGACATAGTCAAACAAAGATGTTTTACACTCAGAAAATATACCTACAAAATTTAGACAATGCAAACTGCTACATTGAATGCCTGAATTTTTCTTTCTTGCGATGTAAATATTCGAGAATATTTATGCTCTGACAAATATTAACTTTTCTTACTAGAAAAGATTTCGTAACCTTTGTTTTCAATGAAGTTTTCACTCAAGTCAAAGAAATAAAATTTATTATATTCGTAGATCGTTGTTTTATTCCATCATTCACATATATATCCGCCACAAGGAGGTTCACGCCTCTCTCAAGGGCAAGTGAAACGGGAATAGCCTCTCCTAGATTTAAAGTGACAAGTTATTACCCTTGACTAGATCCACGCTGACAAGCTATCGCCCTTTTCCAAATCCAAAGTGACAAGCAATTGCATTCTACTCCCAATGAAGCTTATTCATGGGTACGTTCTTTGTCATATCTTGCGGTACACAACTTTGTCTACTCCATAGATTCCAATTCTGTCAGAAAAAAAAGTTTTTGTGTCGTATTGTCGACAAATATATTGTAAATTTTAAACAATTCTGAATGATTATGTTAATAGAAAAGTAGCAATTATGAATAAATTTATTATTCTATTTAAATTACTTATTACTACATTTAAGTTACTCCCCTTAAAACATACATTCTTTTTAAGGACGTAAAATGAATTTCACACACATACGGCTCTTTTGAGTATTCCGGTAGCCGTTAACCGTATAAGTAAAAAAAATACATATAAGTAAAAATTCCTTCGCTTACGTTGAGATTGACTGTGGATCTTTGGTAAGATATCCGCTTGAAGCATCTCACGCGTCTAGCCACACTGATGTGTTGTAATACAACGAAACAATCAGTCTGTGGGTGACAATATATATATATATATATATATTGTTATTGCTAAGGAATTAAAGTCTGCCATTCCTCTATGTAAAAAAAAGAAAATGAATATCTAGTACCACTACTGTTCTTCAAGAAGGATGAATTTGGCATTTAATAACCCAAGAAAGTTTATATGCCATTAAACAACAATATAAAATGTAAACAAATGAAAGTTATTACATATGCATTATAATTCCTGAGCTGACGTATGTCACCGAAATGGCTGAGCGGTTAGATACCATGTCTTGCGGAAAGTTTGCCGGGTTTCGATCCCAGCTTGAAGCGTCCTGTCTGTCTAGCCACACTGATGAGTTGTGATACAACGAAATTTGTCTGTGGATGAGAATATATATATATATATATTCGCACTGGTAGTGCGGAGTTCGTTGACTCCCTCACCATTCATCTCTATCCTCTATCGGTCTTGGCACTTCTCGGCTGCATCATGTGTCTGCACAGAGCTGATCTGTAAGTCTTTGCTGGTTATCCAATACACGTATATCCATATGTTGAAGTCCAGATGCTGTTTTGTAGTGTGTCAATGGCAAATTCATCCTTCTCGAAGAACAGTAGTGGTACTAGATGTACATTTTCTTTTTTTAAGTAGAGGAATTATATTGCGAATTGAGGTGACCATTTCCTCTGCAAAGAGTACGGATGTAACTTGCAAGACACATTCAGGTTAATTGGCCGCGCAAATACCATAACTAATCAATTTGGCGTAACTTGAGTGCGATGTGGATCATGGCTTAGTGGTAGAGTTTCGGCTCTGCATTCTGTGATCGCTGGTTCGAACTCCACTGATGGAGATCACGGTATACACTGCTGATGAGACCTAATAAGGTCGAAGTAGCTGTCAAGTGTTTCCGTATGTCATTCTCAGGGGTTCGCTGGATTTTCTGGTCATGGTAACTCAGTTTACAGTAGTGGTACAATTTAACCCATAGCTGGGGGGATAAGGGGGCTCAAGGAATTTGTCCGAAAGTAAGCGTAAGAGCGTGACTGGAGTTCGAACTCGCTTACTACGATTTCGCAGTCGGGCACTTTAACCATTACGCCATCGGCACACCCCCACCCTACAGTTGGGTAAGCTTTTGAATAAAATTTAAATCGACATAATTTGCCATACGGAAAGATTCATCAGAAATAAACAGCACAGTCGGCTGAGGACTGCAGAATACGCCGACTGCACCTTTGCATACGGGTAAGACCACACAAAAAATGTCCTGGGTGTTACACAAAACTATCTGATGTTGCGGCTCCAGTCCTAGAGCTTTACGCATTCATTGCATTACTCCCAGCTTGGAGTGGCACTAAATAAATGACTGATGTTCATTTTATATGTTCGTGTTAGATAGCAATATTTGAAACAATCTCACAGTGTGTAAATAAAACTAGCAGGGTTAGATAGCAATGCTAGAAAATATTTAACTGTGTGCAAAAAATGATTAATGTTAGAATTATTGGTGTTAGATAGCAATACTTGAAACTATTTAACTGTGTGCAAAAAAATGATTAATATTAAAATTATTCATATTAGATAGCAAAACTTGAAACAATTTACTGTGTGCAAACAAATGATTAATATTAGAATTATTCGTATTAGATAGCAATACTTGAAACTATTTAACTGTGTGCAAAAAAAAAATGATTAATATTAGAATTATTCGTGTTAGATAGCAATACTTGAAACTATTTAACTGTGTGCAAACAAATGATTAATGTTTGATAGAATTATTCGTATTAGATAGCAATACTTGAAACTATTTCTGTGCAAACAATAGCAATACATAACTTTTTAAAAGTTGAATTGCCAAGAAAGTATTTATTTACAAATCATCGGTATCACTATTTAACTTTGAGCAAAAAATAACTGATGTCAAATTATATCATTAGTGTTACATAGCAATACTTGAAACCACTTACCTATGTCCATATAACTGATTAATATTAAATATAATCATCTGTGCTGGCTTAAAAACCATTTAACCGTCTGCAAACAAATGAATTCTGGCTCGTTAAAAAATGTTATCAACAAGCTATGCATTATGACTATTATAGGTTTTCACCGGTGTCAAAAACTTAAGGAGAATATGATGCACCTTTTTTTATTTAAGAAAATGTAATTTTCTTTTTATAAAAATATGAAACAGACTTATTGACTATAAAAGAAATTCAGAAGTCTATTGCCCGGTCGGCCGGGGCTGTAGAATACACTGACTGCACCTCTGCAGAGGGGTAAGACCCCACCCCCTAACGAGTGTCCTGATATGACACTAAACAATCTGATGGTGAGGTTCAAGCAATGCTGGAGCTTTGGGGAATGCGGAGTACCCCTTAATTGTCCTCGCTCCCAGATCCATTCTAGCCTGGAGTGGTAGCACCTGATAGGGCCCTATCTATAGGTTAAATAGAACTAACAGCATACTTATGCTAAACTGAATTGTTTGAGTAAACTTAATAGCTTGGAATAGGAATGTTTTTGACAATTAAACCGTACTTATATTTAAACAGCATGCTTATGCTTAACTGAATTATTTGAAATAGAACTACTTTTCGACATTAAAACAGTATTTACACTTAACTGAATTGATACATATGACTGCTTGAATAGTTTGAAATGGAAATGTTTTTGACAATTAAGCTGTGTACTTATGCTAAACTGAATTGTTTTAAATAGAACAAATTATTTACATAAAGATGGATTTGGCGTTAAATAACCTACAAAGGTTGATATGCCATGAAACCCAACAAACCAAACCAACAGAAGTCTATTTAAAATGTCAGTGAAAGACTAGCGAAATTTTTAATTGTCAAAACGAAAAGCAAATTTGGGAGTTTTGTTGGTACATCAATCCCTTTTAAATCATAACATCTCTTACTTACCAGTAAGGGTTAAAAGGTTAAATCTTTGGATAGATGAATCGAGTCTTTGATTTTTGTTTTGGTTAATATGAAAAGAGATACTCTACTAGAAGGTATAGGCTGGGACCTTTAATTAACCATGCTCCAAATAATGGTTTGATTGGATAACCAATTAAAGTCTAACACGTGGAAGGGATCTCTTCCCACTGACGTAGATCAGCGCATTTGATTGGCTGACCACTCAAAAAAATAATTGAAAAATACTAAATGATCTGCGATTGGTTAGCCAATCAGGAATGTTTGTTCTCAGGGGAAACCTCAATGAAAATAGATATTTTTCAGGGTTAGATGAGAGAAGAGATCTAATATCCATACCGAAGACAAGAAGGAAAGAAAAAAAAATTCTCAAAGAAATAAAGCCTCTCCAGTAAAAGCCTCACTCTCCGAAAAATTGGGTGCGATAGGAAGACTTCACCAGCCAGATACGTCATTTGTGTCTCTCAAATAGAACAAAAAGCGACAATTTCATATATATATATATATATATATATATATATATATATATATATATATTGTTACACCGCTTTGTTCCAATAAATAGTTTTTGACTGTTAACGGAGAGTTTTTCTTGTCAATACAGAGATAACTTGTTCCAACGAACCACCCCAAACGTCTGAAGAAGTTCTGAATAGGTTGTGTCATTCCCCCATCTGTGGATATTTCAAACTCAACGTAACCACAGAGGAATTTGATAAACCAACTAACTGGAAACGCATGTGGTTGTCCTGAAACTAAGGCCACAATCAAGTACCGTGACTAGCATAGGGCCACAGTTTAAACAAATCATTTATATCTAATGTGTATAAACAGGATTTGGCATTAAATAAACTACAAGGGCAGATAAAACATAAAACCAAACCAACCAAATAATCGAAATCAGAAATGAAATTTTATTTTGCAAAAAAAACGAACTGTTGGGGAACAAAACATAGTGGTCTCCTTTTGGGGGAGCAGTAGGCGGAGCTTCCGATAATCACGTTACGGTTTCTTCTTGTGGCATTTCGATGAGCCAGTTCTAGCCCTTTTTGTTACAAGACACCAAAGAGGGCGCATTTCTCTATCGGTCTGTTGGTTCTGTGAACAGCTTACGTACATTTTTTACACCTTCGGACAGTATGTCATGTTACTTCATTACGTGTACTATGCATGTCACGTTTCTTAATTATGTATACTATTTATGTATATAAAATGTAATTCGTTGTAGTCTAAATGGACTTTGTTTTCCTTACCGAAATATTCTGTGTTAGTTTGATCATTATGTTGTATATTGACCTTCGACCCCGCCAAACATGCCATTCCAAAAACGGCGGAAGTGCATATTCCATTGGCTTGGGCGAGTCAGGCGCCTTTGGTGGTGTAAGGCGCCTTTGGTGGTGTAATGGTTAGCAAGCTCGACTAGCAAACCTACACGAGTGAGTTCGAGTCTCATTGGGTGCCCCTTTCATATGGCCTTGTGCCACATCTAAGCAAAAAGCTTAGTAAATTACCATTGGCTTGGGCGAGTCTGGCTGACAATATGGGACAAGGTAAAATCCCGTGGTATAGTCATAGACTGATGCATCAGAAGAGAGTGACCTGTGAACTGCATGACATTTATTTCTGCTCGATGACAATCAAACATGCCATTCCAAGGACAGCGAAAGTGACACATCCCGATGGCAAGTTATGGGAAGATATTGAGTGGGCGATTGAACTATTATATAACTATTATATAACTCGGTGAAGACATGAAGTCAGTTAGTTTTGGAGACCAGAAGTTGGAGACAAGATGTGGTTGAGAAAGCCATCACTCAGCAGAAAGCTGGGCCCGGGCCTCCGGTTGAGCAGCCCTGGAGAACGAAAAAGACACAACGCTGATGGCCATAAGAGTGGGGGTCAATATGTTGCAGTTCTGTTCGGTCTCCAACTCCCTCTCACACACAAACTTTTCAAATAAAGTGAGAAGTATATTTTTCTAAGAACTGTGTCGCTCGTCTTTATTTGTGTGTCGTTATGATTCGGCATGTATATGCATATGAGTATACAATAATTAGATAGACTAATGCATTAGAGGAATATGATGGTGGCAGTCTCAATGAATACCAAACACTTTTCCATAAATTCTAATAGAAGCTTAGGTGTAATAAGAGGGAGAGAAGCAATCCGTTTTTGTTTATTTGCTAATTTGTTTTTGTTTTTGTATCGGTTAAATTTAGACCTTGTTATGTGAGTTTTTTGTTGTCATGTTTTTTGATGTTGCATTTTTTGTTGTTTATGTCGCAATAAAATAGCAGCTATACGGCCATCTACCACCCATCACGAAAACTATCCAAGTTAGACGAACCAGACATGTAGAACACTGCTAGAGAAATAAGGACAAACTTATAAGCGACATACTCCTGTGGGCCCCATCACATGGACAAGCAAAGCCAAGACGACCCGCTAGAACCTATATACAACAGCTCTGTGCCCATACAGGATGTAGCCTTGAAGACCTCCCGGTGTTGTATAGTGACCTACGACCCAGCCGGTCTGTCAAAATAAATAACAGGTGCATCCGATTGAGGAATAGCAGAGTGTAGCCATGACCATGGATGGGTTGAATGAGTGCAATTTGTGACGCCCACAAGAAGAAGGTCAACGTTGAACTATTATATAACTCGATGAGGACAGGAAGTCAGTTAGTTTGGAGACCGGACCAGTTGGAGACAAGATGCAGTAGAGAAAGCCAGCACCCAGCAGAGGGAGCCCTCAGACACCCGATTAATCAGTTTGGAGATCAGTCCAGTTAGTGAGAAGATGCTGGATTGAGGAACATGTCCCAGATAGACTGGGCTCCCAGGCCCCCAGTTGAGCAGCCAAGGAGAACGGGAAAGAAATGCTGACGGCCATAAGAGTGTGGGTCAATATGTTGCAGTTCTGTTCAGTCTCCAACTCCCTCTCACACACAACCCTTTCAAATAAAATGAGAGGTATATTTTTCTAAGAACTGTGTCGCTCGTCTTTATTGTGTCGTTGTTATGATTCTGCTTGCAGATGAGTATACAACACCCGAAGCAATGGAAGATAGAGATGGGTGGAGAGAGAGGGCCAGGAGGATCCATTCTGGCAGTGCAACATGATGATGATAATGATCATGATGTCTCAATATCCCACATTTCTTCGGCATAAATTTGGTGAAGTCAGGGGATATAGTGTAAAACCAGAGCGTAAATTCATGTCAGCAGTTTCATGAATCAGCGCACTTTCTATACACCTTCTCTGTGATTTAAACAATGAAACTTCTCTCCCCTTTGTCACATATTTTGCGAAAAAACTTTTATAAGTAAACCTCTAAAAAAAACATCTCCCTGACGGTGGGGCTTAAAATACACAAACTGTATCCCCTGCAGTATTCTGCGCATAGGGGCGCCTCAGGCGAGGGGAGTTTCACTCAGCCTTGCCAAGCTGGTATGGCCTTGGGGAAGAGTTCCTTGGATCCTGGCGATCAAATTAGTAACACCCACCGAGCGTTCGCTTCAGGTAGCCTTCAGAAAACCGATGGCGCGTGGAAGATATTTTTCCAACCTCCCAGGAGGACGGATTTAATACGAGGTTATTTTATACTAGTGGTGAGGTGCATGCACGAATCGAGCCCCATGTGCAGCCGTCGCAAAAGATTCTTGATCCCGTCGGCATTCACCATTTTTGAGGCGCCTAGTGTGCCAAGCGATGCACTCAGCTCTGTCAAGCAAGTATTGCCAGGTAGGAAGGCTCCCAGAGACCAGGCGGTAAGCACAATACCACTCACCAGGTTCAAAGACTTAGTGGACCCAGGAAAAACGAGGGTGGGAGTAAGCCCGTAGGATTGATATTTATATGTAACTCCCACCAGGTAGGATTTGACACAAGGTAATTTTAATATGAAGACCGCGCACGAATCGGTACTTATGCGTAGCAAGAGCAAAAATGCTTGATCTCTTAGGCACCAAGCAACAAACTTAGCCCTGCAAAGTGGGTATCGCCTGGGGAAGAACAAACCCTGGGACCAGGTGCTCCCAAGATCCTAAGGTCGAGTACAAGTGAGTCATTGTGTCATCGATTCATGAAGTACAATGTGAATCACTACTTGTTAATGCTTGTCAATGTTCTTTCGGTCCAAAAGGCCAACTACAATGGGAATCTTTGTTTGTTACAAATTCCATCCACCCGGCACGAATGCTAGGCGGCCTCCGGAAACCTGGGGAATGAGTGTGAGCCCGTGGGATTGATATTTATCCAAAACTTCCACATGATAAGATCTGACAAAAGGTTTTCTTAAGTGGATAATCGTGGAATAGAAAGAAGCGTACGAGTAGAAACTCAAGTCCAACTGGTAATAGGTTCATCAGGTCCAGAGGTCCAGTGTAAGTGAGCAATGGCTTGTCATTGATCTATTAAGTGCCATGTGGTTCTCTACTTAACAATGCTTGTCAAGTATTCATGGGGCTAAAAGGCTGAGTGCAATATGAATCTATAGTTAACAATGCTTGTCAAGTATTCATGAGGCTAAAAGGCTGAGTGCAATATGAATCTATAGTTAACAATGCTTGTCAAGTATTCATGGGGCTAAAAGGCTGAGTGCAATATGAATCTATAGTTAACAATGCTTGTCAAGTATTCATGGGGCTAAAAGGCTGAGTGCAATATGAATCTATAATTAACAATTATTCATGAGGCTAAAAGGCTTAGTTCAATGTGAATATTTGCTTGTCATTGATTCCCCCACCCCACCCCACACGAATACAAGAGGCCCCCTCGAAAACCGTGGGGAATGTTTATCCAAACCTTCCACTAGATGGGATTTTACACAAGTAGGGGTTAAGGGCGGGAAAGTAGCGCATAAACCGGATTCATGCACTGCTGGTCATATGATCACCAGGCCGGAAAACCAGGTGAAAATGGGTCATTGTTTATCATTGATTTACTAAGTCCAATGTGAATGTATGCTTGACAATGATTCATGAGGCTAAAAGGCCAAGTGCAATGTGATTCTTTGCTTGTCAGTGATTCCACCCACTCAGCACGAATGCCAGACAGCTCCCTGGAAAACCGAAGGCATGGCGAGTTCGCAGTATTACGATCTATCTGACATCTTACCGTGTCAGAATATGATACAAGGTCGTTTATGGTAGGAGCCCCACACAAATCGAAACTCATGTGTGTCAGATGCAAAAATTTGTAACCTCGTCGGGAGCTGGTGGTATTGTAATTTATTTATTTAAGGAGCGCCCCACTATCGCACGAGTATGGCACAAGGCCGTTTTTAAATGGGTCCAGGCGGAAGATCGTAGCCCAGACACGCCTCTACATTCCCCCGAAGAGACGCTTCAGGCACCAGCTTATAAACCTAGCCTCACCCAAGTGGGTTAGACCTGGGAGGACGGCCCCCTATGGCTCAAGGAATGAGTCCAGAGTTACATAGCCGTGACTGCTGGGCTATCTCGGCAGTCACGACAAGCAGTTCTGACCGACTGATAACCACAAACCTAGTCCAATCTCAACTCAGCCGCTACCCTAAAACGGCTGGTCATAAAAGAACATGGTGAGGGTATATGGGAGCCGGGGGTATTACTGGGATTAAAATCTTGCAGAGTCTAGATGATTTGTTTTAATAAAACCTAGTTTGATAAATAATTACGTGGTGTTATTGAAATCTAATATAATAGTTTTATTCTCAAATGTGTTAAAAACAATTCTATGTATGATTTTATATAATAAAATAAAATCGAATTAAAATAAGTGTTATAAGCTTTTTTATTAGGTTCCTTTCGTCTTTCTTATTTAATATTTTATAGCATTAAAACTCAAATACTTGCGCCCTTTTGTTTGCGCATCGACACGCGGCTAACGAAGGCATGGACAGCTATCGATAAGCTATCGATCATATGGAAATCAAACCTGACCGATAAAATGAAATGCAGTTTCTTCCAGACAGCGGTCGTATTGATACTGCTGTATGGATGCACTACTTGGACGCTAACTAAACGGCTGGAGAAGAAGCTCGACGGCAATTACACAAGAATGTTGCGAGCAATATTGAACAAGTCCTGGCGGCAACACCCCACAAGGCACCAACTATACGGCCACTTGCCTCCCATCACGAAAACTATCCAAGTTAGACGAACCAGACATGCAGGACATTGCTGGAGAAGCAGGGACGAGCTCATAAGTGATGTACTCCTATGGATCCCCACATATGGCCAAGCAAAAGCAGGACGACCAGCTCGAACATACATACAGCAGCTATGTGAGGATATGGGATGTAGTCCTGAAGACCGGCCGGAGGCGATGAACGATAGGGAGAAGTGGCGAGAGAGGATCAGAGATATCCATGCTAGCGGCACAATGATGATGATGATAATGAACATACTTAGTTATATTTGTAGTTAAATGGAACTCAATATCGGTGATAGAACATAGATATCTTAGTTTGGTGTGTAGACACAGAGTTAGCGCTGCTTGGTGACGGTCAGTTTTTCGCCGATGTGATCATTAGACAAAGTATATATACATATATATAGTATGGCAAAATTTCCTCCCATATTTTAAACTGTCCGTTGAGTGGTGCAAGTCGAGTTTGGCGAGCGACAACAACAGCTCTATCCAGCTATTTTTTGTTTTTCAGATTAGAATAATTACAATAATAAATTTGAACCGGTGTATATTGCGTATTTACAGTTGAAACGTTTTTTTAACTATTGAATCTGTAATTGCTATTAGAGAGCTTTTTCTGCTCATTTCATGTTAGGTCGGAATCATGCTGTTTCGGATAGAATTTTCAACACATAGCAATATCAATTTTCTATCCGTAACCGCATCATTCTGACGTTACACTTATGAGAACGAAAAATTCTTTGTGTAACAATTACAGATTCACCACATTTAAAAAAAACAAACGTCCAAGCCTTGATCGCAAATGAAAAAAAGAAAAAAAAGCGGTGGACTTTAGATAGATGGAGCTAGCATTATCACTTGCCTAAGTTCACTTGCACTACAAAGGTGACAGTTAAAGTGTGGAGTGTGTTTTTCTCACACACTATATATATATATATATATATATATATACATATTCAAACAAGTGCGAACAGAGCCCATTCGGCTGGCGCTATAGAATACGCCGCTTGCATCTCTGCAGAAGGAGAAAAGACCCCCAACGAGTTTCCTGAATATGACACTAAACAATCTGATGGTGATACGCCTGTCCTAGGGGTGCCCTCGTGGTGTAAGGGTTAAATCGTTAGTCGTAGTAAGCGAGTTCGAACTCCAGTCGCGCTATTACGTTGACTTTCAGACAAACACTCTTAGGAAAGGTATGAACGCCTTGATCATCCAAGCTATGGGCTAAATAGAACGACTGCTGTTCTTCTCGAAGTATGACTTTGGCATTAAATAACCCACGAAGGTTGATATGCCATCAAACAAAGAAACCCAAACCCAAACTCCTGTCCTGGAGCTTTGGAGAGTGTGGTGTATCCTTTTACCTTTCATTGTCATTATTCCCCGGTCCACTCTGGCCCAGAGTGATATTACCTGTCGGGGTCTCATCTATGGGTTAAATAGATGCGCTCAATCAATTACTAGGGATTATCAATTTTAATATGAATATTAAATAAAATTATTAGTCTTAAATAGCAATACCATTTAAAAAACCATTTAAATGTGTGCAAATAGAACTGTTGTATTAGATAATACTTGAAACGATTTCACTGTGTGCAAACAAATGAACTCAAGCTCGTTTAAAAATAATGTTACATAAAAACAGTTCTTTTGAAAATCATATATTCAATATATTTATGTATGAACAGGATTTGGCATTTAATAATCCAGCATAAATGATATGCCATAAAACACAATGAACGAACTGCGTTTTTGAACACATCGTCAACTGCCCGCGATAAACGCTTTCATTCAAAATATTTATTGATCACATAAAAGTATATGGACTAGTCGTAATCATATCTTCGAGAATAACCAAGGAAACTCAAAAGAACATTATTTGGCCTACAAGATCAGAGATTTCGAATAATTATTTCATTGTCAGTCGGCAATACGAAAATGTTCATAAAAAACTCAACTCTAAAACCTTGTCTAGTTTTTAAGGAAATATTCTCACAAAAAAACCCAAATGCCTAAACATACACACAGAAATATATATATATATATATATATATATATATATATATATATATATATATATATAATTCTAATAATATATATAATTCTAATTATATATATAATTCTAATATAATTCAGAATTCTAATATATATATATATATATATATATATATATATATATATATATATATATATATATGTATTAGAATTATGTATGTGGACAACACATAAAATTTAAATTATGGTCTTATAGTGACTATAATTCTAAAATGTTTATATCTGCTCCGCAATATTTCCATGTAAAAACTTTTCTTATAAGTTGTTCTTGATAGATAGATTGATAGATAGATTGATAGATAGATTTGGGTGAAATTTCGTGATTGTCCAAATGTAGAACGTTTGAAAAAGATACGGATATTTATGGCATTATAAAAAGTTTTCAAACGGAACGGATGGCGACTCTCTCTCTCTCTCTCTCTCTCTCTCTTCCTCTCTCTCTCTCGCTTTATAGTGGAATTTTTTAAAATAGTGCATGAGAAAGTTCTATCGATCAACGAAAATCTATTAACTGCTATTTAGGGAAGTTGGAACGACTTTGTTTATGAATATTGCTTTAAATAAGTGAAATCTATGCCTGAAAAAATCAGGCTGTCTTAAAACTTTGAAAAGGGACAACTGAGTATTCCTTCTCTTTCGTCAATGAATTCGATAATTCTTTTCTCAACATTAGGTTATTCCATATTTTCCTCTGAGTGGCTATGAAAAAATTTATACCATTGATTTAAATAATTTAGTCTCGCTTGTTTAAGTCTAAGCTTTTTTCAATTGTTCAGATATTAAATTTAAAATTTTTTGCATTTTATCATTTATTAGTTTATTTACTGCTAAATAAAAAAAAACTGAGTAAACAGAGTCTGAGTGCATCAATTCAATGCGTTTTACCAGTGGTAATATATATATATATATATATATATATATATATATATATATATATATATATATATATATATATATATATATGCGCGTGTATGTGTATTATTCAGTCTAGTTAAACCGGAGTCGGGAATAATTCCGTCAGGACAAAAAAATCATTCAACTATGAACATTTAAATTTTCTTGGTTAAGAGCTCAATGTAACTGACATCACAGAGCAATAATTTCTTTAAGAAAAACAAAAACCAGTCACATTAGGATTTAGATCTGAAGAAGTCCTGTTATTTTTTGTGTTATTGATTCATATCCATACCCATAACATGATGGAAGTAAATTTATAATCCTAATGTGACCGGTTTTTGTTTTTCTTAAAGAAAGTATATATATATATATATATATATATATATATATATATATATATATATATATATATATATATTGCAGTAATATCTAGTCAGTTTCCGAAGACAGCGGGTGTGGATTATTCGCGTATAGAAAATATGAGGAATTTCAAATAAATCTCTAGGAGTACTCGATGTATGGTTATTGTTATATATTTTTCCTATATAAGAAAACTCACATACAGAGCGTATACATAATAAGGATAGGGAGAGAGTCAATATAGTTATCTCCGCTGGGAATTGGAAACAAAGGCTGTATAACCACAGACATTCTTTCTCCAATCCGCGACTTAGAAACCAAATCGCTCCATCTAAATATTTTTGGAACGTTTAACCCCCAAATAAAGTGGAAAATAGTCAGACAGTCTTCAACCGCGAATAGCTTCAATGGTAGATGTAACTTGTGTATCGATGAAAAAATTAGTATAATCAATTTTAAAAATCGCAGACTACTGTTAAATGAACGTAACGAGCTTGTATTTATATGTAGACATAAAAGTAAATTTAGATTATCCTGATTGGGGCCAACCGAGGTTCATACTATAGACAATAGCAGGGAAAATGATGCTGGATGATTTTTATTGGAAACAATAACATTTATTTCTGTAGTTACTAGTATTATATGACGGGGAGATTTATGTAGAGAAGGAGATTCTTGGAAATTTAGATATTAATTCAAAATTAGGGGTTTTAATTTCTGGAATAGCTGAATCCTTTTGACCATCTTTGGTGTTAATTAAAGGCACCTAAAGTTTGTTTTTTTAAGGAGAAAGTCTCAAACTAAATTAGCTGAGGGAATTAACATATGTATAAGAAGTAAACGATAACTTTTTGAAGATAATCGTTTAGTTTACAAGCTTAGATTATACATAAAATTCGACCTGTTACGAAAAATCAAGCATATGTTCAAATTAAGATGGGTACAGAAAATCCTTTTTCTGATTTCTTAATTTTTCTGATACTTTATTGTTTTAACCCCCTTTACTTTCGCCTAAGAATTTAAAGTTATATATATATATTTTGCATACATATATATAGACGGTAATCCAAATTTGCAGTTTTTTGACCTCAAATTAAACGTGTGGAGTCTAATGATATTCTTCACCGAAATGAATTTATAATGACAATCAAACCAGGTTTGAGTTTCCTTCTAATTGCATTATATATATATATATATATATATATATATATATATATATATAGCAGTCTTTTCAACTTTCTCTCTCTATATATATATATATGTGTGTGTGTGTGTGTATTATATATATATATATGTTGGCCCATCTGTCTCCGTCTGTTCATATCTATCTATCTATCTATCTATTATATATATATATATATATATATATATATATATATAGAACGTGGAACAGGGCCTATTGGAGACACTAACAAGGAATAAGCACTCTGTGAGACTGAAGCCTGGTCAACCATAGCAGCTAATTTACCATTACACTACAAGGGTAATTAGTATTGCAGATACCTTAACCTATCTTTTACTCCATCTCTTGATCAGTTGGCGCCATGCCTGTTCTTAGTTTATTTACTGCTATACAAACACCCTCTAAGTGTGCTAATTCCAGAATTTTTGCCTGATGTAGATTTATATATATATATATATATATATATATATATATATATATTAACCGGAATTTCAAACAGTTGATAAATCTATTCATCAGCCAAATTAATCGACGTGCCCCCGTGTCTTTCAGGGAATTTGAAATCACTTCTCTAAGAAATAAACAGCCTCATTTTGTTTCAGGAAGCCATTAGATTTCTTGAGCATGTCAATTTTATGGTTTCGGTCAGCGGAATCTGACCAATTCCCGTAACTTTTAGATAGCACATCACATTGATAGGAAAGAGAGAGAGAGAGAGAGAGAGAGAGAGAGAGAGAGAGAGAGAGAGAGAGAGAGAGAGAGATTAGCGTCTGCTAAGATGGACACTAGGCCTATGGCGACGGCGACTGGGGGTAAACAAGAAAGCCGTTTCCACAGAAACCAATTCTGACGTTTAAGCAACTCAGCAAGAAAGGAGGAACTCGATCTCTGCGATTGTCATTCGACAAAGAACTGACTGGATTTCGCAAAACGCGTCAACACACGAGAGTGTCAGGAATTGATCAGAGACAAGTCAGGGAAAGTGACAGAGGATAAATCGGCTTTCCTCACACACTACCTCTAACATCGCCCCCACTTTCAGACCTGAAGTAAGTTGACAACGATCTTACATACAGTTAAGGTTGAAAATAATAGTACGGGTTTAGTTTCTTTACTTTATAGGAAAGAGCTTTTAAGATATTGAATATCAAGGAATAATTATAGGAATATTTTTAGGAATATCTATCTATCTCTGATCATATCTACCTACCTAGCTTGCTATTCATCCATCAATCTCAAATTACTGATTATCTATCTATCTATCTATCTATCTATCTATCTCAGTCAAATGATTATCTCTTTCTCTACCTATTTCAGTCTGTTCTTATCTATCTATCTATCTATCTAATTAGATATATCGGTAGATGTATATAATAGGAGTGATGAATATAAATCTTTGCAGGAGTTAGTTCATTTAGTTTATAGAATACAGCTTTTAAATAATTGTAGTACTTGAATTTTTATGTTTGGTTCGGTTCGGTTTCTTTGTTTAATGGCATATCAACCTTTGTTGGTTATTTAATGCCAATGCTATTCTCCTAGAAGAACAGTAGTGGTACTATTTAACCCATAGCTGGGAGGATAAGGGGGTTAATACCTTTCCCAAGGGTATTTGCCCGAAATAGCGCGACTGGAGTACGAACTCGCTTACTACGATTCCGCAGTCCATCACTTTAACCATTACACCACGAAGTCACCCCCCCCCCTTTATGTTTGGTGTAAACCGCTACGAATATTTGACGGATCAGTAAACAAACTCAGAGAACTTATATCTAACAACAAAAAACAAAATTGAAAAACAAAAATCGAAAACTAACGACCAGAAAAAATGCATAAGCAGCAATAACTATATTTTTTCATGTAACAATGACGACTATTTAATAAATCTTAATATATTAATATTCATTTATTTCTCGAAAAATCCGGTGGTGATTTCATTTCATAAAAGATATGGAAATTTTGGAGCAGTAAGAGTTTTAGATATTTAAATAAAGCTCTGGTTCAGTTTCTTTATTAAATCGTATATCAACCTTTGTGGGCTATTTAATGCCAAAGCTATCCTTGTGGAAGAACAGTAGTGGTACTATTAAAGCCATAGGGTGGGGAGATAAGGGGGGTTACTACCTTTCGAACTCGCTTACTACTATATTGAAGTTCAGCAGGTTTTAGCAAATAGGCCACTTGGACTTCTCTCTGGGATAAACATTTAAAAAATCTCACCCAGGTAATATCTATCTATCTATCTATCTGGATGCAGTTGGAGCGTTACATAATGAAGACATTTAGATATAGTTTAGAAATTAGAATCCTAATTATTGAGGCTTACAAACCACACCGGGTATTTTTTTTTCTTTAGCATTTTTACATATTTGAATTAAGGTGCTCTACGTATGTGGAAAATGGTGAAGAAAAAGAGTATTATTTAACAATAATACTCTTTTTCTTCACCATTAGCACACACACACACACACACACACACACACACACACACACACATATATATATATATATATATATAAGATGTCAATTTGAAAGTACCTGTTAGAAATCTAAATCTGAAACGTCGTTGGAGTATATGATGTACGAGAATGATTCTAAAATATCACATAATATCTTCTGGTTAAGAAAATACGCATTTGACCTTGGTCTTCGTTGAGTTTCTTCCTGAATCCAATTATAAACTTGCAGAATGAATTGGAAAAAAATTATAAGAACACAAATACCAGTAAATCTACAACTGATTGGATATTATGCACATGAAAGCTGGTATTTTACATCAAATAAACGGATTTTGTATGTGTTGTGTTCTGGTTAGTGAACATAAGTAGTAGTCATCATCATCATATCGCGCTGGTAGCACGGATATCCCTGACCCTCTCTCGCCACTCCTCCCTATCGTTCATCGCCCTAGGTAGGTCTTCAGGACAACATCCCGTATCCTCACATAGCTGCTGAATGTATGTTCATGCTGGTCGTCCTGCTTTTGCACGGCCATGTGTGGGGGTCCATAAGAGTACATCTCTTATGAGTTCGTCCCTGCTTCTCCAGCAGTGTCCTGCATGTCTGGCTCGTCTAACTTGAATAGTTTTCGTGATAGGTGGCAGGTGGCCGTATAGTTGCTGCCTTTTGGGGTGTTGCCGCCAGGAGTAGTAATAATAAGACAAACCATGATATGTGAGGAAAATAGTTATATTTACAGGAAAGAGTATTTACAAGAGAAAGACTGTTAGTAATAAGAACATAGGATTAGTGATAGAGTAATGATATACTTCAACAATAGGAACGGCTCTTCTGGTCTGACTCGTAGGCTTATTTTATTCCGTTGTAATATTACAACGAAGGCACAAGGCCTTGAGGTTTTGGGGGAGTGGAAGGGAGCGGTCATGCTTTTCTATATATTCTAAGGGGACCTGGCTAGCCACATTCGCCGACCCATTCAACAGTACAATATATAACCATTCATCCATCGTCATGCGCGCAGCAGTTACCAAAATACCACATTTGCTCTATGAAGAAGGCTTACTAAAAACCCGAAAGTGGTGTATGATTTTATTTACAATATATGGTTTATTTACAATGGATATGATGGGAATGGGAGAAAAAAAACCCGAAAAATATATACATGAAAAAACAAGGAAAAAGTTCCCCGTTTGGTTGCCTTCCCATCCCCCCGTCTATGAAATTGGAGGCTGACTGTTTTCCGGGTCGAAAGAACCGGAAACAAGCCGGACCTACCCTAGGTGGGACGGGAATCCTAATCTACAGGGATAAAAGAAATAAAGGGTCGGGCGCGGTATGGGTCGATAGAAGCAGGTAATATGATTTTTTACATATGAATGTTCAAGGTCTTCAATAAAAGCGGACTGGGATATGGGTTGAGGTTCAAAAATAATGGGGAGGAGGAAGATCTTGAGAAACTAACGACTAGATGACGGGGACAATGACTCACAGCATACTGCTAACTAGGTTTCAAGGGGAAAAAACAATTCTGCTTACCAGGGATGGGGTCCCTAAGGACCCGTACCGTAGACGCCATGGGCCGGCAGAGGATGGAAGGATGACTCCAACATTGTCCCCTTTCTTACGACCAGGCTCGCTGCATTCACCCACCTTTTGCTGAATGTTATGCGATCCAAGCGTTTTCTATCACATCTGATTTTGACCCTCATCTGATGCCGAAAATACAAAACCAGATCACGATGAGAAAAGTTTGCATCGTCATACAATCCCTTGTTTCGCGTCGTCCAAATCACCATTCGGGCTACAGCTAAGATCGCGAGAAACACTATATGCTTCTCACCCTGAAACGGAGGAAGAACGTTGTCTACGACGTAACCAACGTCGAGCAGCACAAGCTGTTTGGGTTCGATGCGAGCCGTTCACTCCCCGACGTGATCCCAAAACGGGCGGACTTGCTCGCAGTAGTAGAAGGCGTGCTCAGCCGTTTCTTCCAACCCACTGCCGCAGCGAGGGCAATCGGGCATGTCTGCCAGGCCCGCTTTGTAGTTCAAGCCGCGAAGGGGCAACGCATTCCGAACAAGTAGCCAGGTGAGCGAGAACTCGGAGTTGTTCAAGAAGCTCGATCCTGGCGCCCAATTCCACTGAGAGAGGATCTCCTCCGCCGTCCAGCCGTGCCGCTCGCTGAGAGGATCAGAAGCGGAACCCACCACTAACTCCCGATACAGTTCTTTCCGAGGCCATGAAAGGTCACTGGACCCAAGAAGGTTACGAAGGGCCTTTCGGCACTCGCGGATAAACAGTGCTTCGCCCAAAGCTTACGTAGACCTTCAGCCTTTAGGTCTGAGGTGAGGCGAGGAAAAGTCCGACTCCACACCGCGTCCCCAGGTCAAGGATCGGCCCAGGTATGCAAGTCTTTCAGCAAGCCAGTGGCTCTCCAAATCAGGCATACCTACACCCCCGTTGCGTGTACATTGGATACAGACCTGCCTACGGACCATCGGCCTTGCACCTCCCCAGCTGACTCGTAGGCTTATTCTCAGACTGATCTCCGCTACTGCCATATATGGCAGATGTAACAGCTCATTATGCTGAAAAGGTTGGCGATACCCAACAGTATGTTTATATATTATCGTAATACGATAAAAACGTCACTTCATAGCAAGAGTTTTGTTTGAGCAAAGACGTTAAAATGATCTTGTTACATAATAAATTGGTGAAATCTATTATTGACAGATATTGTAACATTTGAATTTAGTTACGATAGAGAAAAAGCTAGACTGGAATTACACAAGAATGCTACGAGCTATATTGAACAAGTCCTGCAAGTAACATTTCACGAAACAGCAGCTGTACGACCACCTACCTCCCATCTCTAAAACCATCCAAATAAGACAGAGTAGATATGCGGAACACTGCTGGCGAAGTAAGGACGAACTCATTAGCGACGTTCTCCTATAGATCCCTTCACACGGACGAGCAAATGTTGACTGACCCACAAGAATCTATCTACCAGAGCTTTTTACGGACATAGGATGTAGTCTGAAAGACCTGCTGGAAACGATGGATGATAGAGACGAATGGCGAGAAAGAGTCTGGAAAATCCGTGCTAGCAGCATGACATGATGATTATGATGATCCGTCAAACGCGTGAAAAAAACTACGAGTAAATTCTGTCATATCCTACTAGCACGAGATGGTTGGTAAATATATACAGTTATTTTTTTTCTTTTATTTACGTTTGGTTTCTTTGTTTAATGGCTTATAAATCTTCGTGAGTTATTTAATACCAAAGCCATCATTGATGAAGGAGAGAAGTGGTATTATTTAACCAATACAACTAGGTATGTTGTGTAGGATTTTTTTGCGTAATTTACGCGTGAATCCTTTTCTTCCCTTCACATCTATGCTAAAATTCATACGTCTAAAATGTTTATCAGAAATCTGAGAGAGAAATGTGTCTAGAGTATGTCAATGCTTCTAAAAGTAGTCTTTAATTATTCCAGAAATATCTTCAGGATCATCACAATTGGAATCAAGTTGTCAGCTAGAACAATAAAAGATACCGACTCCACATTTGCACAAAAAAACATGTCCAGGATATTACACAAAACAATCTGATGGTGAGGCTCCAGTTCTGGAGCTTTGGGGAATGTGAAGTACCTTTTCCTTGCTATTAGTCCCAGGTTTACTCTGACCCGGATTGATGGGACCCTAATAAGTACCATCAATGAGTCAACTAGAACTATTCTATTTACTAAAGATTATTACTTATAGTTATTTGAAACCACACAATCGTGTGTAAATTATTTACATTACATAGAAATAGACGACAAATAGGATTACTAATGTTCGATATCAATACTTGAAACCATTTGACAGTGTGCAAACAAATAATTAATATTTGGGTGGAGTCGCCGGGGCGTAATGGCTAAAGTGCTGGACTGAAATAAGCGAATTCGAACTCTGCTCGCGTAATTACGTTCATTTCGGACTAATACCCTTGAAAAAGTTTAAAACTCTTTACACCCGCTGTTATGGGTAACATAATATCACTGCTGTGCTTCTACAAAAATGACTTTGGCATAAAATAAACCACGAATTTTGGTATACCATTAAGCAGAGAAACCAAACTAAAACAATCTTATTAATATTAAATAGAATTATTAATGTTAGATTGCAGTACTTGAAACCATTTAAATGGATATATCCAATGAACTCTAACAATTTGTTTGAAAAAATTAACCAACAGACTATTTACTTGCTAATTATATATATATGTGTGTGTGTGTGTGTGTGTGTGTGAATGTATAAACATGATTTGGCGTTAAATAGCCCACAAGGGTTTATATGCCATTAATCGACAACCGTCGAACTTATAACTTATGAAGTGCATGAAAAATCTATCAGATCAAGAAAGCCAACAAATCAGCAACAACATGAACCAGGTTGGAATGAAAGTAATTATAGATTTTAGCGTGCACATTTTAATTTTTTTTATAATATAGAAATATTTAATCATTAACACAACCTCCTTTGCTTCCTAGAACCTTTTTCGATGTGATAACAAGCTTATAGATGCCATGCTTGTAAAATTCTTTAAGTTTCGATGCAAAATATGACACCAACTCGTATTCAACCTCTTTTTGGATGTTAATCAAAAACCATCCAAATGACTCTGAAATCGGTTCTTGTGAGTCATTGCTTAACCGATACTGTCAAGGAATTTTTTTTGGCCGATTTGTTATGAGAAACGAATCCTTTATAACGTTAAACACTGTCGTCAGAGGATCAGTCGAGGAAACAGTCCTGCTTTGGAAACGAGAGGTATATATATATATATATATATATATTTAAATATCCAGTCAGTGTCCAAGGACAGTAGGTGTGGATTATTCTTTACATAGAATGTATGAGGACAATCATATAAATATATGAGATTGCTCAATATATGGCTATTGTTAGTTCCCTTGTGACGAGTGAGAAGCATGTAAATAGTCATCTGACGAGACGGAGAGTATATTAATATTCTCCGCCGAAATAAATTTCTTATGACAACTTAACCGAGTTTGAGTCTCCATCAAATTTTACTATATATATATATATTAATGCACGCACATATGTGTGTGAGTGCGTGTGTGTGTGTGTGTGTGTGTGTGTGTGATCGTGTCTTTTGTAAGCTGACGTTTTTATAAAAATAAGAAAAAAATTCTCAAAGAACTAAGAAGATTGCTGTGTGTTCACGTGTTAACATTTGTCTAGTAACAAAGACAGTTCAAGAATTGACTCAGATAAAGCTTGCCTTGGTATGGTACAAGGCCATAAGTATGGAGCGTTAAGTGAGTTGTAATATTCTGCGAAGCAATCTTAGTAAACCTGTTGTGATCACTCTCTTTCTTCCTTTATCTCCCTCTCTCTTTCTCTTTCACTTTCTTTCTTTCCACCTGCCTTTTTGCGGCTCTTTTGTAAAGAGGCATTGATATAAAAGTAAGAAAAGTCTTCTCAAAGCACTGAAGAGATTGGAATATGTTTGAGGTGCAGCGAAAAAGTTCAAGATTTATTCCAGGGTAAGCTTATTTTTGTATGGTACAAGGCCATAAGTTTGTAGTTTTTAGTAAATCGTAATATTCTACAAATCAAACATGTTGTGCTCCTGCCACCATCAACAGCACAACCACAACCATTACCCTCTCTATATACCTATTCCTCTATCTATCGTGTTCAGTTCTATCTTTCTGCCTTTTTGACTCTCTTTTGTAAGCAGACATTGGTCTAAAAGAAAGAAAAGACTTAGCAAAGAACTGAATAGATCGCACTGAGTTCGTCTGTTGACATTCTTGGAGCAGTGAGGACAGTTCAAGAATTGACTTGGGGAAAGATAAATAGAAAAGAGAACGAGAGAGAGAGAGAGAGAGAGAGAGCTGAGCCGAAAAGGCTATCGATCGGACCCTCACCATATTTTCCTGTTTCTCACTACCACCCGGTAATCGGTTCCAACCTTTTTCAACCTGGCTGAAGCACCCCACAACCCAATCCCTATCCAAAAATCACCCCCCACGAAAAAAAAAAAAAAAGATACAAAAAAAAGCCTACTAAGAAGCTTAGGAGATAAGCTAGCGATGCGGACGGTCTGAAATATTTCGACGATGCCCAAAATAACCGAGCAAATTTAACGCATCTTTGCTCCTTTTATGATCATTGCTTGCTTGTTCACGCATATATATATATATATATATGATTATATATATATATATATATATATATATATATATATATATGTGTGTGTGTGTGTGTATGTGTGTGTGTGTCAGGTATAGGTGTAAAGGTGAAGGGAGAATTGTTAATATGAAAGAGAGAAGAAAATTGGATAAAGAATCTCGTGAGGATGAAGAAATAAGTTCGATATGGAATAACAGTAAATCAGCTCCTTATCATTCCGGTACTTAATGAGTTTACAAAGAAACTCGTATCTTTCAATGGAAATCAAGTGACAGCAAATCAACTTAATAAGCACCTGAGACGATTGATTGATTGATTGATTGATTTTAACGGCACCTCAACTCGACGAAGGTTACATTATATTTTAAAGTTTGGGAACTGTATTCAGTGTACGTTTACATTCATATTTTAGAGTAATTGTTTCTTTAGAGTTTTTTGCACTCATTTATATAATATCAAATATTACCATCTAATTCAAATTACATTGACACCGTTGTATGATTTTAAGAATTCTTATCAAATAATATTTTATACTCATATTGTTTCACACATCTATTTCTCTTTACTTCTCTTTATTACAAACAGCAACATAGTTTCAGGTAACCAATAAAATAATCCTTAGTAAACAATTATGAGTTGGCGACCGTAGTCGAAGGCGATCTGAAGGCTCCCTTTCACCGTGGTGAAGGGGAGGGCGCTACTCCTTTCCCTGGATCGATCAACTTTACTCTTGATACGTACCTTATAATGCTGAGTGTTAAGCAAGGAGGTATCGAGTACCATTTTTCGAGTCTTTGGTATCTCTCAACCAGGGATTGAACCCCGGCACCTGGGTCATTGGTGAACACTCTACCCACTAGGCCACTAGTAACTATTCTAAATAGAAATAATTTACAATTATATCGCATAAAGTATTCTTATCTAATAAATTTGATCCATAAATTATGTTATCCATAAATCATTTGATCAATAAATTCATAAATGATTTGATCCATAAATGATTTGATCCATAAAGGATTTGATCCATAAATAAGACCCTAATAGCCACAACCTCTCCGGATCAGAGAAGACTTGCGAGTAATAGCAAGGAAGGGGTACTCCATACTCATCATATAACCAGAACTGGAGATGCAGTTTACTATCATACCAAGAACACCTTTTTGTGGGGGGGGGGGAGAAATTCTGCGTATTCTTAGCCCCACTGACAGAGGGAGCACCTTAGACTATGATTATTATAAATTTAGACAAGCATTTTCTGTCATCTTTTTTCATTTAACTCTGTTCGTTCAATCTTCGACAGTGGGTATAGGAAGTCATTGTAATGAGAAAGTTCTTTATGAAACTCAACCACAAATTTTCTTCTGCCTTGAAGAAGCCTCGTTATCCATGCCGGTTGCTTCGAGAACCACTAGTACCACAGAAACATAAAACATGTGGATAAGCAGGCTTCCCCAAGGCAAAATGAAACATCTATACGGCTTCTTATTTTACTTGTTTTATTCCTAATATATTATTATTATTATTATTATTATTATTATTATTATTATTATTATTATTATTATCTCCTTTAGAGTTTTTCACATCAGCGTCAGCTGATGGTCTTTCACTGGAGTTTGAGTGACAGCAGGTCTCCTCAAGTCTCCAGGACTCTTCTCGGTATTCTGGCCGTTCTCAATAATGTAATAGTTTGGATGGTATCCACTCGTCCGTCAACTTCCAAGTCCTCCAGTCCCTTTGGTAATCCTTTAGTTACTGTTCCAAACGCACCAATTACAATTGGTATACTTTTCACCTGCATGTTCCATAGTTTTTTCAATTCCTTAGCAAGGTCGAGGTACTTATCCTTCTTTTCACATTCTTTCAGTTTTATTCTGTGGTCAGCCGGGACAACAAAGTATACAATTTTGCAAACTCTCTCTCTTTTTTTTTTTTTTTGTTGTTGATTATTATTAGGCCGAAATTAGATGATCCGTGTGTATGTCAAAGTCCCATGGAAGTTTATGTGTGCTATTTTCTTAGACAGGTGCTTGGTTGTGCATAGACCATTTGTTCGTATGATCAAATATAAATTTCTTGCACATTTCCCAGTGGATTACCTTTCCCACCCAGTCGTGTCTAGTCTTATATTCCTTCTGTGCTAATTTGCAGAACCCGCTTTTTATGTGAGTGATGATTTCATCTCTGTCACCCCATAGGCTACATTTGCTATTTTGTTGCGTCTTATCTATTCTCGTTTTGATATGATTGGTTCTTACGGCGTTGTTTTGTGCTGCTATTAGGAGATATTCTGTTTCTTTCTTAAAGTCTCCTTTTCTTAGCCATGTCCAGGTTTTGTCGTGTGAGATGTTGTTTATTAGTCGTTTAAAAAGCCCATTATTGTTATTATTATTATTATTATTATTATTATTATTATTATTATTTTACTGTTACCTAGTTTTTATGCTAGCGTCAGCTGGAGAGTTTTCACGAGAGTTTGAATGACAGCAAGTCTCCTCAGGTCTCCAGGACTCTTCTGAGTATTCTAACCGATCTCAACAACGCTATTGTCTGGATGGTCCCTTTGATTTCCTATTGTATCCGTCCTCTTTCCAAGCCTTTGGAGATCGTTCCAAGCACATCAACTATAAAATTGCCCAGTCGCATGGGGCTACAGAATACCCCGACTGAATCTCTGCAGTTGGGTGAGAAGACCCCCCACAACAAATGTCCTGGATATTACACAAACCAATCTGATGGTGAGGGTTCAGTTATGCTGAAGCTTAGGGGAATACAGAGCACCCCTTCATTGACATTACTCCAAGGTCCACTCTGGCCCGGAGTAGGAGCACCTGATAGGACCCTATCTATGGGTCAAAAAGGACTAAACTGTGAACTTCTGCTAAACTGAATTGTTTAAAATAGAACTGCTTTTGTATGCTAAACTGAATTGTTTGTAATAGAACAATTCATATGTATCAAAATAGATTTGGCATTAAATAACCAACAATGGTTGATATGCCATTAAATCCAACCAAACCAAACCAACAACAATTAGTATTCCCATCACCCTAATTTTCCACAGAATTTTTTAGTTCTCCGGCAATGTCTAAGTATTTGTTTATTCATCTTTCAATTTTTTTGATTTTCACTCTGTGTTCCACTAGAACGGCAAAATCTGTTATACGGCGAGTTTATATATATTATTTGTTAATATATATGATTTTATATATATCTTGTTTTCTTTGTTTCCTTTTTTTGTGTTGCTTAACTCTGTGCAGGTACTTTTCGAGTCTCTCTTCTTTCGCTTATATCGTTTGATTTATTTCCACTAGTTGTGTCGTCATGTTACATAGCCATATACACGAATATGGCCATGAGCGAAATGGATATCGAAGGTTGGTGACATATATACATAGAGTAGAACACAAGAATCTCGAAATTCAAAAACACGTAACGACTTCTTTGTTCAGGTACAAAACCTTTTTATTACTTTTGAGTTAAAGGTTTCGACATAAGGAGAGAGACACAATCTTTTTATGCTGGCTTCTTCATCTGGCCCCTATCTCGTGCGGCACCCATGGCGCGAAAATTCGTCTCGCCTCAGCGAGTCCCAAAAGTCGAATCTCCTCGTTCGGTGTCTAATTTCAACTCTCTAACTTCGAAATCCCCCAAATCCTCCACGCGCTTCCGGTGCGTGACGTCACCCGCACTTTGTCACCCGTTTTGTCATCTTAGGGTATTGTGACATCTCTGAGTAACATGTCCACTCTGTGCGCGCGCACGCGTTACCACCTGCATCAAGGTTGCACCTAACAAACCCATGTGCTGAACCGAAAGGTTCTCAGCCTAACTAAACCCAAAGGTATGAACCGAAATCCCTCGGCTATTATATTACGGTCAGACTTGTCTGCGGTTGTATTTCTAGGATCTTTGCATACAACTGGGTTTTTCTGCGTTTTACTCTCCGTTACAATTTCATTAATTGTCGCAGCTTCTTTATTGGTCTTTCAATCTTCATTTCCCATCCAGGTTTTGTATTTCTGATTCCCTTTTATTTCGGATTCCCTTGGGGGAAATCTATTTTATTACCATCTAGTTTTGCTTCTAGATAGATGAACTCGTTCAGTTCGGTCATGTCCGTTGGGATAGGTTTCAATAATCTATTTACTTTTTCGAGCTTTACCTTGACTTTTTCAAGTCTTGATTCCTTAGCAATGTTAATGTAGTCTTCTGTTAATTCACGATTTTTAAAATGATTCTTCATTTTTCCAGTTTCCTTGTGTTAACATTAATGATACGGTGCTGAGCTCTGCGATGGTTTGGTTTTCAATATTTAGTGCTTTAATTCATATTTAGTGCTTTAATTTAATGGGGCCTTGATGAGTTGGGGTCCAGAGAAGATGCTGATAAGATGCAGTAAAGAAAGCCATCATCCAGCAGAGAGCTGGGCCGCTGGGCCTCCGGTTGAGCATCAGGAGAACGAGAAAGACACAACGCTGACGGTCATAAGAGTGGGGGTCAAAATATTTCAGTTCTGTTCGGTAACCAACTCCCTCTCACAGTAAAATTCCACACAACCCTTTCGAACCTTACAAATAAAGTGAGAGGTACATATATTTTGTTAAAGAAGTCTTCACTCGTCTGTTATTCATTGCGTCGGTATGTATCCTGCATGAACATGTATATGTGTATATAAGAATATTTTATATGACTATATAATAATAGCACTCATATCTGTCACCTAGTCCCAGGTTGATTTGGATTTGGATTTGTCATTTTTCGGCTGAGATGTTAGAATTATGTTTTGCTTTGATAGTGCGGCAGAGATATTTGAATTATATTCTGCTTTCATAGTGCGGCTGAGATGTTAGAATTATGTTTTGCTTTGATAGTGCGGCAGAGATATTTGAATTATGTTCTGCTTTAATAGTGCGGTAGAGATGTTAGAATTATGTTTTGCTTTGATAGTGCGGCAGAGATATTTGAATTGTGACTAAACCAGACCCAAGGATTGGTTAATATCTACGCTCCAGTCACAAATGTGATCTGATACTCTTTCAATCACGAGGGCACTTTAGCGGGCCACAAAAACTTATGCCTTTAAACTTACTAAATCTTACGGTATCTTTTTTTAACTGATTGGATTTAAATTCTAACGCCTTATTTGATCGTCTACATTTTGCTTGAATTGGTTTATGACTGATGTTTAAACACTTGCACCCGAGCCAATTTGGAGGATTCCACAATGCTTGACTTTTGTTCAATGACTGAATTTCCTCCCAACCTCCGGAATTTCTTAAAAGGCAATGTTTTAATCTATTCCTATCTACTGCCACTGGTTAAAGGCTTTTTCAAAAAAAAGTCCCAGTCACGTGACTTATAGATTGGTGTGAGTGGGGGGATGCTATTTTCAAAGTTTTTTTTTACTCATCAGTGTTCTAATTTTCTTTTACTAATTTATCAAATTTTCCTGGTTTTTTAAACACTAAATTTTGCGTCGATAGTGCGGCAGAGATGTTAGAATTATGTTTTGCTTTGATAGTGCGGCAGAGATATTTGAATTATGTTCTGCTTTAATAGTGCGGCTGAGCTGTTAGAATTATATTTTGCATCGATAGTACGGCAGAGATGTTAGAATTATGTTTTGCTTTGATAGTGCGGTTGAGATCTTATTGCCACTCAACTTCGTACAACCTTGGTTCAATGACTGAATTTCTTCCCAACCTCTTTAATTTCTTAAAAGACAATTCGTTTATTTAATCCTATGTACCACCACTGGTTAACGGCCTTTTGCAAAATTAGTTCCAGTCACGTGACTTGGGAATTATTGTTATTCTCACCCCTTGCTAATTTTTCACTTAAGTCTGAGTGACTCCAAATCTCTTCAAATCACCAGGACTCTTCTGAATATTCTAACCGATTTGAATAATGCTGTAGTCTGGAGGGTTTCTATTCTTCCTCTCGTTTCTTATTCCTCCCGTCTTCTTTCCAATCTCTTGGAGACCATTCCAAGTACACAACAGCAATTGATATCACCGCCACCCTTATGTTCCACTGATTTTTTAGTTCTCTGGTAAGGTACAATTATTTGTCTATCTTTTCGGGGTTTTTTTTATTTTCCCTCTGTGGTCTACTAGAATGGCAAAATCTACTAGATGGCCAGTTTTTTTTTTGTTTTTTTTGTTTTTTGTTTTGTTTCTAATAAGCACTATATCTGGTTTCCTGTCCGGATTAGTCGATCAGTTTGTATCTCAAAATGCCAGAGAAATTTATGCATCTCATTCTCTAGGATTGTCCATTTTCAATCCCTTGCATAATTCCCTGTAGATCACCTTTCCCACGCAGTCGTTCTTTGTCTTGTACTTCTTTTGTGCATTCACTTACAATGGGATTAACCGTTTCATTTATTTCTCTGTATACACTTTCTATCCTGTTGCGTATTATCAATTCGATATAATTGGTCTTTACGTTGTTTTGTGTTGCTATTAGAAAAGCTTCAGTTTCTCTTTTGAAATTTCCCTGTTAGCCATATCCATTTCTTGTCGTGTGCAATCGCGGCGGTTTTTTGCTTGAACTATCCATACAGTTCTTTCTTCTTTCCATTTCTGTTTCCGAGATTTTTTGTTTTTCTGTTTGTTCTTATGTTGACAATGTTATTTTTAGCCGCCGTGATTGGTTTTTCTTTGCTCTTTTTAATACTTCCCTCGTGTCCTTGAATTGATGTATCAACGAAATCGTCTTGTTTCTTTTCTTGACACATAGTCTGTGTACGTCATCCTTTGGTTTTAAGACTTTATGCGTAGACATCAATCTTCTTGTCCTTTGGTCCATTTCTTCTTATTATTTCATTCCTTCTGAGTTTGTCATAACAGTATTAGCTGACGGTCTTTCATTGTAGTCTGATTGACATCAAGTTTCCTCAAATCTTCAGAAATTCTGTGCATATAAAGATAATATGGTCTCTGTGGTCTCGATTCTTCCTAAAAATCTCAAATTGCTCCTCTCATTTTTCCAAAGCTTTAGTAACTGTTCCAAGCGCACAAAATGTTGTCTGGTAAGATCCACGTATTTGTCAAATTTTTGTTTTCTTTTATTCTCACTCAGTGGTCCGCTGGAACGGCAAAATTCTTCAGATTCCATATTCTTTATTTCTCGTTAATTGGCTCTAGGTCTGGTTTTGGAATTCTAGTTTTCTGGCCGGGATTTTGGAATTCGTTTGTATCTCAAAATCCCGGAGAATTTTATGAGTATCATTTTCGAGGAAGGATTCTGGTTTCTGCAAATACCATTTGATAGTATGGTCAAATTTTAATCCTTGGCACAATTCTCAGCGGATCCATTATCCCATTGAACTGCCTAGTCTTAATCGTCCAAATATGGCAGTTTGCTGCAATCGCTTATTATATGATTTACTGTCTCAATTCTTTTTACACATTTGAGAGTTTTTCACACCAGTGTTGGTTGACGGTTTTCCACTGGATCCTGAATGACAGCAAGTCTTCTCATGTCTCCAGGACTCTTCTAAGTATTCTGTCTGATTTTAAAAATACTGTAGTTTGGATGGTTTCTACCCGTCCTCTTATTTCCAAGTCCCCCAGTCCCTGTACCAACCCTTTTACAATCTACAATTGGTATCGCCGTCATTTTCATGTTCCATAGTTTTTCTTTTCTTTTGCAAGGTCCACGTATTTATCTCTCTTTTCGCTTACCACAGTCTACAGTACTATTATTATTATTATTATTATTAATCGGACATTGGCCTAGCGGTTAGAGTGTTCGCCAATAGCCCGGGAGACCTGGGTTCAATCCCAGGTCGAGTCATACCAAAGACTCAAAAAATGGTACTTGATGCCTCCTTGCTTAACACTCAACTTTATAAGCTACGGATCAAGGGTAAAGTGGAGAAATCCAAGGAAAGGAGTAGCGCCCTCCCATACACCTTGGTGTAGTAGCTATCGAAAAGGGAGCCTTCGGGTCACCCTCGATTAAGGTCGCCAACTTACTTATTATTATTATTATACTCCTTTGAGAGATTTTCACGTCAATGCTTGAGGGTTTTCCACTGGAGTTTGAGTGACAGCAAGTCTCCTCAAATTTCCAGGATTCTTCTCAGAATTTTGGCAGATCTTAATAATCCGGTAGTCTGGATGGACTTCATTTGTCTTCTTAATTCCAAATCTTCCAGTTCCTTTACCAATCCTTTGGAGTCTGTTCCAAGTGCACCAATTACAATTGGAATTACCGTTTGTATCTCAAAAGAAGTTTGTGAGTCTCATTCTCCCATACGATACGCTCAAAGTTATCATTAAATACTATTCCACCTTTGAGAGTTTTTTACACCAGCGTTAGCCGATGGTCTTCCACTGGGGGTTGATAGTTTGGTTTGGTTTGGTTTGGTTTGTTGGGTTTTATGGCATATCAACCTTTGAAGCTTATTCAACGCCAAATTCATCTTTATGTAAATAATCTGGTCTATTGAAAACAATTCAGTTTAGCATAAGTACACAGTTTAATTGTCAAAAACATTTCCATTTCAAACTATTCAAGCAGTTATATGTAACAATTCAGTTAAGTGTAAATACAGTTTTAATGTCGAAAAGCATTTCTAATTCAAATACTTCAGTTAAGCATAAGCAGGCAGTTTAAATGTAAGTACGGTTTAATTGTCAAAAACATTTCTATTTCAAGCTATTCAGTTTACTGAAACACTTCATTTTAGCATAAGTATGCTGTTAGTTCTATTTAACCCATAGATAAGACCCTATCAGTTGCTACCACTCCGGGCCAAAGTGGACCTGGGAGCAATGGCAATGAACGGGTACTCCGCATTCCCTAAAGCTCCGGCACTGCTGGAACCTCACTATGAGATTGTTTAGTGTCATATCAGGACACTCGTTGGGGGGGGGTCTTATCCCTCTGCAGATGTAAAACGGTGCGGACAAAATGAACATTTAAAACAAGGCGACGAACAAAAACAAATTTATATACTAAAACAATAAATCTTACATTGATAAATAAAATTATTACTACCCCTACTAACAAAATAATGGTGTGTGTACATGTGTGAGCTCGTGTGTGTGTGTGTGTGTGTGTGTGTGTGTGTGTGTGTGTGTGACACAACTAAGCTACAAAAAGAATTGCAAGTTTAAAATGTCCTTTTTTTATGGTTAGAAACGGGCAGTTTCTCAGAGACGGGAAAGCGTCTCATAGTCCTTGTATATGAATGTCTGCGAGGCCCATTCATGGTGTTGCTTTTCTCTCCTGTTGATTCACGCTGAAAGGAGTGTGTTGCTGCTGCGAAGAAATTTGGTCAAAGAGAACAAGGGTGTTTGAAGACGACGTATTTAGAGAAAATACGCGTCTTGTAGGTGGCTCAAAAACGCAGGACTTGAATTTACGCGCGGAGCTAGTTTGAAACATGTCACGTGGTCCTCCTGGCTAATGGTTTCCCAAGACTGAATATTGAGCGTCCGCCATCTTTGTGGGAACAAGTGGCATACCGCCCAAAATAATTTATTGGAGTGTAAAGTCCTATAAACTCAATTCTCTATGCCCCAATAGCAGAAATCCAATTCTCTGCCTCCATAGTCCAATGTCAACCCTCAACTGCCGCGATTTTTAAAATCCTCAAATTCTCACCCCATTTCTTCTGGGCATGACGTCATCCACACTCCAGCCTATTTCCTGTCTGGGGTTTATTATGACAATGGGGATTGTCATATCCTTTACGCGCGGGCGTAAACTGTACCCAATGGCTATGCACCTGAACTCTTAACCCAAATAGTTCAAAGCCCAACCAAACTGAATGATAAAATATAATTAATGAAAAATGATTAAAATAAAAAATCATTCCTTAATTATTATATAACAGTCGTAGCAAGTCTCCTCTAGTCTCCATGACTTTTCCCCGTATTCTGGCCTATATTAATGCTGTCGTTCGGATAGTCCCGACTCGTCCTCTTATTTCAAAGTTTTCCAGTCCCATTATCAATCCTTTGGTGACTGTGCTAAATGTAGCAATTACAATTGATATCACCCCCACTTTCATGTTCTATAGTTTTTTTTTTTTTTCAGTTCTCTTGCAAGGTCTTGATACTTATCGTTCTTTTCACTTTCTTTCAGTTTTACCTTGTGGTCAGCCGGAACGGCAAAGTCCGAAATTCAGCAGGTTCTCTTTTTTGTTGTTGAAACTAGGCCATTTGCCTAATGAGTAGAGTGTTCGCCAATGGTCCGGAAGACCAGCGTCAATCCCCGGTCGATTCATACCAAAAACTCAAAAAATGGTACTTGATGCCGCCTTGCTTAACACTCAGCATTATAAGGTAAGTATCAAGGGTGAAGTGGAGCAATCCAGGGAATGGAGTAGCGCCCTCCCCTACATCTCGGTGTAGTAGCAATTGAAAAGGGAGCCTTCGGGTCAACCTTGAAAAAGGTCGCTAACTACTACTACAATCAATAGGTCTGGTTATCTGGCCGACATTATTATTATAATTATTATTATCATTATCATATGCGAGTTTTTTGCACGATTTGTTATTGTTAGTTTTCACTGAAGTCCAAGTGATTGCAAGTCTCTGCGGCTCTCCAGAACTCTTCTAAGTATTTTAGCTGATCCCAGAAGTGTTGTAGTTTGGACATTCTCGACATTTCCTCGGATTTCCATTTCCCGAGTTTCTTTTTCAGATTATTTGGGTCTATTCCAAAGCATCTGACATTGATAAGTAACACTCTCACCTTTGCTTGGTTTGGTTTCTTCGTTTAATGGCATATCAACTCTTTTTAGGTTATTTAATGCCAAAGCCATTCTCCTAGAAGAACAGTAGTGGTACTATTTAACCCATAGCTGGGACCTCACCTTTGTGTTCGATCATTTTTTCAACGCTCTTTCATTTCACTTCTTGCGGGTTTTTTCACTACTGTGTCAGCTGGTGGTCGTTCACTGGAGTCTGAGTAACAGCAAGTCTCGGGTCTTCAGCACTCTTCTGGCCGATCTCACCACTTCCATTTCTTCTCAGCCTAGTCGTCTGGGGCTGTAAAATACAGCGACTGCATCTCTACAGAGAGATAAGACCCCCACACACCAGTGAGATTCCTAGATATAATACTAAACTCAATCTGATACTGAAGCTTCAGTCCTTGGGCTTTGAGGAATCTGGAGTACTCCTTTATCGTCATTACTTACAGGTCAACTCTGACCTGAACTGGTAGTACCTGATACAGTTCTATGTTTCAGATTGAACTGTTTAACCATTTAACAGTAGGCAAACAGATGACTGGTGGTAAATTAGATTGTTAATGTTACATAGCAATACTTGAAACCATTTATCTGTGCACAAACGAATAAGTAATGTTGAACACAATTATTACTATTCAATAACTATAATGGAAATCATCTAATAAATAAAACTATTTGGTTTAGCAGTACTTGAAACCAGTTAACTATGTGCTAACAAATGAGCTCTGACTCTACCTACAATCAACTCGTTCACAAATCATAAATATCTAACATATCATATCCATGTATAAACAGGATTTGGCATTAAATAGCTTTCCAGGGTTGATATGCCTTAAAACCCAACCAACCAATCAACCAACTAATTCTTTTCGTCCCTTCTCCAAGCCTTTGGAGACTGTTCCTAACGCTCTATCTACAATTGGTATCACCGTCACTCTCATGTTCCGCAGGTTTCTTTGTTCTCTGGCAATGTCCAATTATTTATCTTCTTCTTCCTCTTCTTCTTCTTTTTCTTTTTCTACTTATTATTTCTTCCTTTGCTTCTAATTCAATTCACGATCTTCCTATCCTTTTTTTTTACATTTTGTTTGTTTTGCCGGCACATCCGGCAGGCTGCTGCACTTCCGGGAACGAACACAAGCTTTTTGATTGTGTCAATAGCAAAACTCGACATTGCATAAAATTCCTAAACGTTTTCATTTCGTCATTCAGTCAACAGTTTCAAGGGATGTGAATAGGTTGTTTACGCACAACACTTCAACAGTTTCCAATCTACCTACGCACAGGTTAATTTTCCTCCTCCCTCTCCTCCGCCTCCTCCTTTTCTTTCTTCTTCTTCTTCTTCTTCTTCTTCTTCTTCTTCTTCTTCTTCTTCTAATCATCATCATCATCATTATTATTATTATTATTATTATTATTTGTATCACCACATAGGCTAGTGAGAGAGAACACAGCGCAGGATAAACGATATCACATGCTCAACGAGAAAAAATCAAGTTCGTTTTTAGAAAAAGATATCATTTGTGAAACTTACAATTAGTGGAAAATAAAAGGAACAATTTTAGCCATAATTATGAAATATTCTCTGTAATAAATAAAACAAGAAAGAATAAATAATTCGTTGAATAAATAAGAACAATAGAAATACAAAGGAAAGTCGTGTAATGAAAGATGGCATGAATTGATTTCCAAGGGGATATTATAATTACTCTGATACTACTATTTAGTAGCCATAATAAGAATATATATATATATACATATATATATATATATATAGGGAGAGGGAGAGATAGAGACAGACAGACAGACAGACAGCTAGAAAGAAGGGGAGGGGGAGATGTATAATTTTGTAATTCAATAACTTGACCAATTCTCGTTCAAATGATCTCAAATTTTAACACCATTTGTAAAAACAACTCAAATTTCTTTTCCAATGAATGACATTTATATAACTGAAAAGAAAAAGACTCAAAACATCAAACATAAAATCTCGAGTTGTTTCTTTTGAACGAGAACTATTCAATTTGATACTTGAACACACATACAAACGCACAACACGCACATTCACATGCCCACAGACACATACAAACACACACACACACACACATATGTGTACATAGATAAATATATATATATAGAGAGAGAGAGACAGACAGACAGAGAGAGAGACAGAGAGAGAGAGAGAGAGATACAGAGTTAGAAAGAGACAGAGACAGAAAGAGACAGAGACAGAAAGAGAGAGAGAGAAGGCGTATGTGTGTGCATGTGTGTGTTTGGAAAATTTTATATCTACAGGGTATTTCAGAAAAATTAATGATTTCATAATCTAATCAATTGTAATGGGATCTTTTATGCCTCAGAAGACTGTCGACATGACCTTCTGTACTGACCGCTGCACCCGGAACATTTCTTTACCGGACTGTCTTTTCGACTCAGGCTTGTAGTTACAAACCCATGTTTAGGACATTTTTGATTATTTTTTTTACTAAAACATGCTTCTGTAAATTTCACATTGTTTGCTCTTCCAGGTCACCAAAAGTTTGATGACAAACCTCTGTTCTAGTGATTTTCTGCCATTTTTAATTGTCTCAAAACCAATATGTTTGGCAGATTAAAATATTTTTGTAGTAACAATGCAGGGTTTGCATTTATGGAAAAATAGCTTTTCTCAAAAAATTCCCTTTTTTTATTGAATAATCATTTTTGGTAGATAGATAGATAGATAGATAGATAGATAGATAGATAGATAGATAAACACACTGAGACTGACAGACAGATATGCAGAAGAGTAGTAGATAATTATCAACAAATATATATATATATATATATATATATATATATATATATATATATATATATATATATGCACACATAGATAGATAGATAGATAGATAGATCGATCTTCTTATTATTTTAAATAAACTTTGTATATCTCCCTCTATCCATTATTAACTTTTACTTTGACTTTGTTTTGAGTGAAGCATTTCTTCTCCAATTGACACTGATCTGTTCAACTTTTGCAGTTCACGTCATTATTTGGTTGTTTTTTCTCATAATTTTTGGGGTTGTGCCTTTCTTTTATTTTTCACATGTTATCTATACGTATGCGTTTTAAAATCTTCAAATCCTGTAAAATAGTCGATTTAAAAAAGATGATATAACTGGATTTTATTTACAAGAGTCATTTAATAAATGAGGCCATTTTTTAAAGCAAAATAATTTTTAATAGATTTTTCCCCATGAAAGAAAAACTAAATATAAACTGTATTGTTTAGAATAGATTTATAGCAAAGGTGATTCTAAACTTGAAGATATATTTGTTTTGAAGTTATTCAAAATGGTGACAATTTAAACTGATCTACGGACATCTGTCATCAAATTTTTATTCGGTGCGAAGGGCAAACCATGTGAAATTTATAAAAGAATGTGTACAGTAAAGCATGCTTTATTTTTTTTTAAAAACTTTACAAACGGGTGAACATTGGTTTGCCACTACGAACCTGACTTGAAAAGGTAGCCCATTGAGTGGAAGCACACTGATTCTCCGAAAAATAAAATGTTCCGGATGCAGAGGTTAGTAAAGAAGTCTTCTTTGGCATAAAAGATCCCATCATTTGACTTCCATGAAAAGGGTAAAGAAAACGTTATGTGAGCAGTGGTCAGTAAAGAGTGCCATGCAGACAGTCTTCTGGGGCATAAAAGATCCCATCATTTAACTTCTCATGAAAGTCGTGAGTCGTCGGCTTTAGTCAAGGGTAACACGAAGGCTCTCTACTACACCGAGGGTTTGGGGAGGGCGCCACTCCATTCCCTAGATTGCTCTACTTTACTCTTGATCCTTACCTTATAATGCTGAGTGTTAAGCAAGGCGGAATCAAGTACCATTTTCTGAGTCTTTGATATGACTGGACCTGGGATTGAACTCCGGTCTCCCGGACCAGTAGCGAACACTCTACTCATTTGGCCAGTGGCCCGAATGTCCGTTTCATGAGCGGTACCCAATTTAAGCATTTTTGTATTTTTTAAATTTCTTTTTAATATACGAGATATGAAATTAAAATATCATAAAAGTAAAAATATGAAATTATTAGGAATAATAGGTTTATGAAATTTAGATTTATAAACATATTTATACTGTTTGAGACAGATTCAATCAAAAGAAAAAAAGACACTAACTAGATATAACGTTATAAAATCAAAAGAAAAAAACAACTAAATATAACGTTAAAAAACCAAAAGAAAAAAATCTAACCAGATATAAAGTTATAAAACCAAAAGAAAAAAAATAACTAGATATAACATTATAAAACCAAAAGAAAAAAAACTAAATATAACGTTATAAAACCAAAAGAAAAAACAATAACTAGATATAACGTTATAAAACCAAAAGAAAAAAAAATAACTAGATATAACGTTATAAAACCAAAAGAAAAAAAAATAACTAGATATAACGTTATAAAACCAAAAGAAAAAAAAATACTAAATATAACGTTATAAAACCAAAAGAAAAAAACAAACTAGATATAACGTTATAAAATTAAAAGAAAAAAAGACAAACTAAATATAACGTTATAAAACCAAAAGAAAAAAAAACTAAATATAACGTTATAAAACCAAAAGAAAAAAAAACAATGACTAGATATAACGTTATAAAACCAAAAGAATAAAAACTAACAAGATATAACGTTATCAAACCAAAAAAAACAATGACTAGATATAACGTTATAAAACCAAAAGAAAAAATAACTAGATATAATGTTATAAAATTAAAAGAAAAAAATTACAAACTAGATATTACGTTATAAAACCAAAAGAAAAAAAATAACTAGATATAACGTGATAAAACCAAAAGAAAAAAAAACTAACTGGGTATAACGTTATAAAACCAAAAGAAAAAGAATAACTAAATATAACGTTATAAAACCAAAAGAAAAAAGACAAACTAGATATAACGTAATAAAATCAAAAGAAAAAAGACTAAATAGATATAACTTTATAAAATTAAAAAGGAAAACTTAATCTAACGCTATAAAATAAAAAAGACAATCTAACTATAACCAAATAAAACTTATAAAAGCAAAAGTGATAAGAAATTCTGCGTTATAAAAGCAAAAGAAAAATCTAAACCTCATAGTCACCTCATCAAAAGAAAAAAAAAGACACAAATTGTGACCTTTTAAAATCAAAAGACTAAAGAAAAACTAAATGTGACCTTAGAGAATCAACAGAAAAAAGGACAAACAAAATTTAACCTTATAAAATAAAAAGGGAAAAATTTAGTGTAACCTAATAGTTACCTTATAAAAGACAAACTAAAAGTTACTTTATAATCGCAAAGGAAAAACTAAATGTGACCTCACAAAAAAAAAGAAAAAAAGGAAAACTAAATATAACCTTATAAAAGCAAAAAGAAAAAGGAAAAAACTAAATGTAACCCTATGACAGCAAAGGAGAAACGAAAAATCTATATGTGTCCTTATAAAATCAACAGCAAAAAAAAAAACTTAATGAAATACTATGAAATCCAAAAAAATAAAGGAAAAACTACATTTAATGTTATAAAAGGAAAACAAAAAAGAAAAACTAGTTTTTACGTTTGGATCTAATGATTGCATAGGCGAAAAACTGAGTCACCATGTGACTATATATATATATATATATATATATATATATATATATATATATATATATATATATATTTACTATGTTTAGCTTTGATGTAGCACCAAGCCAGAAGTATAAGATGCCCAAATATATATATAAAACATCATGTGATCTTAGATAGATAGAGAGGAGGCGTTCGTGGTGTACTGGTTACCATCGTAAAAAATGGACACATGATTTGAATTCTGTTCGATTTCAAATCCTAGGCAAGGCTGTTTGCATTTCACATAACTCTTGGTAAAGTATGAATCCAACTATTTTCCATCCAGCCATGGGTAAATAGTAGAGCAAACTGGCCTCTTTAAACTTGGTATGACAACTGGTCTCGGAGAAGGAAGCATTCAATTTAACCCTGCTTAAAAACTGACCTTTTGTCGCATCTTGCTCGTAGAGAGGGTTTGGTATATATATATATATATATATATATATATATATATATATATATATATATATATATATATATAATTGTTTGTTAAACTTAGAGTAGTTGTGACACATGGCCGGAACATGATGCAGCCAGTGAGAATCGAACTCAATAACAATGTTTTTTTAATCCAAATTTGTTAACCATCACAGCATATACGTATACATCGAAAATTATCCATAAGTTGTCTGCGTATGTCTATGTCTATACCTATAAAACGTTTTTCTTAAACACATACTAGAAATTTCCTATCTACAAGTATCAAAAAAGTTAATGGCGATATATCTGGTTTAACAAAACTGGAGGAGCAAAATGCCACCATTATAGTTGAGCAGAGTGAAAATTGCCTTGATTTAGAAAAGCAACAGGCTTTGTATCTTCACAAATGCGCATGTGCAATCGGAAAACCTCGCTTCCGGTGCAATTACAAAGCATTCTTTTTTTCGACTCAAAAACTTTAATGGTGTATAAATGTGAACGAAATTTAATTCTTTTGTTCATTTTGTTCATTTTTTCCCCTAATTCTTTTGTTTTGTCCATTAACATCGCCGAGGAACATTTGATTTGCTAGAGATGGAGGAAGATTTAAGGAATTGTGTCTTTTACGTGTGCATCTAAGTAAATTTTAAAAGCTTTATAAACAAAAATTTTAAGCAGCGCGAACCCTCTAAAGAACAATGAACTTTTACAAAAATGATCCCAAAGTTGTTTGTTTTTATTCCCCATTTAATCAGCTATTTTCTCAGTCTACACTTGGACGCTAACTAAACGGCTGAAGAAGAAGCTAGACGGCAATTACACAAGAATGTTGCGAGCAATACTGAACAAGTCCTGGCGGCAACACCCCACAAGGCACCAACTATACGGCCACCTGCCTCCTATCACGAAAACTATCCAAGTTAGACGAACCAGACACACAAGACACTGCTGGAGAAACAGGGACGAGCTCATAAGTGATGTACTCCTATGGACCCCCACATATGACTGAGCAAAAGCAGGACGACCAGCTCGAACATAAATACAGCAGCTATGTGAGGATACGGGATGTTACCTGAATACCTGCCAGAGGCGATGAATGATAGGAAGAAGTGGCGAGAGAGGGTCAGGGATATCCGTGCTAGCGGCACGACATGATGATGATGATGACATCAGGAATCTGGCTTTACTCAAAGTCTCGACGATATTGGGAGTAATTAGTTTTACTTTACGACAGTAACCCACTACATGTTGTCAATGGTGGGATTTATTTTCAGAATTGTTCTTCTCCTAGACTAGATTCCCCACCAAGGCTAGAAATTATTTTCTCCATAGCTGGAAAGAGAAAATATGTATATAAGTCTTTTCCAAGGTCATTAACGTGTTGTGAATGTAAATATCTCCCGTAAGACTTTGAAAGCTGATGGCCGATATCATTTTACGTGCCAACATTGGTTATGACATCTCTCATACCCAAGTAATAGGTTACTACAAATTACTTTTTGTGGGTTGATATAACGATTTCTGGCATTTTTGTGAATGTTTTATTGATATAGATTCATAGCATTGAGATTCACCATCAAAATATTTTCACCTTAAACCGAATATTAGAATTTGAATATACAGTAAATGCACAAACCAGAATCTGTCTTGAAAAATGCGACGCATTAAATTTCCTAGAACTTTGAATTACAATCAGTTCACCAAATTCAGAACAGAAAACTAGACTTAGTATTAATTTACCAGAAGAGAACTAGTGGATTTTGCCGCTTTCGGTTTGTGGAGAGAAAATAAAGGAAAGGAAAAAAAAATCCAAATTTCTGATTAAATTTCTGAATGATACTGGATGACGTTTATGACTTAGTATGTTCGGGCTACTGTCTTCATTGTTATGCTCACAACGTTTCGGCCGACATGTCCTTCGACTATCTTCAAATCTTTCTCGTCGAATTAAGGAACCTACACAGAAGCTCTAACTGAACCCTTTATTTAATCCACGGGAGTAGATTGTTCTAATTCTGTTAATCATCATGGAGTATAAGTATTAGGCTATAGTAAATATTCCTTGTTATTTATCTTTTGTTGGGATTGAACCTGCAACCTTCAGATAATTTCAATGAGAAGCACTTTTCAAGAAAACGCCTGTATCTTCTGTGCCATGAATCCTGTATTTCTTGGATCTTGCTGAAAAGGATTTGTAACATGAAGGTTACAGAGTAATTTCCCTTGTCTTCCATAACTATCTTCTTCGGCCTGTGTCACTGCTTCTCTTTGCTTTGCTGTTCCACTTTCTTTACTAGCCGTTCTATCCGCTTCGCTGGAATGAATAACAAACACATAAGTCTTCTTTCCTTGTATGCACACATTACTTTATTCATTTAGACGTATTTTCAATTAAATAACTGACTCGTGCGAGAAACCGGTCCGGACCTTTCAACTGCTCTGGCTAAACTAATTTAAATTTTAAATCTAACTTCTAACTTCTACAATTTTAGTCACCTAATTGTACAACCTTTCAATGGTAGCTAAGCTTTTAATTGCCCTTAAAGCTCACTATATGACAATTAACCTGAATTGACTCAAAATATATTTCCAGGAGTTTAAAGGTTTGGGGAATTCTACATTACATGTTAAATAAGAGATTCAGTTAATCTATTTTTTAACATTTGCCGACTAATGGCCGATTTGGGATTGTTTATGGGAAATAGGGTTGCATATGATTGTAATACATTGATGTTTTACAATTTTCAGAACTTTAACTTTTTTCTGGGTTAAAGGTCAGTAATTTTTTTCTTCAAATATTGACCAATCGGTTGGGGATGTCGAATATACCGACTGCACCTCTTCAGAGGGGAAAGACCCCCAACGAGTGTCCTAGATATGACACTAAACAATCTCACTGTAAGGTTCCAGTGATACTGGAGCCTTAGAGAATGCGGAGCACCCCTTCATTGTCTTTGCTTTCAGGTCCACTCTGGTCCGGAGTGGTAGCACCTGATTCGGCCCTATCTATGGGTCAAATTGAACTAAACTGCATACTTATGGTAAACTGAATGGTTTGAAATAGAATTCTCTTTGACATAGAAACTGTACTTATACTAAACTGAATTGTTCGATATAGAACAGTTTTGACATTTAACTGTGTGTGGATAAAAACTGTACTTATACTAAACTGAATAGTTTGAATTGAAACTGTTTGACTAAACTGAACAGCTTGAAATAGAAATGTTTTCGACAATTAATTTGTGTATTCATGCAAACCTGAATGGTTTGAAATAGGACTGATTAATTGTATAAAAATGGATTTGGCTTTAAATAACCAATAAAGGTTGATATGCCATAAAACCCAAACAACCAACCAACCAACTGTTTTGCTTTTTAAACTGTGTACTTATGCTAAACTGAATTGTTTGAAATAGACCTGTTTATTTGTATAAAAAGGATTTGGCATTAAAAAACCTAAAATGGTTGATATGCCACAAACAAACAAAAATGGACTTGGCATTAAATAACCTATAAAGGTTGATATGCCACAAAACCCAAGCAAGCAAGCTCACAAATAATGATAACGCTTCATATTGAAAATAAGAAAAGTAATAACCTTTACTTCTCAGTTTTCTTTAGAGGAAGCAACAATGAAAAGATATAAAAAGATAAAATACTCCCGAATAGATAATGTTTATTTTTATACTATTTTTGTTTTCAGTCATAAAACGGAGAGATGTTTCTCATCTGTGGTTAATAAGGAAGTAAGCCCACATATACGGAATGTCTCTTTATAAATTCTGTTTAAACTGAACAGTTTACTGTCGCTAAAACAAGGAAAGACAAAAAAAAAAAAAAGGCTCGGCTTTCTAAGCGTAACGGTTATTGTCGAAAGAGATGAAATGGGTGACCAGATTTCAGATCCTGTACGAGTCCTTTTGCTTTTCATTTTTCGCTAATGTCTTTAAGAAAGGCATGAATCTTTCTGCTTCGTCACCGTCCATCCATCTTTGGATAAATAGTTGGGTAGACCGGGATCTTTTGCCTTAGTAAAGCAACAAGTCCAGAAGAAAAATTCTTAATTCACACCAGCTCTAAAAATTGAACTCCTCACACATCTTCCCTTGGAGGCGGGGGGGGGGGGGTGAGTAAATACAAATAAGACGTTTCCGAATAATTATTAAGTCGGCAATATCAACAGCAAGGAAAATCGGGATATTAATGCATTTTTTAATTTCCTCGTTTGCTGAAATAACATCAGGGACGACAAACAAGGAATCGGAAATAATTGGAGACAGAAAGGGATTCTTAAGAAATACAAAAAAAAAAAAAAATAATAATTCAAAAGCCTTCATTCTTGGGCAAGAATTCTCTGGTGACAGGTATATCTCAAAGTTGTTTAAGGATTGTTCAGTTGTGTGTGCAGGGGACTTTTAAACACGAATAAAAAGAAAAATGGAATATCTTATGAGGAAAATAAATATTAAACCGCGCCATTTGATATCAAACAAAACTTGCAGATTCCAATTCCAGTCGGAATGAATGTCTAAATCATCTTCTTTTCAAAAAATAAATTTAATGAAATAAATGAATAAATAAAGTTTAAATCGTATCAGATCAGGAGTTGAAGATCCATTCTTTTAGAAAAACATTATCTTTCTTAATCAATGACCATTTATCGTCTTATCATAAGACGGTTGTAGCAAGACGATACTTTACTTTCCTTTTTATAAGGAGGCGATTAGATCAGAATGAGATTTCTTTTTTTTTTTCATCTTAAGACGGCTGAATCAATCCAATCAATCCTTCCCTTTTTTATCTTAGGACGATTAAATCATTCAATCCTTCTCTATTTTATCATAAGAAGATTGAATCAATCAATAAATCCTTCCATTTTTTTATCATACGACGATTAAATCAATCGATCCTTCCATTATATCATAAGATGATTGAATCAATCAATCCTTCCGTCTTTTATCATAAGATATTTGAATCAATCAATCCTTCCATTTCTTATTATAAGACGACTGAATCATTCAATCCTTTCTTTTATATCATTAGACAATTGAATCAATCAATCCTTCTCTTTTTAATCATAAAATGATTAAATCGGTCAATATTTCCATTTTTTACCATAAGAATTAAATTACTAAAATGAATATTTTAAAACCCACTGTATATTTTGGCAGCAAGTAATTGTTTTGACAAGTTTTTCTTTAAAAAAACGGAACTTTACTTTTTTAAGATCTTACTATGTTTTGTTTACTCAAGCCTTTTTGTTGGTTTCTTTGTATCAGGGTGTCATTGATAAAGAAGCTGCCCTATGTTGAGTTTTCTTAAGCCTTTTTGTTACTTTCTTTGTATCAAGGTGTCATTGATAGAGATGCTGTCCTATGTCTCATTTTCTTAAGCCTTTTTTTACTTTCTTTGTATCAGAGTGTCATTGATAGAGATGCTGTCCTATGTCTCATTTTCTTAAGCCTTTTTTTACTTTCTTTGTATTAGGGTGTAATTGATAGAGAATCTGTCCTATGTTCTGTTTTATCCAGCCTTTTCTATTCCTATCGTATACAAATAATTTACTATTAGATCTACTTGACCCATAGATGAAAGCCTAATAATTAATACTACTACGAGTCACAGTATACCTTGGAGTAACTACAATGAATGGGTACTCTTCACTCTTCAAAAATCCAAAACGTGTCTCTCATCACTAGATGTAGTTTAGTGTCATATCCAGAACATCTTTTCTATGCGGTTCTTATCCCTCTGCAGGAGAGGATATGTATTTGGAGACAGGAATAAAATAATATCGATTATGATGATTTATGGCTTAGATACACGACACAGAAAAAAGAAATGAGCAAAACGACAGGAGGAAAATTACAAGTACTTTGGAATATTGGAAGCCGACACAATCAAACTAGTGAAGATGAAATAAAGAAAATAAGTTAAGAGTACCTTAAAAGAACGAGGAAGCTTTTTGAAATCAATCTCTACAACAGAAATCTCGTCAAAGGGATAAACACTTGAGCTGTCCCGCTTTTTAAATTTTTGGGACCCTCCTTAAAATAGCTCAAAGAGGAACATAGGTAAATGTACCAAAGGACAAGAAAGTTGATGACTATGCACAAGGCTTTACACCCGAGATATGACATAGACTGTATGTATCAAGAAAAGGACAAAGACGTCTAGAAGATTGCGAAGATGTATCAATACAAAGATAAGATAACAAAGAAAGACTTTTTTTTATTGAAGATAGTAAAAGCAATGGCAACATAAGAACAAAGAGAAAAAACAAACAATATAGGAGACAGAAAATGGAAGAAAAACAACTCTATGGCTAGTCCAAGCAATAAACAGGCGAGATTGCACACAAGAGGACGTATATATGTCTAAGAAAGGCAAATGTACCAAAGGACAAGAAAGTTGATGACTCTGCAGAAAGCTTTACACCCGATAGATGACAAAGACCGTATGTGTCAAGGAAAGGAGGACTTCTTGCCATCATTGAGGATTGCGAAGATGCTTCAATACAAAAATAAAATTAAAAAAACAAAGAAAGACTTTTTTTATTGTAGCCAGTAAAAGCGTTGGCAACATAAGAACAAAGAGAAAAAAAAACTAGGAAACAGAAATGAGAAGAAAAACAACTCTGTGTCTAGTTCAAGCAACAAACAGGCGTGATTGCACACAAGAAGACGTGTATATAGCTAAGAAAGGTAATCCTCAAAAAAGAAATTCAGTCTCTCTTAATAGCAGCCCAAAACAACGCCATAAGACCAACCTACGTTAAAGTAAAAATTGATAATACGCTACAGAATAGTAAGTGTAGCTTATGCGGAGAAAGAGATAAAACAATTAATCACATAGTATGCGAATGCAGTAAACTAATACAAAAGAAGTACAAGACTAAGTATGACTGGGTAGGAAAGGTGATCGACTGGGAATTGTTCAAAAGATTAAAATGTGACCATAGTACTAAACTGTATATGCACAAACCAAAGTCCATTCAAGAGAATTAGACGTATAAAGTTATTTGGAATTTTAAAATGCAAGCTGATCACCTAATTTCGGCCAAAAGACCAGTCCTAGTGCTAATTAACAACAACAAAAAAGGACTTGCCGTCTTCTAGATTTTGCAGTTCCGGTGGATCACAGAGGGAAAATAAAAGTAAAGTTGGTGACCGCAGTCGAGGGGGACCCGAAGGCTCCCTTTTAAATAGCTACAACACCAAGGTGTAGGGAAGGACGCTACTCCTTTCCCTGGACTGCTCTACTTTACCCATGATCCATACCTTATAATGCTGAGTGTTAAGAAAGGCATCAAGTTTCATTTTTTGAGTCATTGGAATGACACAACCTGAGATTGATCCCCGGTCTCCCGGGTGTTTGGCGAAGACTCTAACCACTAGAACAATGGACCAGTCAATGGAAAATAAGAGGAAATGAAAAGAGAGACAAATATTTCGACCTTGCCAGAGACTTTAAAACGTTCTGAAACATAAGGGTAACACTGTTACCAATTGTAAATGGAGCGCTTGGAATGGTCTCCAAAGTCTTGGGAAAAAGAGTGGCAGGATTGGAAATCAGAGGAAGAATCGAGATCATTGTTGAGATTGGCAAAAATACTTAGAAGAGTCCTGGAGACTAGAGAAGACGATATCACTCAGACTCAAGTGAAAGACTACCAGCTAAAATGGGGGGACTCTCAAAGAACACAGAAAGATTAATTCTAACTCCCATTTACTGCAATGGCAACATGAACAAGATAGAAAAACAGCAAAAAAAAAAACTAAAAAAAAACTAGGAAGCAGAAAAGTAAAGAAAAACAACTCTGTGGATATTTCAAGCGACAAACTGGTGAGCTTGCACACAATAAAACGGGGATATGGCTAAGAAATGGAAATATCAAGAGAGAAACTAAAGCTTTTTTAATAGTAGCCGAAAACAACGCCATAAGGACGAATTATATTAAAGTGAAAATTGATCAGATGCAAGAAAATAATAGCAAGTGCAGGTTATGTGGAGAAAGAGCTGAAACAAATCACATAGTGAATGGCGCAAACTAGCACAAAAAGAATACACGACTGGGCGGGGAAGGTAATCCATTCAGAATTAGGATTAAAATGTGACCATACTTCTAAATGGTATATGCAGGAATTAAAATCCAACCTAGAAAATAAGACACATAAATTTCGTGGTGGGGTTGAGATACAAACAGGTTACCTAATTCCGACAAGAAGAACAGACCTTGTGCTAATAAATAAATAGATAAATAAAGAAGAAGAAGAAGAAGAAGAAGAAGAAGAAGAAGAAGAAGAAGAAGAAGAAGAAGAATTGGAACTTGTCAGCGAGATTTTTAAAAAAGCTGTGGAACATGAGGTAGCGTTGATACTAATTGCAATTGGAACAGTCTCCTAGAGTTTGGAAAAAGAAACTAGAGGAACTGGAGATCAAACAAAGAATCGAAACTATCCAGACCATAGCACTGTTGAAATTAGCAATGATACTTAGAAAAGTCCTGTAGACCTAAGGACACTTGCTGTCATTCGGCCTTCAGTGAAAACCACGAGTTAAAACTGCTGTAAAAAATCACAAGTTTAAATTGCTGTAAAAATTCGCCATCTATGAAATAATAATAAACACTAGAAGATAATAAATTAAACATTTTTGAGTTTATAAGCAAATCGTAAGATTATAATGATATAGCCACATAAATAATAATCTAGATCACCCTATCCAGAATGCACTAGAAACAACACTATCCTTCCCATCGTGCCCACGTCCAGTTGATGAGGCAAAAATCGGGCTCCTAGTATGATACTAAATTGCATCTGATGGTTAAGCTTCAGTTTTGTAAATCTGGGTACTAAATATACCTCTACATTACCATTACTCCCAGGTCCACTCTGAACTGGAACGGTAGTACCTGTTAGATCCACATCTATGGGTCAAATAGATCTGTTGAAAAATTATGCGAATTTGATTAAACTGCCTGCAAAATAGAAATTTAAAAAACCTTACAAAATAACTACACAAAAAATATGAATATAAACGCACTATGAACGGGATTCCATCACCTCTGCACATAGAATAACCCTAGAGGGGTTGATATGTCAATAAAATCAATTAACAGTCATGCCCTGCAAAACAGTATCTAAAGGGGTACCTATCACGTAAGGATCACTTGATCTGATGATCACAATCGGCGATAAACTGTTACTGAGCACGACTGTGTCGACGCCAAACTAAATTATATACATATACGAGGATCATTAAATAAGTTTCCAGACTTTTTTCGTATTGGCACTTTTATTGATAATACACATATGAAACTCTAGTCCCCTTCGAAGTAATCTCCTCCGGCTGCAATACACTTTTTGTACCATTCCAACAACTTCTGGAAGGCTCCATGGAAGTCCTCTTGTGTGAGCGTGTCAATGACTTTCGTCACAGTCTCTTTCATCTCCTCAATTGTCTCATAACGGCAGCCTCTGAGCTTAGGGAATAACCAAAAGTCACAGAGAGCAAGGTCTGGACTATAGGGACGGTGAGGAACTGTCTTGATGCCCATCTCGGTCAAATAGTCTGTGACAAGGATAGAGTTGTGGAATGGTGTATTGTCCTGGTGGAAATGCCACTGACTCGATTTGAAGTGTGCTGGCCTCTTCCGACGGAATCTCTTCCTGGACTCCCTTAAAACCTCAACATAGTAAACCTAGCCTTAACCCTTTGGCCCATCAACTCTGGTGTATTGACTTCCTTACTCCTCCCACACCACTCATCATCCCTCACAGACTCCCTGCCTTCCTTGAATCTCTTATGCCACTCAAAAACCGATGCTCGATTCATGCAAGATGCTCCAAAAGCAGTCTGAAGCATTCCATACATGTTTCTGTGGCATTTTTTCCAAGTTTAAAACAGAATTTTATTGCATATCTTTCTTCTAAAGTGTCCTCACGTACAGATTGCATTTTTGAAATTCACCAGCTGTGACAATCAGGCTTTAGTAGGGTGTATTCCAATTGCTGCTGTAGCTGTTCATTTGAACCTGAAATCATATGAATTGGTCAGTCATCTCATATGATCTATAGCAATAACATAGTGAATTTTCAAGAGTCTACGACAATTTTAAATGACTGTGAAAAAAAAGTCTGGAATTTTATTGAATACACCACGTATATATATATATATATATATATATATATATATATATATATATTAAACCCAGAGAAGATGAGAGTGGAATTATTCAAATTGAGAATATATAAGAGGATTCTGATAAATCTCCAGGAGTGCGCAATGTGTGATTATTAATCTATTAATTTATGAATATCATCAAGAGCAAATATATTTACAATATAAATGGAAGAAAAACTCAACAGACTGTCATTTTGCTATTATAAATTTATTTCAGCTGGCCACAGTTAAAAGCAGCTAGTCTCTTCATTATGTGATGGTTATCTGAAGAGGCAGGTTGTTTTTAACTGTGCCCAGCTGAAATAAATTCATGATAGCCAAATGAAGATCCGTTGATTGGTTGGTTGGTTGGTTGGTTGGGTTTTATGGCATATCAACCTTTGTATGTTATTTGACGCCAAATCCATTTTTATGAAAATAGTTCTATTTCAAACATTTCAGTTTAACTTAAGTACACAGGTTAAATGTATGTACAATTGAATCGGGAAAAACATTTCTATTTCAAGCTATTCAGTTTACTCAGGCAGTTCTAATTCAGCTAATTCAGTCTAGTCTAAGTACAGGTTTTGTTTACTCACAGTTAAATGTCAAAACAGTTCTATATTAAACAATTCAGTTTAGTGTAAGTACATTTTCAATGTCAAAAAAAGTTCCATTTCAAATAATTCAGTTTAGCATAAGCACACAGCTTAAATGTAAGAACGGTTTAATTATCAAAAACATTTCTATTTCAAGCAATTCAGTTTAGTCAAACAATTCGATTTAGCATTAGTATACTGTTAGTTCTATTTAACCCATAGATAGGCCCCTATCAGGTGCTACCACGCCGGGCCAGAGTGGACCTGGGAGCAATGGCAATGAAGGGGTGCTCTGCATTCTCCAAACCTCCAGCATCAATGGAACCTCACCATGAGATTGTTTAGTGTCATACCCAGGACACTCATTAGTGGTGGGGTCTTACCTCTTGCAGAGGTGTAATCAATGTATTCTGCAGCCCCAGCCGACTGGGCAAGAAGGCCCGTTGAGTTTTTCTTCCAATTATATATATATAGTGTTAATTGGTGATTAAATCAGATTTTTTTCTATTGCTTAATGACTGAAATATTTTTCGTTCGGTCTTTAAACTATAAAGTTTAAATTAAATAAACTTAGACAATTGTTAGACAATAGACAATTGTATGATAAACTATAAACTTCCTTTGACACTTCCTCTGATCGATCAAATGTGAATTGCCAGCAACGATCAGATCAATACTAACAGTCTACAAAAATGGCTGCTGGTATTGCTTGACGTTGTACTTAAAAGATATTTGGATTTAATGCAAACTCCAGCGCCGCAAGGCCACATTCATACAGCTAAGCAAAGAAGATTGAACTCACAAGCCGTAACAGGCAGGTTAGGCCTTGGTTCTGCAACCAAGCTAGATGGAAAACGTTGTATTCAAAACAGCTATTCTCTGCTTAAAGACTAACATTGTGTCACATTCTTCTCGTAGCGGAAAGGTTTGATAAAAACATGCAATTACAGGCATGAATAATAAACAAAACCTCAGCAAGATACTTACTTGTCTTAACTAGTTTTGATGCATGTCAAAATCAGTTGAACGTCTCGCGGCAAATCAAACCCATTTCTATGATATACAATGAAACGCATGATTTGTATTCTAAACAATTTTTTCAGTTCTCGGTCGGAGACAAAAGTGCAGTATCTGTTCCTCTCCCTCATCTGGGGTGCACTTGTCTTTGAATAGTACACAGCATAGACTGAGGTGCAGAGAAAAGATTTTAGGATAAAGAATATATCACTAAGGCTGTTACACACACACACACACACACACACACACATATATATATATATATATATATATATATATATATATATATATATATATATATATATATATATATATATATAGTTCATTCTATAAATAAAGTATATTTTGCCTAAGGAGTTGACAATAGAATTGGTTTGGTTGGGTTTTTGCTATATTTACTTTTGTAAGAATTTAATGCTAAATCCTGTTTATAAAATGAGTGTCCTTTATATGACACTAAACAATCTGCTGGTTTGGCACCATTAATGATCCCCCCACTCCCCTTAAGAAACCAGAAGAGTGAATGAAAATGACAATACGATGCGTTTTTTGTTATTTTGTTATTTTGTTTCTTTTTTCTTTCTTTTTTTTTTCTTTTGTGAAGCTGACCCGTGACATATTAAGTTTCAATCAAAACCTGTGGCCGACTTTTCTATTCTTAGCAACATGAGTTGAGTTGTTTTGCTGTCGACACTGTCACACTCGTAAAAATAACATTGTCATCATGACTGACTGTCAAATTACGATGAAATCACTAGTTCCCACAAAATCATAAAAGTTAAGCATCGATAAGCCTGTTCAGTACTTAGATGGGTAACTACTTAAAGAAAATGGGTACTGTAAGCAGCTCACAATTTATATACAAGATTGAGTAAAGCTTTGTCGATAACCACATTGACTTGCGAGATAAGCACGCCATAGTGCTACCATGGATACTCACGTGAGATGTTTATTTCTATCACCCACTTTTATTGAAGATACTCTGTGGTGATGTCAATAGAAATTCCAATTGATTATAATAGATAAAGTCTCTCTTTAAGGACGGTGTTCAGTTGTAATTGGAGAATTTACTGATAATTAATCGTATATCTAATCAAAAGAATCAATTTTCCAATTATCACTTTAACTTAATAATCGGTGTTTAATTAATAGCTCAATTAATATATGTATAATTCGATGGATCAATTGTCTAAATTAAACAAAAATGAAAATAACACTGGCTTCTCACTTTAGTGGATTTATTTACCAAAATTACACGAAAATATCTTGAAATTCTATGGATTAAATTTAAACAAAGAAATCGCCATTGGCTTCAATCATGACTTCGGAATTTCCTGCAAACCTTCCCAAAGTAAATGCTGCCGTTATCCTTTCCTTCAGTTCCTATTTGCATGAAGTGAAATTTTCTTGCAGCCATGACTGGGTTCTGATTGTATGGCATGGTGCAGAGTTCCGTTGCCAGATGTAGGGTTTTTCAGCAGCCACCATCTCGATTCAGGTCAGCTCTACCTCCTCTAGCCACTTGATGTGGGCCTTTCTGTTGTGTCTCAGACCATGTGGGAAGATGAATGGAATCATAACGTCACCATCGTCAGTAACTACCCTAAATACCATGATGTGAACCGGGTGTTTGGTTTTTATCAATATGAATACGAATCTGTCCCCAGATTGACATGGGGGTGTCCTCGTGGTGTAATAGTTAAAGCGATGGACTGTGGAATCGTAGTACGCGAGTTCATACTCCAGTCGCGCTATTACGTTCACTTTCGGGCAAATACCCTTGGGAAATGTATGAACCCCCTTATCCTCCCCGCTATGGGTTAAATAGTACCACTACTGTTCTTCTCTGAGAATGGCTTTGGCATTAAATAACCTACAAAGGTTGATATGCCATTAAACAAAGAAACCAAATCAAACAAAAAAAAACAGATTGACACCCTAACTCTCTGAGCTTCTAGAATGAATTCTGAATACTGTTTCCAAATTTCTGGAGGAGTGAATTGCATCATCAACCTGCTTTCCGCACAGACAGTATCCAACAGAATTTAGTTTGCTTCATAGTAGACAAATCGTGAAACAAATAAAGCGTACGCACAAAATTAATTATTTTAAATAGCGACAGTTTGCCTATCACGCCTATCACGTGTGTGTTGTGGATTCCTCATACTATTCCTACACAATTACCGTTTGTATCAGCTATGACCAAAATTAGGTAAATAGCTACTTAATGTCAACTCATGCTGAAAATACAGGTTCCTGCGAGGTCACCAAAGTTAAGCAGCAGTGAGCCAGCTCTGTGGGTGACAACTTAGAAAATGCAAGTATAGAAAACAACTTAATGTTTGACTAAAGAAAACTTATGTAATAATCAGTTCTGCAGTATTTGATAATATTTGCCACTGTCTTCCACCAGACATGACTTGACACAAGGTCAAAAGCCCGAAGGCCGATTAAAGTGGAGATAAAGGGGAGGGGAAGGTCAGGAACGCACCAAGACTCGAACCCTGTTAGTCATTGACATACTAAGTGCAATGTAGATCTAATGAGTCAAGCCGTATCACGGACCTAAATCTAGGTCTGGGCACGTATGCCCGCATATAGCTTGAACTAGACCGTGAGGTCTAGTGCTATACAAGAGGTCTGAAAAGCAGCTCGCCCACCCGAAGGTTGCCCAGCCGAAGCTGGGGGCCTATTCGGCCCCGAGTCTGCTCTTGGTTTCCATCGCCCATCCGGCACGAATGCCAGACAGCCCAGCCTAAAGGCCGAGAAACGATGTTCTGCAGTATTTGATATGGGTAAATCAGGAGTAACTATTAAGCTCCTCGGGAGTGGTACGACAATCAGTCTGAATTCCAACCAATTGTCTTCTGTTTAAAAATTAGTTTTGTGTCACATTCTATGTCGAATTGATTACATATTTACATGCGTGAGAAGATGTGGGTAGAAGTACTTCTGAAACCGAATGCACAGATTAATTTGACTCTCTTACGCCTTTGTCTCTATCACCCATCTCTGTTCGTAAGTCCTATTGACATTATCAAGTGTCCGTACAGAGCAGTTAAAAATAAGTTTTTACTGCTCGCTGGAGATTGGTGTGTCCATGTGTGTGAGTTCGTCCTTACTTTTCCAGCAGTGCCCAATATATCTCATCTAGATGTTTTATGAGATGGGAAGTAAGAGGCTGTATTGCTGTTGTTTTAATTCCCATCTAACTTTTTCCAAGTGTTTCATTAAAAGTTAAGTGATGCGACCATACAGTAGCACTGACACGGTTACAGCTTGGAAGAATTTTGCTTTATTCTATTTGAGAGACAAGACAACAGTTCATGCTTTACCTATGCAAATGTTAATGTTGCTTCTATCGCGAAGAGAAATCTTAATAATTTCATCTTAAACTGCTATTTTTCAACTCATCTGTTCGTTGGAGAAATGGGATTGTAAAGTTTTAATCGTGAGTTCACAACTGCTTCATCTTAACGCTTCAACATTTTTTTTCGATGCTTACAGTCGGTGTGCTAGTTTCTGATTGGATCAGCACTCAGTGACTCAGTTACCGACTGACCAATCAGAACTCGACACACATCCGTAGACCCGAAGGTGCATTTAAGAATTCTGACATTTGAGACATAGTTGCCCCTGGAATGGGTGGAGACTTCACTAGGTTGATTTAGTTCAAGTAAATATTTTGCTGCTGAAGTTTTTCTGATTATATACACACACACACACACACACACACACACACACATATATATATATATATATATATATATATATATAAGTAGTTTGAAAACGTTTTTCATTAATGATTGAAAACAAAAGTTTAAATAGAATATTCGACAACTTGAATAAAACAAAAATATTCTTTCTCTACAACTTTGGTTATGTTTGGTTTGGTTTCTTTGTTAATGACATATGAAGTATCCGAAGGTGGGAATTCATGTGGCGTAATGTTTAAAGTACATGACTACAGCCTCGAAGTAATCGAGTTCAAACTTCAGTTACGCTAATACATTCACTTTCGAACAAATACTTTAGGAGAAGCTATGAACCCTCTTATCCACACGACTAATATCAGTGGTTTTCTCTAAGGTGATGGATGGCTCAGGTATTGAGTAACACACGAAGGTTGATATGCCATTAAAGAAAGAGAGAAAAAAAAAGAACCTTTGTGGGTTATTTAATACGAAATCTACCCTTGTAGAAGAACAGTAGTGATATTATTTAACCCATTGTTAGGTGGATAAGGGGGTTTATAGTTTCCCGAAAGTGCAGTACTAGTGCAGCTAAAGTTCCAACTGGATTACTAAGATGTTGCTGTCAAGGGACCCCCCACGATTACTAAGATGACTCAGTCAAGGGACTCCCCACGATTACTAAGATGTCACAGTCAAGGGACTCCTCACGATTGCTAAGATGTCACAGTCAAGAGACTCCCCACGATTACTAAGATGTTGCAGTCAAGGGACTTCCCACGATTACTAAGATGTCGCAGTCAAGAGACTCCCCACGATTACTAAGATGTCGCAGTCAAGGGATTCTCCACAATTTATAAGATTTTGCAGTCAAGGGACTTCCCACGATTACTAAGATGTTGCAGTCAAGGGACTTCCCACGATTACTAAGATGTCGCAGTCAAGAGACTCCCCACGATTACTAAGATGTTGCAGTCAAGGGACTTCCCACGATTACTAAGATGTCGCAGTCAAGAGACTCCCCACGATTACTAAGATGTTGCAGTCAAGGGACTTCCCACGATTACTAAGATGTCGCAGTCAAGAGACTCCCCACGATTACTAAGATGTCGCAGTCAAGGGATTCTCCACAATTTATAAGATTTTGCAGTCAAGGGACTTCCCACGGTTACTAAGATGTCACAGTCAAGGGACTCCCTATGATTACTAAGATGTCGCAGTCAAGGGACTCCACCCTCGCAGAAAATTTTATTTTTTGGCTAATCAAAATATTTTTTTTAATTAAATATAATTTTCCACGTTATATATATACCAAAGAATCGAAAATGGCACTTGATACCTCCTTGCTTAGCACTCAGCAGTATAAGGTACGTATCAAGGGTAAAGTGGAGCAATCCAGAGAAAGGATTAGCGCTCTCCCCTACACCTCGGTGTAGGAGCTATTGAAAAGGGAGCCTTCGGGTCCCTAACTTTATTTAAATATATATATATATATAATTTTCCACATTATATATATGTATATGAAGTAAGTAAAGTTGACGATCTTTGTCGAGGGTGACCCGAAGGCTCCCTTTTCGATAGCTACTACACCAAGGTGTAGGGGAGGGTGCTACTCCTTTCCCCTGAGTTAGATTCTTAATAGGTGCTCCATACCTTTTGCATTGTGCCGATTAAACTTAGAAAATCACAACCAATTCTTTTTTCTTTTTTTTGTTCTCTAACTGTTATATTTGCCGATAAACTGAATTGAAGAAAGAAGATGTAAGTTCGGTAATATATAATGCCTAATAATATTCGTTTCATGTATATAATTTTGAGCTAAAAAAATTCAATAATTTGTGGTTTTAGAAAAAAAATAGTCTTTTTATTTTAAAATTTGTTAAGCATATACTTTTATTTATAGGTGACTCTGTATTTGTGAATAATTCGATCAATTGATAAGGTCAGATTCCGTGCGTTGTCCTTAATAAAATCCAAAGAAATTTGGTATGGTTTCTTTGTTTATAGCATATAAACCTTCCTGGGTTATTTCATGCCAAAGCCATCCTCTAATAAGGACAGCAGTGACACTATTTCACCCATAGCTGGAGGTATAAGGGAGTTCATTCAATTTTCACAAGGGTATCAGTCCGAAAGTGAATGTAATAGCTGGACCAGAGTTTGAACTCGCTTACTAAGATGTCTCAGTTTAGCACATTAGCTACTACGCCACTTGGATCCCATCCTCAAAGCAATTTCACAAAAAACGTTAAGACTTTGAAAAAAAGGTTTCCACCCAATTTCTTGTCTCGGGATCCTTCGCCTGTTTTAATTGTTCGATTCTAAATACTTTTCGCCTTCTGCCAACTAAAACTTAGAAAATGACAACTATATTTTTGCAGCTTGATCTATAAGATTTCATAAGCATATGTGGAAGTTATTTTAATTTGTAAAAATATTTCCAGGGCTCTATATACAAGTTCTTGATCCATTGATAGATATGTTTAGGGATCAGAGCTTATTTATGTTTTCCTATTTTATTTTCTTTCGTAATGATTCTATCAGTATACGGTTTTCTTCCGGTAATTATACCTTCTTTATTTACTTTATTGACGCTTATTTCCTAGGCTTTAGGCTGTAGGCTCTGTTCCATCGTGATTTTATTTTTCTTGCTTTTAGTTATATATATATATATATATTGTCATCTACAGAGTGTTTCGTTGTATCATAACTCTTCAGCGTGGCTAGACACGTAGGACGCTCGAAGCTGGGATCGAAACCCGCCCAACTTTACGTTAGACTTAGTATCAGACCGTTCGGCCAACAATATATATTCACACACATTAGAGTGTTCACCAATGGTCCAGGGGGCCAGGGTTCAATCCCAAGTTGAGTCATACCAAAGACTTAAAAAATGGTACTTGATACTTCCTTGCTTAGCACTCAGCATTATAAGGTACGTATCAAGGGTAAAGTTGAGCCATCCGGGGAAAGAAGTAGCACCCTCCCCTACACCTCGGTGTTGTAGCTACTGAAAAGGGAGCCTTCAGGTCGCCCTCGACTACAGTCGCCAACTTTACTTACTTATATATAACAATGTGTGTGTGTGTGTGCGTGGCTCTGGTTAAATAGTAGAACAAACTGAACTATTTAGGTCACCTATCTTGAAGACATAAAAGTCAAACCAGCTTTACTCCTCTTAAAAATAGACCTGGTGTAACATCCTGCTTGCGGTTGGCTAAATTCGTTTGCTATATCCTCAGAAATAAATGGAAAAATAACCAAATCTATATAAACTTATTGTTTTATCATTTTCAGTTGTTTATCAAACATGAGTCGTCAATAGACCAAAATTGTTTCATTAGATCGTTTTTTTGTTTTTTTCCAGTAGATATTCCACTGTATGTACTGAAAATTTATGGGTATCAATAATTATGACCAGGACTATATATAAAAGTCAGGGTTTTTGATTATTTTATTTTATTTATTTTATTTTTTTATGTAAATTCTAAGCTAGGTGGGTTTTTGGTGAATATAAGACGGCGTTTTCTCCTTTAGCATTGGTCGGGGTTAGACTTCCTGATGATCCGATAAGGTGAAACACTAGTAGAAGATTTCCGACTCACGATTTAAGTTCATTTTATATATATATATATATATATATATATGTGTGTGTGTGTGTGTGTGTGTGTGTGTGTGTGTTTGGTTTGGTTTCTTTGTTTTTAATGGTATATCAACCTTTGTAGGTTATTTAATGCCAAAGCCATTCTCCTAGAAGAATAGTAGTGCTACTATTTAACCCATAGCTGGGAGGATAAGGGGGTTCATACCTTTCCCAAGGGTATTTGCCCGAAAGTGAATGTAATAGCGCGATTGGAGTACGAACTCGCGTACTACAATTCTGCAGTCCATCGCTTTAACCATTACACCACGAGGACACCCCCCTATATATGTGTGTGTGTGTGTGTGTGTGTGTGTGTGTGTGTGTGTGTGTGTGTGTGTGATTCACTTAGTTCAATTAAAAGATGAAAGTAGTCCAAAATATTTGTATTTTGCCAACATTGTATTTTGCCAACAGATTGTATCAAAAATGGATTGAATCGTTAATGCTAAACAGTCATTTAAAAAATCTAAGCGCACTAAATCTACCCTTAAATTTAATTTATCATAATGGGTTATTCTGAGTAAGAAGTTATTGAATTAAAAGAATAAAAAGGGACAATCGAAGAGTAATGCTTTCCTATTACTGAATCAATTCACCAACGAAAGTTGACCTGGTGATCGATCTTTCAAGGGAAAGTTCTTCGATGATAATTCATTGATTTACAATTGCTTGCATTGATAAAATATTTGCTACAACTTCTTTCCGATATATTTACCATAAAATATATGCTGCTTTGTTGGACGACGAGCTATTGACTAAAATCTCGATCTGAACAGTTTGTCGGTTGGTTGGATTTATGGTATGTCAACCCTTGTTGGGTTGTTTATTGGCGAAGTCTTTTTTGTAAGCAACTATAAGGTTTCAAGTGTTATACTGCGGCATAATGAAGAGTCATAATGAAGGACTGATGAGACCGTAACTCCATCTTTACAAAAACATGTCTCTTTTTATTACTCCTCGAAAAGGTCGAAACTGGCAGTGTCAGAGAAAGAGACAGTGACAGGGAGAAGGACGAAGACAAAACTGGTGGGGGACTGCTATATTGACCCTTTCTTAACCCACGTTGTAATTCCATTTTCAGGACTTTACATCTTAGCTTGCTTCACGAGATGTTCTCAACTGGGGGACACCTGGGCCGCCTGCCTCCTCGGACACCTGCTTGCTTCTCGCTGACCGCTCTCCGAATCTCTTGACTGTCCGACCGAATGACCGTGGCTCTCGTGACTAATCGTCTTTCGTGGATACTCGTGTATATATAATTGCATAACGCCTACATATTCTTCCAGTTCGGGATTCACGTGATCTGTTTACACCCACGTATCGCTTGCTTTTCAGGAATCACTTTGCTTGCAAAGCTGGAATATCTTGTCCTAGAAATCCCTGATTGACGGTTCTGTCAAAGATCAGAATGCAACATTAGTAATTTTCCTATCTAATCATAATAACTATTTATAAACTATTACAACTTCGAATATCTATTCTTAATACAAATAATTTGCTCACAGTTATATAAGTTTCAAGAATTCCAATCTAATTTTTCCAATTTGCCGTCAATCATATGATTAGATAGTTGGTTGGTTCTGTAGCATATCAACCCATGTTGGATTATTTTATGCCGAAGTTGGTTTAATCGTTATGATTTTTAATAATCCTATTTCGTGTTTATATTTACCCAACATTTTCGGTACGAGCAGAATACGGCACAAGGCAATTTTTTAGCGGAGTACTGCTTGTTTTATATCAATTTTCCATCTCTTTGTCTGGTTGCCTTACCCAAGCAAAAGAACACAGTCTACTGTGGATTCATGTGGATTAAGTGATGTACTCTTATGGACCCCCACATATGGCCAAGCAAAAGCAGGACGACCAGCTCGAAATTACATGCAGCAGCTATATGAGGACACAGGATGTAACCCTGAAGACCTGCCAGAGGCGATGAATAATAGGGAGAAGTGGCGAGAGAGGGTCAGGGATATCCGTGCTGGCGGCACTACATGATGATGATGATGATGACTTTATGTGAATCCATGTCTTTTTGATGGGCATAAACGCGAAGGGAAACCAAAGCAACCTCATTTATGATTTGAACACTGGTGTCTGATTCCATTTTTAACGATATCAAGTGTTACACTAAACACGCCTCCTCATGCTTAGTTGTGATATAACTATTTGCCAACCCATCCGCACAACAGGATGTGACACAGAGTTAATTTTTAAGCGGAATTTTAACAAATTGGTTACTTAATCAAAACTAAAAAACCCAGTCTGCCCACTATTTACCCATAGCTGGTGGGGGAAGAATTAGATTCATACCTTTCCCGAGGGTATTAGTGCTATGTGAAATACAATCAGCCTTGTCCAGGAATTGAATTCGTGTCGCCGTACCCATTTCCTACGACGATAACCATTACACCACGGGCACCTCCGTTGTATTATAAATGTATTATCTATGGAAGTAAATAATATAAATGAATCAGACAGTATGAAGAAAATAGAAAAACGTTTATAAGGTCTTTCTTTGTATATCTATAGATTTTCTTTTCTCCCGTTATTGTATTTTATTAAAACATTCATCGTTGTTCCATCAACACGTGTTTAACCATCTTAAATTCGTGATGAAGACTTACTAAAACCGAAACGTTTTAACATGGACTTTCCTTGATAATAAATTCATCACTTTTTGATTACTTTGCTTTTCTATTTTCTTTATATATTATGTATTTTCCCAACCCCTCCGTAGGAGCAGGATTTGACACAAGGTCAATTTTTAAGCAGAGTTTAACAGGTTTAAATTCAGTTTTCTCTCTCCGTAAACCGGTTTCCATACCAAGATTAAAGAGCCAGTCTGTCCTACTATTTATCAATATCTGGAGAGAGAATATATAGATTTATACCTTTCTTAACTGTATTAGCCTTAATGTATTAATGAAGTTCAAAATAATTTTTGAAAGAGACTTCAAGATGCGATCCTAACAGAGTTTTACTTCTTCTTGACTAAAGAAAACCTGTCCAACGATTTACTCAGAGGAAGAACCGTTGGAATCACATTCATTACCAGAGCAAACAGCCACGTCTAGGATTTGGACTCGGGTAACTGATTCTATTTCCAACAACGGTTATGCTAGACATACCTCTTCATTGAACAATGGGGTGTAACGATATGTCGATAAGGTTAACACTCCACATAAATAAAGGTGTTACTCTTGGGACCAATTATGAAACGTCGTCACATTTCCCAAAGTACCAAGCAACTCGGTTTTTATAATTTTATAAGTTATCACAATTTATTTATAATTCATCATGAGATAAGATGTCAAAATATCTATTTACAATTAATCACATTTATTTCTATAATTCTTTAGATGCGAAAATTTATTACAGACTGCAACATTTCACATAGAAGTCGCGACCGAAACGAGAGAGAAAGATAGATTGAGAGAATTACTGATGTTCATTAGAAACGCAGAAGTTTCCATTCGTGGAATATGGCCGATCAAAACACCGACTTCTCTACTTCACCCGTCACCCCAACAGGACCACTTACCCCTTGGACCCGAATCTTTCCGACCAACTGCGACTCTCTCTGACCAACCCGACTGACTAACTAACCGCTAAATCAACCTGCTTATGTGTCATATTAATTATCTTATCAACTAATGTGATCAGAACACGAGTTATTAACTTTCAGTTTTACGTCACCTTATCTTCGATAATTTAAATACTGACAAAAAACCCGAGGCACTTGTAACAGAACGGTTATCGGTGTGGGAAGTGAACTCAGTGACCTGAGTTCAGTTCCTAAATATGGTTGTTTGTATTTCATATTGCACTAATACCCATGCAGAAATGTATGAATCCAATATTCTCCCGTTAGCAACGAGTAAATAGTAAATGGGCCCTTTCATCTTTATATGCCAATCAGTCTAGATGAAGGGAAACTCTGACTTGACTCCAATTAAGAGCTTAAGAAAGAAAGGCTCCACTAAGCTATTGGTAACCAAGACACATATAGCATACCCACGACCGCTGAGTCAGTGATCTTGAGTCTCATCCTTCTCGTAGCTGGGGGGTTGGATAAATACATATATTTGCTCTATCACTGATATTGTGCACACTTTATTAATAAATTAGTTTAGTTTGCTTTCCTTCTTTAATGGTATATCAACCTTCGTGAGTTATTTAATGCGAAAGCCATCCTTGCAGAATAACACCACTGATACTATTTAACCTATAACTAGAGGGATAAGGTGGTTCATGCCTTTGTCAAGAGTGTTAGTTTAAAAGTGAACGTAATAGTGAGATTGCAATTCGAACTCACTTACTTTGAAGACACAGTCCATCGCGTTAGCCATTGTGCAACGATGACTCCACTTATTTATAAGTATAGGAAGTCATATAATTATGTCGATAGAATATATATATATATATATATATATATATATATATATACAAACCCTCCACTCGGGCAGGATATGACACAAGGTCAATTTTTAAGCGAAGTTTTACAGGTTTGAATACAGAGTTTTGCTTCTCCTTGACTAGTTGCCTCACCAAGAACCTAGTCTGCCCTACTATTTACCCATAGCTGGAGGGAGAATAATTAGATTGGATATATATATATATATATATATATATATATATATATATATATATATATATATATTACCAAGGAGAGTAAATACATCAAAATTACTGGTCCATGACAAGTGGAACCTTTTAAGTCTTCCGTACTTTATCTACATCTTTATGATACATCTGGATAATACATCTGGATGACCCATCTCTGGGCGAACCAAAAAAAAAATATTATTCACCCAATCACCATGTGGCTATTGAATAAAGACTTCTCGCTACGACACTCGTGTTCCGTTACTTCCAAATTCACGTTCCCTTCACCGATCCTTCAAACTGTCATCTGCTTCAAACCAATGCTAAGCTACCTCTCCCCCACCCACAGGATTATTTCACAAAGTTCATATCTCTCAACATTAATAACTTCTCAAAAGAATATCTTATCTTTCTCAATCGTAAAAAAAAGATCAACGAAAAGGATTAATCGACAGAAAACACAATCAATAAAATCAATAATTGTTTTTAATATCAGAAATCATTTGAATACAGAAGAGAATCTTAATTTAGTATTTATATTTGTATGAAATTTTGTCTTTCATTATCATTAGATATATTGGCTATCTTCCATCATCCCAGTTCTGTTTAGTTTGTCAATCATTATTATTCATAATTTTGACTAGTATTATCCTTCATCTTTCTAATTCTTCTTGCTTTGGCAATTATTATTATCAATAGTATAGAGCAATATAATCTTTTATCATTGTAACTCAATTTGTTTTGTCAATCATTATTATTCATAATATTCAATCGTATTACACTTCATTTACCTAATTGTGCTTTTTCTGACAATCATTATTATTAGTAATTTTGACTAGTATCATCTTCCTAATTCTACTTACTTTGTCAAGCATTATTGTTCATAATAGTGACTAGAATTATCCTTTATCTTCCCAATACTTCTTGCTTTGTCAATATTCTTTATTCATAATTTTGACTTGCATCATCCTTCATCTTCCTAATTCTACTTTCTTTGTCCGTCATTATTATTGATAATTATAATTAGTATTATCCTTTATCTTCTTAATCCTATTTGCTTTTTCCATCATTATTATTAATAATCTTTCATCATCCTCATGTTGCTTGCTTTGTCAATCATTATTAATAATAATTTTAACTAGTATTATCCTTCATCTTCCTAATTCTACCTATTTTGTGTATAACTGTAATCGATAATTTCAAGTAGTATTATCTTTTATCTTCTTAATTCTACCTATTTTGTGTATAATTATAATTGATGATTTTGACTAGTATTATCTTTCATCTTAACCGACTCATTGGCCAAATGAGTTGAGTGTTCGCCAATGGTCCGGGGGGCCTGACTTCAATCCCAGGTCACGTCATGCCAAAGACTTTTAAAATGGTACTTGATACGTCCTTGCTTAACACTCAGCAATATAAGGTACGTATCAAGGGTAAAGTGGAGCGATTCAGAGAAAGGAGTAGTGCCTTCCCCTACACCTCGGTGTAGTAGCTATTGAAAAAGGAGCCTTCTGGTCGCCCTCGACTATTTTACTTTTTAAATATCCTTCATCTTCCTAATCCTGCTTACTTTGACAATGATCATTATTAATAATTTTGACTTGTATTACCCTTTAGTTTCCTAATTCTAGCTTCTTTAAAAATAATCATTAATAATAATTTCAATTTGTTTTAACGTTCATTTTCCTTATTCATCTTGCTTTATCAGTCATTATTGTTGTTCTTTTTGATGTGTATAATCCTTCATTTACTGAAGGTGCCCGTGGTGTAATGGTTATCGTCGTAGGAAATGGACACGGCGACACGAGTTCAAATCCTGGACGAGACTGATTGCATTTCACATAGCCCTAATGCCCTTGGGAAAATTATGAATCCAATTATTCTCCCTCCAGCTATGGGTAAATAGTAGGACAGACTGGGTTCTTCAGCCTTGGTGAGGCAACAAGTCTAGGAGAAGGAAAACTCTGAATTCAAACCTGTTAAAATCCGCTTAAAAAAATTGACCGTGAGTCATATCCTGCCTAAGCGGAGGGGTGGATAAATATGATAATCCTTCATTTTCATAATTCTTTTTACTTTATCAATTATTATTATCAATACTTTTGACTAGAATCATCTTTCATTTTCATAATTCCGCTTTCTTTGTCAATTATTATTATCAATACTTTTGACTAGAATCATCCTTCATCTTCCTTATTCTACTTATTTTTCAATGAATATAATCAATAACCAAACCTAGAATCATCCTTCATTTTCATAATTCTTCTTGCTTTGGCAATTATTATTATCAATAATTTTAACTTGAATAATTTTTCATCTTCCGTATTCAATTTGCTTTTTTATCACAGCACACTTCCATGACAGAAAGAAACAGCGAACATTTAAACAGTTATGAAGAATAAGTTTCCTGCTATATTTGAACTTACATCGCCTTCCGCCTCATGGATGTCTGGTTCTGTAAACCAGCTTCAGTGAAAATCAACGTGTACTAGGAATATAAAAGCTAATAATTGCCCAAATTATTGACAATAATGTTAATTAAATCTATAATAAATTAAATGATCTACAAACTCTTTAGGTTCCCGTTCTAATTTTGGTCCGTAGTGATATTAATGCTTCCATTTTGTGAGTGAAAGAATGATTCTTTTTAGGATTTCATATAATCCACATTAAAAGTATGGTAAAGGTAACGCGAAGCCTAACAGTTTAGACTTTATTTTTTCAATGCAGGTATCACTGCAGAACGAGTAAGTTTTGATAAACATCAATTTAATTTCTACAATTAAATTTCTACTTTCTCATTCCCCAATGATACCTGCGTTGGAAAAATAAGGTCTAAAAACGTTCTGCTACGGGTTACTCCTACTACATTTTTAAACTGGACAAATAACTATCCTCGAAAAAAAAATTCATTAAAAATTAATGTTTGGCGTGGACGTGGACCCTAGAATTTATTATTCAGTTGCAAACTGGACTGTAAATTGGTTTATTCTCTGGGTTTTGAAAATATTGTGCTAGTGAATATTTCGCTACGATGTGCTACTTTTTCTGTTACGGTTACACACTCAGAGAGAGAAAGAGAGAATTTTGGTAATATATACATGTAGCTGACTATTAAACACGAGGAATAGAACAAAAGGTTATTCAGACGGAATTTTTATGCCACAGACGAACATATTGTATCGATAACGAGGCTTGAATTCTTCAAAAATAGTCAGCAAGGCCTAAAAATATCAAGTGGCAGTTCTCTTCCTGGACAATATTCAAATGTGGTATCTCAAACCACAACAGTATTTCCACTGCGTCACCGAGACCTTTTTAAACGCTTCAAGAAAGAAAATTTGTAACACCTACTCGCACACACGTACACAGCAGAGAACTACCGTAAGTCACATGCCCATATATGGAATAGGTCTACACGCACCGTGAGAGGGAGCGAGATAGGAAGGTGTGGTGGTACTGTGCGTGCTTAACTCCCATAAATGGAAAATGCGTATGTCGGCGACGCGTGGGCCAATCAATAATTGATCGATAGTTCCATTCAGGACCGACATCGACAGACAGGGAGACACTTCTCAATGGTTGCCTACGTCAGAATGACGTCAAACGCAACGTGAAAGCTACGTCACAACAATTGAAATCTATAGACTGGCCCGGAGAAGGCATGGATGCACGTGCGTCCACATGTGCCTCGTGGATTTTTCCTGCGTTTGGTGTGTGCGTGTGTTGGGAGGGGGCGTTAACGGTGGCGGTTGCGGGGGCGGAGCGATATCCTGGGTTGGTGTGCATACCGACAAGCTTATGATCTTTCACACCGTCTTACCTGTACGTAGAGCAACGATGATTAGCGACAATAGCTCCAAACGCCGCTCGGTAATATTATGAGCTCGATTCTCTTGGGGGATCATATGATTCTGACTACAATTCACACTAAATCTTACCTAGCGTGAAATCTAACAGCTAGTTGAGTGTGCACAGTGTTTTCTGCTTGCAAGAGGTTGGGTGGTTAGTTGGTTTTACGGCATGTCAACCCTTGTTGTGATACCAAAGTCACCTTCATTTTTTTTTTCAAGTAACTATTCTTACTAAAAATAATCATTTGTTTGCAGATATATTATATGGTTTGAAGAATTCCAACCAAATAATTTTAATTTTGCACGATAGTATGGTTTCAAGTATTCCTGTCTAATACTAATAATTTGCATGCAATTGTAAAGTTTCAAGTATTCCTATCAAATGATAATAATAATTTTCATTCATATAGTTTCAAGTATTCTTGTCTAATACAAAACATTTTCACGAAGTTTAATGTTTAGTACTTCACACTCAATAAAAGATTCATATATTTGTGTGCACAACTTTTTCTATGTTTGCAATTGGTTGATTGATTCGTTCGTTCGTTCGTTTTACCTCATGTCGACCTTTGTTGGTTATTTAATGCCAGTTTTTTTCTTCGGCAGATTTGAGTATATGTTTGTGAGTGTGTATGTATGTGCACACGCAGATACAGAGATACAAGTGCACACATCCGCACATGCATTCGTATATATATATGTATATATATATATATATATGTGTGTGTGTGTGAGTGTGTGTGTGTGTGTGTGGAGAGAGAGACAGAGAGACAGAGACAGAGATCTAAGTTAAGATAGCTATCCTGAGAGCTACATATACTCGCTGATGTTAACTAGTCTTTATTTATCTCTATAACAAATTTCCACCTATATATATATATTTACCAACCCCTCCGCTCGGGCAGGATATGACACAAGGTCAATTTTTAAGCGGAGTTTAACAGGTTTGAATTCAGAGTTTTCCTTCTCCTAGACTAGTTGCCTCACCAAGGCTGAAGAACCTAGTCTGTCCTACAATCTACCCATAGCTGGAGGGAGAATAATTGGATTCATACCTTTCCGATATTAGTGCTATGTGAAATGCAATCAGTCTCGTCCAGGATTTGAACTCGTGTCACCGTGTCCATTTCCAACAACGATAACCATTACACCACGGGCAATATACATACAAAAGTTACATCACTTTTGTAATACATCCTCCCCTGATGATGGCCAATGTTGGTCAGAAAGTACTTGGGAAATAACATAATAATATACAGGAGGTGCCCGTGGTGTAATGGTTATCGTCGTAGGAAATGGACACGGCGACACGAGTTCAAATCCTGGACGAGACTGATTGCATTTCACATAGCACTAATACCCTTGGGAAAGGTATGAATCCAATTATTCTCCCACCAGCTATGGGTAAATAGTAGGGCAGACTGGGTTCTTCAGCCTTGGTGAGGCAACAAGTCTAGGAGAAGGAAAACTCTGAATTCAAACCTTTTAAACTCCGCTTAAAAATTGACCAATTCCCGCCGAATATCATAAGATCGATACGGCAATTCGAAAGTATTAACAAAAAATACGTTGACAAAAAATGTCTATAATGTTCAATCAAATATATATGTGTATCTGTGTGTGTGTGTGTGTGTGTGTGTGTGTGTTTATGCTTTGATGGTTTTATGTAAAGATTTTTCATTGCAACTCATTAGTTTGCAAGCCTTTTTTTAAAGCCTTTGCTTTAATCTTTATAGTCATCTTTGAAATCATAACTTTGTACAAGACTTGTAAGGTTTAGTGGGAAGGAAGACTGTGAATCTTCAGATATATATACTAAGCTTTGTTTAATCTGATGCAAGATCACAATACTGAGACACCCAGTGAGAATCAATCTTACACCACATAATTGTAAGCTTTAATAAACAGATATTTTCCAGCAATTGCCCCAAAGAGATTTAATAAGATTATCATTGTTTTGTACAAGGCAAAAGTATTGATGCTTCTAGCGAAGATCGATCTCAGTACTCTTACAACTGCCCTATAAAAATATCTTGCTAATCTTTACTCTGCAAGAAATTATTGAAAAACATTCACTTATCTTAGCTAAGTCTGACATAAGTTTATAACTGCGAGCTACAATATTACTTTATTATTGAAGATCTGTAAAGACTTGTTTTTTTATATTGATGACTCAACAGCGGGCGCCCAATATATTTATATTAGTATGCACCCACAGACTCCCCACACACAAACCCACACACACATCCTGTCGGAGGGGCTTAGAATACGCTACCTGCATCCCCTGCGGAAGTGTAGAACCCCCCTCTAAAAAAGTTTTGTCCTTGGTATGAAACTAAACTGCATCTAGTGGTGAGGCTCCTGTTCTGGAGATTCGGAGAGAGTGGAGTTCCTCTTCATTGCCATTACTCCAAAGTCCACTCTGAAACGAAGTTTTAGTACCTGTTCAGATCACTTCTATGGGTTAAATAGATCTGTTTAAAAGATTAATCGTATTTGATAGGACTGTGTGCAACAATAATAAATACTGTTAACAACGATGGAAAAGTTGTAAACACTGACATATAAACAGCCCAGTCGGGTGGGGTTGACAAATATACCGACTGCATCTCTGAAGAGGGTAAAGACCTGCTCCAAACGAATGTTCTGCGTATGACACTAAACAATCTTCTGGTGTGGCTCCAGTAATGCTGGAGCTTTGGGAAATGCAGAGTACCCCTTTACTGCCATCGCTCCCAGGTTCACTCTGGCCTGGAGTGGTAGCACCTGATAGGGTCTTATCTATGGGTCAATTAGAATAGCTTGACATTCAAACTGAGTGCAAGCAAATGAATTATGGTGAACTGAATTGTTAGAAATAAAACTGTTTGATCATTTAACTGTATATCTACAAAATATGCTTACAAATTATATATCTAATATATATCATCATCATTATCATGTCGTGCTGGTAGCACGGAAATCCCTGACCCTCTCTCGCCACTTTTCCCTATCGTTCATCGCGTCAGGCAGGTCTTCTGGACAACATCTCGTATCCTCACATAGTTGCTGAATGTATGTTCGTGCTGGTCGTCCTGCTTTTGTACATCCATGTGTGGGGGTCCACAAGAGTACATCACTTATGAGTTCGTCCCTGCTTCTCCAGCAGTGTCCTGCATGTCTGGTTCGTCTAACTCTAATATATATACAATATTATATATCTAATATTTAAGTAGATAAAAACAGGATTTGACATTAAATGACCTACAATGGTTAATATGCCATAAAACCAAACTAAAGCAAAACTAGCTTCTAGACAGAATAATTCTATTAGATTAAATAATGGAAAGCTAAACTCAATTAAGGATCTATCGATACAAATTATCGCCTCTATAATATAACTATTCTGTAGGTTGGTTGGTTGGTTGGTTGGTTGGTTGGATTTTATGGCATATCAACCTTTGTGGGTTATTTAACGCCAAATCCATTTTAGACAAATATTCAGTTCTATTTCAAACAATTCAGTTTGGCATGAGTACACAGTTTACTTATCGAAAACATTTCTCTTTCAAGCTTTTCAGTTTATTCAAACAGTTCTTATTCAGCTAATCAAGTTTAGCATAAGTACAGATTTTGTTTACGCACAGTTAAATATCAAAGCAGTTCAATATTAAACTATTCAGTTTAGTGCAAGTAGAGTTTCAATCTCAAAAAGTTCCATTTCAAACAATTCAGTTAAGCAAAAGTACGCAGTTTAAATGTAAGTACAGCTTAATTGTCAAAAACATTTCTATTTCAAGCTATTCAGTTTAGTCAAACAGTTCTAATTCAAACAATTCAGTTTAGTATAAGGATGCCGTTAGTTCTATTTAACCCATAGATTGGGCCCTATCAGGTGCTACCATTCCGGACCAGAGTGGACCTGGGAGCAATGCCAATGAAAGGGTGCTCTGCATTCCCCAAAGCTCCAGCATCACTGGAACCTCACCAGCAGATTATTTAGTATCATAAACAGGACACTCGTTAGGGAGGCCTTACCCCTCTACAGAGGTGCAGTCGGTGTATTCTACCGCCTCAGTCGAATGGGCAACTCTTCTGTAGGATAATAGACATTCTCGGAACATTTTTCCTCCTGAATATCCCCCTCGTCAGCTTGGGGTGGCTGTAGAATACGCCGATTGCACCTCTGCAAAGAAGTAATACTCGCCTCTAAATAAGTGTCAATGGTATGACACTAAACTGTATCTGATGGTGAGGCTACAGTCCTGGATTATTTGGGATGTAGATTACCTCTTCATTAACATTACTCCCAGGTTCGTTCTTATCCGAATTGATAGTACGTGTCAGAGTCTCTTTTATGGGTGAAATAGAAGTGTTCAATCATTTACTAAGAATTCTTATTGTCTTTTGAAGCCATACAGCTGTATATAGGTTATTTATATTGCATAGTCATCATAATCATCATCATCATGTTGTGCAGCCAGCACGGATATCCCAAACCCTCTCTCGCCACTTCTCCCTATTATTTATGACCTCTGGCAGGTCTTCAGGGTTACATCCTGTGTCCTCGCATAGCTGCTGTATGTAATTTCGAGCTGGTCGTCCTGCTTTTGCTTGGCCATATGTGGGGGTCCATAGGAGTACATCACTTATGAGCTCGTCCTTGCTTCTCCAGAAGTGTCCTGCGTGTCTGGTTCGTCTAACTTGTATAGTTTTCGTGATGGGAGGCAAGTGGCCGTATAGTTGGTGTCTTATGGGGTGTTGTCGCCAGGACTTGTTCAACATTGCTTCATAAATAGAATTATTCATGTTAAATAGCAATACCTCAAATCATTTAACAGTGTACAAACAAATTACTAATATTGATTGATTTTAAATTAGATTCAAATAATTAATAAATACAATCACTAATCTTAAACAGAAATACTTGAAACTACCTGTGTGCAAACAAATGATTGATTTTAAATTAGATTCAAATACTTAATAAATACAATCACTAATCTTAAACAGAAATATTTGAAACTACCTGTGTGCAAACAAATGATTGATTTTAAATTAGATTCAAATAATTAATAAATACAATCACTAATCTTAAACAGAAATACTTGAAACTACTTGTGTGCAAACAAATGATTGATTTTAAATTAGATTCAAATACTTAATAAATACAATCACTAATCTTAAACAGAAATACTTGAAACTACCTGTGTGCAAACAAATGATTGATTTTAAATTAGATTCAAATACTTAATAAATACAATCACTAATCTTAAATAGAAATACTTGAAACTACCTGTGTGCAAACAAATGATTGATATCAACTATGTGCAAATAAATGATTAATATTAAATAAGATAGGAATGCTTAATAAATATAATCGCTAATATTAAATAAGAACACTTGAAACCAATTAACAGTGTGCAAATAAAGGATTAATATTAAATAGAATTATTTCTGTTTGATAAATATACTTGAAATCATTTAACTGTAGGCAAACAAATAATTGATATTGAATTAGATAGGAATACTTGATAAATATAATTACTTAAAACTTGAAGCCACTTTACTGTTTGCAAAAAAAAATGAGCTCTAATAAATAATGTTTAGAAATAAAGTAACCGATAAATCATATATACAAAGAGGATTTGGCATTAAATAACTCGCTGGGGTTAATGTGCCATAAAACACCAACCAACCAGCTAACCAGCTTGTGAATATCCGAATGTGATAAAACTGACTAACAGAATCAAATTATATTTTCATAATCGAAAAGGAATGCATCTATCACCTTAACTTCAAACACGCCATCAAAGTCATGGACAGCAGACAAGCTCCACCTCCGAATATTCATAAGTCTATCTTAGCTGGTCCCGTGATCAAAATTCGATAATCTATCAATAAAGACGGTCAATTGGTATTATTAGATTTGGTCACAAAGAAACATACTTCATTGGACACTTTTATCATTAAGGTTTTTCGGACTATTGTCTTCATCTTTATAGTTATTTCCACAACGTTTCGGCCGATATGTCCTCCGACCTACTTCATGTGTTTGTCGAACTCGGGAACCTTCATGGAACTTCGAACTACGTCCTTTATTGAAACCACGGGGATCGCCTGTTCTGATTCCGTTTGCCATGACCGGGTACAAGTGTTAAGTATTCCTGTATATTACTCGCCTGTAGTGAGGATTGAACTTGCAACCATCAGATGATTGTCTTTTTAGTAGCTCAGGGAACCAACACCTATACTAACGTTACCCCATGTGTCCTGCTGGACAATTCAGAGTGAATTTTTGGGTATTATAAACTTAATGTTCTTACTATAGCTAGAATTACTACTATTATGTATGATTTTTTTACCTGTGCTTATATTCAGATTTCAGTTTTTTTATTTTTTATTTTTTTTTATTTTTTATCTAGCCTTCTTGATTATCGGTTCCCATATTGTATTCAACTCTATACTTGGTCTACTCAGCTGGTCATTGTAGCCTAACATATGTGCTGATTCCTTAAGGCGTCTAATCCTCCAATGTTCAGCCCTATCAATTATTTCAACTTTGTCCCATAAGGGGAGATGATTTCCATTTTCCTTCCATATATGGTCCACCATACCAGAATTTTCAATCTCCCCTCGTACGATTGCTTTCCGATGTTCTTCTAGCCTTACTTTTAGTGGCTGACCTGTCTCACCTTTGTATATTTTACCACAACTGCAAGGGATGAAGTAAACACAGTTCTTGGTCATGTTGAATTCCGTTGGTGGTTTGACCAAGAAGAGATACCTCCGGAGAGTTGAACCACTAGTGAATACTGTCCTAATGTCATATGGACTATATATCTTTTTGATCCTTTCGGCTAATCCTTTGACATAGGAAAGACATACCGTGGTGAGTTTTCGGGTGAGTTTTGAGTTTTAGAAGTGCTAAGTAAAGCCCTGAAATATGAGTGTGGCACAATGGTTAAGAAAAAGTGCTAAGTGAAGCCCTGAATATGAGTGTAGCACAATGATTAAGAAGAAGTGCTAAGTAAAGACCTGAATATGAGTGTCGCACGATGGTCAAGAAGTGCTAAGTTAAGCCCTGAATATGAGTGTGGCACAATGGTTAAGAAAAAGTGCTAAGTGAAGCCCTGAATATGAGTGTAGCACAATGATTAAGAAGAAGTGCTAAGTAAAGACCTGAATATGAGTGTGGCACAATGGTTAAGAAGAAGGGCTAAGTGAAGCCCTGAATATGAGTGTAGCACAATGATTAAGAAGAAGTGCTAAGTAAAGACCTGAATATGAGTGTGGCACGATGGTCAAGAAGTGCTAAGTAAAGCCCTGAATATGAGTGTGGCACAATGGTTAAGAAGAAATGCTAAGTGAAGCCCTGAATATGAGTGTGGCACAATGGTTAAGAAGAAGTGCTGAGTGAAGTCCTGAATATGAGTGTGGCACAATGGTTAAGAAGAAGGGCTAAGTGAAGCCCTGAATATGAGTGTGGCACAATATTCAAGAAGTGCTATGTTAAGCCCTGAATATGAGTGTGGCACAATGGTTAAGAAGTGCTAATTAAAGACCTGAATATAAGTGTGGCACAATGGTTAGGAAGAAGTGCTAAGTAAAGCCCTGAATATGAGTGTGGCACAAAGGTTAAGAAAAGGTGATAAGTGAAGCCCTGAATATGAGTGTGAAACAAAGGTTAGGAAAAAGTGCTAAATAAAGCCCTGAATATGAGTGTGGCACAATGGTTAAGAAAAAGTGCTAAGTGAAGCCCTGAATATGGGTGTGGCACAATGGTTAAGAAAAAGTGCTAAGTGAAGCCCTGAATATGAGTGTGGCACGATGGTCAAGAAGTGCTAAGTAATGCCCTGAATTTGAGTGAGGCACAATGGTTAAGAAAAGGTGCTAAGTGAAGCCCTGAATATGAGTGTGGCACAATGGTTAAGAAGAAGTGCTACGTAAAGACCTGAATATGAGTGTAGCACAATGGTTAAGAAGAAGTGCTGAGTAAAGCCCTGAATATGAGTGTGGCACAATGGTTAGGAAGAAGTGCTAAGTAAAGTGGCGAGTATTGCACAACGTGTCTACGAAGGTGATAAGGGTCAATATAGCAGTGTCTAAGTCCTTCAAGTCGTCCGTGTGTCTTCGTCGCCGTGTCGCTGTCTCTCACGTCTGTAGAAATTTGAACTCTAAGAAAGAATAACGAGACATATTTGTATAAAGAAATGTGTTAATATTCATTCATCATTTATGGTTATGCCAGTAGGTAAGTTGGTTGTTTTGTTTTGTTTTACAGCGTATCAACCCTTTTTTGGTTATTTTACGCTGAATTAAATTTCAAACAATTCAGTTTAGTTCAAGAATACGTTTTGTTTACAAACAGTTAAATGTTAAATCAATTCAGTCAAATGTCAAAAAAGTTCTATTTCAAATAAGTCAGTTTAGCATAAGTACACAGTTTAGTCCTGTTTAAAACAGTTCTATTTCAGACAGTTGAGTTAAGCATAAGTAAGCAGTTTCAATTTTAAAAACAGTTCTAATTTTAACAATTCAGTCCAATATAAGTACACAGTTTAGTTTTATTTGACACATAAATAGTACCCTATCAGATGCTACCATTCCGGGTTAAAGTTGACCTGAGAGCGATGGCAATTAAGGAGTACTCCACATTTCCCAAAGCTCCAGCGTTACTGGAACCTAACCATTAGATTGTTTAGTGTCATATCGTTGGGGGCATTACCTCTCTGTAGAGAAACAGTCGATGTATTCTACAGCCCCAGCTTACTAGGCAATATGCCGGTAAGGTATATAACATTTGCTTTATGGCATATCAGACTTTGTGGATTATTTAGTACCAAATTAATCCTTGTTGAACGTAATAGTGGTACTATTTAGCCAATATCGGAGGGGATAATGAGGTCCATAATTTTCCTATGTGTAGTAGTCAGTAGGTGAACGTTATAGTACAACTAGAGTTCGAACTAACCTTCTACGATGTCACAGTCCTACACGTTAACCACTACGCCTTGTAGACTCCTCCATTATCCAATTAAAATGGTAGATATTCTTTCTACCAAAATTTTCAATCTTGAGGTCCTCCACCAACTGATACCACAAAATAGTACCCATCCTCACAGGGAACGGACTCGATGGTCTGAGTTCAAACTCCGGACGAGGTTGTTTTGCATTTCACTTTACCATAATATTTTTCGGAAAGGCATGACTCAAGAGTCAAATAGTAGTGCGGACTGGACTTTTTGGTTTTGCTAAGGCAACCAATTAAGGAGAAGGCAAAATTGAAAATCGTATATTCCTGTCGCCCTGACACAGCTGAAGACAGTTCAAAATTTCCCCTACTTGGATTGCGTGATATTCTTTGATGTCAGCATTGAAGGAGAGGTGACAATCGACAAACAGTGCATTTGAAGGAATTTATAAGCGTGTCTGTTAATGGTATATCAACCTTTGTGGGTTATTTAATGCATAATCCATCCTCATAGAAAAATAGTTGCAGTGCTATTTAAAAAATGGCTTGGGCATTTCTGTAATGCAGTATCTCTGACCATTCTCCTGTACGGTCCCGAGACGTAGGAGACGTATCATCCGCACATCCACGATTTCCAAGGGTATTAGTTTAGCTTAGTTTCTTTGTTTAATGGCATATCAACCTTTGTAAGTTATTTAATGCCAAATCCATCCTTGTAAAATGAACAGTTGTCGTTCCATATAACCCATACTTCGAACTCGCTTACAATAGTGCTTGAGCCACAACGCCGCAGCTAACTCCCTAACGCGTACAGAAATAGAACATCTAGAAGAACACCAAAGTGAAAATCAACAGAGCAGTATCTCTGACCATTCTCCTGTATGCTCCCGAGACGTAGGAGACGTATCATCCGCACATCCACGATTCCATGAACGTTGAATTATCACCGTATTGGTATGTGATAAACGGATTTTTCTCAAAATGACAGATGCCTTTGTAGCTAAAAGCTTAATGGATAAAGATGACACAGGCTCTCGGAAATTGGAAATGAGTGACAAGTTGACAGGTCAATCAACAAGATGGTTGTGACCTATTGAAATGAGAAATAAGATGATCTAGATATAAGATTACAGAAATGGCGTACAAAAACCTGGAAGCAAAGGGTATCAGTGTCGCCAACCGGAAGGAAAATACTTTGCTGGCTGGACAAGATGTGAGTTGTCAACCACGAGTTGATATGTTTATAAAAGTAGCCATGTTCAGATGACAGAGCAGATCCTGGCTAACGGTCGAAGTGAAGAGATCTCCTGTTAATTCCCCGTATGCCCTCATAAACTCTCTCTCTCTCTCTCTCTCTCTCTCTCTCTCTCTCTCTCAGACTCCATATTTATAGTAAGCCGGTGAAATAAAGAAATAAGTTATATTTTTCATATACAAGTGTTTGTCTTTTTTTTTTTTTTTTTTATCAAATCTAGTTGCAGTGTGCAACCCGATTGGAAGAATTCCTGCAATATCAAAATGATGTTGCTCAGGTGCGCTGTGAAGATCATGTTACCTGAATATCTCCCAGAAATGACACTTTTCGATCTACCTTCAAAGGCCACTATATCAGAGGAGTACTACAAAAGAGATAGACGGACACAACTGAAAAAAAGGACTTTCAATTCACTGTGAAAATCTCAGTGCTGCAACGGAAATTACTTTTTAGACCTTCCCTTGCAGCCGCTGTGAAAGGCTGAGTCTATCTCTCATAGTCCCTATCAGCCACCAGCGTGCCTGCACCAATCTAAGAACGCCTTTGTTAATCTTCGTTCACAAAAAATACCCAACTCACTAACATTGAAACTCTGTAACCACTAATATGGATATGATTGATTGATTGATTGATTTTAACATCATGTCAGCTTGTCTAAATTAATTTTGCTCTTACTGATTAGGGAGTTGCGTTCGTTGTATGATGATATTTACATTTTTAGTTATTTCTTAATTTTTTTTTCTTTTTGCACACAGTTCAATCAAATGCGAATATTTTAACAGATCTATTTGACTTTTTGATGGATCGCTAACAGGTACAACCTCTCCGAGTTAGTATGAACCTTGGAGTTATGGCAATGAGGGTGTACGTCACACTCTCCATATCTCTAGAACTTGAGCCTCACCATCTGATTGAGTTTAGTGTTGTACCCAGGACACCGCTTTTTGTTCGGAGAGCTCTTATCTCTCTACAGGGGATACAGTCAGCGTATTCAAAACACCGGCGACAGTAACTACGAATATGCATGTATATTTCTGAAATTTTATTTTTGGTAACAGAGTTTCAGTCCTGTAGAGTTTGGTTATGAATAACACCTAACAATATCCGTTTTGAATATATAATTAGAAATTATAAAAATCCTGGTGTCTTTATGGGTGATACTGTATATCTATGTTCCGACTGCATAATTTGTATGATTTAATAATAATATTAATACACACCCAAATATTACCACTACAGAAATCAATATCTATATAATGTGAGTGAATTTAATCCCTAACGCGGAAACAAAAAATCTGCTCGTCTTTTCAGGTAAGAGGTTATTATATATTAGATATTTAACTAAATGCCAGTCAATATTAACCTTTCAATTTAGTAATGAGACGTTTCTTTCTTAAAGGTTAAAAAAAAAGTCTATCTAACAGGACGATATTAGCAGATACTCTGACTTCTAAACGTATCCCTTTACACTAACTATTGAGCTATACCCGCAATAGATTGCCTTCCCTGTGTACGTGTGCAAGACAAGAGAGGACAGAATAGCAGCCATACTGTACTCTACTTCGTAGGCTGAGCTGCCCCAAAAGAAGTGGGCGGTGAGGTGAGTACAGCCAATGAGAATAGCTGATTCGATTGACGTCACGAGCCGAGTACGGAAAATGAGCGGCAGGGGGCGCTGGCGTTCCAGTGACGCTAATCTGAATTCGGGGGAAAAAAACGGAAAGCAAGAATGGAAAAAATAGATATGTACAAATGTTATTAATTGAATTGAAGCTACTATTGACGTCAGAGAATTTTTTTTTTCTTTTTTCTTGATCGGGGTGTAGTATGAGAATAATTAAAGATACAAGAGTAATAGAGATATTTAAAAGGACAGGGACAATGTCTCGTTACTACAGGTTGTGAATCGAACACTATAGAGTTCTTGGTCTTATCGAATATGGTTACATTCATTCTCGTATATTTTTATGTTGAGTTGAGTTGGGGATCTGAAAACTCTGGAGGTATCTCAGTCTCTAGTCACTCTATTGGTGGGATTTAGAAGATGCTGATTGCATCCCTTGCAGAGGAGTAAGACAACCCCCAGCCACCAATAAAGGGGGCCTTGAGTATTACACCAAACCACACCTGAAGAGACCTCAGTTATGAACATCAGGGTAGTACGGGGGTACTCTTTCGTTGCCATTACTCCCAGGTCCACTCTGAACGGCAATCGTAGTACCTGTAAAGTTCCGATCTATGGGTCAAATAGATCTGTTTAAAAATCATTCGTATTCGATAGGACTGCGTGCGATAACATCATAAATTTGAATGTACAATGAACACGATTCCCTAACCATGAAAAAACTCCAGCTGTGTTTATATGTCTTTATAATAAAACAATCGATCAACTGAGTATCTTTAGAGCTGAAATTCTCACACGGCGCATGCGTACAGCTTGGGGTATGCAAATGATATTAATAAAGCTCATGAATTTCTTTAATGGAATTTTCAACCAATCATAACTAAATAAAATTCATGCATTGTATACCTAGTAATAAGCGTGAGCGTGCGCGCACACTCATGCACCCATACGCACACGTGTGTGTGTGTGTGTGTGTGTGTGTGTGTGTGTGTGTGTGTCCAGAGTTTGTTTCAGAACAATTGACATCATTTTGTAATTTAATAAATTGACCAATTCTTGTTCAAATGATCTCAAATTTTAACATCATGTGTAGAAACAACTCAAAATTCTACGTTTAATGTTTAAACGCATTTTTTTCCCCCAGTGAATGACATTTCTATGCTTGAAAAGAAAAAAAACATAATAAAACATAAAACGGAATTTTGAATTGCTTCTACACATGCAGTTAAAATTGGTTATCATTTGAACGAGAATTGATAAAATTATTACATTACGAAATGATATCATTTTTCTGAAACACTGTACATCTAATATATTAATTTTTTGAAACACCTTATACATGCTATATATCAAAAGAAAGGTGCTTTGAAATTTAGCATCTGTTTTGTACACCTTTCCATCTATTCACCGTTCTGAACAAGGTTTTAAAAATCATTACCACCCTATCAGCTGAGGCAGTAGAATAGGCCTACTGCACCTCTGAATAAGGGTAAGCAAACCCATTATGAGTTTTCTGGCTATGACACTAAACTTTATATGATGGTGAGGGTCCAATCCTGGAGCTCAAAGGAATTTTGAGTACCCCTTTATTACCATTAATCTCAGGTTCTGTCTGATCCGGATTGGTAGTATTGGTTATCTAGGGGTCAAATAAAAGTTTTTTATCATTTACAAAGAATTATTATTATCTATTTATTTATTTATAGTATAGTATAGTATTTATTTATTTATAGTATAGTATAGTATTTATAGTATAGTATAGTATAGTATAGTATTTATAGTATAGTATAGTATTTATAGTATAGTATAGTATTTATAGTATAGTATAGTATTTATTTATTTATAGTATAGTATAGTATTTCAGCCGTGTACAAATCATTTATATTGCATAAGAATATAATGGTTGATATAATATTAAACACATAAACTCGATCAAGAAACCATAAAAATATCCTGCCTGAAATCATCATCATCATCATATCGTGCTGGCAGCACGGATATCCCTGACCCTCCCTCGCCACTCCTCCCTATCGTTCATCGCCCTAGGTAGGTCTTCAGGACTACATCCTGTATCCTCACATAGCTGCTGAATGTACGTTCGAGCTGGTCGTCCTGCTTTTGCGCGGCCATGTGTGGGGATCCATAAGAGTACATCTCTTATGAGTTCATCTCTGCTTCTCCAGCAGTGTCCTGCATGTCTGGTTCGTCTAACTTGAATAGTTTTCGTGATAGGGGGCAGGTGGCCGTACAGGTGGTGTCTTGTGGGGTGTTGCTGCCAGGACCTGTTCAGGATTGCACGCAGCATTCTTGTGTAATTGCCATCTAGTTTCTTCTCCAGCCGTTTTGTTAGCGTCCATGTAGTGCGTCCATATAGCAGTATCGATGTGACCGCTGCCTGGAAGAAACTGCGTTTCATTTTATCGGTTAGGTCTGATTTCCATATAATCGATAGCCTATTGATAGCTGTCCATGCTTTCGTTAACCTCGTTTCGATGTCCTTTTCGGTTGATTCGACGCTGCTTCCTAGGTACGTGAATTTGTCTACTAGTTTAAGTGGGGTTCCTTCTAGAGTGGAGATGTCCCCCGTTTGGTTATAGCACATATATTCCGTTTTGTGTGCATTAACATAGAGGCCTATGCTTGCTGCTGCTCGTTCCAAACTATGCAGAAGTGTTTCGGCTTGGTCAGGTGTATTTGCCAGTATCGCTATGTCATCGGCGTAGTCGGCGTCGGTAATTGTTGTTGCGGGGTATCTTCTGCTTCTTTTCTTCGTCAGTTCGAAGCCATTCTCTTTGATTTTGTCAATCGATGTTCTAAGTACGTAGTCTCGACAAATCTTTTTTTTACCTCACAAAGATTACCTACATATTTACGATTGGTTTGGTTTGGTTTGGTTTGTGGGGTTTTATCGCATATCAACCCTTGTAGGTCATTTAACGCCAAATCCATTTTTACATAGATAATCTGTTCTATTTAAAATAATTCAGTTTAGCATAAGTACACAGTTTAATGGTCAAAAACATTTCTATTTCAAACTATTCAAGCAGTTATATGTAACAATTCAGTTAAGTGTAAATACAGTTTTAATGTCGAAAAACAGTTCTATTTCAAATAATTCAGTTAAGCATAAGCACACAGTTTAAATGTGAGTACAGTTTGATTGTCAAAAACATTTCTATTTTAAGCTATTCAGTTTACTCAAACAATTCAGTTTGGCATAAGTATGCTGTTAGTTCTATTTAACCCATAGATAGGGCCCTCTCAGGTGCTACCACTCCAGGCCAGGGTGGACCAGGGAGCGATAGCAATGAAGAGGTACTTCGCATTCCCCAAAGCTCCAGCACTGCTGGAACCTCACCATCAGATTTTTTTAGTGTCATATCCAGGACACTCGTTAGGGGGGTCTTACCCCTCTGCAGAGAAGCAATCGGTGTATTCTACAGCCCCAGCCGACAGAGCAAACATATTTACGAGTGTCTTTGCATATGATATATTAATTCATGGTGTGGTGGTTAACGTGTCGAACTGCGACATTGTAATTAGTGAGTTCGAACTCCAATCGCACTGTTATGTTTATTTTCGGACTAATATCCTCGAGAAAGGCTTGAACCCCCTATGGGTTAAAAAGTCCTACTACTGTTCTTCGATAAGAATGGCGTTCTTATTTTTCATCGATAGATTATCTAATTTTAATACCAGAAAGACAAGGCATAGACTTATGAATACCCGGTAGATCTTGGAGACCATTCTTAACTCAAGAGATGAGTTTAAAATTTTATTGCATTGTGCTTTCATGGAAACGGTTGAGGTGTGATTTAAAAGTATCGAGACGCAAGCTATATTTAAGACAGATATGAACAATTGTTAAATAATAGATTAACTGAATCTTTTATTTTAATATGAACTTTAAATAACCGTTTAACGGCTGAAAAATACCGTGAGTCAACTCAGCTTAATTGACAGGTAATGACCTTTAATGACAGTTGAAAGATTGACTATCATTAAAGGATTGTACAGGATTGTAACAAAAATCCTAGAAGTAAGAAGTAAGATTTTAACTGTAAATTAGCCCAAAGCTTTTTGAAAGCTCCACACCTGTTTCCATCTGTGGTTTAAAGGTCTCCTCGACTCGTAAGAAGTCGGTTATTTTACTAAAAATGAATAAAGAATGTGCTCACAGAACATAATTTTGTTATTTCCTTGCACTTAAAATTAAAGTTTTTTTATACGAAATTGTCTGCGATCATTGCAACATTTATTTGTTTTTTGTATCGAAGATGAGAAGATGAAGCTAGCGTAAAAGTTATTGTCATAGAAAATGAACAATACAACACGAGTTCGAATCCTGGAGCTGGTTGTTTCCCTTCATGTGTTAATCCCTTTTGAAATGGCATGAACCCATTTGTTCGCCTTCTTTCTGTGTGAAAAATTGTAGGACAGTCGGAGATCTCTAGTTTTATAGTAATACGAACCAATCTAGAAGAAAAACAAAAAACTTGGCATTCAAACACCCAACCATCTTGTCAGCGAGGCAAGGTAACTTGTCACTTATCCGGGATTGTAAAATTCAGGAACAATGTAACTCAGATAGATCGATAAATAGACAGAGAGAAATAATTTAAGCGCTGATAACAATGATACGATTAGATGGAGAGGAGGAGGAGGAGGAGATAGATGAAGACGTTGATTATGTCTGATTATTGCTGATTGACTATCTAGCACTATCGAGGGCAATAAAAAATGAATACGATAAAGTATTTCAACTCTTAGTCAGTATCACTCTCACTAAATCTAACAGCAAAACAATCGTTTCATCAAAACTGATTTATTCATGAAAACAAGTTTCCGTCTTCGCAAAGGAAAGACTAAAACGAATAACACAAGCTTATTGTTTTAATCAAATAATGTCTTATATATATATATATATATATATATATATATATATATATATATATTGGGTTGAATGTTCGCTAATGGTCTGAAGACCAGGGTCCAATCCAAGGTCGAGTCATACCAAAGACAAAATAGACTGAATTTAAATGTCCTCAACGTAAAAGATATCATTTAATAATAATAATAATAATAATAATAATAATAATACATTAGCATTTAGATATATGGGTCATTCTTCAAACTGGAATTGTAAAATAATTGCATCGTATTGTTGTTACAGAGTACAAGTCGACTTTTTAAACCGGAAAAATATCCATAAAAGTAGAGATCGACATATATAGCAAGGCTACAATTCAAACCTTTACCACAGATTCGTCAACCAGTGGAACTGTAGTTCTGACAATCGATATACACCACTTACCGTAACTCTAGCTGACTGGTAAAAACATTTCCAACTTAAATTTGTGTTAGGTGAACATAGTCAACAAATTGAATAAAAGATTAATGTAAGAAAGTTAAACTGTAATAGAAATGAAGTATTTTATTAAGACTATATGCACACCGTTTCCAACAACGGATAAACTGACTGTAAACATTTACCTGAATTGTATTTTAGTGGTCGACCTATGCAATAGCCAAGGTCAAACCGAGAATTTTAGCTAAAATCTTGCGGCCGACTTGCACGCCAGGTCGACTTATACGCCGAAATTTACGGTAAGTTATTACTCACAATCTAGATAAAAACAAAAATATTTACTTCGATAAATCTCTTTTGTTTCACTTACTTAAAAATAGTTCCTTGCATTAATTTGGGAAATATTTCCGTTAAGAACATCAAATTCAAGAAATAATATGAAAATATTGTTAGTAAATTTGTTTACGGTCATTTTACTAAAATAATTATTCATGTTTGATTAGATATTAGGAATTATACTTATAGATTGTTCTTCAAACAGATAAGGTAAAATAATTGCGTAGCATTCATATTTATTTAGAACTAACAATGGTATTATTGCTTAGTTTGTACTAACAATGGTATTATTGCTTAGTTTGTACTAACAATGGTATTATTAATTAGGACTTACAATGGCATTGTTGCTTAGTTTTATATTAACAATAGTATTATTGCTTAGTGTAATTGTATGACCCCAGTTATTTCCCCTAATCGAAGAGTAAGACACACCCGCTGAAATAAAGATGGCTGCCTTTCTAAGTTAAGGTTGACACAGGAGCTGAAGGCAATACCCTCCACTTACGTGTATTCTGCCTTATCCTCACATAAGCATCCCCTCTGGACAGACACACTCGAGTGCAACGCACAAGAAGTCAACTGTACTGTCAATGTGTAATGGTTCCCGCATCCTTCAACATGACTCCTTCAACCTAATGTGTATCTACAAAGGAGAGTGGAAATTATTCAAGTTCTTCGTGGTAACCTAAGAGAGATCGATAATACTAGGACTTCCATCAGTCAAAAATCTGGAACTTGTCACGATGCACTGCGTCATCTAAAAGAATCAAGCTCTGATAAACTCTGTGAAAGACTCGAAAAACATGCACCGAATCAGTTCGACCGTATAAGCAGTTTCAAAGGTGACCACCACATTGTCCCAAAACCTGACAACCATCCTGTCATCCACGCACCGAGGAAATATCCCATTCATATTAGAGAGGAGATTAAGACTGAGTTAGACGACTGGATAGAACAGGGCATTACTCGCAGAAAAACTGAATGGGTTAACAACATAGTGTATGTTCGCAAAAGTAACGGCAGACAAGGTCTGTGCTTAGACGCCAAGGATATGAACAGAGCTATTACGTGATGTCATCATAAAACTCTTACAGTGGAGAAGCTCGCACACAAACTCTCTGATTCCAAGTTTTTTTTTTTTTTTCCAAAGTGAATGCTAAAAATGGATACTGGTCGATCAAGCTCGATTCGGAATCACAGCTATTGACTACTTTCAACTTTTTTAGTTGGTATTGGTTCAGAGAATGCCTTTTAGTGATAAATGCTCATTTGACCAAAAGCAGATACACTCCATATATGACAAAAATGGAAAACGCCCTGAGCCCCCAAAAAGTGGAGGAAATCAAGATGTTACCCTGCCCGAAATGTATCACAGACCTGCAAAAACAAGTACCATCACCTACATGGGTGGGGTGTCCTCGTGATGTAATGGTTAAAGCGCTGGACTGCGGAATCGTTGTAAGTGAGTTCGAACTCCAATCGCGCTATTATGTTCACTTCCAGGCAAATACCATCGGAGAAAGGTATGGATCCTCTTATCTTCTTAGCTATAGGTTAAATAGTACCATTACTGATCTTCTAAAAGAATGGCTTCGGTATTAAATAACCTAGAAAGGTTGATATGCCATTAAACAAAGAAACCAAGCCAAATCACCTACATGGCATCTTTTATTCAGCATCTCTTTGACTTCAAATTACCAATGAGAGATCTGCTAAAAAAAAAATCTGAGTACAGGTAGATTACACCAAAGTACAGGTAGAGTACACCAAAAGTCCCTTCAAACAATCAAGGAACGGATTTGCTAAGAAATGCTGTTAACGTACTTTGATCCTAAAATACAAACTGTAAAACAGATATACGCATCCAATAAAGGCCTAAGCACGGAAAACCATAGTATTTGCATTAAAACCTCTGACGGAAACTGAGCAACGATATGCTAATATTGAACAGAAGCTCTGGGCTGTTGTTTTTTGATATGAGCCTTTCCGAACGTACATCAATGAGCATGCCTTCCAAGTAGAAAGCAATCACAATCCCCTAGAGATGATCAACCTAAGAATCTTAGTTGCAGCCCCGCCTTGCTTCCCGTGAATGCTATTACGCCTACAAGGATAGGACATAACTATTATCTATCGCCCCGGCAATGAAATGACACAAGCGGATGGTTTTTTACATGCTCCCGAACAAGTAAGCAAAAGAATCAATCGATGTGGACCTTAAAGTCAATTTTGTTCAATTTTTATTCCAAAAGATACAACAGGCAACTAATGCTGACCCAACTGTATGAACTTAGAGATATGGTCCAGCAATGTTGGCCCAAAACATTCAAAGAAAATGGCAAGAACCTGTGACCATACCGGCACTATCGGGATGAGTTAGCCATAAAAATGGGATCTTCCTCTGGGGTGAGCGAATCATTATCCCGAAATCTATGCAAGAAGAGGTACACTAGAAAATCCACTATGGCAGCCAGGGAATCGAGATGTGCAATTTAAGAGCAAAAAGCTGTGTATTCTAACACAACATCAACCAAGACATTGATGGATTCATCCAACTATGTCATGTATACCAAGAACACCCAAAATGCAGAGTACTGAGACCCTAATGCCACATTAGATCCCAGGAAGACCATGGCAAACAGTAGCCACTGACTTGTTCCACTTGGATGGATTAAATTTCATTCTCTGTCGATTATTACTTCAAATACCCCTTTGTGTAGAGGTTGAATGCCATTGGCGAACACTCCTCGCACTAGGAATTGTCATTATTGCTTTGTTATGACTAACAAAGGCATTATAGCATAGTTAGAACTAACAAATGATTTATATCTTAGGAATAACAATTACATAATTACTTAGTTAGGACTAGTAATTGCAGCTTTAGTGTTATAGTTTTTTAGGACTAAAATTTGCATTATTGCTTAGTTTTCATTAATTGTATTATTGCTTAGTTAAGACTATCAATTGCGTTATTGCTTAAGGAATTATAGAGGAATTATTGGTTAGTTTGAACTGTAACATATTGACCTCCGACCCGGCCAAGCTGTCAAATAAGAAATGCACCAGTGTAAATAACCGTTGCATCCGGTTTAAGATATCAGGGGATAACCTTGACTGTAGACGGGTTGAATTGAGTGCAGATGCGACGCTCACTGAAGCAGGTGGATGTCAAACAATTATATAACCCGGTGCTAAAGGAAGTTCGAGTTAGTTGGAGATCAGAGTTTGGAGTCAGTTGTTGCAGTTTGAGGAGTGAGAACCAGGTCCCAGGTTAAGCAGCCCCGCCGGACGAGAAAGAAGTACTGCTATAGTCAGAAGAGCTGGGGGTCAATATGTTGCAGTCTTTGTTCAGTCTCCAATTCACCTCTCACACATAACCCTTTCGTAACTCTTTCGTACCATTTCGAATAAAGTGTGAGAGGTATATTTTTCTAAAGAACTGTGTTTCGTCCGTCATTATTGTGTTGACTATGTTTCTGCATGCATATGAGTATGTTACAGAACTAACAATGACATTATTACTTAGTTTGGATTAACAATGGTATAATTATTTAGGAGTAACAAGAACATCATTGTTTTGTTGAGAAAAACAAAGCTATTGTAGGTTATAGGGGAATAAATGAGAAGTAACAAAGGACAATGATGAAAAAATAAATAACTGCAAAAGTAACAATTTCCCAGAAGGCCTATGACAGGAACTGAAATCTGCGCATGCCTAAAAAGATGAGCTTCCTGGTGCAAAAAAGATACTCTCTCTCTCTCTCTCTCTCTCTCTCTCTCTCTCTCTCTCTCTCTCTCTCTCTCTCGTAAGCTTCTACCACCTCGGCTGAGACGGGCGCACCGTTTTCTCTCTGCTACTAATAGGGAATGCATGTGCCTGCTGAGTCCCGAAATTTGCAACGCGTTGGTATGTTTAGCCGAAACTGCTACGAGACGAAGTCTCGTGGCAGTTTCGGCTAAACATACCGACTGAACACTGAGACAAATGACGGACCCTCAAACTGGCAGTTTGCCAGGCTTGAGTCCATGACATTTGTCAGACGCCTTGACTGGTCGAGCCCGACTATTTCTTCTGATTCAGGAAAATATTCCCACTACAGAATGGTCGTAAACCCCAAAATGAAATTTGGGTCTAAAGGTACCCTTGTCTTTTTCGTTCCCTCCTGAATTCCCTTACAGCTTCGACAAAGAGGATAACAAGAGAATGAGGTAAGAAGAAAAAGGAGCCAAACACAAACCTCAGAATTTCCCATCAACAGCAATTCACCACTACCAGAAAAACCCTCATGCACCCCATAATCTTAAGACGACTAATGGCATTATTGCTTAGGTAGGAGTAATAATAGTGTTATTGCTTAGGACAAACAATGGTTTTATTGCTTAGTATGGACTAATAATGGCAGCATTGGTTAGTTTGGACTAACAATAGCATTATGGTTTGGGTTTTTTTACTAACAATTGCTATGTTGTTTAGTCATGACTGATAACAATATTATTATAGCTTAGTTAGGACTAAGATCACCTTTATTGATTGGCTAGGACTAACAATGGCATTTTCACATAGTAAAGACTAACAATGGCATTATTGCTGAGTGAGGTCAAACAATTACAGTATTGCTTATTTGGTATTTACGGTGGCATTATTTCTAAGTTTGGGCTCACAATTGCATTATTGTTTAGGTAAGACTACGAATGGTATTATTGCTTATTTATGACTTACAATTGCATTAGTTCGGACTAATAATGGAAGTATTCTTACTAAGGACTTTCAATGAAATCATTTCTTAATAAGGACTAACAATGTTATTATTGCTTGATTAGGATTAACCAGGGTATTATTACTTAATTTGGACTAACAATTGTATTATTACTTTATTAGGACTAAAAATGGCATTATTGCTTTGTAAGGACTAACAAAACATTATTGCTTAATTAGGACTAACAAATCATTATTGCTTAATTAGGACTAACAATGGCATTATTACTTGGTTAGGACTAACAATAGTATTAATCCTTAGTTAGGACTAGCAATGGGATTATTGTTTAATTAGGACAACCAATGGCATAATTGCTCAGTTAGGAATAACGATAGCATTATGCTTTCTTAGGACTAACAATGGCATTATTGCTTGGTTAGGTCTTCAGATAGAGGTCATACCTTCTGTTGCTCTAGGTTATGCGGAAGGGATTCTGCTTGGGCTGGTGTATTCGTAAGAAGTGCTAGATCATCTGCATAGTCTTCTTCTTGCTTTTTGAAGTATGTAGTATAGGGAGTGTATAAATTGACATGGTGCTAATGTATCTCCTGGCAACACTCCAGCGACAATGTCGAAGGAGTCGGTATCTCTATGAAGTGAGCAAACCATTGTTTCGTGTTTTTGTAAAGCCTCATTATTGCGATAACAGTTTCTTTAGGAAGACCTTATACAAGTAGTATTTCATTTGTTTATAAAATCATTTACTTTGGAGAAACCAACGAACGGTAGTGTTGCCTCGATATTCTTTGCACGTACTCCTTCAAAGATTCGACTGATTTTAAGAACTTGCATTCAGTAGCTCTGTGTGGACACTGGATAATGTCAAGAGGTTTCACCAAAAGTGATAACCGATAAGGACGGATGGCAAGTGAGAGTTAAGGTATCATACCTTTTTCTCCGCGTCATTTTATCCGTTTCTCATCATTCTTGGGAGAGGAGCCTGTAGCGCAGGGGTTAACGAGATGAACTGCGACCTAGTAGTACGCGAGTTCAAACTCGTCTTGCTATTACGATCACTTTTGGATGATTACCCCAGAGAAATATATGAACCCTCTATCCCCCCCTTTCCAGCTATGGGTTAAATAGTACCATTACTTTTCTTCTACAAGGATGGCATTGGCATTTGATAACCCATGAATCTTGATATGCCATTAAACACAGTTGCTAGGCAACTAATCGTCACTTTTATTTATATATATGTGTGTGTGTGTGTGTGTGTGTGTGTGTGTGTGTGTGTGTGTGTGTGTGTATAAGAGATGCTTGGTTGGCCGGCTGCTGTGTTTTTGTTTTTTTGTTTTTTGCAAGAAACACACAATTTTCTTTGTGTGTGGGTGTGTGTTCCAAAGAAAATTTAGAAAATTTAGGCAGTGAAAATTTCTGCACAAATTTCCTAAAACATTATATAAAAATGAAATACATACATTCTCCTTCCAGAGAGGAGTAAGTTTAAATCACCTGCACAATTATTTTTTTGTTTAAATTGAACAGTTATATTAATAAATCTTGTCTTCAACTCGCCATTCCACTGTATTTATTAAATATTTCTCTACTACGAGAAAATTTTGACTCCCTACGAATTGCCGATTTATAATTCTTGGGACTTATACGTTACTGTTAAGTAGAAAAACAATGAAGCAAACGACTGAAATTAGCTCTTATCTGGATAGTGAATATATAAGTACTGCATATATTAAAGTACAATATATATATATATATATATATATATATATATATGCCGCTAAAAAAAATTTAATCAGTAAAGTACAGTGGTTTATGCACAATACAAGCTCACTACAAAAAGTCGTGAGTCTTTATTCTATTTTATTCTATTTCATGTATATATATATATGTGTGTGTGTGTGTGTGTGTGTATTACATAGTAGTGTCGGTGAACCTGGGTTTCAGACACAAGCACAGGGTCAGAGATACTTCCATGTATAATATATATATAGGTGTGCATGTGCGTGTGCGTGTGTGTAAAAGCGCTTTCATTGATAATGCGAACTATTTAACAATACACCAATATTTGGTCCTCCATAAACTCACCAAGTGAGCTAGCAAGAACCATAACCCTCTTATATATATATATATATATATAAGTTTTATTATTGGGAAAAAAAGCTTATATATATATATATATATGTATGTATATAAAAGCTTTATTGTTGATAGTCTCGGATATATATATATATATATATATATATATAAAAGCTTTATTGTTGATAGTCTCGGATATATATATATATATATATATATATCATCATCATCATCATCATCATGTCGCGCCGCCTGCGCGGATATCCCTGACCGTCTCTCGCCATTTCTCCCTATCATTCATCGCCTCCGGCAGGTCTTCAGGGTTACATCCCGTGTCCTCACATAGCTGCTGTATGTAAGTTCGTGCTGGTCGTCCCACTCTTGCACATCCATGTGTGGGGGTCCACAGGAGTACATCGCTTATGAGCTCGTCCTTGCTTCTCCAGCAGTGTCCTGCGTGTCTGGTTCGTCGAACTTGTATAGTTTTTGTGATGGGGGGCAAGTGTCCGTATAGTTGGAGTCTCGTGGGGTGTTGTCGCCAGGACTTGTTTAATACTGCTCTCAACATTCTTGTATAATTTCCGTCCAGCCTCCTCTCCAGCCGCTTCGTAAGCGTCCATGTGGTGCATCCATATAGCAGTATCGACACAACCACTGCCTGGAAGAAACTGCGTTTCATTTTATCAGTTAGGTCCGACTTCCATATGATCGAGAGCCTATCGATAGCTGTCCATGCCTTCGTCAGTCGTGTGTCGATGTCTTTCTCGGTTGATGAGACGCTGCTTCCTAGGTAGGTGAATTTGTCGACTAGTTTCAGAGAGGCTCCGTCTAGTGTGTCAATGTTGCCCGTTTATAATTCCGAGATTTCCAACAATAAAACTTATTTATGTATATATAAAGAGAGAGTGAGTGAGTGTAAGAGCTAGCCTGAACAAATTGTTGCGCTGGTTTGAGAGTCGCTCAGCTCAACTAAATTTGACACCCTCCTCCTTTCCAAATTTATCATAACCCATGAAAATGGATCACATATGCCGAATTTTTCTTGCGTGACTTGTGGCTCTATGCCTGGCACTTTTGTCGTTCTCTCAGCTTGATTTGTTTTTACATATCTCGTGAAATGTTGGGATGGGAGATAACCTAGCTTTTACATTTATGCGTAAAGTTATTTCCCTTATCTCATATTAAGCCATAAACACTTAACACTATCTATATTCATCGGTGCCTCACATAGTGTCTTTGTTAACGAGCAAGTGTAGTTGATCATTGTCCGTGAGTTCAATCCCCACCGGGTACTTTATACTTCTACTCTTAAGACAAAGTTATCTAAGATTAATAAATAATTACATATGTATTCTATTAGACCTCTCCGTGCAAGCAAGAGGCGACACGAGGTCTATTTTTAAGCGGAGGTTAGCAAGTTTTAATTTAGAGTTTTCCTTCTCCTTAGCAGCTAACAATACCAAGGTTAAAGAACCCAGTTTTCACTGCTGTTTACACATAGCTAGAAGGAGAATATCATTCCAAAGGTATAAGCGCTATATGAAACTGCATAGCAATGGGGATATTATTATTATTATTATTATTAAGGTTTTAGGTTTAGGTTGGTTTTACGTTGGTTATGTTGGTATTACGTTGGTTGCGTTGATATTACGTTGGTTGCGTTGGTATTACGTTGGTTGTTATCCTCTCGCTAAATGTTGATGGAAAATAAAGGTGGTGGAGAAGAACGAAGACGTCGTTAGGTTTTGTATGAAGGTTTAAATGGCAGCATGAAGTAAGGGGTCTCGAAGGAAGGAAAGAAGGTAGGAAGTTGTTATCGTGTATCATCTAATTTATTTTCAACTAGGATCCCTTGGTCTAGAAGAATAGACGCAAGGGGTCCCTAAACTAGATGGCTCTCCTCATAGTGTACGATGCTGCTGCCGCTATTCAAAAGCAGGCGGTAAGACGTCCGTTCCTATTGAAGATTTCTGAGGAAGAGCGTGTTTCGCAGGCCTTCTTCAATTTTTGGTGCTGCTAGAAAAGATGGTTCGGGCTGAATAGGATTAGTCATCCTGATTGGATGAAAATATTCGGCGACTTTAACGGTCAAATTAGATTACGTGCCAAACAAAAATACAAGGTTCTTTCTGCTACAACTGCAAACAGCCTCATCCAGGATTTGAACTCGTGAACGAAATGGACACGGCCACCTGATAATCATTACACTACGTGCGCCTCCATACTCGTAATGCCGAATATACAAGAATAAAGAATGACTTCGGGTAATGAACGACTCGACAAAAAATATTTCTTTAACATCCAATCACATCAAGAAAGAACATCCAAACATTTATATTTTCAAAACCCCTGTAATATAGTCAGAATTAATGCTATACTGTAAATGTAAAATAATTGAGATTTTAATTAATTTAGATGTCATTCTTATTTATCTAAACTTTGAATTTAAAACCGAATTGCAAAATTTCATTTGTAATCTAGGATTTAAAATAAGAATAGTCATTTGTTTATAAGTTGATACAAAGGAATGTAAAACATACATTAATAAACGTTTGTTTGCGAATTCAAAATCTTGAAGAAATTCTTGGAATGGAAAATACCCAAAGATAAACAATTGTTTAGTATCAGCGGATATTTGTGTCTAGGAATGGTAGGGGTATATATATATATATATATATATACATATAAGAATTCGTCCGTAGTAGGTAGAGTGTTTGCCAATGGTCCGGGAGACCTGGGTTCAATTTCAACTCGTGTCATACCAAAAACTTTAAAAATGGTACTTGATACTTCCTTGCTTAACACTTAGATTTATAATTTGCGAATCAAGGGTAAAGTGGGGCAATCCAAGGAAAGGAGTTACGCCCTCCCCTACACCTCAGTGTAGTAGCTATTGGAAAGGGAGCCTTCTGGTCGCCCTCGACTACGGTCGCTAAAAACAACAATATATATAGAGGGACGAATTCTTAAAGAAGGGAGGAGACACGAAGGGGACGACGAAAGCAGCAGTCACACGGAACAATCACATTCACAAAAACGCAGAAAAATTACAAAAGTCTTCTATTGTCTCACTTTCGTCTCTCGTCCGCATACTATCAGTGTCTCTCCTGCTGGTACAAGTCTCTCTCTCTCTCTCTCTCTCTCTCTCTCTCTCTCTCTCTCTCTCTCTCTCTTGGGTTGACTGCTAGAAACGGATTCCACCTAGAAATAAATGTCGTACATATAAAAACAAACGGAAGTGTTTTGTATTTTGTCATTGAGATTACCACGGTCAAGCTGATAATTTAAGGGCTATCATTATAACCCTCTCAGTATAACCGTAACGCTACACAAATAAATATCATTATCTAGAACTTGATGTAACTCACCATGCTTACTTGGATATTCCAAACACAGCTAAACCTCAGCCACTTATACTCAATAATAATAATTATATAATTATTTCGTATGTAATTGATTAAGCACGCTTGGAATTTTTTTTTACTAAAACAAAGCTAATGATTTACTTTGCGTAAAAAAATATTATTCGACATTATCTCGAGAGTTGTAAACAATGCTTAACCAAGATAATGTCTCAACAAAGATTTTTTTTTATAAAGATGATGAAGTTTTTACGTATTCTTTTTTTACTAATTATGATATTTATAGATATATTCATAAGTTTTATAAATAGTAAACAATGTTAAGTAAAAACTTCATAATCCTAACGAATAAACTTTACTAATAATCTTTGTTTGGGTATAGACTATATAATTATATATTAGGTATAGACTGTATTATTATATATTCTTATTGTTGTTATATATTAAACTAAATTATTCTTTACTAATAACCTTTTTTTAGATATAGAGTATATTATTATATATTATAGACTATGTGGGAACACTTTGAATCAAAGTTACGACAATGTAAGGCATAGAAATGAAGTAAACTGTAGAATATAATTCAAAGTATATTGTACAAAATATAATTCGGGAAATTTTATATATATATATATATATATATATATATATATATATATATATATATATATATATATAAGCTTCAAAAAGTAGGCTTTAACGTTTCAAAAACATATCTCGAGTAATGAAAGACCCCATTTTTTAAATGAAAAATAGGTCTTAAAAAGTTGAATATTGTACAAGTATATACCTTAGTAGCTAATTATTGGATAACATTAGATCCTTTTCTAAAAATTTTTTTTTTTTAATTAATAAGGGTTTCATATTAGGATTTTGAATGCCATTTCATTTAATACGGTTAGTACCATATGAATGATGGTCTGAGCCTTGCGTGAAAAAGCAACCGAAATCAATATGAAATAACTTCAAATAAAAAATGAATAATGAATATTCACACTTGTATTTGGTTCGGTTTGGTTTTATGGCATATCAACTATTGTAGGTTATTTAATGCAATATCCTTTTTATAGATATATATCAAATATATGATTTCTAAACACATTTTGCGGACAAGATTTTTAAACGAGCTCGTGCTCACTTTTTTATTCTTTTTTTGCTCATGGTAAAATTGTTTCACTTATTTTTATCTAATACAAATAATTCCATTGACTATTAATCATTTGTTTGCACAGAGTTAAATGATCAAACAGTTCTATTTCAAACAATTCAATTTAACATGTCAACAAAGTTAAATGTTTGTTTGTTTAGTTGGCTGGTTTGGTTTTACGGCGTATCCAATATTTTACACATATAAATAGTTCGATTTCAAACAATTCCGTTTAATAGAGTAAGTAAAGTTGGCGACCGTAGTCGAGAGTGACCCGAAAGCTCCCTTTTAGATAGCTACTACACCAAGGTGTAGGGGAGGGCGCTTACTCCTTTCCCTGGATTGTTCCACTTTACCCTTTACCTTATAATGCTGAGAGTTAAGCAAGGTAGCATCAAGTACCATTTTTTGAGTCTTTGGTATGACTCGAGCTGGGATTGAACCCAGGTTTCCCGGGCCATTGGCGAACACGCTAACCATCACGTCAATGTCCGTTGTATATAAGTTCTCAATTTAAATGTCAAAAACAGTTTCATTTCAAACAATTCAGTTTAACATAAATACATAGTTTAAATATCAAAAACAGTTCTGTTTCAAACAATTCAGTTTAGCATAAGAACACTGTTTAGTTCTATTTGACCCATAGATAGGAGCCTATCAGGTGCTACCACTCCGGGCCAGGGTGGATCTGGGAGTGATGACCATGAATAGTACTCTGCATTCCCCAGAACTCTAGCATTACTGAAGCCTCACTATCAAATTGACTAGTGTCATTTACAGGACACTCGTTGGGGTGAGGTCTTACTCCACTGCAAAGATGCAGTCGGTGTATTTTGCAGCCCCAGCCGACTTGGCTAAGTATATTTAATAATTAATGTAAAAATTTTCAGGATTTTACATTATAACATGATAGAACTGTTTGATATTTAAATCCTATGCAAAAAAATGACTTGTGTTTTATTGAATTGTTTGATATAGAACTGTTTGATCATTTATCTGTTTGTAAACAAATAACTTTTTAATTGTTTTGGTTTGGTTTGGTTTGGTTTGGTTTTATGGCATATCAACCGTTGTAGGTTATTTAATACCAAATCCATTTCATACATATAAACAATCCTATTTCGACTAATTTAGTTTAACAAAAGTATACAGTTTTAATGACAAAGTAGTTCTATTTCAAACAATTCAATTTAGTATGAGTACACTGTTTAGTTGTATTTGACCCATAGATAGGACCCATAGATATCCAGGACATTTGTTGGAGAAGTACTTGGAACTATTTAACTTTGTTGACTTATGTTCACAAATTATGTATAACTAATGTATATGTATAAACCTACAATGGTTGATATGCCATAAAACTAAACCAATACATTCAAAGATTAAAACAATACGGCTGAACGAGTTATAAACAAGAAAGATAACTTTCTTTGGCTATATTTGAGTTACCTCCCTTAATAAAAGTCAAACTTAGTATTTTTCTTACGAATTAGTGCAATTTTATTTTAGATATTTTGATTAAGAAAATATGAATAAATCTCATTCATTCACCATTAAGAATAGACTCTCCATCCAATATTACAGCATAATATCTATAAACATATTCAAAAAAGTGCACAGAACTTATTCGTTCATCATAAATAATGCACTAACTGTATCCCCTTGCAAAGGGCTAAGACTCCTTACCTAGCCAATGGCACCCTGGGTATGACACTTAACTGCATCTGATGGTGAGGTTCCAGTTCTGTATCTCTGGGGACTGTGGAGTAGCCTTTAGTTACTATTATTCCCAGGCCTACGGAGGAGTAATACCAATTAGGGTCCATCTATATGTCAAATGTCCAGTATAAATAATACCGGACATTGGCATAATGGTTAGAGTATTCGCCAATGGCCCGGGAGACCTGGGTTCAAACCCAGCTCGAGTCATACCAAAGACTCAAAAATGGTACTTGATGCTACCTTGCTTAACACTCAGCAATCTTAGGTAAGGATCATGGATAAAGTGGAGCAATCCAGGGAATAGAGTAGCGCCCTCCCCTACAGCTTGGTGTAGTAGCTGTCGAAAAGGGAGCCTTCGGGTCACCCTCGACTAAGGACGCCAACTTTACTATATGTCAAATAGATGTCTAAAAATTATTTGTAATCGATAGGAATACTCGATATTATATAACCTTGCGCAAAAAACGTAAGAAACTACACAAAAATGTAAATATAAATTTCCAATGAATGCAATTCTCTAACCTCTAGGTATAAGATAAGCCTAGACAGGTTGACATGCTGTTAAAATCAATCAATAAATCATTCAATTAATCAGAAAAACATATTGCTAAATGAAAAACTTCTTTGACATTATTTAGCAAAATTAGATTGTCGTTTACAAGTCGACCTTTGAAACCGAAAAAATAAAAATCTTTACAAAAGTTAGAGTCGACTTATACGGCAGGAGTAAAACTGAAACCTTTACCACAGAGTGGTCAACCAACTGGAATAGTACTCTCAGCAATTGATATGCACCATTTACCGTAACTTCAGCTGACTGTTACAAAGATTTCCAACTTAAACTCATGTTTGGTAAACATCTATAACAAATTTACACTGAGGTTAACATAAAGTAATAAGACTCAAATACAAATTAAGTATTATACTAACACAATATCACACTCCGTTTCTGACAGCAGATGCACTGACTGCAAACACTGACAAGAATGTCATAGTACCTAGGCGGTCAGTCGGACAACTACGATATGTTGTTTATCTGCGCACTATCAATATACTTCTATAGTGAATTCATATGAATAGAAGCTCTGTGTTAAACTTTATATATTTTATATATGGCAAATGTAATTCTGATTTCAGAAAAAAAATTACGTATACCAATACTGCATAAGTAATGACAGTTTAATGAAACGTAATAGTAGTTTACTGAATATACTAAAATTGACATTGTTATATGACACAACATTTTAAATAAACGTTACTTGAAGGTTATTTTATTGACTATCAAAACCTTGATTTTATAAGAAGCCGGTTGTAAGTTTCGGGGCCGACCTATACAGCAGATATAGGTCTAACCCAGAATATTGAGATAAATATTTTGAGATCGACTTATACGTCAGATCGTCTTGTACGACACAATTTTCGATATAGTGAACATTTTCCTTTTTAAGAAGAGGAGTTATATTGAGAATTGAATTACCAAGACTGGTTGATTTGGGGTCACTTCTGTGCGATGTGAATTGATGGCTCAGTGGTAGAGTTTCTGCTCTGTGTTCTCTAGTCACTGGTTCGATCTGCAATGGGGGGATCATGGTGTACACTGCTGATGAGACCTAATAAGGTCGAAACAGCTGTCCAGTGTTTCCGTATGTCGTGCGCAAGTGTTCGCTGGATTTTCTGGTAATTTAATTCACAATTTTCACAAGTTTTGTTTAAACACAGTTAAATGTAAAAACAGTTCTATTTCAGACAATTCGGTTTCGCGTAATTGCACTGTTTATTTAGATCTATTTGATGCATAGATAGGACCCTAACAAATTCTACCACTCCTGGCTTGAGTGGACCTGGGAGCGATTTGAATTAAGGAGTACTCTGATTTTCCCAAAGCACCAGCATTACTGAAGCCTCACCATTAAATTTTTTAATGTCATATATCAGGACACTCCTCGAGGGAATCTTACCCCTCAGCAGAGATGCAGTCGGTTTATTCTTCGGTTCCAGTCAACTGGCCAACATTCTAGCCGTAGTCTGGTTAGTTTCAATTCTTCCTCTGATTTTCAATTCCTCCAGTCTCCTTTCCAAGTTTTTGGGAACCGTTCCAAAAGCATCGACTACTATTGATATCACTACGATCCTCATGTTCGACAGCTTTTTCAGCTCTCTAGCAAGATCCAAATATTTGTTTATCCTTTCGTTTTTGATTTTTTTTAAATTTTCACTCAGTGATCTGCTTGAACGACAAAATCCACAACATGACAGGGTTTTTTTTTCCCTTGTTAATTAACTCAATGTCAGATCATCAAGCCAGAATTAAATGATCGATTTGTATCTCAGAATCCAAAAAAAATTTAAGTATCTCATGTGATTCCAAGACCATTGGCGAATTAGTTATAAGAATTAATCGAGGAAAATTACTGAAACAAAAAGAGTTGAAATACACTTTCTTTTATGCTGAAATATGTGGAAAAATGTATGAATATTTCTTAAATGTTATAATTTTCATAATAAATTGATCTGGATTAATCAGTATGGTAAACTTTTTATTTCTTGTAGAATTCCCAGTAAATCCCCATTGCCACCCAGTATTGTATTCTTTTTGTATTCTTTTTGTGCCATATTGCTGCATTCGTTTAACACGTGATTAACTGTTTCATCTCTGTCACCACATAACCAATATTGCCTTTGTCCACAATATCACCCAACTGTGATAACAATTAAATTCCGATAAAAAAACATACTTTGTACCGTGAAAACATCCCATTTATCTATCAAACTGATTCATTGTGAAACAATGGAATTGCGGAGGTGTTTAATCATCTCCACATGGCAGTCTGATGCATCAGCATAAAACATAGCAATGGTTATCACTTTATCTAAAGTGTATAACTCAAATAAAAATTTCACTGTGATGTATTGCTTTGCAAAACATAATGAACATTCTATCAATATGCAGATTTCATGAATTATTGAACACGTCTAATATCTTTAACTTTATAGAATCAAGTGTATATTACTTCCTGACAAAAAAAAATGCACTGCAAGAGCAAAATAATTGATTAAATTTAGTCACATATCTGTTTAGAATTGGTTTCAATTCTGATACTTTCCTGTACTTTGACACACATACACATACTGATCAAATTTAAGCTTACATTTTCTGAATAGATGCAGTGATAACAGCATATTCCTAACCCATATAAGAATCATTTCGATTTCAGATGTTCTGTCGAAAGTATTACGTATGGTTCTTCTTATTCCGACTCTACTTGATCGGCAGTCGAGTCTAATTTGACCTGACATATGAGCAATATAATCAAGTGTGTTTTTATCCACACACACACATACCCACGAGAAGATCGATATAAGAAGATATGTATCCCTATTTTTATCGAAGATTTTAATCAAACAATCGACGGCAGCTTTGAGCTTCGTCCACAGATTAATTTTTAAAAACTCTCTTACTGTTACTTGTATCAGTAAGAGAGTAAACTGACAAATATCAGTAAACATTAGAGAGTAAGCTGTCAAGTAACAGTAAAATTAAGAGAGTAAACTGACAAATATCAGTAAACATTAGAGAGTAAGCTGTCAAGTACCAATACCAATAAGAGAGTATGCTGTAATACTGAGAGAGTAAGCTTAAAAGTTACAGTAACAGGAAGAGATTAGGTTGACAAGTATCTTTAACAGTAGGGGATTTTTTTTTTGTTTTTTTTTGGGGGGGGTTATGGCATATCAAATTTTGTAGGTTATTTAACGCCAAATCCATTTTTATCCAAATAGTCAGTTCTATTTCAAACAATTCTGTTTAGCATGAGTACACAGTTTAATTGTCAAAAATATTTCTATTTTAAGCTATTCAGTTTAGTCAAACAGTTCTAATTCAGCTTACTAAGTTTAGTATAAGTACAGATTTTGTTTACACCCTGTTAAATGTTTCAATGTCAAAAACATTTCCATTTGAAATAATTCAGTTTAGCATAAGCACGCAGTTTAAATGTAAGTACAGTTTAATTGTCAAAAACATTTTTATTTCAAGCTACTCCGTTTAGTCAAACAGTTCTATTTCAAATAATTTAGTTTAGCATAAGTATGCAGTTAATTCTATTTAACCCATAGATAGGGTCCTATCAGGTGCTACTGTTCTGGGTCAGAGTGGAAGCAATGGAAATGAAGGGGTACTCCACATTCCCCCAAGCTACAGCATCACAGGGACCTCACCATCAGATTGTTTAGTGTCATATCTTGGACACTCATTGGGGATGTCTTAACTTTCTGCAGAGGTGCAGTCGGTATATTCTACAGCCCCAGCCGACAGTAGTGGGGTAAGCTGTCAAATAAAAGTAGAAATAAGAGAGTAAGCTGAAAATTATCAGTAACAGTAAGAATATAAGCTGTCAAATAAAAGTAACAATGAGAGAGTTATCTGACAAGTAATAGTAATAGTGAGGGAGTCAGCTGACAAGTATCCGTGCAACCCACAGCAACTAAAAGATTTCACAGGGGCACATGAGCACAGAGATTGAATCCTGGTCACCACTAACGAGCTGCTCTCCTCTACAGTCACAGCAATCAACCAATGTCGTCCTACGGGTTTGCCTCATTTACGGACGTTTCTGCTCGCCGGCCCAATTAATGGACTTTGTTGTCTCAGTCATATTCTCCGCCCAGCTATTGATCCAAGTCGGTCAGTCCAGTCAATATCCGCGTGCAGGTTACATAAAAAGCAGACCTCAACAAAAGAAAGGAACATGGTTCAATGAGAAGAATCCCTTAGTTATGTATTTTGGTTTATAACATCGGTTATATATCTAGTATGTTACATCGTTTCTTTCTTCTTTTTTTTTTTTTTGTATTTTATGTAAATTGAGACAACCAAGTTTCTTGTCAATATTTTTATCTTCCATTTCTTGACTATACCCAGTTCTCCCACTATTACAGCCACGTTGTATATAATCTTGCAGCAAGCCAAGTTCTCAGCTGTCAGGAGTCTGGTACAAGGGTTAGGCTTAGGTGGACTCAATATATCGCGGATTCTGCTGGCATCTCTAAGCCATTCTCTTCTTTCACTACTTTACTATCAGCGAGCTAAGTTCTCAGCTATCAGGAACCACAATAAGAGAATAGTACAATGTCTGGGCTTAGGAAGACTCAAAATATCGTATATTCTGTTGGCTTTCCCTTCTGTTGCTTTTCCCTTCTTTTTCCACTTTTCTAGCAGTAAGCTTGTTATCTAATGACTGTTGACATGGACTTTGGGTTCGTTCCTGGTGACCCCGTGTGCTTTAACAAGCTGTCACGTTGTGGTTAGTAAACAGGGGGATTGCAGTGCATCGGGGTAGGCCGGTCGAACAGGTGTGTAACCGGAAGGAGACCATGGGATATGAGAACCACGCGGTCAGATTTAGACAGTAAGGCCAGTCAGAATCGAGTCGAGCCAGGGATACGCAGCGGATCAGAGACATCTCTGACGTCTCTAACGATACGACTTTGAATGGGGTGCAATCGTTAGCACCCACTGGCTCCGGGAAGAAGATATGGGGCAAGAAGTCCCTTATCTGACTATATGTCTCTCCATCTATCTCTCAAACTTACAAAAAACTGTGTGCCCCTTTCGAGGATGAAATGAGAGAGATATATTTTTATAAAGAAGTGTGTTTCGTTCGTTCATTGAAGTTCGTTTATTATCTTCGATTATGTTCTTGGTTGGGTCTATGAGAAGTATACAAGTTAAGTTCTCATCTATCGGGAGTTTCAGTACTTCTTTTCAGTGATGCTCATAGTGCTCTCACTAAGGAGAGGAGCATTTAAGGAAAAGTGCAATTTTTTTTTTGTATTTTATGTAAATTGAGACAACCAAGTTTCTTGTCAATATTTTTATCTTCCATTTCTTGACCATACCCAGTTCTCCCACTATTACAGCCACGTTGTATATTTTAAGATGAAACATTTTCTCAATTTCTATTTACAAACCATTGTATGTACTAATTAAATGTATTATTTGACTGATATATTATTATCTGTTGGCAATGATATATAAATTAGAAATCATGTTTTCTTTTATACTTCTTAACCTTATACTTCTTAACTTCTTATCTGGTCTATTGCTCTTTATTTTTCTATCAGTTTGGATTGCAAAGTTCCATAGAATTCTAGCTTCTTTAGCTTCTGTTATTGGTTCTTGTTGGTGTTGATACCGTTATCCTTTATTTTTTTATTTATTAGTTTTTCTTTTCTTCGGCGTTTTTATATTATTTTTTTATTATTTATTTGTTCATTAATTTTCATTAGTTTTTATTTTATTTTTACTTATCTATTTTATATTTCTTCTCTATTTTTCATTTTTGTTCTTATATTATTGTTATGTTTTGACCTTCGACCCGGCCCAAAGAAATGCTATTCCAAGGTGATGCACCGGAAGGAAGTGACACATTCCAATGGCCAGTAATCGAAGGAGATCGCGTGGGCGGATTAAGGCTTATAATATGGGACAAGGTGAAGGTCCCACTATGCCAATACAGACTGATGCACCGGAAGAGAGTGACCTCTGAACTGCATGACAGTTATTTCCGCTTAATGACGATTAAACATTCGATTTCAAAGATCCAGTGGCGATCGTGTGGGCGTTGAATTATTATTTAACTCAGTTGAGTTCGAGTCCAAGAAGCAGTTGCCAGTAGGGTTCCAGACAGCTAGAGACCAGATGTGGTAGGGAAAGCCACACCCGACCGAGAGGGCCCTCAGGAACCCCGATTGAGTGGATCCCAGCATCAGGAGAACAAGAAAGATACAACGTGACGGTCATAACAGTGGGGTCAAAATGTTACAGTTTATGTTCGGTCTCAGCTCCCTCTCACACGCAAACCTTGAACAACCCTTTCGAACCCTTGCAATAAAGTGAGAGGTACATATTTTTGTAAAGAAGTCTTCATGCGTCTTCCTTCTTGCGTCTTTGTCATTGCGTCTGTCTTAATTATTGTGTCGTTATGATACGGAACATGACAATATAACATTATTTTTTATAAAGAAATTTTCTAATCATCTATTCATTTTCATTATTCTATCGTTTCTATATTATAATTCTTTATAACATTTTGATTAAGACTTTTTGTGAACGTTGAGTGTAAAGTTCTATTTCAAATGTGTCAGTTTAGAATAACTACACAGATTAAATGTCAGAAACGATTCCATTTCAAACAATTTAGTCTAGCATAAGTACTCAGTTTAGTACTTTTTGACCCATAGATAGGACCCTATAAATTGTTACCACTCCGGGCCCGAGTTGATCTGGGAGCGATGACAATAAATGGGCACTCCGCATTCCCCAAAGCTCCAGCATGACTGGAGCCTCACTATTTGATTGTTTAGTGTTATATCTTGGACACTCGTTGAGAGAGTTTTACCCCTCTCCAGAGATAGAATTGGTGTATTCTGTAGCCCCAGCTGACTGGGCCAATTACCATTTGTGGTTTGGGCGCTTTGAACAGTCTCAAAATTCTTGGAAGAAAAACAGGAAGAATTGGAAATTGAAGGAGAAGCTAAGATCATCATTGGTGAGGTCAGACAGAATACTGAAAAGAGTCCTGTAGACCTTAGAAGACTTGCTGTCACTTAGACTTCTGTGAAACACCACTAGCGTTAACTGGTGTTAATAATTCGCAAAGAGTGATAATAATAATAATAATAATAATAATAATAATAATAGATCAGCCTGGAAAAGATAAACTAAGCTTCGTGGTGTGTTTTTTCGAGAAGAAAATCGGGGTTAGTAAAATTTGTCTTTAATCTAAAATGCATAATAGATTTCGTTGCTCGTGAAATCTTTTGATGAATATTTGTGATTTAAATGAGTGCATTTTCCCCAAAAATCTTTTCAGCTAAACTATTTCGAGATCACGAATTAGATTTATCTAAATTTTCCGCGCAAAATTGTATATGGCTTTGGGATATGTTCTCTCGATAGATGAAAATATATGTACCTGATATAATCTGAAAGAGTTAATTAATAACAATTACCATCCACAATGAAATCGGAAAAACATATATGGAGCCTACTCTTTAGTATGAAAGGACCAGCCTTAGAGGAAACAAAGTCTCAAATTAGGACAGTTAATATAAAACCAAACGGGTGATACCGGAACACCTGGGATTTGCTCAGGTACTTATTGTGAGAAGTAAAGTTTAAAAACAGCAGATTAGAGGACGTTAACTAATTCAAAACTGAAGTATTTATCTATTAAGTTTTTTGTTCGTTTGTGACCCGCAGTTCATGAACATTTACCAGTTCTCGGTCATATCTGTGTCAGGCGCGCAGATAATAAACAACCCCTGGGTCTGGTATAGCCAGAATATATAACCCATGAAAAATGATAAATCGAAACATAAAACAATATGGGACCCAGACGACAGGTTTAGGTGTCATGATCAGCAGGTGTTCCTTTGATAGCCAACATGGGGTACTCTATCAGCATCCTACGAATGTTGGCTGTTCTTCTTCCAGGTACACAAATAATTCTTTTTTCAGGTACACAAACGATGAACAAATCGACCACTCACACCAGAGACCACGGCATAGAAAATGGACTGGGGAAGATAACAAACTAGCATTATACAGTTATTTTAGAAGCAACTTAGCAAAAAGAGGGTGTAGAAAAAGAATGATAGAAATCTGGACAGAATTTGGTAGATTTAAGGTAATAAACCAAAGGCTAGCTGACCAGTTTAGGACATTAAAAAGAATGGTTGGTTTTATGACCTTGAAATACTAGAAATCCACCAACAAATATATAAACAAATATATCAACAAACCCTTAACATAGTGACCGATACAATAGATACAGGAAAGCCAGAAACCCCGAGTCAAACACTATATGACAATGAGTCATGCACCGCAAACATACAAACGCAAACACTGACCCAAAAGGAAAAAACTAATATTGATACCATTAGAAGAATGATGTCTGAAAATAAAACCACATTGCATTCTCTCAGGAACCAAGACAGGAGAACAGTTAAGCCCGAAATAGAGAAAGCGAACGACTTATTGACAAATATCTCCACAAACGACATCACGGAGTTAAACGATTTAATATACGCAGGAGCAAAATAAGTCTGTGAAAAAATCGGGGTTCCCCTTTAAGACCAAGGACAGAAAGTCAAAATCCGGGTGGGAACTTAGACTTAAAACACAGATAAAAAATAGACTACGACGACAAGCAAGAATACTTAAACGGATCATTAAGAAATATTCGGACGAAACTGAAAAAGCACAGCAACTAGAACTCAAAAAGGCTTGAAGAGACCAACCAAAAAATCCTAGCGAAAGAAGAAGGAAGACTAAAAAGATACCAAGACAAGACCAAACAATAGAGACAAAACAGGACGTTCCAAAACAACGAAAAAATTTTACCAACAATTAGGGGGAGAATGAGCGAAGCCCTATCAACAACCGGAAGCGAGAGAGGCCAAAAGATTTTGGAGAAAATATGGGAACGGAAAAATCATAACAAAAAAGCCGAATGAATAAACAATATGGAAAGTTGAGAATACTTGAAGAAGGTCCTCAGGTGAACATACACCCCGACGGCCTCAAAGTACCATGGCCTTGATGGCATACACGGATTTTGGTTTAAAAATTCACCTCCTTACACGACAGGGTTGCTACGAAAATGAATACCTGCATACAGAAAACTGAGATACCCGAATGGATGACCAAAGGAAAGACCACGCTAATCCAAAAAGACCCCCTCAAAGGAACCGCCCCAAACAACTATAACGTGCCTACCGATGATGTGAAAAATACAAACGGCACAAATTAGGAAGATTTAGTACTCACTGATAAACCGTGGAATCTTTCCCGAGGAACAGAAAGGATGCTGCAAGAGAACCAGAGGCACAGAGGATCTAGTATATATAGATCAACACATCCTCCACGAAAGTAAACTGAGACGGAAAAATCTAGCTATGGCCTGTATTGACCACAAAACGGCTTACGATATGGTTCCCCAAAGCTGGATAAAACATTTTTTCAAAATGTATAAAATACAGTTTATCGAGAAGACCACGCAAACTTGCAGAGAGGAATTGACAGCAGGAGGAAAAAGCTTAACAGAGGTAAAGATCCAAAGAGGCATATTCCAGGGAGATGCACTATCACCATTACTATTTGTGATAGCTATGATACCATTCAACACCATCCTTAGGAAATGGACAGCTGGTTACAAACCCAGTAAATCACAGGAAAATATCAACCACTTGAAGTACATGGACGACAACAGACTGTTTGCCGAAAACGAAAAAGAATTAAAAACCCTTAATACAAACTGTGAGAATATACAGTCAAGATATAGGAATGGAATTTAGCATAAGAAAATGCGCCATGCTAGTCATAAAAAGTGGCAAACTATACATGACGGAAGGAGTCGAACGACCAAATCAAGTAGTAATCAGAACGCTCGGAGAAAAGGAAACCTACAAATACATGGGGATATTGGAAGCTGGCACCATCAAGCAAGTGGAAATGAAAGAAAAAATTTTTAAAAGAGTATCTCAGAAGAACCAGAAAATTACTCGAGACCCTAGAGCAGAAACCTTGTGGAAAGGGATAAATAACTGGGTTGTCCCCACTCGGGACCATTCTTGAAGTGGACCAGAGAAGAACTTAAGCAAATGGACCAGAGAACACGAAAACTAATGCATAAAGCATTGCATCCGGGAGATGACGTTGACAGACTCTATGTGTCGAGAAGAGAAGGAGGAAGAAGACTTACCAGAATTGAAGATAGCGTTGACGTATCGATAAAACGACTCGAAAACTACATAGAAAAGCGCGAAGGAAGACTGATTACAGCCACCAGAAACAATTCTACGACACAAGGACCAGCGGAACGACAATAACCAGAAAACAAAAGCGGGAAGAAAAACAACTCTATAGAAATTTTAAGCGACTAACAAGCGACATCTCATACGAGAAAACGTAGACGTGACAAAGAAAAAGAAACCTTAAGAGAGAAACTGAATCTCTTCTAATAGCAGCACAAAACAACACCATAAGGTCTAAACATATCAAAGCAAGAATAGATAAGATGCAACAAAACTGTAGATGTAGGTTGTGTTGTGACAGAGACGAAAGGATCAATCACATAATAAGCGAATGCGGCAAATTAGCATAGAAGGAGTATAAGACTAGGCACGAATGGGTGGACAAGGTGATCCACTGGGAATTGTGCAAAAATTTGAAATTTGACCAAACGAACAAATGGTATGTGCACAAACCAGAATCTGCCCTAAAGAATGACACACACAAACTCCTCTGGGATTTTGAGATACAAACGGGTCACCTAATCTTGGCCAGACGACCAGACCGTATAATAATCACCGAAAAGAGAGAACTTGGAGGATTGTAGATTTTGCTATCCCGGCTGACCACATAGTTGAGTGGAAAAAATGCCAGAAGAGGAATAAGTACCTGGACCTTGTTAGGGAATTGAAAAAACTGTGGAATATGAAAGTGGCGATTATATCAATTGTAATTGGTGCTCTCGGTACAGTCACCAAGGGATTGGTACAAGGACTGAAGGACTTGGGAATGACGAGTGGAGACTCTCCAAACTACAGCATTGTTGAGATCGGCCAGAATACAGTGAAGAGTCCTGGAGACTTGATGAGACTTGCTGTCACTCAAACTCCAGTGGAAAACCATCAGCGTTAGCTGATGGGGAAAACTCTCAAGGAGTAAAATAATCTGTCCAAGAAAATTTGACATAAAATTCACTGGATTTTTGAGATGCAAACAGATCCCACAATCCTGGTCCGAAGGTCATATCTAGTATTAACAAGGAAAAAAACTTATCGTATGGATTTTGCTGTCTCAGTGGACTATACAGATTGAAAACTAAAAAAGCGAAACGATTAATACATACTTGTATCTTACCAGAGGGCGGAAAAGTATGTAGAACGGGAATATGTCTATACAGATTGAAAACTAAAAAAGTGAAAAGATAGATAGATACTTGTATATTACCAGAGGTCTGAAATATATGTTGAACGTAAAGGTGACTTCAGAATGAAAATTAAAAAAGCGAATAGACAAAACCTGCCAAAGAAATTTAAAAAAAAACTGTGGATCATAAGGGAAACTAGTGGAGGTGCCCGTGGTGTAATGGTTATCGTCGTAGGAAATTGACACGGCGACTCGAGTTCAAATCCTGGACGAGAATGATTGCATTTCCCATAGCACCAAACAACTGGGAAAGGTATGAATCCAATTATTCTCCCTCCAGCTATGGATAAATAGTAGGACAGACTAAGCAACAAGTCTAGGAGAAGGAAAACTCTGAATTCAAACCTGTTAAACTCCACTTAAAAATTGACTTTGTGTCATATCAAGGGGTTGGTAAATAGGATAAGGGAAACGTTTATACCAAATTGTAGTTGGGACGCTTAGAACGATCTCCCAAGAGTCCGGGAGACACGAGGAAACTTGTTGTCACGCAGAATCCAGTGAAAAACTACCAGTTAAAACTGGTGGAAAAACTCACAAGCAGTAGAATAATAATAATATTAATAATAATAATAATAACCTAGAATCTGTCCTGGAGATCGAGACACAAACTCCTCTGGGATTTTAAGATACAATCGGATCACCTGATCTCGGCCAGATGACTCGTCCTTGTAGTAATCAACAAAAAAAGAGGCCTTGCAGAATTGTGAACTTTACTGTCCCGGCTGACCACAGAGTAAAATTGAAAGAAAGCGAAAAGGAAAAGTACCTGGACCGAGAGAATTGAAAAAACTGTGGAACATCAAAGTGACGGTGATACCATTTGTAATTGGTGCTCTTGGTACAGTCACCAAAGTTTTGGTACAAGGAGTGAGGGACTTGGAAATGGCGGGACGAGTGGAGACCATTCAAACTACTGCATTATTATGATCGGCCAGAACACTGAGAAGAGTCCTGGAGACTTGATGAAACTTGCTGTCACTCAAACTCCAGGGAGGAACAATCGGCTAACGCTGGCGTAAAATATTCGAAAAGGAATAATAATAATAATAATAATAATACAATGCCAATTTTAATCAAGTTGTAAAACATCTTCATAATATTAGCACTTGAGCCAGAAAGGAAAACAGCTATTGTTTTGCGTGACGAGTGACACATGTCTCAGGTAATGATAAATGTCAGTTTCCCGACAAAAATAGATAAAGGAAGAAAATAAAACAAAGATATAAAACAATATTCAAACTAACCCATCCACTCAATTCCACGCCCGAATTTTATCGATACCCCCAGTATTAAATAATTAAGCGACTTCGATCTATATTTTTTTCTTACTTGTAATGAATATAGATGCTCAAAAGTATTTTGCAAAACTTGAATAATTGATTGATTAATTTTAACAGCATATCAACCCTTCTCGGGTTATTTTATCCCTAGGGAATTGCATTGATTGCATATTTGTATTTACATTTTTGTAACAATTAAGTTATAGTTTTTGTGTGGTGGGGGGTCACACAGTTATATGATATCAAGTATTCCTATCTAAAACTAATAATTATATGGTTTCAAGTAATTATTTCAATTTAATAATAGTCATTTGTTTACACAAATTTATATGGTTTCAAGTAATTATTTCAATTTAATAATTGTCATTTGTTTACACAAATTTATATGGTTTCAAGTAATTATTTCTATTTAATAATTGTCATTTGTTTACACACATTTATATGGTTTCAAGTAATTATTTCAATTTAATAATTGTCATTTGTTTACACACATTTATATGGTTTCAAGTAATTATTTCAATTTAATAATTGTCATTTGTTTACACATTTATATGGTTCAAGTAATTATTTCAATTTAGTAATTGTCATTTGTTTACACATTTATATGGTTTCAAGTAATTATTTCTTTTTAAAAATTGTCATTTGTTTACACACATTTATATGGTTTCAAGTAATTATTTCAATTTAATAATTGTCATTTGTTTACACAAATTTATATGGTTTCAAGTAATTATTTCTATTTAATAATTGTCATTTGTTTACACATTTATATGGTTTCAAGTAATTATTTCAATTTAATAATTGTCATTTGTTTACACATTTATATGGTTTCAAGTAATTATTTCAATTTAATAATTGTCATTTGTTTACACATTTATATGGTTTCAAGTAATTATTTCTATTTAATAATTGTCATTTATTTACACATTTATATGTTTTAAAGTAATTATTTCAATTTAATAATTGTCATTTGTTTACACATTTATATGGTTTCAAGTAATTATTTCAATTTAATAATTGTCATTTGTTTACACATTTATATGGTTCAAGTAATTATTTCAATTTAATAATTGTCATTTGTTTACACATTTATATGGTTTCAAGTAATTATTTCTATTTAATAATTGTCATTTGTTTACACATTTATATGGTTTCAAGTAATTATTTCAATTTAATAATTGTCATTTGTTTACACATTAATATGGTTTCAAGTAATTATTTCAATTCAATAATTGTCATTTGTTTACACATTTATATGGTTTCAAGTAATTTTTTCAATTTAATAATTGTCATTTGTTTACACATTTATATGGTTTCAAGTAATTATTTCTATTTAATAATTGTCATTTGTTTACACATTTATATGTTTTAAAGTAATTATTTCAATTTAATAATAGTCATTTGTTTACACAAATTTATATGGTTTCAAGTAATTATTTCAATTTAATAATTGTCATTTGTTTACACAAATTTATATGGTTTCAAGTAATTATTTCTATTTAATAATTGTCATTTGTTTACACACATTTATATGGTTTCAAGTAATTATTTCAATTTAATAATTGTCATTTGTTTACACACATTTATATGGTTTCAAGTAATTATTTCAATTTAATAATTGTCATTTGTTTACACATTTATATGGTTCAAGTAATTATTTCAATTTAGTAATTGTCATTTGTTTACACATTTATATGGTTTCAAGTAATTATTTCTTTTTAAAAATTGTCATTTGTTTACACACATTTATATGGTTTCAAGTAATTATTTCAATTTAATAATTGTCATTTGTTTACACAAATTTATATGGTTTCAAGTAATTATTTCTATTTAATAATTGTCATTTGTTTACACATTTATATGGTTTCAAGTAATTATTTCAATTTAATAATTGTCATTTGTTTACACATTTATATGGTTTCAAGTAATTATTTCAATTTAATAATTGTCATTTGTTTACACATTTATATGGTTTCAAGTAATTATTTCTATTTAATAATTGTCATTTATTTACACATTTATATGTTTTAAAGTAATTATTTCAATTTAATAATTGTCATTTGTTTACACATTTATATGGTTTCAAGTAATTATTTCAATTTAATAATTGTCATTTGTTTACACATTTATATGGTTCAAGTAATTATTTCAATTTAATAATTGTCATTTGTTTACACATTTATATGGTTTCAAGTAATTATTTCAATTTAATAATTGTCATTTGTTTACACATTTATATGGTTTCAAGTAATTATTTCAATTTAATAATTGTCATTTGTTTACACATTAATATGGTTTCAAGTAATTATTTCAATTCAATAATTGTCATTTGTTTACACATTTATATGGTTTCAAGTAATTATTTCAATTTAATAATTGTCATTTGTTTACACATTTATATGGTTTCAAGTAATTATTTCTATTTAATAATTGTCATTTGTTTACACATTTATATGTTTTAAAGTAATTATTTCAATTTAATAATTGTCATTTGTTTACACATTTATATGGTTTCAAGTAATTATTTCAATTTAATAATTGTCATTTGTTTACACATTTATATGGTTCAAGTAATTATTTCAATTTAATAATTGTCATTTGTTTACACATTTATATGGTTCAAGTAATTATTTCTATTTAGTAATTGTCATTTGTTTACACATTTATATGGTTTCAAGTAATTATTTCTGTTTAAAAATTGTCATTTGCTTACACATTTATATGGTTTCAAGTAATTATTTCAATTTAATAATTGTCATTTGTTTACACATTTATATGGTTTCAAGTAATTATTTCTATTTAATAATTGTCATTTGTTTACACATTTATATGGTTTCAAGTAATTATTTCAATTTAATAATTGTCATTTGTTTACACATTTATATGGTTTCAAGTAATTATTTCAATTTAATAATTGTCATTTGTTTACACATTAATATGGTTTCAAGTAATTATTTCAATTCAATAATTGTCATTTGTTTACACATTTATATGGTTTCAAGTAGCTAATAATAATCCCTTCCAAATAATTATAAATAAAAGTAATAAATAAAAAGTAAGTAAAGTTGGCGACCGAAGTCGAGAGCGACCAGAAGGCTCCCTTTTTAATAGCTACTACACTGAGATGTAGGGGAGGGCACTACTCCTTTCCCTGGATTGCTCCACTTTACCCTTGATACGTACCTTATATTGCTGAGGAGGTATCAAGTACCATTTTTCGAGGCTTTGGTATGACACGACCTGGGATTGAACCAAAGAGTCAAATAACTATTCTGAATACACCGACTGCATCTCTGCACAGTGGTAAGATTCACCCTAGGAGTATTCTTGATATGATACTAAACAATCTGATAGTGTGGCTTCAGATATTGCAAGAGTTTTGGGGGATGCGGAGTACCTTTTCATTGCCATCTCTGCCAGGTCCACAACTAGATCTAAACTGTCTATTTATGCTAAATTGAATTGCTTGAAATAGAACTTTAACAGTTCTTTAATAGAACTTAAATTTATTAAAATAGATTTAGCAATAAAATACCAACAATGGTTGATATGCCATAAAACCAAACCAAACCAAACCAATCAGAAAATCCACTTTTTTTTTTTACTTCAGGGCACCTTATTCTTATGCAGGGTGAGGATACAGTCAGTGTATTCTAAGCCCCACCGACAGAAAGGTATTTTGCAAAGACGAATCAAATCGTAACATTTTCGAATACCAGGAGTTCGTTCATAAAAGAATGGTGATAAGTCAAACAGGTAATATAGATGGATAGATGAATGAGATGTGACACAAATGTTTAAGGACCAGTGATATCCTTCGTGGCCCTGGGGTTGAAATGAGGAAGGTCATATGATTTTGCCAAACAAGTTTTACGTGTTCTTGATAAGACGCTGGGAAGAACCAAAGTTTTTCAGTTATACCATGGATGTATTTATGTTGAATAAAAAAGTACTTTCCATGGGCTTCATTTCTCCATTTGCTACATACTGACCTTCGAGTAGCCGGTTAGTTCGTAGATTTAAAAAAAGGATGGGCACCTGTGTCTAAAAATAAACAAGAGCCAGCAGAAATGCCTCGTAAATTGCGTCGGAAGAGTTCGTAGGCGTCCGAAAAATATATAACGACAGACGTTTCAACCCCGAGCAGTTGGTAGTCAGTCAGCTGGTAAGTAGTAAGTAGTGACCCTGACATCACGCCGTTTTAGGGTCAGACGGCTCCTGGTTGAAAGACGGCCCTGAATCAATCTCCCTTGAAAGAAGCATGAAAAGCTCTGAATATGAATATATCGTTACAACCTGATGTAAATTCTAATGGTTCCTGACTATCTCTGTCTCTGTCTGTCTGTCTCTCTCTCACACACACACACACATACACGCACGCGCGCTCTTGCGCGCGCACACACATTCAACTATTTCGCCACCTTTCGTAATAAGCAAGAGAAAGTATATTTTTATATATGAGTGTTGTTGTCAATTTCTTCCTGTTCTACAAGACAATATTTATCAGTCGTCATTCGTATTTCTAAGATGGAAATATTTTGCAAGGTTTATAATATTATAATGCATGATTTTCAATTCATTTTTATAGCAAAATCATTTCCAATCTATTTTTAAAGTAAAGTCAATGACTGTACTTTTTATGTTTAAATTATTTGCGATGTACTCCTACTGTTAAATAATTTCCAAAGCAATCTTATTGTAAAATCCATTTAAATTCGTTTAGTAAAATCTATTTATTATATACCCGACCTATGAATATTAATGGATATGTCCTATTCCGCATAAATACTCTGGACACTATTTTGAGTGGGTAAAATATGCTGGCACTACTAGTAGCGAGTACCTTCTTCACGCCGCTGACAAGTATTGTATTTTGTCAATATTATAAAGATTTCCATTTCATTTCCAACCTCCGTTTTGGTTATAACGGTTAATTTTTTTAAAGTTACAACTCCCTTCATATAATAAAATCAGTCCAAATGAATTCTTATAAAAATCGTTTGCAATGAATTCTTATTGTAAAATGATTTTCAGTGCATTCTTATAATAAAATCAATTACAATACATTTTTTATAAAATCATTTGCAATGCATTCTTAATGTATTCTTATAATAAAAGCATTTCCAATGCATTATAATATTAAAATCATTTTTGATGCGTCCTTATAGTAAAATAATAAAATCAATTTCTAATGTATTCGTAGCAGAAAGAACTTCCGTATTTTTGTTTGGCGCGTAAATTAATTTGACCGTTAGGGTCGACGCATATTTTCACCCAATCAGGATGACTTATCCTATTCAGCCCGGACCATTTTTCCGGGCAGCACCAAATTGGGGTAAGCCCGCCAAAGTATCACTTCCTCAGAATATTTCGAACAGGACAGACGTACTTTCCACTCCCTTCATAGCAGCAGCATCACAACACCATGAGGAAAGCCATTTAATTTATGGACCTCTTGAGTCAACTCACTTAGACTAAGGGTTCCCAGTTGAATATAAATTAGATGCATTCAATCCGCCACACACAGGAACAACTTCATTTCGCCTCTAACCTTAGCTATGTCTACGGCGACGCGCAATTTCGCTCAGACATCCAGCTACTTCATCCCCGGGCAACATTTTCTGGAGACATTCATGCTTCTCTTCTACAACAAACAAGACCACACATTCAATGGTGACTACATCATTCCTGTCCTTAACCAGCAAACACGACTTTTGCTACACCTATGGCGACCATATCTCACTCAGACATTCAATAATGCCTTAACTGTAGCGACGCACATTTCGCTCAGGCATTTAGCTGCTAAAATTCCTTCTCAACTCCATAACTATTTCCTTCCTTCTCTCCTACGAGACTTCCCGCATGAAGGTACCCTTTATTCTCGCTGTCATTAAACCTTCATAAAAAATTTCAATGTCTTGGTTCTTCTCTCTTTTAGTTTCCAACAACATTTAGCGAGGAAATAATAACGTAACAACGTAAACCTTTTTCCTCGCAAAAAAAAAAGAAATAACATTAACAAATCCTCATGCAAAATATTCTTATAGTAAAATCATTACTGATACATTTTTATAGTCAAATGCATTTTTATTGTAAAATCAGATATCATATAATAAAATCAAAAGATAAAATGGAAATGTTGATGTTAAATAATCTCATGACTTTCTAGACAGATCGAGTGAAACGATTAAATAACAAAAGACAATGTGTAAGTCATAAGAAACTAAAATCTTGCCAAAACAATTCTATTTACTTAACCAGTCAGATAAACTAACGGTTGAATATCTTTTAGTGTTAATCTTGTATATTTTCTTGAAAGAAATTTGTCTAATTAATTTGATTCGGCACAAAAAAAAAACAAAAAAAAAACAAAGCAGAAGTTTGGCAAAGGCTTCCTTTACTGGGAATAATTTATTTCTCTGCTTCTTCATTTATTCATAGACTCTTCGTTTCATTGACATTTAGCGTCGCTGCTCACATTTATTTTGGGGGGTTCGAGGAATCTCCGCCAATACAATGAAAGGAAAGCGAAATTTACTTGGGAAATGCGAGTGACCTACTTTATGCTCTCTTGGGTAGCGTAATGGTTAGCAAGCTAGACTAGCAAACCTACACGAGTGAGTTCGAGTCTCATTCGGTGCCCCATTCATATGGCCTTGTGCCACATCTAAGCAAAAAGCTTAGTAAATTACTACTTTATGCTCTATCTCTCTCTCACTCTCTCACACACATACACATACACACACACATACGCGCGCGCATGAAATACAAAAAAAAACATGAAATACAAAAAAAAAACATGAAATACAAAAAAAAACATGAAATACAAAAAAATCAAGAAATGCAAAAAAAACATGAAATACGAAAAAAAAACATGAAATACAAAAAAAAAACATGAAATACAAAAAAATCAAGAAATGCAAAAAAAAACATGAAATAGAAAAAAAAATATGAAATACAAAAAAAATATGAAATACAAAAAAACATAAAATACAAAAAAAACATGAAATACAAAAAAAACATGAAATACCAAAAAAACATGAAATACAAAAAAAATGTATATGTATATTTATGTTTGTATATATATATACATATATATATACATATATGTATATGTATATTTATGTATACGTATATATTTGTATAAAAATGTTTATGGTACTTACTAGCACACTAAGTGAGTTAATAGTGGACCAAATGTGGCACTATTGCTAAAAAGTGCTTACTATCAATGATAGAACCTTTACATATAAAAATATTTTCATAATAATATAAATATATTACATGGTAAGAAAAACAAAAGGCATTTCAAAACATTGTCGTTATTTTCAAAATTAATTCTATTGATTTTAGGGTTTTTAGCTTTTTACTTGTAGGGCTTCTGTTACGTAAAGCAGAAAAAATTAATCCTATCTTTTGTAATATCTTTTTGTAATATTATAATTAATATATGGATTGTTCTATTTTAAATATTTTGGAATATTGTCGCTAGTTTCGAAGTTAATTTTGTTAATTGTGGATTGTCAAAATTTGATATACAAGGCTTCAAGGATTTTAAATTTTTTGACATTAATGTCTGTATTGAGCTTTTTGTATTATTAAATAAAATATTATAAAAAGATATTACAATAGATAGAACAAATTTTATTCTCCTTCACGTTACAGAAATATTTAAAAATAAAATGCCACTTAGCATCACCTTGATGATAAAAACAAGCCTCATTTTAGTTATAAAATCAAAAATGAAATAATTTAATTTAACTACTAAACAACTTTAATTTACGAATAGCATATATATTACCCTGATAATAATTCTGACAAAACCCAAAAGTATTCGATATAATACAAATAGGTCCTTTGGGGAACAAATCATCAACAAATTTCAAGATTGTAACATAAAAAAAAAAAAAAAATTAAAGACTTTGAAAGAAAATTAAAAACAACAAGGATTCGATTTTATTTGATCAACCGTATTTAAATGATAAGATGCTGCCTAAATACACGTTTTTCATATATATATATATATATATATATATATATATATATATATATATGTGTGTGTGTGTGTGTGTGTGTGTGTTTGTGTGTGTGTGTGTGTGTGTGTGTTAGCGATCGTCCTAAAATAATTAAGGTGAATTTTGCGATAACACACTAAATGTTCATCTGTTCATCCCTCCATATGTACTGATTTCAACGAAACTTTCAACTGTTCATGGATATTCAAAGAATATTTTTTTAAATTAAAAAAAAAATTTTAAACTTTGATCCGTGTATTCCGTCTCTCATTCCCTACGCTCTAAAACGTCATTCGTCTTATAACTTGCATATATAATCCCATCATTACAAAATGATTCTTTACTTCCTCTGCTGTATAGCCATGGCCAACTATAAAAACACATATGCATGCAGAACACAACGACACAATAATGACGAGCGACACAGTTCTTTAGAAAAATATACCTCTCACTTTATTTGAAAGTGTTTGAAAGGGTTACTAAAGGTTTTACTGTAAGAGGGAGTTGGAGACCGAAAAGAACTGCAACATATGGACCCCCACTCTTATGGCCATAACAGCGTTACTTTCCCGTTCTCCTGGGCTGCTCAACATTTTCTCCAACTGATTGAACTTCCTGTGCACCGAGTTATATAATTGTTCGAAGTCCACCTTCTTCTTCGCACTCATTCAACCCGTCCACGGTCAAGGTTATATTCTGATATTTCTCCACAGGATGCACCTGTTATTTACACAGGTGCATTTCCTATTTTGACAGCCCGGCCGGGTCGGAGGTCAATATACAACACCTCTATTTACACTTAGATCCTTTCTGTCTTTGACAGATGTTGAGCTACAAAAAGGAATCCTTTTCATCTCAATGATTGGCCGACCGAAAAAAAAGGCAAAGAAATCGGATAATTATTTTATACCCTTCCAAATTTGGAAAATAATAAAACGAAATATTTATAAATTTTTAGGTATTTTCGACTATATCTGATATTTCCGAAATTGAATCTGTCATCCGTACACCCCTCTCAATGTAAACACAGCCGTAGTAAATAAAGAATAAAAGCCAGCTCAACTCTCTTAAAAATTGACCTTGTGCCACATTCTACTCGTGTCGGAAATGTTCCATAAATGCACACATACATTCACACACACACATGTATGTATGAGGTTCATTCAAAAAGTTTTAAGCATTACCCAGATATCAGAGCATAGTTGAACATTTTTTGCAACACACTACCAGTTATATATATATATATATATATATATATAAAGAAAAATTGATAACAAGGTAATCTTAGTAGAAGGGGAGATTTATTGAGAAGCAAAGCTGACAAGTATAGCGTTTCGATTCGAATGAACCATCATCAGGTCTATGAGGGATGATATTAGTGATATTAAATCAACGATTGATGTTTAAAAATTCAAAATACCCCCCCAAAAAAAATAGGAAAAATTTGTATAAGAAAAAAATTGGCCATTTAATTCATTAGAACCTAAACGCTATAGTGTCGACTTTGCTTCTCAATAAATCTCTCCTTCTACTTGGATTACTTTGTTATCAATTTTTCTTAATATATTTTCGGATTGCACTCCACTATTTACTTCAATATATATATATATATATATATATATATATATATATATATATATAACTATTTTATTCGGTTCTGGAAAACTTTTTCTATGCAAATATTGAGCACTTGTTAGAGTACTTGATTTTTATACGACGAATTCGATTTATTCTTTTCTTTTTTCCAGATTCTTGTTATAATACATACATACATACATACATACATACATATATATATATATATATATATATATATATATATTGGACTCCATGTTAATGCACACAAAACTAAATTTATGTGCTTTAATCAGAAAGGCGACATCTCCACACTAGACGGAACCTCTCTGAAACTGGTTGACAAATTCACCTACCTAGGAAGCAGTGTCTCATCAACCGAAAAAGACATCGACACACGGCTAACCAAGGCATGGACAGCTATCGATAGGCTTTCGATCATATGGAAATCAAACCTGACCGATAAAATGAAACGCAGTTTCTTCCAGACTGCAATCGTGTCGATACTGCTATATGGATGTACTACTTGGACGCTGACTAAACGGTTGGAGAAGAAGATAGACGGCAATTATACAAGAATGTTAAGAGCAATATTGAACAAGTCCTGGCAACAACACCCCACAAGGCACCAACTATACGGTCACCTACCATCTATAACGAAAACTATCCAAGCTAGACGAACCAGACATGCCGGACACTGCTGGAGAAGCAAGGACGAGCTCGTAAGTGATGTACTTCAGTGGACCCCTGCATATGGCCAATCAAAAGCAGGACGACCAGCTCGAACATACATACAGCAGCTATGTGATGATACGGGATGTAACCCTGAAGACCTGCCAGAGGCGATGAATGATAGGGAGACGTGGAGAGAGAGGGTCAGGGATATCTGTGCTAGCGGCACGACATGATGATATATATATATATATATATATATATATATATATATATGTCCTAAAGCTAGGTTAATTTTTTTGATTTCAGTGAGCTATAAATCAAAGTTTGCAATATTTTTATACTTCTCCTCAATGCCAGCAATGAGTGATTGATGCAAAATTACAGCCAAAAGTTTGAATGCTGATCTTCAAAGGAGGCAAGACCTTTCAATCGCAATTTTGGCCCAACAAAAGCTTTTTACCTCTTATTTCTGCCATTTGGCTCTGTGTCATACTAAAATAAGCTTTGTAAATAATATATCCTTATATCTTATAAAATACCTGTTTTCGGGAGCGGGGGGCTAGCGAGAGTCGGTAGGCGTTTGAAAATGTCTTTATAATCAATACAGATTATTATTATTTTACGACTTACGATTTTTTTACCCCAGTTTTAAATGGGGTCTTTCATTTGATTCTGAGTGGTAGCAAGTCTCCTCGGGTCCCCTGGACTTTTCTAAGTTTCCTAGCAAATCTTAACATTGATGTTGTCTATATGATCTGGATTTTTTCTCAGATTCAATTCCCCCAGTCTCATTTTCAGGTCTTTGGAGACCGTTCCAAGTGTACCAACTATGATTGGTATCACCGTCACCTTCAAGTTCCACTGGCTTTTCAATTCCCTGGCAAGATACAAGTATTTGTCTATCTTTCTGCTTTCTTTCATTTTCACTCTACGTTCTGCTGGAACTGGAAAATCCACTAATTGACAAGTTCTTTTGTAGGTAAAGTTGGCGACCGTAGTCGAGAGTGACCCGAAAGCTCCGTTTTCAATAGCTACTTCAACGAGGAGTAGAGGAGGGCGCTACTCCATTCCTAGGATTGCTCAACTTTACTCTTGATCCTCACCTTATAGTGCTGAGTGCTAAGCAAGATGGGGTCAAGTACCATTTTTTTAGTCTTTGGTATGAACCCGGATTGAACCCAGGACCACTGGTGAACACTCTACTCATTAGGCCAATGAGGGATTTGATGATCTATTTGTATCTCAAGGTGCAAAAGAATTTTATGAGTTTCATTTTCCATGACATATTCTGATTTGTGCATTTACACGTTTTTAGCAAGGTCAAATTTTTATGTCTTGCACAGTTCTTAGTGAACCACGTATTCTATCCAACCGTGCCTACTCTTGTAATCCTTTTGTGCAATTTTGCTGCATTCGCTTATTCTGTTATTTTGTGGCAGCATTTGATATCGCGTCGCATATCATCAGTTTTTGTTTTGATTTAATTTGTTTTTACGGTGTCGTCTTGTGCTGCAATTGAGATTTCTCCGTCTTTGCCATGTCCAGATCATTTCGTGTGTATAGTTATTATTTTACTCTTTGTAAATTTTTCACAATAGTTGATGCTGGGGGTCTTTCACTGGAGTCAAAGTGACAGCAAGTCTCCTTAGTAATCGAGCCGATCTCAATAATGTTGTAGTTTCGGTGGCCTCGATTCTTCCTCTGATTTTAAATTCCTTCGTTTTTAAGCCTTTCGGAACCGCTCCAAGTGCACCAACTACAAATGGTATCACTGTCACCTTCCTGTTCCATAGCTTTTTTTTTTTTAGTTATTGGGCAAGGTCTAAGAAATTATCTCTCTTTTCGTTTTCTTTGATTTTCACTATATGGTCAGCTGGAACGGAAAAATCCTATAGAAGGCAAATTTTCTTTTGTTGTTGATGTTGTTATTGTGAATTGACACTATATCTGGCCTTCTGGTTGGTGATGCGTTTGTATCTCAAAATTTCTGAGAAATTTATTCGTCACGTTCTCTCGGATGGATCTGGAGTTTGTGCATATACCATTTAGTAGTAAGGTCGAATTTTAATCTCTTGCACAATTCCCAATGGATCTCCTTTTCCCCTCAGTTGTGCCTAATCTTGCATTCCTTCTGTGCTAGTTTGCTGCATTCGATTATTATGTGATTAACTGTTTCATCTCTTTCCCCACATTACCAACACATGCTATTCTGTTGCTTATTATCGATTTTTGCTTTCATATAATCGATCCTCATGGCGTTGTTTTGCGTTGCAAATAAAAGAGATTGAGTTTCTTTCTTTAGGTTTCTTTTTCTTAGCAATCTTCAGATCTTCTACGTGCAATATCGCCTGTTTGTCACTTGAAATTTATATTTCCTAGTTCTTGCTTTTTTTCTGTCTGTACTTATTTTGCCAATGCTATTATTGGTTATTGTAATTAATCTTTTTGAGCATTTTACAAAGCGGACTACCCCTAATGTTTATCCTTTATATGAAATTTCTGCTGTACAACTTCATTTTTAAAGTTTTCTCGTTCTTCTGAGGTACTTTACTTTCTTTTTTTTTTTCCTTTGATCTGTGTTTGTTTGATGGAGTCCACGTCTAATATTCCCAAATACTTGTAATTGTAGCGTTCTGGTTAATGAACGCAGGTAGTAGTAATAAAAGACAAACCACGAGATACGAGGAAAAAGAGTTATATTTACAGGAACAAGTATTTACAAGAGAGAGGCTGTTAGTAATAAGAACATAGGATTAGTGGCTAGAACAAGAATATAGTTGAATAGTTATTGGCTTCCGTTATAAGGAGCGGCTATTCACCTTCCAGACTTGACTCAGACTAGTTCAGACTTAGGCTTGTTTATTTCCATTTATATGCATAAATGGAAGGCACAAGGCCTTGTAGTTTTGCGGGGAGAGAAGGGAGCGGTCATGCTATTCTATGTGTTCTAAGGGAACCTAGCTAGCCACATTCGCCGACCCATTCAGCAGTACAATATATAACCATTCATCCATCGCCATATGCGCAGCAACCACCAAAATACCACATTTGCTCCATGAAGAAGTCCTACTTAAAACCCCGAGAGTAATGAATGATTTTATTTACAACATATGATTTATTCATAATGAATATGATGGGAATGGGAGAAAAACACCGAAATATATACAAAAGCAAAAAACAAAGGAAAAATCCCCCGTTTGGTTGTCCTCCCATCCCCCCGTCTATAAAATTGGTGGCCGACTGTTTTCCGGGGCGAAAGAACCTAGGTGGGATGGGAATCCTAATCTACAGGGGTAAAGAAAAAATAAAGGATCGGGCGTGGTATGGGTCGATACAAACAGGTAATTTGATTTTTATAGATATGAATGTTCAAGATCTTCAATAAAAAGCGGACTGGGATACGGGTTAAGGTACAAAAATAATGGGGATGGGGAAGATCTTGAGAACTAACAACTAGATGACGGGGACAATGACTCACAACATACTGCTAACTAGGTTTCAAGGGGGGGAAAACGTCCTACTTACTAGGGATGGGGTCCCTAAGGACCCATACCGTAGACGCCATGGGCCGGCAGAGGAGGGAAGGATGACTCCAACGTTTCCCCCTTTCTTACGACCAGGCTCGCTGCATTCACCCACCTTTTGCTGAATGTTATGCGATCCAAGCGTTTTCTATCGCATCTGATTTTGACCCTAAGCAAATGCCTAAAGTACAAAACTAGATCACGATGAGAAAAGTTTGCATCGTCATACAATCCCTTGTTTCGCTACAACAAGGATCGCGAGAAGCACCACACGCTTCTCACCTTGAAACGGAAGAAGAACGTCGTCTACGACGTAACCAACGTCGAGCAGCACGGGCTGTTTGGGTTCGATGCGTGCCGTCCACTCCCCGACGTGATTCCAAAACGGGCGAACTCGCTCGCAGTGGTAGAAGGCGTGCTCAGCCGTTTCTTCCAAGCCCCTGGCGCAGCGAGGGCAATCAGGCATGTCTGCCAGGCCCGCTTTGTAGTTCAAGTCGAGAAGTGGTAACGCATTCCGTACAAGTCGCCAGGTGAGCGAGAACATAGTTCAGACTCAGGCTTGCTTGTCTTATAAGCTACTGCTATATATATAGCAGATGGGACTGGCTCATTATGCCGAAAGGGTAGGTGATACCCAACAGTAATTTTCCTTCTCTTCAAGTGTTTTAAAGCTTTCCTGATTTGGCAGTTCAATTTCTTCTGCTACTTTTCTTTTCCATTTTTCAGTACCAAATTCCATTCCTATATCTTGGCTGTATATTTTTATTGTTAACATCAGTCTCCAGTTTATTTTTCAGTTTTTGCAGATAGCCTGTTGTTATGCATGCACGTCAGGTGATTAATATTTTGTGTTATATGAATAAATGACATTGAAGTCAGTAATTCCGGAGAATAACACTGAGGGTTAAAGAATTTTTTTCAAAGGTAAAAGGTTTATCAAATGATATATGATTGCTATTTTATGCTAAATTAAAAATACTATTGATTGTGTTTGTTCAGGTCTGGTTTTTAAAATGTGCTTGAGTACTTCACAAGTTGCACACAATAATAACACTTATTCAAAAGTCTGTGGACTCTAGTTGTCACAGCTGATCGTGGGTGCCTGATGTTTAGTATAGTATATAATATTGTATGAGTTCCTGACTACAGTGTACCACCCTACTCACTAACACCCACATTCCGCTTAAAAAGATTTTAATGGACTGTGTCAAGTGGTAACGACGAGGTGAGAGCAGATTTATTTTTCTCTTTTCAGCTTGACATTTGTATTCCTGTAAGAATGAATTACAAGTGTAAGAATAATCCTGAAAGGTCTGTTATGTCTGCAGAAGTGTGGTTCTTCCTAACCGTCAAGCAAAAATCACTGATTTTGTGAAGAAGGCATGTCACAATTACTTTGGAGTCAAACTAAGAGATCAGGATAAGCCATTCGCTCCCCATGTTTGCTGTAAAACATGCATCGTGAACATGAGGGATTGGAGGAATGGTAAAAGGAAGAGTATGCCATTTGCCATTCCAATGGTCTGTAGAGAAGGAAAAGATCCCCTTTGAAACTGCTATTTCTGCATGATAGATAGACTGCAAGAACAAATACCACGTCCAAACCCCGATATTCTTTCTGTCATAAGATCAATCCCTTATGGCCCAGACCTTCCTATTTCTAAACCAGATGGTAACATAGAATATAGCTCTAATTCCGAACATGGTGACATGACTGTTGTAGCTGAAGATGACGCATACAAGCCAGAAGAGGACAACCAGCCAGTACCCTTGACACAAGCAGAACGCAACGACCTCAAACGAGACCTGAATATTTCAAAGGAGTATGCTCGGTGCTGGGTTCACGTCGCAAAGAGAAACATCTGTTGGCACCAGGAACAATGTGCTACATGTGTCACGTGATATCCCACTGAGACGATGGAAGTGGGATGACTGCTATCCTCTCGTTGGAATGAACAGTAGCAAGCCGTCAGAAAATGACCGTTAAGGCATGATAGTAAATTGGTGCAAGCTATCTGTACTGAGTAACCTGACTTGGGTGACATCTAGTAGCCCCAAGAAATCGCCTGACCAGGGGGGGGGGAGAGAGAAGCCAAATGATTGGCTGGGACCCCAAAACGGAAGTGGGGACTCCTTCCCGTCAGCGGAAATAGAAAGTAAAAAAGTCAGTTTTTGGGCAGGGCTCGTGGCAAACAGACCCATAGCCATTACTCCTGGTGAAGAAGACAAAAACATATCTCGGACACGAGGGACCCAAGTTCTTCAAGCCAGTGTTAAAAATAGCTTAAAGTCTATTAGCCCGTGAAAGAAGAAAGATTCTCTAGTGGAACCCCGTCGAAAAATAAGATAAGTAACTTTGGGGATATTTCTCCTTTATACCCAAATTTTATATACCACTCTCTCTCTCTCTCTCTCAATTTGAAGAAACACGAAAGAACAGGAAAGAAAAGAAAGACATTTATGTTCATGGACTGTTAAATTATTATATTTTTTGACACTTTGAAAGTGTATATAACTGTAGTAAAAGATTCATGTATTTTAATGTCACCACGTGGTCTAAGTTGTTCTTTGCAGTTCTGCTACGAATTTGTTGTGTCACATTTCCTTTTCAGCTTCTATTCGTCTTATGTTATTTTGCTTAGAATTGTCCTATTAATTCCTTAAAAATATCACACGGGAAACCGGAGTTGCCGACTACTACAATATAATATTATTACGACTAAAACCTATAGGTCCATATCTTCTGTTGTCTAGGGGAGGAAGTTTAGTGGCCTTGGTGGGTGAGTGGATAGTGTGAAATTTGGAACCCCTTGCCCGCGGCGGTCAGTCTGGCCCTAAATTAATCCCTCACGTAATATGCCAGGTCTTATATGCCTGAGAGAAAAACTCTGAACGAGGACTTATTCTATAGGGGATCAAGTGTCAACCTGCCCCGTCTTCACACGTGCAAAAATAAATTCCCGTTTTGGGATTTTAGTCGATTTGCCGTCACACATGTATCAAGATCGTCAGAATGAATTAAAACATTTTTCACGTTCCAGGATAAGTCATCATTGGTTTATTGAAACGACAATGCTGGATTGATAAAATCTATGGGCTGTACCTCTCCAGAGGGATAAGACCCCACACAAACGAGTGTCTTGGATATGACACTAAAGAATCCGATGGTGAGGTTCCAGTAATGCTGGAACTTTGGGGAATGTGGAGTACCCGTTCATTGCCATTGCTCTCAGGTTCACTCTGTCCCGGAGTGATAGCTCATGATAGAGTCCTATCAATGGGTCAAATAGAACTAAACTATGTACTTATGCTAAACTGAACTGTTTGAAATAGAACTATTTTTGACATTGAAACTGTACTTATGCTAAACTGAATTGTTTGAAATAGAACTGCTTATTTGTATAAAAATGGATTTGGCATTAAATAACCTACAATGGTTGATATGCCATAAAACCTAAACAAGTTAGCAAACCGAATTGTGTCGCACGTTACTAAAATATTGCAAAACATTTGACTCATCCAAGTATAGTTCTCAAGATTTATTTTTTGTTTAAATCTCTTAAATAACTCAAGCACCTGCACTGAAAAAAATGGGGTTTCCTTAAAATTTTAGCATACTGAGTATTTTCTTTGTATTCCGTGAAATAAAACCAAATGATGTGTGTGTTAAAGTTAAGATCATAAATATTTTAAGTTACGGCTATAAATATTTTTTTCTGGGTTTCATTATTCATTATTTTTTCCCATTCTTTTGTTCATTGATGAGTATTTTTGCTCAAGTTGACATCAATTCCTCATTGATTTATACACGTGTATTACCAATGCTTTCTGATCAATAAGAAATAAAAAAAATAATTTTTGTAATTGGTATAACTTCTAGTTAGCTAATTATTCGTTATCCCTTACTTGTCCCATGTTAAAATTTTCATTAATTATTGTAGGTTAGAAGTAATTTAAGCCTTCACATACCCACTTCAAGTCAAAGACTTCAGTTGTACGACTGCCAGGCCTTTACTTAAGATAGCCTTGAGTACAATACAATAAAATAAAAATGTTTGGAGGTGCCCGTGGTGTAATGGTTATCGAGGGCTGAAAAGTATGTAGAACGGGAATATGTCTATACAGATTGAAAACTAAAAAAGTGAAAAGATAGATAGATACTTGTATATTACCAGAGGTCTGAAATATATGTTGAACGTAAAGGTGACTACAGAACGTAAATTAAAAAAGCGAATTGACAAAACCTGCCAAAGAAATGTTTTTCACAATTAAACTGTACTTACATTTAAACTGCGTTCTTATTCTTAACTGAATTATTTGAAATAGAACTGTTTTTCGATATTGAAACTGTATTTACACTTAACTAAATTGTTACATATAACTGCTTGAATAGTTTGAAATAGAAATGTTTTTGACGAAATGTGTACTTATGCTAAACTGAATTGTTTGAAATAGAACAGATTATTTACATAAAAATGGATTTGGCGTTAAATAACCTACAAAGGTTGATACGCCATAAAACCCACTCAAACCAAACCAAACCATCAAATTGGGGAATCTGTTTGTTGTCCTTTGGCATAGATAGAGCAATCAGTTTCCAGTCATGCATTGCATAGTAGTCGGGGTACGTTCCCCAAAATCAGACGTTTTACAATTTAAACGCTGTGGAGACAAAACCTTTTTATGTTTAAAAATAATTACAGACAACTGAAATGCAACATCTAACATCTAGAATATCGATATCCGTTGGTCCAATCATGTGTTTTAATGCTATTTCGAGACCGATTCCGTGCATTAAACATCTCTGTTTTAATTCTATTTTTATTGTTATTAACAGCAGACGTTTAAGTGGATGGATGTTGTTCGGCACGACCACCTTTTAAATCTTAATATCAGCTTTCAACCCCGCCGATTTCATCAACTCTCTTTTGACCCTAGGGCGTTTATCGATTCCCTGGATATACCATTAGCTCCTAAGGGTCAATATTGACCACTCTGACGATTCCTGCTTTAGAATTACTTTTATATGAATTCACAAACCCTGTGTTAGATTATTTCTCTTTTGCAAAATACAAAAATCACCATACAGTAATATCCAAGAAACACTAAAAAAGACCTCTCCTTCCCGTCAAAAAACTAGCTATTAACAAACCTAGAATGATCCTGGATAGATATACGCATACAGTTATTAAAAAAACTTCATCGTCTCCGTGTCATATCGGCAAAAAACCTCATATTCAGGTTTAACTGTTTGTATACAAATGATTAATATCAAATAGAAATTTTAATGTTATCAATATTTGAAACCATTTAACTATGTGCAAACAAATGATTGATATCAAATAGAATTATTAGAGTTAGCAATATTTGAAATCATTTAACTATGTGCAAACAAATGATAGATATTAAATAGAAATATTAGATTTAGCAATACTTGAAATTATTTGACTCTGTGCGAACAAATGAGTTCTTACTTGTTCCAAAATAAAGTTACCTAAAAACTGTTCACTTTCAAATTATATATAAATATATATATATATATATATATGTGTGTGTGTGTAATATAACGGGCGAGGGATTTCGTTTTATGCCTTTGGGTTTAGTTAGGTTGAGAACCTTTCGGCTCAGTGCATGGGTTACTTAGGTGCAACATTAACGCAGGTGTTCACGCGCGCGCACATCGGAACTGACGTATCACTCAGAGATGTCACAATAGCCCAGATGGGAAATAGGGCTAGCAAGTGCGAATGACGTCACTCACCGGAAGCGCACGGAGTATTTGGGGAATTTTGAAGAAAGTTAGTTGAGTTGAGACTAGACACTGGACGAGAAGGGTCAAGTTTCGGGGCTCGCAGAGCCAAGACGAATTTGCGCTCTACGGGTGCCACACGAGATGGGGCGCAGAAGAAAAAGCCAGAATAGAAAGAATATGCATCCCTCTCCTTATGTCGAAGAACCTTTAAACTCAAAGGTAATAAAAAGTTTCGTACCTTAACTGAGAAGTCGTAAGTGTTTTTCGCGTTTCGAGATTTCTATGTTCTATCTTTATGGACATTCGATGTACGTTTCACACATAGCCATATCATGGCTATGGTACATATATATATATAAACAGGATGTGGCATTAAATATCTATCAAGGGTTGATATGCCATTAAACCAAATTACCTAAACTATTATTCAGGTGAATGAATGAACAACATTGTACTTCTGCTTATCTTAACTTGTTTAAATACATTCAACTAACAGTCGATAGGGCAGAGTGTTGGGACGTGGATTCATGGTTTTTCCAAGGATATAACTGTCAAGTAAATATGAACTGAGTTGGCCCACTGGCGATGGGACTTAGATTGGTTTGGTTTGGTTTTATGACATATCAACCCTTGTTGGTTATTTAATGTCAAATCTTGTTTTTACATAGAACTTTAATATATGATTTCTAAACACATTTTGTAGATACACGCAGTTAAATTATAAAATAGTTCCATGTCTAACAATTCAATTAACCATAAGTCCTTTGCTTGCACACAGTTTGAATACCAAACAGTTCAATTTGACTAATAGATAGGACCATATTAGGTGCTACCACTCCGAGTCAGAGTAGACCTGAATACGATGGCAATAAAGAGGCACTCTGTGTTGTCCAAAGCTCCAGCATTACTGGAACTACACCATCAGATTGTTTAATGTTATGTCTTGGACACTCGTTGGGGGAGTCTTAGCCCTCTGCAGAGATACAGTTTGTGTATTCTACATCCCCAGCTTACTACATGGGACATAGAACAGGTAAAACAATAAAAAAAGACTTCGTAGATTTTGCTTATCTTAGTGAGATAAACAAGCCTCTGAACAGTATACACAGTTACTCATTGAAGGATTGCTCAAGCACAGCTCTTCTTAACTTCAGTGATATAGCAGGAACCTAACTTTTAAGCGTGACTTGATCATAAGTCTTAAAAAGCTAAGCGTAGCTCAAATTTAACACAATACTACAACCAGCACTCAGCACTCAGAGAGCAACGACATCACTTCTCAATAGTTAGGGTCAGCTAAACAATACACCAACTGCTTCTCTGCAGAGGGGTAAGACCCCCACCTAACGAGTATCTTGGATATGACATTAAACCATCTCAGCCCAGTCAGCTGGGGCTGTAGAATACACCGACTGCTTCTCTGCAGAGGGTTAAGACCCCCCCCCCCCAATGAGTGTCCTGATATGACACTATGACCCCCCCCCCAACGGGTGTGCTGTGGCCCAGTCGACTAGGGCTGTAGAATACACCGACTGCTTCTCTGCAAAAGGGTAATGACTCCTTCCCCACCAAACGTATGTCCTGTGATGCAGTTGGCTGGGGCTGTAAAAGTCACCGATTGCTTCTCTGCAGAGGGATAAGACCTCCTCTCCAACGAGTGTGCTGATGGTGAGGTTCCAGTAATGCTGGAGCTTTGTGGGATGCTGAGTACCCTACATTGTCATTGCTCCCAGGTCCACTTTGGCCCGGAGTGGTTGTACCTGGTAAGGTCCTATCTTTGAGTCAAATAAAACTAAACAGAGTACTTATGCTAAACTGAATTGTTTCAAATAGAACTGCTTTTGTATGCTAAACAGAATTGTTTGTTATAAAACTTTTTTTACATTGAAAATGTGTAGTTATGCTAAACTGAATTGTTTGAAATTGAACTATTTTGATATTTAACAGTGTGTGTAAACAAAAATCGAATTGTTTGAAATAGAACTGTTTACATACATATATATATATATATATATAATCATATATATATGTGTGTGTGTGTGTGTGTGTTCGGCATCAATAATCTACATTGATTCATGTTCCATACAACCAAACTAAGCCAAACCAATTCATCAATTCGCTCAGTTGTCTGGATAATGGCTTTAAACAATTGACTGTTTTCCTTTATCAATTTTTAGATTTATTTTGAACGTAAGTGAATGATAATTTTCCAACAAGATATTTTCTATATAACTTGTGATCCCATAGTTTGTGTTCAAATCTTTAAAAAATTAGGATGAAAGAGAAAAATAAAAATTAAACAATGATACCCACGAAATAATGATACTGTTAAAATAAGGATATAATTACTTATAAAACAGCATTTAAACAAACAAGTTTTGCTAACCATAAACCAACAACATGATGGCAACCAGAAAATTAGTTGTTGCTTTGTTTTTTGTTTTTTCTGGGTTTTTTTTTTTTTTTTTTTTTGGTGAGAGCTTAGTTGTAAACTTCTGTCTATATTTTCTTTCTGCATCAATATCGATTCTTCGTGTGTATTAAGAAGAAAACATCATTTAGTCTTGTTGTCTGGGGAATGGCTTATATTGCATAACAAATTCATAGTTGGTTTTTGTTTGATCCAGAAAACTGCGTAACTTGAATCAATCGTGTGGAAAGTTTTGCTTATGTAAAAGATTCATTTATTGAAAAGTTTATGAATAATTAGCAGCTGCTTTCTACTGATGATAGATCGTTTATTTGACTTGTATTAATTGTAAAGCTATCCTCCTGATTTGGCGCTAATATTTGCGTCTTCTTCTTACTGTTGTTGTTATTATATATGGTGTCGTATAAAACACTTGGTGAAATGGGAGCCAACAATACATAAATCAATGATATTGATCTAATTTATTAAAAGATCGATGTCTTTACGCGCTGGACAACAATGAACAACGTTTATTTTTTGACATCTGAAATATTTAATCTTGCAATGCCACCATCCCCATACTCCATACACAGAGACTCAAATATACTTAGATATATGTTGTAAGTTGGCCGACAGTAGTCGAAGGCGACCCTCAGGCTCTCTTTTCAATCGCTACTACACCGAGATGTACGGGAGGGCGCTACTAATCTCCTTGTTTATCCACAACTTACCCTTGATCAGTACCTTATAATGCTGAGTGTTAAGTAAAAAGGCATCAAGTACCATTTTTTTTAGTGTATAGAATGACTCGACCGAGGATTGAACTCCGGTCTCCCGGAAATTGACGAACATGCCAAATATTTATATGTAAAAGTAAGGATTAAACTCTAAAAAAACTAAGAGAAATGCTAAAAGTAACTGTAGTGTGGAGATTTGAACAAATCCAAGAAGCAGCACCCCACAAACAGCTGCGATACGGCTGCTTACCTCTCATCATTAAAACCATCCAAGTAAGACGAACAAGACATGCTAGGAACTAGTGAGGAAGTTTAGATATATTCATAAGTAACAAGGAGAAAAGAGAAAAAATGTATTTTCTCTTTTTACCTGTTATTTTATTAAAACATCTATCGCTATTCTAGTACCATTTTTCACCATCTTAAAGTCTTGATCAATGATTATTAAAACTGAAATGTTTTAACGTTGACTTTCCATGATGATAAATTCATCACTTTTGGATTACTTTGCTTTTTCTATTATATATATATATATGTATATATATATATATATATATAACGATTGTATGTATTATTCAGTCCATTATTCTTGTGTCTATTCTGACTGTAATTATTTTATCTATTAGATCTGAAGAAATCCTGTTATTTTCGGTGTTATTGATTCATATCAATACCCATAACAGATGGACATAAATTTATAATCCTAATGTCACCGGTTTTTGTTTTTCTTAAAGAAAAAAAATATATATATATATTAGATTTATATATTTAATGCCATGGAAGTTTGTCTACGACCTTTGGTTTCATGAAGTTTTGACAAACAACGATCTTCTAATATATATTTATTCATTATTATTATATAATAGCTCTATCTCAGATTTTGAGCACCCTCCAAATTATATCGCACTTGGTTTGCCACAAACCCACAAAGTGAATTTGTGACAACCAACACTGTTACAATATATATATATATATATATATATATATATATATATATATATATATATATATATATATATATAAAGATTGCGTCGAAAAAAGCACTGTAAAAACATAATTGTCATGTTTCATCTGATGATAATATTTTTTTCAAATACATAAAACTTTTATACTTGTCTTTAATTGGAATCACTTTGAGATGAGGTCTCTTAATCTGAGAATTAATTTTTATTTATTGCGGACTTTTTTCCTCATGTTGGTGGTTTTTGTGTTGTTTCTTCTTTCACTACGTTTCGGCCAAATCACCTGAAGAAGGCCACAGGTGAAATTTGGCCGAAACGTAGTGAAAGAAGAAACAACACAAAAACTACCAACATGAGGAAAAAAGTCCGCAATAAATAAGAATTAATTCTCATAAAACTTTTAGTCCTGAAACTGACATGAAGAGCTGAGTCAACAATTTATTTGAGGTATAATCATGCTCTACTGACCAGTATTTGAGCACTTTCTCGGTTTAGGAAAAAGGTTTTTTTAAACAATCTTATTATTTAGCCATTAAAAGCTCCAACAAGGAAAATCTATTTTTGAACACTCTTTCTTTTTCTTTTTCTCTTTTTGTTTAATCTAAGTGTTAATATTAAAATAGACGAGATGTATTTCAATTATTCTTTAAAAAATCTTTCTACATCCAGTTAAAAAAAGTCTCTCTTTCATCGGACAATTGTACTTTTCCAGAAATATAAAACCTTTTTGTATTGTATTGTTAGGACATGAAACTTTTAGTAATGAAGCCGACATCATTTAAACAGGTAAACACTTCATAGTTAGTTGATTTGGTTTGGTTTGGTTTGGTTTGGTTTTATAGGAATATCATCCATTGTAGGTTATTTAATACAAAATTATTTCTATACTTATATATTAAATATATGATTTCTAAACACATTTTGGAGATAACGTTTTAAAACTCTCCTGAACTGATTTTTTTGACACACAGATGGTTTCGCTTATTTCTATCTAATACACATAATTCTATTTACTATTGATCATATCTGCACACAGCTAAATTCTTTCAAGAATTGCTATTTAACACTAACAGTTCAATTAAACATTATTTGTTTGCACACAGTTAAATGATCGAACAGTTCTATTTCAAGCAATTCAGTTTAGTATAAGTCATTTGTTTACACTCAGTTTAAATGTCAAAGTACACAGTTTAAATGTCAAACAGTTCTATTTGACCTATAGATAGGGCCCTTATCAGGTGCTACCACTCCAGGCCACAGTGGACCTGGAAGCGATGGAAATGATGGTGTACTCCGCATTGCCCAAAGTTTCAGCGTTACAGGAGCCTCACCAACAGATTGTTTAGAATCATATCCAGAACGCTCGTTGTGGAAGTCTTACTCCTCTGCAGAGATGCAGTTAGTGTATTCAACAGCCCCAACTGACTGAGCCAATATTTAGTTGAAATATCTATATTTTAATTGTCAATGTATTGATAAATTTCACAATCATGTTAAATTGGCAAACACTTCATACTTAGAATTAATTTTTTTTTATTTATTGCGGACTTTTTGTCCTCATCTTGGTAGTTTTTGTGTTGTTTCTTCTTTCACTGCGTTTCGGCCAAATTTCACCTCTGGCCTTCTTCATGTGAAATTTGGCCGAAACGTAGTGAAAGAAGAAACAACACAAAAACTACCAAGATGAGGACAAAAAGTCCGCAATAAATAAAAAAATTAATTCTCAGATTAAGAAGCCTCATCTCAAAGTGATTCCAATTAAAGACAAGTACTTCATACTTAGTTGAACTATCAATATTTTAATTGCCAATGAATTGATAAAGTACACAATCATTTTAAATTAGCAAACACTTCATATTTTATTAATGTTTTAACTGCCTATCTATTAATTTTAAACAGATAAACACATCACAAATAGTTTAAATATCAAAGTTTTATGAGTCAATGTGGCCCAAAGTAATTCTTAACGTTATCTCAAACAGATCTATTTGCTTCATACATGTTACCCTGACAAGTACGACTGAACCAGAGCAGAGTCAATCCGGGTGCAATGGCAATGAAGGAGTGATTCTACTCTTCTTCGGAACATCCAAAACTGAAAACTCTCCACCGAATGCTGTTTAGGGTAATATTCAGGGCACATTCGTGCATATGAAAGTTAACGTGGAAAGGATTATTGTGAAACATGTAATTCACATTGCACTTAGCTGAAATACCAGATTTACTCTTATGCTAAGTCATCAAACAAAACCGAATGTCGCTTATGTCAAAGAAATATTAACACATATACATGTGTGTGTGTGTGTGTGTGTGTGTGTGTGTGTGTGTGTGTGTGTGTGTGTGTGTGTGTGTGTGTGTGTGTGTGTGTGTTTCTTCACGTAAGTAAAAGTGAAAAGTATGAGAGACTTGTTTCAATACAACTGAAATAGATTTCCTCCAAAATAATAGCTTTACTCTAATTAAAAATCTATCCCACCAAGTTATAAACTACACCCTAAAAAGCCAGTAACTCGGTACCGAAGTTTAAATCGGAAAAAGTACAGAATGTTCGATAAGACTCTCATATTAATGGAATTTATTTTGTTTTGTTTTTTAATTTAAAACTTTTTGACCTCCTTTCAATATGAAAGTATTGCTGAATGTTCTCGAATGTTTTATTCATATTCAATGATTTCTCCTGATTTGGTTATGTATACTCTTAAAATAAAACGTAAATATCCACTGTGCCAGAAGATGTAATAAATGAATAAAATTTTCCTCCATTTTTCTAACATCTTCGAAAATGGTTTGGTTTCTTTGTTTAATTGCATATCAACCTTTCGTAAGTTATTTAATGCCCAAGCCATTCTCCTAGAAGAAAAGTAGTGGTACTATTTAACCCATAGCTGGGAAGATATGGGGGTTCATACCTTTCCCAAGGGTATTTGCCCGAAAGTGAACACAAGTATATATATATATATATATATATATATATATATATATATATATATATACACACACACACACACCAGAGTAATTCAATAAATGAGGGGATTTTTAAAGCAAAATAGATTTCTTTTACTGAAGTTTTTCCATGAATGTAAAACCTGTATTGTTTGGAATTGGCTGCTAGCAAAGATTGTTCTCATTTCGAAAAAATATCAAATCAGAGTGCACCAGTCTTGAACAGAGGTCAGTCATTAAGTTTTTGGTGGCTGAGAAGTGCAAACCACGTGAAATTTATCGAAAAATGTTGGTTGTGTATGGAGAAAATAAATAAATCATTAAAATAGATAAACAAGTCATTTTTTGCTACAATCTAATTTCGTAAGATATTTAAATTAGGAATATTTCTGTTCCTCGATATTACCCTCTCTCTTTCAAATAATTTTAACGTAATAATTTTAACTTGAATAATGTTAAGTATTTTTTTGTTCTATTATTACCAATATTTTTTTTTTTTTTTTTTGCTTTGCTCAATATTATTTTTTAATATTTACACACACATACATAGAAAAAGAATGACTAAGTTGTTAAGATAAAGAAACAACTGTAATTCTCTACTATTCATTTCTCTTAAATAGTTAGATATTATTGTTTTAGTTTCAAATGTATTAAAATCAATTTATAATTTTATATAAAAATCGATTAGAATAAAATTAAGTTTCTAGACTAGAAGTGTCTTAGCATATATAATTGGGAAGTTTGTCGGTTCTTTATCGATGAAAAAAGTTTTGATATAAAGTTACTAATTCAAAATTTATTTATTGAACAAGATTTCAATGTAAGAAAATAATGTTCCTCGTGAAAAATTAGAGTCTCTCTTAAAGATAATAGCCTCTAAAATAAACAATAATCAGTGATAAAGCCTAATTCTGCAAAATCTAATAATCTTTAAAAAAAAACGATTTTTCTACAAGGAAACAAGTTTAGGAAAAAGAAAAACCCTGAATTTAAAACTTGAGTAATGTTATTCAAGGAATCTCTGGCTCATCGGTACACCATTCTTCTGTTATCAGCTCGTCTAAATAGTTCAACTACACAAGCCTTATCTGTGCCCAGTCGGCTGGGGCTGTAGAATACACCGACTACACCTCTGCTCAGAAGTAAGACCCCACCCTACAAATGTCCTTCATATGACACTAAACGATCTGATTGTGAGGTTCCAGTGATGCTGGAGCTTTCGGAAATGCGGAGCACCCCTTTATTGACATCACCCCCAGGTCCACTCTGGTCCTGACAAGTAGCACCTGGTAGGGTCCTATCTATGGCTCAAATAGAACAAAACAGTGTACTTCTGCTAAACTGAATTGCTTGAAAAAGAACTATCGTGACATTTAAACTGCGTACTTATGCTAAACTGAATTGTTTAAAATAAAACTGTTTTTGACAGTGAAACAGTACTACGCTTAACTGAATTGTTCGAAATAGAACTGTTTTGACATTTATCTGTGAATAAATAAAATATATACTTATGCTAAACTAAATTGTCTGAATTAGAACTTTTTGACTAAACTGAAGAGCTTGAAATAGAAATGTTATTGACAATTAACAGTGAACTTATGCTAAACTGAATTGTTTGAAATAGAACTGTTTATTTGTATAAAAATGAATTTGACATTAAATAACCTACAAAGGTTGATATGCCATAAAACCTAAACATACGAATAAACAAACAAACCAGGCTTATCTGCTAGAAACAAAATTACTTCTTAGCTGTTGGGCAGTTCTCATCTTTAGCGGAACTGGCAAATGTTCATCAGTTCGTAACAGGGGAAGTTGCTATGTGTGTGTATGTGCGTGAATATGTATGTATGTATGTATTTACAAATTCTCTGCACGGGTAGGATGTGCCACCATGTCAATTTTTAAGCCGAGTTTAACAGGTTTGAATGCAGAGTTTTCCTTCTCCTTGTTTAATTTCATAACAAAAGGTAAGGAACCAAGTCTGCCCTACTATTTACTCATAGCTGAATCGAGAATAATTGGATTCATGTCTTCTCCAATAGTATTAGCGCTATGAGAAATGCCAGCAATCTTGTCGAGGATTTGAACTCGTGTCGCCATGTCCATTTTCCACGACGAAATGTGTGTGTATGAATGTGTATGTATATTAGTGTGTGTGTGTGTGTGTGTGTGTATGTGTATGCGTACGAGTGTATGATTATAATAATCATGACAATATCTGCTTTCATATTTGTGGTTCACAATCGTAAACAGATTAAAATATGAGATATAAAAACTGGCTGTCCAGTATATAAACCCATTATTTTGTAAAATGCATCTGTATTAAGCTTAGTTTTGTCTCGATTGATTTATTGATTGTAACAGCATATAAACCCTTCTAAGGTTATTTTATTCCTCGATGCTAGGTTGTGTTTATTGATCATCTATATTTTCATTTTTTTTTTTGTTGCTTATGAAGAGCTTTTTGTGCACAATTATATGATATCAAATTTTTCTATCTTATACGAATAGTTTGCACACAGTTGTATGACTTCAAGTTTTCCTATCTTGCACTAATAATTATATGTTTTCAAGTAATTATTACAATTTAATAACAGTCCTTTGTTTGCATACAATTATATAGTTTGGTTTGGTTTGGTTTCTTTGTTTAATGGCATATCAACTCTTTTTAGGTTATTTAATGCCAAAGCCATTCTCCGAGAAGAACAGTAGTGGTACTATTTAACCCAGAGCTGGGAGGATAAGGGGGTTCATACTTTTACCAAGGGTATTCGCCCGAAAGTGAACGTAATAGCGCGACTGGAGTACGAACTCGCTTACTACGATTTAACCATTACACCACGAGGACACCCCCTTTTATATAGTTTCAGATAACAAATGAAAATACTTAGCAAACAATAATAGCCACAAATAATTATTCTTAATACAAATAATTTACCGTTATATGGCATTAACAATCCCTATCAATTGGTTTGGTTTAGTTTTGTCAGGTTTTATGGCATGTCTACCACTGTAGGTTATTTAATGCCAAATCCTTTTTACACATACATATTAAATATATAGGATTTGGTTTGGTTGAGTTTTATGGCATATCAATCATTGTTGCCTGTTTAATGCCAAATCCTGTTCATGGATATATAAGAAGTATATATGATTTCCTTGGTTGGGTTTCATGGCATATGAACCATTGTAGGTTATATAATGCCAAATCCTGTTTGCACATATATATTAAACATATATGATTTGTTATCATATTTTGTAGATAAAATTTTTAAACGAATCCGAGCTCCTTTTTGCACACAATTAAATGGTTTCAAGTATTGCTATATACCAGTCACAATTTAATATCAGTTATTTGTTTGCACACTGTGTATTCCATTTGACCTGGAGATTGAACTCTATCAGGTGCTACCACTCCAGCGCAGAGTGGACATGGGTGCGATGTCAATAAAGTAGTACCCGCATTCCCCAAAGCTCCAAGGCTGGGTTCTCGCTATCAGATGGTTTGATATTATATCCAGGACACTGTTGATGGGGTTTTACCCCTCTACAAAGATGCCATCAGTGTATTCTACAGCCCCAGCCGACTGGGTTGAGTGTCCTTATCGAATGCGATTGATTTTTAAACAGATTTATTTCAACCATAACCGGTACTACCACTTCAGATAAGAGGAAATCAGGAGTAATATCAATGAAGTGCTCTCACTGCAAGAGTTACAGTCAGCATATTCTAAGCTCTGACAATAGGGCAGCCTTGTCATTGTTCTGGAAGAGGGAAATGTAAGTCAGAAGACTGTCTTGTGAGAATCTCCAAAGTGGGGTGAGCTTGGCTTGCTTGTTTGACTGCACTCAAAATCTTGGCTTTTTGTGCTTAATCACCGACAACAGACACCGGAAGAAAATGCGCAACGCCCTCAGCCACCTTTCAAACCTTTCATTGGGTTTGATGTAAGCTTTTCTTTCATTCTTTTTTTTTTTTTCTTTTTTTCTTTCTTTCTTTCTTTGCTCTAGATAGATAAACACTTATAGACAAGCACACAAGCATGTATTGAGGCTCGTACATAGATACACACCAACTACACGAATACATACACAAAAAGATTATTATTAACATATTTATGCATGCATGCTCTGTACTGCAAGCGAATGAGAGAGAGAAAGCGAGTGAGCAGGCAAGAGAGAGACAGGGAGAGAGTGTGTATGTGTGTAAGTGAGAGAGAGAGTGTGTGTGTGTATGTATGTGTGTGAGAAAAAGAGAGAGAGAGTGAGAGAGAGAATGTGTGTGTGTGTATGTGTGTGTGTGAAAGAGAGGTTGGAGGCAATAACTTACTTGCAGACATGGAGACGTATATTCGTGTTTAGAAAATGGAAAATTATGAACGAACTGTACTTTGGATTCCAGGTGTAAAAATATAGGACTTTCAACACCTGCTAAATCACAATGGTTAAAGTGAGACTGGCGTCATGCTGATAGTAGGAGACATGAAGACAGACGGAGAAAACGAGAACGTACACGAGAAGGTCCCGCCCAACAGGAGGCCATTTTGTATTATTTTATTTCAAAAAGGAACAAAGTAAAATAGAAAGAAAGAAAGAAAGAAAGAAAGATGAAAAGTATAATGAAAGAAAAAGAAACGAAGAAAAAGGAAATATAATTGCAACGTTGATATTTGGAAATGAAAAGAGGGAAAAATTGATAAGATGACGAATCAGTGGAAGTGGCAGACGACAGAAAGAGTAAAAGCAAGAGGGTGTTATTTAGATATGCAAATGAGAAAGAGAAGGAAAAAAGAACGAAAATTTTATTGATATGAGAAAAGAGGCTGTCATTTTAGATTATTTTCCATCAAAATGAACAAAGAAAGAAAGAAAGAAAGAAAAATGAAAATAAAAATAGAAATGAAAATTAAAGGAAGAATGAAAGGAAAAATGAAAGAGAAGGAAATTAAAGAAAATAAATTTGTTATGCTGAGACTGTAAATGAAAAGAAGGGACAATAGAAAATAAGGCGAATCAGTCACGAGACAGATGAGAGGGAGAGAGAGAAAGAGAAAGAGAGAGAGAGAGAGAGGGAGGAGAAAGAGAGAGAGAGAGAGTAAAGGCAAATGAGTGATATGCAAATGAGAAAGAGAAGGAAAAAAGTATGGAAAGTACATTGATATGAGGAAACATGATTGTAAAGAAAAATAAATTTTTTGAAGTTTTAAAAAGATTTTTTAAAAGGTTTTAAAAAAAGGTTTTAAAAAAAGGTTTTAAAAAAAGGTTTTAAAAAAAGGTTTTTAAAAAAAGGGTTAGATTATCCCAGGTTATAAAACTGAAACTGAGATAACATAATTGGAAAGAAAGCAGAAATCAAGAGAAACAAAAACAAAAAAAGAAAAAATATTGAGAAACAGAAAAAAAATGTAAATCGAAGAATCCATTATTATGAAAACTATGGAAGACCGAAATCGATAAATATACAGAGCGAGCAAAAGTAAAATATGATATCGTGATAAATTTTGAGTTGAACAAATAGACTGTGGGAGAGAATGAAACTTGTAAACATTCACTCGACATCGATTATTTCTTCTTTAAGGCTCCATAGCACTATTGATTCAATAAGATTTCATATGGATAATTGTTTCTTTAAGATTCTGTATCAGTGATTGATTGTCCAAGACTTTTACATCTTTGTTAAGACATCATATCGATTCTTAAAAACTTGTCATCGATTATTGAATCATTATGATTTCATATTGATTATTGTTTCTTTAGGATTATATCAATTATTGATTATCGAAGAGTCAATAAGAATGATTGCTTCCTTAAAACTTGATATCGATTATTGGTCCCTTAGAATACTTTATTTATTATTGATTCTTTAAAAATCAATTTCAATCATTTCTTCTTTAAGTCTTCATATTTGCTATCGATTGTTAAAGATATCGTATCGATCAAAGATTTTTTTTATTCTTTATAACGATTATAGCTTATCTAAGATTCCAATTAATTCTTTAAAATCATATAAAATCGCTTATCTAGTTCTTATGGACTTTAGATTGGTTACTTTTTCATATCGATTATTAATTCCTTAAGACACCATATCAATAATTTATTCTTAACTGTATATTGATTATTGCTCATACAGAATGTCTATAAGGATAAAATCTTAATCTTAGTTTGTATTTTACTCATGTAACCAAACTAGGATTTTCCCCAAGGATAAAGTTTTTTTGTTTTTTTTATTTAGATTCTGTGGGCAATTGTCGTAAAAATTTGTTTGACTCGATTAAAATGTTAAAGCAACTTGTTTTTGTTTTTTTTTTTTTTTAAATTTTTATGAATGATTGTGTGAACATTCGTTTTTACCTTAATGACAGTTTTCTAAGCCAAAGGTCCAAATTAGAAAAGTCTGAATAGATCAATTTCGATAATTTTGGACTGTCCTTTTATTGCTGTCCGTTTTAATTATGTGAATAAACCCCTTAAACAGACTTAAAGTAACTGATTATATGCAATGCTCTAACCTTATTTACCAACACCTCCGCTCGGGCAGGATATGACACAAGGTCAATTTTTAAGCGGAGTTTAACTGGTTTGAATTCAGAGTTTTCCTTCTCCTAGACTAGTTGCCTCACCAAGGCTGAAGAACCTACTCTGCCCTACTATTTACCCATAGCTGGAGGGAGAATAATTGGATTCATACCTTTCCCAAGAGTATTAGTGCCATGTGAAATGCAATTAGTCTCGTCCAGGATTTGAACTCATGTCACCGTGTCCATTTCCTACGACGATAACCATTGCACCACGGGCACCTCTAAATGCAATGCTCTAACAACTACTTTTGGAGTAGTTAGAGTCAGGGGACCCCAGCTTAAAGGAACCAGTGTAGGGGCCCCAGAAAATTAAGTTTCAACTGTACTCTTGGAAGCTCGGCAACCTCGAGATAAAATTCAGTAATACATTATGAACTTATCGATCCTGGATCGACGATTTTTTACAAGATCGTGGATATTTTTTTCTTCTTAAACCGATAAAAAATGTCTGTAATAAAAAAAAAAGTAATTTAAAATTTTCTTTTTATTATTGGAAGATCTGGTACTTAATGGATAATAGGAGCCCTACATTATATATTTAGGGTGGGATATGAACTCCTAGCATCGGCCCTTGTCATATTTGAAAACATTGTTTATTGAGATCATCACCACATTTTGATGGCATCATGAAGTGACTTTGGTTGGTTGGTTGGTTGATTTTTATGGTAATTAACCCTTGTAGATTACTTAATGCCAAATCCTCTTTATACATATATAGTAAATACATGATTTGTAAACTCATTTTCTTGATAACATTTTTAACGAGCCTGAGCTCATTTTTTTGCACGCAGTTAAAGGGTTTCAAGTATTGCTATGTAAATGAAACAATTTAACATCAGTCATTTGTTTGCACATATTTAAATGTATATACATATATAAATGTATATACATATATAAATGGATATACCTATTTAAATGGATATACATATATAAATGGATATACATATATAAATAGATATACATATATAATTTTTAAATAAGTTAAAACTAACTTGTTTGCATACTAGTATTGCTATTGCTTCTAGACAGTTAAATAATAACAATTATTGCAATGTAAATCAATGTTCTATCCAATATAAATCCATTTTATCAGCCACTCATTGGCCTAGAGGGTAGAGTGTTCGCCAATGATCTGGGTAGACCTGGGTTCAATCCCACATCGCGTCATACAAAAGACTTTAAAAATGGTACTTGATACATCCTTGCTTAACACTCAGCAATATAAGGTATGTATCGAGGGTAAAGTGGAGCAATCTAGGGAAAGGAGTAGCGCTCTCTCCTAAACCTCGGTGTAGTAGCTATTGAAAAGGGAGCCTTCTGGTCGCCCTCGACTACGGTCGCCTACTTTACTACTTTTTTGCAGACAGTTAAGTGGTTACAAGTATTGCTATTTAACACTAATAATTCTATTCAACACATTTGCAAACAGTTAATTGGTTCACAGTATATATATATATATATATATATATATATATATATATATATATATATATATATATATATATATCACTAACGATTCATTTAAACAATAATTTAAAATAATGATCAAAGAGTTCTATTTCTAACCTTCCAATTTAATGAAAGTCATTTGTTTGCACGCAGTTTAAATGTTAAACAGTTCAATTTGATCCAGAGATTGGACCCTATCAAGTGCTACCATTCTGGGAGCAATGACAATTTAGGGGTACTTCATATTCCCCAAATGTCCAAAGCTAGAGCTTCACCTGAGATGTGTTAATGTCATATGCAGGACAATCGTTACGGGTAGGGAATTACCCCTCTGCAGAGATGTAGTCAGTGTATTCTACAGCCCCTCGCCAGTCGACTAGGCGAGCTACTTTGCGAAAGCAGGCCAATTTTTATAGAAAGTGGATGAAAATGTCAGAGCGTCTTTTATCATTTCTTCATGGAACTAATCAAAGATTCTGGCAGCTTCACTTATTATCACTTCACACATTAACAAAGTATTTTTGGCACACTATCAACAAAATTAGACTCATATGATTCCTGTTTACTGTGCGAAGATATATGCTTTGAAAGAAGAGAACCGTGAGGTGTGGCAGTTTCTAACTGAGAAGAACTTCAATATAAATAAAATTGATGTACCTTTTTGTACCATCGGAGCTAACACGAGATTCAGGCAATGAAAGTAATTAGAGGAACACATGGCCTTACCAATAACGCAGAAACTTCGGAACGATTCTTTTTAGCTGCACCTGAAATTAACTCAGCAGACACCGAATTCACAAATCGATATGGGATTGATATATGTAAGTGTAAACGGGATTACTACCATCAACTTTTGAATGTAATTAACCGAAGTATTACAGAAAATACCAAAGAACTTTTCTCAACGTTAGATTCATATAATGTGAAGTTAAAAAATAATGGAGATTACACTAAGAATTTAACAACAACAACAATTTTATTAAAAGAAGCCGAAAAACATGTCCTGAATAAGAAAAATGAAGGATAGTGGCTATATTACAATTGTATTGACGAGCGAGTAATCGGTATGAAGATAATTTGGTTTGGTTTTATGGCATATCAACTATTGTAGGCTCTTTAATGCCAAATCCTTTTTATACATATATATTAAATATATAGGATGTGGTTTGGTTTGGTTTGGTTTGGTTTTATGGCATATCAACCATTGTAGGTTATTTAATCCCAAATTTAGTTTATACATGTATATTAGATATATATATGATTTTAAACATGAGTCAACAAAGTTAAAGGGTTCCAAGTATTGTTATGTATGACTAACATTTCCCTTAAACATCAGTCATTTTTTTATGAAGAGATAAATGATCAAAGCGTTCTATTTCAAACAGGTTATTTAATGCCAAATCCTTTTTATACATATACATTAAATATATAGGATTTGGTTTCGTTTGGTTTGTTTTTATGGCATATCATACATTGTAGGTTATCTAATGCCAAATCCTTTTTATACATATACGTTAAATATATAGGATTTGGTTTCGTTTAGTTTGTTTTTATGGCATATCAAATATTGTAGGTTATCTAATGCCAACCCCTTTTTATACTCGTACATTAAATATATAGGATTTGGTTTCATTTGGTTTGTTTTTATGGCATATCAAACATTGTAGGTTATCTAATGCCAAATCATTTTTATACATATATATTAAATATATATGATTTGGTTTCGTTTGGTTTGTTTTTATGGCATATCAAATATTGTAGGTTATCTAATGCCAACCCCTTTTTATACTCGTACATTAAATATATAGGATTTGTTTCGTTTGGTTTGTTTTTATGGCATATCAAATATTGTAGGTTATCTAATGCCAAATCCTTTTTATACATATACATTAAATATATAGGATTTGGTTTCGTTTGGTTTGTTTTTATGGCATATCAAATATTGTAGGTTATCTAATTCCAACCCCTTTTTATACTCATACATTAAATATATAGGATTTGGTTTCGTTTGGTTTGTTTTTATGGCATATCAAACATTGTAGGTTATCTAATGCCAAATCATTTTTATACATATACATTAAATATATAGGATTTGGTTTCGTTTGGTTTGTTTTTATGGCATATCAAATTTTGTAGGTTATCTAATGCCAACCCCTTTTTATACTCGTACATTAAATATATAGGATTTGGTTTCGTTTGGTTTGTTTTTATGGCATATCAAATATTGTAGGTTATCTAATGCCAAATCCTTTTTATACATATACATTAAATATATAGGATTTGGTTTCGTTTGGCTTGTTTTTATGGCATATCAAATATTGTAGGTTATCTAATGCCAAATCCTTTTTATACATATACATTAAATATATAGGATTTGGTTTCGTTTAGTTTGTTTTTTTGGCATATCAAATATTGTAGGTTATCTAATGCCAACCCCTTTTTATACTCGTACATTAAATATATAGGATTTGGTTTCGTTTGGTTTGTTTTTATGGCATACCAAACATTGTAGGTTATCTAATGCCAAACCCTGTTTATACATATATATTAAGTATATGATTTCTAAACACATTTTGTAGATAACATTTTTAAACAAGCCTGGCCTTATTTTTCACACAGTTAAATTGTTTCATTTATTTCTATCGAATACGAATAATTCTATTTACTATTAATCACTTATTTGTAGACAGTAAATGATTTCAATTATTGCTGTTTAAAACTAACAATTCAATTAAACATCAGTTTTTTTTGTTTATACAGCGTTGAATAATCAAAACTTTCTATTCCAAAAAATTCATTTTATCATGTCAACAAAGTTAAATGGTTCCAAGTATTGTATCACTAACAATTCAATAAAACATCAGTCATCTGTTTACACACCGTTGAATAACCAAAACGTTCTATTCCAAAAAATTCATTTTATTATGTCAAAAAAGTTAAATGGTTCCAAGTATTGCTATGTATCACTAACAATTCAATAAAACATCAATCATCTGTTTACACACCGTTGAATAATCAAAACGTTCTATTCCAAAAAGTTCATTTTATCATGTCAACAAAGTTAAATGGTTCCAAGTATTGCTATGTATCACTAACAATTCAATAAAACATCGGTCATCTGTTTACACACCGTTAAATAATCAAAACGTTCTATTCCAAAAAACTCATTTTATCATGTCAACAAAGTTAAATGGTTCCAAGTATTGCTATGCATCACTAACAATTCAATAAAACATCAGTCATTTGTTTACACACAATTAAATGATCAAACCGTTCTATTTTAAGCAATTCAGTTTAGCATATCCATTTGCTTGCACACAGTTTAAATGTCAAACAGTTCTTTTTGACCCATAGAAACGACCCTATCAGGTGCTACTACTCCGGGCCAGAGTGGACCTGGGAGCGATAGCAGTGAAAGAGTACTCCGTATTGCTCAAAGCTCCAGCATTACAGGAGCCTCACCATCACATTGTTTAGCGTCATATCCAGAACACTCGTTGGGGTTCTAACCTCTCTGCAGTGATGCAGTCAGTGTAGTCTACATGTACCATACCCATGATACGGATATCTGAAACGTACATAGAATGTTCATAACATATATACATAGAACATAGGAATCCCGAAACACGAAAAACACGTAACGACTTCTTAGTTCAGGTACGAAACCTTTTATTACCTTTGAGTTAAAGGTTTCGACATAAGGAAGAGAGATGCACAATCTTTCTATGCTGGCTTTTCCATCTTTATTTCGAATAGCTTCAATTTTACCTCTTCCTGGTGATTAATAAACCTGTTTCTGACTTCTAACTTTGCTTCAGAGTTTTAACTGTCGAAAGATGTTTTGCTAACTTGTAGAGACGAGGCATGCGTTGCCATGAAATGATCGTTTGTCAACGGGCATGGTATATATTTCAACACTAATATAGAACATTTGAGTTAAAATATACCTATCATTCAAGGAAGATACTTTGATGAATGTAGCAGCATTACAAATGTCAGCATAACATCCATTTTATAAATTTTATATATAATCTCATGGCACAAATCTTTTACTGCCGTTTATTCATCATTATCTTGAACTTTCCCTTTATAAAATGCTTCACGCTGGCAGAGATCCTTACGTAAAAGAAAAAATATCGGTTCTGCTTTTGAGGCAATTGGAGAAAAACATGCTTTTCCTCAACAAAGATTTAACGCGATAACAAGATGTAATTTGATGGGAAAATTCAAAGGAAAATCAAAACTATACGATTGAAAGATCTTCGGAATTCCGCCTAATGGGAATTTTAAAGCAATGAAAAGCTTTAGTGAAGCAGATTATTTGTCAAATTAAATAATCCAATGACTATAGCATTTTGTGATAAAACTTTATATAACGTATTTGACGGCATATAAGGCACTCTTTTTTTACTAAAAATATATTTTTTTTAATTCCTCAACATCTTATATGCCATATGTAGATTTAGAATTCGTGATAGTCCTATTCACCAACCCTTCCGCTCGGGCAGGATATGACACAAGGTCAACTTTTAAGCGGAGTTTAACAGGTTTTAATTCAGAGTTTTCCTTCTCCTAGACTAGTTGCCTCATCAAAGCTGAAGAACCCAGTCTTTCCAATTATTTACCCATAGCTGGAGTGAGAATAATTGGATTCATACCTTTCCCAAGGGTATTAGTGCTATGTGAAATGCAATCAGCCTCGTCCAGGATTTGTCGCCGTGTCCATTTCCTGCGACGATAACCATTACACCACGGTCACCTCCTAGAATTCGTGATAGTCGGTCGGAATTAATTACCTGGCAACTCCTATTAGCTTAGATTTTAAAGTGACCTTCATATACTCATTGTCATTATTTAAAAGGCTATTATGCAGATTAAAAGTGTTATCATTGATTATAGTCGTTATATTAATTTCGTCAGTACTTTGTTTTTGGGTTGGGTTGTTTTTGTGGGGTGGGGTCTTGATTTGCCCAACTGAAATTGGGGTGCGTTTTATATGCCGTCAAATACGGTATATAAAAAAGACAATTCCCAATTAAGTTAAAATTATTGGAGACTTGTGCTAGTACATATTATCAAAATATCAATCTAAAGCTGAAAAACTGCCACCTACTGCTGTTGCCTTGAAGTTCAAAATGCTTAGAAGTCATGACATGTCTACGGTGTGGAAACAGTCCAGAAAAATTTGTCCTGATGTTCCTTACTTGACAGACAGTGATTGGAAGAATGAAGATTGATATTTAAGAGCACAGCTTCCCAATAAACTTCCAGCTCCTGGTGCCACTTGATATTTGTTCTTATAAATGCCAAAAAGGAATTAATGATGTACAATAGTCACACAAAAGTAATCAGCTTCTTTGTCCTGAGATGTGCATGCGCCAACATTGTGAGGACCAAAATTAGAAAAAAGATGATTATAAAACTTATTTAACAGATTGAAACAATGGGGAATGAATAGTTATGAATAAACAAGTAAAATACACACATAATTTTTGTATTATTTTGCATTTAAATGTTACTTATAGTTTCATCGCTGAAAAATAACGATACCGTGAAAGTTATGAGCGAAAGAGGGATAATCAAATTGCGCTATTATCTAACATGATATCTTGAGAATATATAACTGTTATCTCAGCTTTCTGCAAGCTTTGCATTTTTTTTCTTTTGTTTTTTTGTTTTTTTCATATACTTTTGTTTGCACTGCCTCTTTTCCAGGTCATTCACTTAGGATCACTTAGAAACGAATAAACCTGAATATTTTGGTCAAGTTGGGAAAAACCTCGTCACAATCCCTTGAAATGCTTCAACAAATGTATGGAGATAATAGTATGTCACCCACAAGTGTTTTTGAGTGGTACAAGAAGATCAAAGAGGGTCATGAGGAAGTGAAAGATGACTCCAAGAGCGGTCGGCCTTCAACAAGCAAGAACGTCGAGTGGGTAATTCAAGTGGTGTATGGCAATCTCGGTTGACAATTCAAATGATAGAGAAAAAAGAACGATGTTTAGAAAATAATCACCAAAGGTTAGGGCATGCGGAAAGTCTGCATGAGTTAGTACTAAGACTTCTAAATGGAGATCAGAAGACGCGGCACATGCCGGTGTGTCGGGACATCATCGAGCGTCCTCAGACTGAACAAGACTTGCTTGGTACAGTTATCACTGGTGATGAGACATGGATTTCTGAGGACAATCCGGAAATCAAGGCCCAGAGCAGTCAGTGGAAGTCGCTGAAGAAATCAAGACAAAAGTAAAAGTCAAAGTCATGTAGATCATGTTCTTCGACGTGAGGAGTATTGTCAAAACGGATTTCTTGCAAAAGGGCCAGACGAGCAATCAGCAAGTTTACATGATCTTCTGATTTATGCTTCGTTCAGTGTGTGAAAAGAGACAAGAGTTGTAGCAGGTCTAATCGTGGCTGCTTCAACACGACAATGCATCGACACAAAGCCCAGATCATCCGGTAGTTTCTGGCCGAGAGGAAACTCACCGTACTGTAATAACCTCTCTATTCACCTGATCTTACTTCATGGGTCTTTTTCCTATTCCCTAAGTGCAAAAGGATCTTCAAGGGGAACAATTTTGAAGTCGTAGATAGCACCAAGAGGGCCGTAATGACCGAGCTGATAGGTATTCCAGAAGAATCCTTCCAGCAGTGAATAGAAGAGTGTCAGAGAGAGATGGGTTAAATGCATTAGACTCGAGAGGTATTACTTTAAAAGGAAAACCATGTAGTTTGAAATTTAAGTAAATTTCTTGTAATACCTGTTCCGTTACTTTTCAGACAAACCTCGTATACTGTGTATTACAAAAAATTGCTTTATAATAGTGGTGTTTTTGTTTAATGTCATATCAACCTTTGTTGGTTATTTAATGCCAAAACCATTCTTCTATATAAACAGTTATGGTTCTATTTAACCTATAGCTTGGAGGATAAGGGGGCTCATACCTTTCACAAAGTGAACGTAATAGCACGACTGGGGTTCGAAATCGCTTACTACGATTCTGCAGTTCATCACTTCAATCATTAAACCACGAGGACACCCAATGTTTTGCTATGGTTATGGGTATTTGATCTATCGGTATGTGCAATGATATTGAATTCTTTAATAAAATAATTCCAGTGAGAAGATTTCAAGATGAGCTTTTTAAGAAGGGTAATGTTCACTCATGATATGTTAAATATTCTATATTGACCTTTTAAACTTTATGCAGTATCCTACTCGTGCAGTGGACTAAGACTCCCCCAACGGATGTCCTAGATATGACACTAAACAATAAAACGGTGAGGCTTCAGTAATGTTGAAGCTCTGGGGAATGCAGAGCACCCCTTTATTGCTAACGCTTCCAGTTTCACTCTAGCCCGGAGTGTTTGCATTTGATTGGGTTCAATCTATGGGTCAAATAAAACTAAACTGTGTGCTTATGCTAAACTGAATTGTTTGAAATAGAAATGTTTTGAAATTTAAACTGCGTATTTCTCTTAAATGGAATTGCTTGCAACAGAACTGTTTATATGTATCAAAATGGGTTTGCCATTAAGTAACCTACAATGGTTGAAGTGCAATGAAACCCAAACCAAACCAAAACAAAACAAACAAATCCAAGCGTTTCGTTTGAGTGCAGGTGGTGAAACCATACAGTAGTACAGATACTGCTCGGCTAAAATCCTGTTTTTTACCAGAGAGTTGTATATATATATATATATATATATATATATTCAGGAGCACTGAGGGTGGTGTAATGGTTAGCAAGCTCGACTAACAAACTATTACAAGTGAGCTTGAGACTCACTGAGCACCAGATTAATACAGCCTTGTGTTACATCTAAGCAAAAACCTTGGGAAATAATTATGAATATACATACAAGGTATTTTAAGATTTTTAAAACAATCGGGCACAAATTAAGGGCCACAAAAAATAGAGTAATGGAAATAATATCAATTGTAAAGATAAGAATATTTTTCACCGAAAAACATTTAATCTCAAACGAACAAACAAACAAACAAAAAAAGTCAAAAAAGACTGTTTCGTAATGTCTTCACGCAAAAGATCTACTCCATCGTCCAAGGCATGATTTCGGTAGATTTGGTTAAATATATCAAAATGTTTCTATTTTCCTGCCATAATCTGAAAAGAAAAAGATTATTAAGTCATTAACCACATATATATATGTATATATATACATATAAATATATATATATATATGTGTGTGTGTGTGTGTGTGTGTGTGTGTGTCAGTCTCTTTTATCCATTCTTTGCTTCGTTCAAAGACGAAATGAATTTAAGTTTTATACTTTTTTTGTTTCAATTGTTCGCTGTTTAGCGTTTCGGGAAGCGAGTCGACACGGACTATAATGATCGTAGGACAAGTAAAATTGATAACAAAATAAGTATTTGGATTCTGTTTAAAAGAATTTGGCCGGTCGTTAAAGAAAACTAAATGCCTCTTAAAAATAAAATCATTTGCTATCAGGGTAATCAATAAGTGATTAAAAAATTGTATTCTATTTCAGAAAGTTGTCCGTTTGATATGACCATTATAGAGTTATCGATTTTCCAGATATCTCTTGGTTGACTATAGAAGATTTGCACAACAACCTATACGTGAATATTTGGCAGTGGAGTTCGTAGGACAGGGACGATTTTAAATACCCGACCTCGAAGATGTGTGCATATTTAAGTGTGTGTGTGTTTACAGTGGTATATTGAAACGTTACAAACCTTTTTATGGCGAGCTGCAGGCGTTACCAGAAAGAAAATTGACTTTACGACTAATCTACAGTCGATGCTTCAGAATCATCCACAGAAGTGTAAGATCTCCCCTCTCTAAAGAGAGTCCAGAGTATGACACTAAATTGCATCTGATGGTGATGCAGCAATTCTGGATATCTGAAGAGTATAGAGTATTTCTTCATTGCTTTTACTCCCTGGTTTGCCCAGTCGGTTATAGAATACACCGACTGCACCTCTACAGCGAAGTAACCCCATCAACGAGTGTCCTGGATATGACACTAAACAATCTGATAATGAGGTCCCAGTGATGCTGAAGCTTTGGGAAATGTACACCTTCATTGCCATCGCTCTCAGGTCCACTCTGGCCCGGAATTATAGCACCTGATAGGGTCCTATCTATGGGTTAAATTGAGCTTAACTGCGTACTAATCCTAAACTGAATTGTTTGAAATAGAACTGTTTAACTAAACTGAAAAGCTTGAAATAGAAATTTTTTTGACAATTAAACTGTGTACTTACATTTAAACTGATACTTATGCTAATCTGAATTATCTGAAATGGAACTGTTTTTGACATTGAAACTGTACTTACACTAAACTGAATTGTTTAACATAGAACTGTTTTGACATTTGACTATGTGTAAACAAAATCTAAGTTTATACTAAACTGAATTGTTTGAATTAGAACTGTTTGAATAAACTGAATAGGTTGAAATAGAAATGTTTTTTATGATTAAACTGTGTATTCCTGCTGAACTGAAAGCGTTTGAAATAGAACTGATTATTCGTATAAAAGGGGATTTGGCATTAAATAACCGACAAGGGTTGATATACCATAAAAACCAAACAACCAGCCAACCATTTAATCCCTGGTCTATTTAAACTGGCTGTGAGAGAATTGTATAGCAGAGAAATACAACACCGTTGATGTATAAAAATATAATCTGCTTCTTTTCTTTTTCTTTCTTACATAAAATGTATGTATGGCTAGAGTGAGAGAGGGTCGAAGATAGCTGAGTTTGCACTTACACAGGGGCGACGGTACGGTTCTTCTGTGAAGCCTCTCTGCCTTTCTTCTTCGTTCTTTACTTTCGCGAGACTGGTACAGGGCCACCTCAAGGCATCGAATCATTTTAGTTTCTCTACGCTTCTCTTTTATGAGAGGCACCTGAGCCTCTCATAAAAGACCACCTCAAGACATCGAAACATTTTAGTTTCCCCACGCTTCTCTCTATCCGCGAGTCTCGTACAGAACCATCTCAAGTCATCGAATCATCTTAGTTTCTCCACGATTCTCTACTCTGGGCAGTCTGGCGCAAGGTCAGATCCCAGAGCGATGTGACGTCTAGTAGGTGTTTTCTGAGGTCTTTTCTTCTCCGCTTGTCTCTGCTGGTTATATAATATTCCGGACGCCCACACCTTCCAACTCATAGCACGTGGATACACCTCCTTCAAGAATGCCACCCATGCAATTTACGTTGCACTTCTACAGAATAACAACGTGTATCCTGATTATTTTGGGGAACAGTTGCCCTTCTTAATATGCCACCCACGCAATTTATGTGGCATGTTATTGGTATCTTCCATTCAATATCCAACAATAGTACTTTTTAGGGTTCCATCTACAGGTCCAACGGATCTGTTGAAAAAACTATTTGTATTCGATAGGACTATTTGCAAACTCTTAAGAAACAACTACACAATAAATATAAATACGAACGCGATTACCTAACATCTTGGTATAAAATAACCCTTTTTGGATTGACATGCCGTTGAAATCAATCAATCGATCAGTCTGGTCACCAATGCCATTGTTTGTTCCGATAAGTATTAGCGTGATGTTTGGGTTTAGATTTAAAGACAACTTTTAGAAAACTTAATTTTATTGGGTGATTCCTCACGAGGCCCATCAATGCGACTCCACACCTACGACTTCCATTCGTGTAGCTCTTTACCTAACTTTAAAATTTTTCTCTTTGCCCTTTGGTTTGGTTTTATGGCACATCAACCATTGTAGGTTATTTAATGCCAAATCAATTTTATACATATAAACAGTTCTATTTCAAACAAGTCAGTTTAGTATAAGTACGCAGTTTAAATGTCAAAAAGAGTTCTATTTCAAACATTTCAGTTTAATATAAGTACACTGATTAGTTTTATTTGACCCATAGATAGGGTTTTATCAGGTGATACCACTCCGGGCCAGAGTGGACCAGGGAGCGATGACAATAAAGGAGTAATCCTCATTCCCCACAGTTCCAGCATTACTGAAGTCTCATCATCAGATTGTTTAGTGTCATATCCAGGACATTTATTGGGGGAGTCTTAGCCCTCTGCTGATATTCAGTCGGTCTATTCTGCAGCCCCAGCCGACTGAGCCACTTTGTCTTTTGATATTAATTTTGATGAAGTACCATTAGAACTGCAGATGGTACTCAATGATCTTCAATGTCCGAAGATTTGAAATCCACGTTTCTTGATCACCAAATCCTCGATTTCTCTAAGAACCACTTGCTTCCATCAAGAGGATTGCCCTATCTTATCATTTAAACCAGCAAGTAGTGAACATGTTTGGCACTACATTCTGCTGGGAATTGTTGTTCTCTAAAATGGAAAATGCCAAGACGAAACTGCGTTCGCAACTGTCAAATCATGTCTTGTCTGATGTGCTCCTTCTCCCAACGTCTTCATTTAATCCTGATAATACATTTTTTGCGAATGTAAATAATATCAGATGTCTCATGAATAAATTACGATTGTTACTTTGTGAATTTAGTCGGGGAATTTTCCGTCTTATTAAAATCACAGCCCCCAACCCTCCTAAGTTGAACTTTGTGACCCTTAGACTGAAAAGATTTATATATAATATATACCATGCCGCCAATAAAAAAAAAAAAAGTAAACAGCCCACTCGGCTGGAGTTGTTGAACAAACCAACTGCATTTCTACAGAGGGCCAAGAACCCCACACTCACACAATGGGCGTCCTGTATATATGACATTAAACCATCTGATAGTGAGGTTCCAACCTTGGAGAGTTGGGGAATGTGACATACCCCTTTTTGTCATTGCTCTCAGGTCCACTCACTCCCGGAGTGGTAGCACTTGAAAGGGTCCTATCTATGGTTCAAACAGAACATACTATGTGTGCAAACAAATGACTATTAAATTGTGACTGTTATATAGCAATACATGAAACTATTTAACTGTGTGCAAAAAAGAGCTCAGGCTTGTTTAAGAATGTTATCTACAAAATGTCTTCACAAATTATATATCTTTAATATATATGTGTATACAGGATTTGGCATTAAATAACCTACTATGATTGATATGCCATAAAACCAAACCAAAAAAGTATACTCCCAACAATCATTTTTATTAAACGTTTTCTTTTAAAGATCTTCATCATCGTCAATGCATGCAGACAGCACAAATTCACTCGATTCTCTCTTATCATCCAATAGAGACATTGGTCATCGCTCTTGGTAAGTCTTCTTGGCGGCATCCACTGTCCACACAGAGCTGATGAATGTAAGTTCTGCTGTGTCCATGTGTAGATGTTCATCGGAGAACGTCACAAACTGAAAGATTTTTGAGGAAATTGTGATGTGAATGTAGAAGCATATTTTGGTAGAAATATCTTTATAAATGGACTAAACTACGCGGATGAGTCGAACATGAGTCGAAAAAAAACAGTCTGTGTGTGGTCCTATGCTAGTCACGGAGCCTAATTTGGTGTGACAACTAGTCATAGTACTTGTTGTGGCTATTGTGTTCGTGACTACCACATTAGCTTCCGACTGTTTGCATTGTCAAATCCTTCCGTGCCCACGCTGTGTTTGAAAGATCTATGGAGGCGGGGTTGACATAATTCAGCCGGATCTTCTTCTGACGATCAGGTAATATGAGTGGCTAGATTGTCGAGCAACTCAATGAATAAAGAAAACCTGTTGTTTAATAACAACAAAAAAATCGTTTTTTATTGAAATACGTTTGTGAGACAATAAATAACGAACAAACAATGTTTATTTTCCTGGTAAACAGAAGAAAGAATATCGAGAGAAGAAGAGTGACGATGAGGTGCGATTAGAGTGACACTAACGTATCTAAAGTCTGGGACTTTGAATTTTTTAACATCTAAAGTTTGTTCGGAGTACTTCGGGTCTAGAATGGAAGAGATGCTTCTTTGGCAGTCTTGAGATTTTTCTTGGTCTCTTTTCTCATCTTCTCTGAGGATTTGTTTTCTTATCCCATTTTGTATAGATCAATATCTGAACTAAAAATGGTTTTTGATTGATTGTCCAATAAGAGACAATTCCCATTGGTCAGCCAATCTTAGTTCAGGATTATAACTTACATGTATAGAGAAAACCTTTTTTAGATGCTTTGACCAATGGGAACAGGTTTAGATGAGCCATGCCCAGCTCGCTTGTATTTAGGGTGGCACAAAATTAAATCTCCCTATTAACACTGACCGTCAAGATAAGGACTAGAACCCGTCAAAAGATAAGTAAACATCAAGACTGTTTCTCCCTACACCTTCTTAAGAGGGAGAGAGAGTAATTGCAATGCTTAAGGAAGGTGTAGGGAGAAACAGTCTTGATGTTTACTTATCTTTTGACGGGTTCCTTCGGAGAATATTTTCTTTAACGGGTTAGCGGGATTCGAGGGAGCTCGGCTTGAGGTGTCTGCTATTTTTGTCCAGAGCTCTATTTTGCTTCTTACCAACCAACCAACCAACCAACCAACTTTGCACCCTGTTGTATGGTTTCAATTATTCCTATCTAATACTAATAATCATGACTTCAAGTTATTATTTCAATTTGATAATAGTTATTTGTTTGCTCTCAGTTATATGGTTTCAAGTAGCGAATAATAGTCTTCATTACCTGGTTGACTAGGACTGTAGAATACGGCGACAACTCATCTGTAGAGGGATAAGAACTCCTCAACGAGGCTACCTGTTGGCCGTTGATGGTGACCAGTAGTACTTGAGGATTGGATTTTTGTGGCTGAACAATCCGAGACCCGACAACTGAAGTGGCCACAAGATCTACAACACTTCACTTTGGGCCTTACTGGGCTAGACATGCGGTCGTAGAGTCCCGATCCGTTCAATCGGCTGGTCATATAAATATGATTGTCCGGACCGTGTTTGTCAAATTGCTCTTGTGATAAACAAGCTCCGAACGCTAACTTATCTTAAAGGTGCTAGAAAACAGTGGCTTATGGTCAATTGTGCTGACAAAGCATTATCTGAAAACATTTAAACAGTATAGAAACAAATGTTGGATATTAACCAGAAATATTAGTATGTGATAGGAATACTTAAAACCATTAAAACTCTATGCTAACAAAGGATTATTATCAAAAGAATTATTAGAATGAACCATGTGTAAACAAATAAGTTCAAACTTGTTTAAAAATAAAGTTATCTACAAACTATTCACTCAAAAATCACACACACACACACATATATATGTATATAGGGTGGAACGATAAAATTGTCGCCCTAGAAAAGACGACATGATTCCATTTCCGTTTAATGAAAACCGGTTTTCTTTTTTTGTTGCAGACCATCTACTAGTTGGCCAGTTGTGTACAAATCCCAAGAGCGATAGGAGCCTTCTATTATGTCTGAAAGTGACACAATGTTCAACGAACGAGATCGGAGATGCGCCGCTGTACAGATCATGCTCTCTACCGATCCTAGTTATGACAACAGGACCATTGCCAGGACCCTCAAAATGCAAATCCGGACGGTTCAACGCTTGAGGGCACAGCTCAACGCATTGGATGACCCTTTGGAGGTGGTGGAGCGGAAGGACACCGTCAGGAAGACCCGGATCAAGGAGTTCATCGAAAAGGTCCAGGCAATCATTCATGAAACTCCCCAGCGGCCTATTCGGCAGATTGCCAGAGATTTAGGCGTCTCACAAACAACTGTGAATGCATGTGTGAAGTAGGACTTGAAGTGTAGGTCCTACAGGCGCCAGACAAACCAGATCTTGTCTGAGAAGACAAAGAACCTCAGGCTAATCAAGTCCGTCACGCCCACCTCCTCCCCCGACCTGAACCCGCTGGACTACTTCGTTTGGTCATACGTCGAAAAAATCAACAACATAACATCCCACAACACCAAAGCCAGCCTGATTGCCGCCATCCGCCGAGTATTCGCCGGGCTCCCGCCGGTGCTTGTAAAAAAAGGCATGCTCCTAGTTCCGGATCCGTATCGAGGCGGTGATTGAGGCTGAAGGCGGCTACATTGAATAGATGCCAGCTCTACTACATAATCAAGTTACCTGAATTGATTTTTTCCATAAAAGTTTTAAAATAAAGCTGTAGTGTTGTTTTCTTTAGGACGACAATTTTATCGTTTCACCCTGTTTATATGTAATATACATGGTCCAAAAATATACGACCTAGATACGAACACGTGAAATAGACATAATGTTTATAAAATATTCATAAACATATATAGGAATCCGAAAACACGAAATTGGTTCAGGTACGAAACTTTTATTCACCTTTTTGAGTTTAAATGTTTTTCGACATGAGGAGAGAGAGAGAGAGAATCTTTCTATGCTGACTGCTTTTACAACGTCAGCTCTCAACCCAACCAACGCACGGCGCCCGTAGCGCACAAATTCGTCTGGCCTCGCCCAGCTCTGAATCTCGACTCTCTCGTTCGGAGGCAGGAACTCAGCTCACTGCTTTTTCTCAAATCCCAAAATCCTCAGCCCACGCTTCCGGTGCGTGACGTCACTCACATCCCCTGGTCCCAATTCCTATCTGAGATTTTATTTTGACATCTGTGAATGACGAATCCTCCCCGCGCGCACGTGAACACCTGCGTTCATGTTGCGCCTAACTAACCCATGCACTGAGCCGAAAAGTTCTCAGCCTAACTAAACCGAAAGGCAAGATATACAAAACGAAATCCCTCCGCAATTTTATTACATATATATATATATATATATATACTAGTCTTTATTTAATTTCTAAATATCTTTATATATAAAAGATAAAAATATATAAAAATACGAAGAAATTAAATAAAGTCTAAATTTCAATCTTAAATAGAAATCAGATAAAACCCTAAAGAAATGTTTTACTAAAAATAAGTTTAATATTAGTAATAGTGTTTATCACCATGTTTTCCTTAATAAATAAATTAACTAATTAATAAAGTGACAGATTTTTTCTTAGAATAAAATAGGTTAATTTATTGATAATATTTTAGTTGCTGAAAGTTCTGTGAGTCTTATTAAAAAATTTTAGTTACATAAGGATACATGACACCAGACGATGATATTATATCTGGTTTTAACACCAACTTCTAGCCAATATCTTTTTTCATCCCAACCTTTTCTTTATTCTTTATTCATTTTTTTAACGAGTAAGAAACCATTGAAAGACTTTTTTATAATTGTTTCTCTCCATTGTCTGTCCATCTGAAGATGTTGGTTTCTCATATGAAGTGGCCAGCTGAAATAAATGTATAATAGCAAAATGATGGTCTGTTGATTCTTTTTCAATTATACATAAATAAACAGGATTAGGCATAAATAGCCCATAAGAGTTGGTATGCCATTAAACCAAATGACCAACCAATCATAATAATCCTTAGTAAACAATTATAACTTCGAATGACTATTCTTAATGCAAATAATTTAAAGTATTCTCATCGAATGCAAATGATTTTTAAACAAATCTATTTGACCCTTAGATGTGACCCTAACAGGTTCTACCACTGGGGGTAATGGCAACTCTACAGATCTCAAGATCTGGTGCTTCATCATCAGAGGTAGATTAGGGACGTAACCAGGTGTCCTCTTTTTAATGGAGTCTTACTCCCAGCAGAGGATTTAGTCAGTAAAGCTCGACCCACAGAGCATTTGGGGTTTTTGCTTTTATTTATTTATTTATTTTCCCTTATTATCATTTGTCGTTTTACTTTTACTTTACTTATATAAGAGATTTTAGCAAGCCCTGCTTAAAATAAGTGTCTCGTCGATTTCAGTTTGCAGCCAATCAGCAGCTCTCTACTTTCACTTTCTCACTCAGAGACGTGAGTTGCCGGGTGTTGCAACTTAGCTAACTGGTGACACCATTAAGACGACCATTGCTCTGATGCCTGCACCAATAACAATATTATTACCTATATCATGTGATACTTATTCTTTTTTCTTTTTTTAACATCGCCAACAAGCTGCTGCTGCTGCTGCTGCTGCTAACTCGGCACACTTTCTCTTTTTTCTTTTATTTTTCCTTTTATTTTACTCTGTCTGTCTGTCTGTGTCTCTCGCTCTCTGTCTGTCTGTCTCTCTCTCAATCTCTATCTCTCACTCTCTCTGTAATCAACTCTCTTCATTTTTCTTTCAACTCTTTACTCTTCTGATTTCTCTCCCTGTCTCTCTCTGTATATATATATATATATATATATCCATCTCTTAGTCTTCATTTTATGTCTAATATCTTCCCACTTCTCTCTCTCTCTCTCTCTCTCTCTCTCTCTCTCTCTCTCTCTCTCTCTCTCTCTCTCTCCTAGTGTTATGAACTCTTTTTGTTTTCTTTTACACTTCATGTTTCTCTAGTTCTCTCTCTTTCTCTTTCTTCTTGATAATTTATTTGTTACGGCTTGTTTTGTTTTTTGTTTTTTTACTCTCTTTTTCTTTTTCTTTCTTTCGACTTCTCTGTTCTTTCTTTCTTTCTTTCTATTGTCAACTTTCTTTGTCTTCCTTAATTTTCTCTTCACAGTTTGCTTTTCTTTTAAAATCTCTCTCTCTCTCTCTCTCTCTCTCTCTCTCTCTCTCTCAGTATATATATATATATATATATATATAAACCTATCTTTATATTAGTACTCTTCTCCACCTATCTCTACATATATATATTAGTTTACTATCTCTATCCTCTTCCCTGCTCTGTCTGTCTGTCTCTCTCTCTCTCTCACACACACACACACACACACACACACACACGAGCTCACACTATCTCTGTCTCTCTTGATCAATCATTCTTAATCCAGATGTTTTTCTTGGAAGCTTTTTTTTTATTCAAACACATCATGTCAATGTATATTTCTTTATTCCACTTTCTGTTTTCTTTTTTTTTTCTTTCCGTTTCTTATTATCTTCTTCTTCTTCTTCTTCTTCTTCTTCTTCTTCTTTACATCTCTCTGTTTTCTTTTTCCCTCATCTTCTCTCTGTCACTTCCTCTTTCCCGTCTTCCATTCTTCTTCTTCTTCTTCCTACTCCTCCTCCTCCTCTTACTAGTGGTCATTGCTTCATTTTAGTTTTTTTTGCATACTTGTTTCTCTTTAAAGTGCTTTTTATTTATTTATTCACGGGCATTCTCATTTTGGCTTTCTTCTTTTTTTCATTTTCTCTTTCTTTCTCCTAATTAACATTTTCTTTCTTTCTTTCTTTCTTTCTCTCTTTGTCTATTTATTTCTTTTTCACATTTTCGTTTTTAAACAATCTTAAATCTATTTCCTTATTTTCACTTTCTTTCTCTCATTTTCTTTCTTTCTTTATTTGTTTGCTCACTTGTTTGTTCCTTCCTTCCTTCCTTCCTTCCTTCTATCCAAGTCTGATTCTTTCTTTCTTTCTTTCTTCAGATTTTTCTTCCTTCTTTCTTTCTTTCATCACTTTTTTGTCAATTTATTCCTTTTGGAGATTTTCTTTCTTTCTTTCTTTCTTTTTTCAGATTTTTCTTCCTTCTTTCTTTCTTTCATCACTTTATTGTCAATTCCTTCCTTTTGCAGATTTTCTTTCTTTCTTTCTTTCTTTCTTTCTTTCTTTCTTTCTTTCTCAGTGACTAACCTGCTAGTCAGCGACATCATTTTGAGTTCGAACTATAGTTGCGCTATTCCGTTCATTTTCGGACTAATACTATAGAAAAGCTATAAGCCCTCTTATCACCCACCATTAAGGGTTAAATGGTATCACAACTGTTCTTTCACAAGGATAACTTTGGCATTAAATTACCAACAAATGTTGCTATGCCATTAAACCAAAAAACAGAAACTAAACCAACCACCAATGTTTCTCTACAAAAATTCTAACCCTATTCCTTCTTGTTCTGAAGGCAATTTAACTTGTTTATATTTTTGGCATTCATTTTCCCTTTTTCTTTATAGCTATTTAATAAGCCACGTAATAAGTTTGATATGAGGTCACAATAACAGAGCAATCGTGAAAATTAAACTTAATGCCTAACCTTGATAATTATTGTACTGTAGGTCTCCACCACAAGTATTGACTGATTTTAGCTAAGTCTGTCACATGGTGAAAAGTATTAAGCGCCCAGTGAGTACTGTACTCACTACAAGAATACTGATCAACTTACCAACCATTGCTAAAAGTTGAGGAAGCTTCCTTTTCATTCATGTATATCTTTCCTTTAAGTCAGGTCAGGGATCGTTCATTGCAACTGGTACAATGTAACCCAGTATAACCTGTCGCAAGTTAATTAGAGAGAAGATGGGCACTGCCAAGTATTTGTCCTGTTGCGCTGTGAGACACCGTGAAAAGGAACTGCTCACTAAAAACAACATCGTTCCCCAACTCTTCATTGTTAGCAATTTTATCAACTGAAAAGTTCATTGGCCGACCAAGATACTTTCATTGTATGCGACCAAATGAGGTTTAAACGAGGGTCAGCTGAAAAGTTCATAGGCTGACCAAGATACTCTCATTGAATGTGACCAAAATATGATTTATAGGAAGGTTGGCTGAAAAGTCAATAGACTGACCAACATACTTTCATCGTATGTGACCAAATGCAGTTATTTTACAACAGTGCCCACCCCCTTGCAGTTCACATTTCTTCCATCAGTGTTGCAGAGCTTGGATCCCATTGGTAAAAAAAAGTCATCATTGGAAGATATTACTTTATTAGATAAACTTTTCAGTCCACCCGCGTATTCTCATTTATTAAATTTTCTTTTTTGTTGTTTTTTGTTTTTTGTTGTTTTGTTTTTGTTTTTTGAGTGAGGTTTCATTTAATTAGCTTCTCAATCGTTCGTATATTTCTCACATTCCCTCTTTTTTTCTTTCTTTCTTCACGTCTTTCTTTCTTTCTTTCTTTCTTTCTTTCTCCAATCCAATATTTTCTTTCTGTTCGTCTTTCTTCTAACATTTTCTCTTTTTCTCTCCGATTTTCTTTTTTTCCATCTTCTTTCTTTCTCCAAGCTAACATATCCTTTCTTTCTTTCTTTCTTTCTCCTTGCAAACATTTATTTTCCTTCAATCTTTTTTTCTTTCTCTTTCTTTACTGGCTAACATCTTCTTTAATGCTATGTCTGTATCACTGAGTACACTCTCCTCTTTTTCCTTCTCTCTTATTTCTACTTCTTCGCAGTTTTTGTGTCTTTTCTCTCTCTCTCTCTCTCTCTCTCTCTCTCTCTCTCTCTCTCTCTCTCTCTCTCTCTCTCTTCATTCCTTGGCACTTTACATTCCCTTGTCCGGTTGATAAATAGTTAAATCACTGTAAGATCTTCACACAAAAACAGCCGCAGATGTTTAATTTATCTAAAATCTTTGCCCTGGATTGGATATCGACCGGATCGCCCCGTTTATTGGTTAGTTGAAGAGGTGGAGTTTCTTTCTTTCTTTCTTTCTTTCTTTCTTTCTTTTACTCTATCTTTCATAATTTTCTCGAAGGACATTTGATATTTTCTTTCTTTCTTTCTTTCTTTCTCAAGTTTTTCTTTAATCTTTTTTCTTGCTCTCTCTCTGTCTCTATATATATATATATATAAATCTTCCCTCCCTCTCTCTACCTCTCCCCCTCTCTCTCCCTCTCTATCTCCTCCTCTCTCTCTTTCTCTCTCTCTCTCTCTCTATATATATATATATGCAATTTTCTCGGTTGGGGATCAGAATCTCTTGATTTACTTTAGTTTTTCTTTCTTTCTTTCTGTCGGTCTGTCTGTATCTATCTATCTATCTATCCACACACACACACACACACACACACACACATATATATATATATATATATATATATATATATATATATATATATTAATCCTTTTCTCGAGAGACAATTTCTTACTTTAGTTTATTTTGTCTTCTATTTTTGCTTTCTTCTTTTCTTTCCTTTCCTCTTTCTTTCTTTCTTTTGTTCTTTCTTTCTTTTACTTTCTTTTTATGATCTTATTCTTTTTATTTCTTTTTGTTCGTCCTTGTACTTTCCCTTTTCCTACTTTTTTCCTCCTATTTTCTATTATCTTTTTCTCATTCTCCACTATCTTATTCCCAAGATCAAGCGACAACAAGTATCTTTAATACTCATTATTTCTATTATTTACATTTATTGTTTGTTTTTGTTTTTTACACAAATAGGAATTGGTGGCTATCATCGGAGATCAAGTGACAAAAAGTTTTTTTCAATATTCCTGAATTATTTTTATTATCAAATTCTTCTTCTTCTTCTTCTTCTTCTTCTTCTTCTTCTTCTTCTTCTTCTTCTTCAACAACAACAACAACAACAACTCATCATAATCATACAATATTCATTGTGTTCACGATCATGTTTCGTTTTCACAACTTTTCTATCGTCGAAATTAGTTCCATCCTCAAGTCAGATGTTCGTTCTTCCTCGAGAACAACCCTTCCCCAAAATCCCCGCATTAACTATCAAGTTATATCACTTTATTGTCAAGATCATCTCCAACATTTGTTTTTGTTTTTCTCTTTTTTCTTTCCTCCTCCTCCTCCTCCTCCTCCTCTTCTACTCCATCATCAACAATTCAAAGGAAAACTCCAGGTATATATATATATATATATATATATATATATAACTTACCTTTCCAATCATCATCGCTTTCTTAATTTCGACCAGGATGTACCTTCTTTTATCGTGTCCTTTACCCGACTGCCCCACACCAATCATTCGTTTCAATTATTCCACATCCCATCCAGACCGCCACTCCTTCTAAACTCCTGCCCGTCGATCACACACTTTTCATAATTCATTCACCATTTCCATTGCAATTTTATCCCCACCGTCAATCGACCTTCTCACTCAGTCGCCGGCCAAGTTACTGGGCGCTTCACAATACTCACCTGGGTTGTCTCATTATTTGCCAGCGGTTAGTCCATGTGCCGAATTGTCCAGTCTTTATAACCAAGGGGACGTGAACCCACTACTTGAGTGACCTAACTGTGAAAGCCACGTGTATTATTTGATACCAACCAAAGATGTCACGTCGGAGACTTGAAGCCGCTATACGGAACCGGAGAGGCAGTGTTGTCGGTAAGCGAACAATTCATGCTAATTTTCATTGGCTATATATATATATATATATATATATATATATATATATATATATATATATATATATATATATATATATATATATAAGACTTTTTGCACTTGCATATAGGCGTCTAAAGTATATTCTGTAATAAGAAGCAGCTGCTGCTCTTAAAAAGCTTTAAAGTAGTAAAATATGCAAAATATAAAACTAGTATGGCAGATGTGTTGGAAAATTATGAGAAAAAAAACGAATAGGTCTTAAGAAGTTTCATTTGTTTTTTTTGGGGGGGGTCATTTAATGGCATATCAACCTTCGTGTTTTTTTTAATGACAAATAAATCCTTTTAGAAGAACAATAGGGTGCTATTTAACCATAGTTGGTGGGGATAAAGGGTTTCATTCTATTCCCAAGGATATTAGTCCGAATTTGAACGTAATAACGCAATTGAAGTTAGGTCTTACAAAGATGACGCCGTACATCACTTTCGACACGACGCTACTGGAACTCCCTAAGAAGTTTCCAAAAGATTTGCTGAGTTTAATGAAAAATAGTTTTCATGTGTGCTGGGTGATTGATTTTACAGCATGTTCGTTAATCTTATTATTATTATTATTAAATGCTGAAGTCAGTCTTTTGAGCGAGCAATTGTATAGTTTGAAGTAGCTATTACCATTTCATAACAGTGATCAGTTGAAAACAATTCCAGCGTTAAGAAACAATATTTAATACAAATCATTTTTATACAGTTCAACAAAGGTTAGAATTTTAATTATCTCTGACTGACTCATTTCAACGGCATGGTAAACCGTCTAGAGTTATTCTATATCTTGAGGTTAGGGAATCGTGTGCATTTTATCTTCATATTTACACTTTTTGTATAGCTTTTCCTTAAGACATGTTTTTTGGACGTGGTCTAAACAAAAAAATAACGAATAAATTATTTGACCCGAATAAATACTACCACTTTAGGTCAGAGTGGACCTGTGAATAATGGCAATGAAAAGAAGTATTCCACATACCTCCGTTCTCCAGCACTGGATCCTCACCATCAGATGTTATTTGATGCCATTTCCAGAACACGTGTTTTTGAGGGGGAGTTTACTCCTCTCCAGGGGATACAGTCAGTTTATTTTAAACTCCGCTGACACGACGTAAAGCGATAACCTCCCACGCGGGAAATCGAACCACAGTCTCCCGCGTGGCATGTTATTTCTGAGTAAAACATGAGGTTGCTAAGGCAGTTGGAAATCGGTAAAAAAATCCTCTTACGTAGGTAAGGATTTTAGTGATAGGAATAAATAGTAGACGATCTGCGTACCTTTTGGGTTCCTATTGTAACAGTGGTCCATGATGACACTCATGTTTTATAAACATTTCATAATTATTTCCATTATATCGAGAATTTGGATAGTTAAAAAATATCATTGACTGACAAGCTCTTCAATATTGAAATTCTGTTACAAAAATATGAACATATAGCAATTCAAACAATTAGTACATCCCTCAAGAAAATTCTATACAAAAAGTATATTTTAAACCAAAAAAGATTTAGAATATTTCTATTTAATAATAATAATAATAATAATAATAATAATAATAATAATAATAATAATAAAGAGAATTTGCAAAATTGTCGACTTTGCTGTCCCAGTTGATCACAGAATAAAACTGAAAGAATGTGACAAGAAGGATAAATACCTCGACCTTGCTAGAGAATTGAAAAAGCTGTGGAACATGAAAGGGACGATTGTACCAATTGTGATTGGTGCTTTTGGCACAATAACTAAAGGATTATTAAAAGGCCTGGAGGACTTGGAAGTTGGCAGACAGGTAGAGACTATCTACATGAGAGCATTACTGAGAACGGCTAGAATACTGAGAAGAGTCCTGGAAACTTGAGGAGACTTGCTGTCACACAAACTCCAGTGAAAACCCATCAGCTAATACTGATGTGAAAAACTCTAAAGGATAATAAAAATTATAATAAGTACCTCGACCTTGCTAGGGAATTCAAAAAACTATGGGACATGAACATGACAATTATACAAATCGTGATTGGTGCATTCGGTACAGTAACCATATTTACCAACCCCTCCGCTCGGGCAGGATTCGGTACAGTAACTAAAGGACTATTAAAGGGACTGGAGGACTTGGAAGTTGAAGGACGAGTTGACACCATCCAAACTACAGCATTGTTGAGAACGGCCAGAATACTGGAAGAGTCCTGGAGACTTGTGGAAACTTGCTGTCACTCAAACTCCAGTGAAAACCCATCAGCTTACACTGATGTGAAAAACTCAAAAAGTGAATAATTACAATATTTATATTTACAATGTCTATATCGATTTCTGTAATAATTCCAATAAAAAACAATTTCCTCCACTTTTTTATGGTTTGAAAATTCAAATCTAATATCAATTAAGTGTACAGTTATCATCATTTAAAACTGGTTAACATTTAATACATAGTCGTAATATCAATGTTTTAAGAGACTATGCACCAAGTTTACAAGCATTTTAAACTGGTTAACATTTAATAAATAGTCGTAATATTAATGTTTTAAGAGACTATGCACCGTTTACAAGCATTTTAAACTGGTTAACATTTAATATATAGTCGTAATATCAATGTTTTAAGAGACTATGCACCAAGTTTACAAGCATTTTAAACTGGTTAACATTTTATACATAGTTGAAATATCAATGTTTTAAGAGACAATTTTTTAATAAAGTTAACAAGCATGTTAAAAAAGTAAACACTTAATAAATAATTGCAGTATCGATGTGTCAAGAGCCAATGCAGTTCAAACTAATTCTTAACTTTATCTCAAACAGATCTATTTGCTCAATTCATGTTACTCATTCACGTACTACTGATACAGATCAGAGTTAACCCGGGAGCAATAGTAAAGAAGGTGTGACTCTGCATCCCAACCCCCGATGCTCCCAAACTGGACTTTCACTACCAAATGCAGTTTAAAATTATAACCAGGACACTTTTGTGTATATGAAAGTAAACGTGGAAACGATTATGATGAAATATACAATACACACTGCACTTCGTTGAAATAACTGGTTTGTAACTGCTTATACCAAAAATGTTTTTATATTAGTCTGAAATGCCGATAATTATATATATATATATAGGCCTTTCAGACAAACATATATATATATATATATATATATATATATATATATATATAACAAATATAAATTAGACTTATATATTTAATGCCATGGAAGTTTGTCAGCGACCTTTGGTTTCATGAAGTTTTCACAAACAACAATCTTCAGGCAGATGACAAAATGAAATGAATAAATCGAAAATCGAAAAATTTTCGATTTATTCAGTTCATTTCGTTATTATATAATAGCTCTATCCTAGATATTGAGCACTCTCCAAATTATATCGCACCTGGTTCGCCACAAACCTACCAAGTGAATTAGTGACAACCAACATTGTAACAATATATATATATATATATATATATATATAAGAGGTATATGGTTCTTATTAGCTCACTTGGTGAGTTAATAGAGGACCAAATGCTGTTGTATTATTGAATAGTGCTCATTATCAATGATAGAACTTTTACACACACACACACACACATATATATATATATATATATATATATATATATACGTATATAAATTATCATCCACAGACAGACTGTTTCGTTGTATCACAACTCTTCAGTGTGGCTAGACACGTAGGATGCTTGAAGCTGGGATCGAAACCCACCCAACTTTACGTTAGACTTTGTATCATACCGCTCAGCCAGCGAGCGAACCACCTCATCTCGGGAATTACAAAGCATTATGTAGTAGCTTTCGTTTGCTTTCATTTTATAGCTGACCGGAAACCAGACTGCTCAATTCGTTCGAAGACCTTTGCATTATGCGAGCGGCAGCAGTAAATTCCTTCACCAGAGTGCTCAACCCCGTGCAGGAGCGTATATATTGTCATCCACAGACAGACTGTTTCGTTGTATCACAACTCTTCAGTGTGGCTAGACACATAGGATGCTTGAAGCTGGGATCGAAACCCACCCAACTTTACGTTAGACTTTGTATCATACCGCTCGGCCAACAAGCGAACCACATCAGCTCGGGAATTATAAGGTATTAACTAGTAGCTTTCGTTTGTTTATATTTTTCATACCTTACCGGATACCAGAGTGCTCAATTCGTTCGAAGAGCTTTGCATTATGCGAGTGGCAACCGTAAATTCCTTCGTCAGAAAGTCCTGGAGGCAGTACCCCACATAGCAGAAGTTATACGGCCACTTACCACCAATCACGAAAACTATTCAAGTTGGACGAACCAAACATGCGGGACACTGCTGGAGAAGTAGGGACGAACTCCTGCAAACCCCTTCACATGGACAAAGGCATGACGACCAGATAAAACCTACATACAACTGCTCTGTGCCGATACGGGATGTAACCTTGACGACCTGCCAGAAGCGATAGACGATAGAGAGGGGTGGCGGGAGAGGGTCAGGGATACCCCTGCTGATGGCGCGACATGATGATGATGATATATATATGTATATATATATATGTTACATAGATTAGTCTGTGACCCCGGGTTTCATGCATTCCGTATTCATCAGACAGAGTGAAGGTTTCCCCGCCCCAAAAAAAGACCGATTAATATGGCTGATTTTTCGTTCGAAAAGGGAGGATTTATTTGTTTGTATGTGTGCATAAGTTTGTGTGCTTTGAATGTTAGTGTGTTTGTGTATGCACTGTTGCTCGTGCGTACATATATACGTATATTTGTGTATATACTGGCATGCATCTTTACATATATACTCATATTTCTACCGTTTGTTGATGGGCAGGGATGAAACGAAGGAAGAGAGTGTGAGGAGGAAAGAGAGGATGAGGAGGGGGGTGGGAAATAGATTGTTACAATCATAATATATATATATATATATATATTGTAATCCATAGATAGACTATTTCGTGTATCACAACTCTTCAGTGTGGCTAGACCTGCGAGATACTTCAAGCTGAGATTGAAACCCGGCGGGCTTTACGTCAGTCGGATATCTTACTCTAGAGTCATGTCATTCTCAGCGTAAGTGAAGGAATTTTTATGTAATTCTTTTTACATATACGTTATTGGCTACCAAGGTATTTTATTTCAGCTTATGTGGCAACAGGCAAATTCCCCACGTGTGTGATTATATATTTTACCGTATTTAAAAATATTGATCATAGCGCACACGTAGATCTAAGTTAGGGTAGCGTGGACGCAGAGTCAACGGTGCTTGGTGACTTTCAGTTCCTCGCCAATAAAATTGGATCCGATGAACACATAGGCGAGAAACTGACAATCACCAAGCTGCGCTGGTTATGTGTTTGCGCTATCCTAACTTGCATATATTTACTGGCTTAAAAAACCGGGTGCCCCTAACACTTCTAACAATATCCATAATCGATTCTGATAAGATACTCCACAACAAATAAGAAGATAAGCAAGAGTCGAAAAGTCAATACTAAATGGATAGTTAATTAAGAATTTCCCACATAAGTACGAAAAAAAACTTTATTTACTCTCAATGAAATCCGCCCTGCCTATGGGGCAACTAGGATATGCTAGTTATGACACTGAATCTGATGGTGACTCTCCAGTTTTGTAGACCTTGAGTGTATGGAGTAATATTATATAACATATGCCATGGATTTTCGGTTCATTCCTAGTGACCCCGCGTGCTTGACAAGCCGTCACATTTTGATTAGTAAACAGGAGAGCACGATCAGGGCACTCAGGTCGAACAAGTGTGTATCCGGAAGGAGATCACATGATGAGAACTACGTGGTGAGATTTAAGCAGAGTGCAGAGAATCGCAGTCGAGCGAGGGACACGCAGCCGACCAGACGCGTCTCTGACGAGCTTCCAAGGGAGTGCAAGCGTAGGCACCCCCTGATTCCTGGAAGAAGATATGGGAAGAAGAAGTCCTCTCTCTGAGTATATGTCTCTCCACCCATCTCTCACACACAACAGAAACATCAACCCTTTCGATAATAAAGTGTGAGAGATATATATTTTTATAAAGAAGTGAGTTCGTTCGTTCATTGAAGTTCGTAAATTATGTTTGATTATGTTTCCGCTTATATTTGTATATGTATACGCGTAGTATACAACAGTAAGCCTTCTTTGCCATTACTCCCAGGTTCACTCTGACTCGGAGCAGTCCCAGCTACGGGTCAAATAAACCTGTTTAAAAATTGTTTGTATTCGATAAAACTGTGTGGAATATCATACAATCAAAACGTATATTGTTTGCTATTATTTATTAACAAACTCTACAATATTAAAACCGTCAAATAAAATTTAGAAAGTAGTACCTGATATCATATAGCAGTACGCCTAAAAAAAAGAAACAACTAAACAAAAAATGTAAATATAGATATACCCTAAATGCAATTCTCTAACCTCTAAGCCTGAAATAACCCTAGATAGCGTGACATGCCGTTAAAATTACTCAATACATCAATGATCTGAATGAAATGGAAACACGGTTTTAATATGAATATCGAAGTAAACATCTAGTTTGAATTACTGCAACTGTACAAAAATGATACAAAATATCTTTATGACTTTCGGTCAAGTCGCGCTTCAAAACAGTGGTTCCCGCCGAAGTTAAGCAATGACGAGCCTGATCATAGATTAAATGGAATACTATCTATTTACACCGGGTACAATGAGTAATCTAATGCCTGTATGCTAGACTAAAAAAAGAAATGTCATTTTAAACCAAGGAAAGAAAAACTTTGCGTGTATATCGGTCTAACAAGTAGAGTGTTCGCCAATAGTGCGGGAGAGCCTGGGTTCAGTCCCAGGTCGAGTCATACCAAAGACTCAAAAAATATTGCCTTGCTTAGCACTTAGCTCTATAAGGTAAGGATCAAGGGTAAAGTAGAGCAATCCAGAGAATGGAGTAGCGCCCTACCCTACACTTCTGTGTAGTAGCTATTGAAAAGGAAGCTTCCGGGTCACCCTCGAATAAGGTCGCCAACTTTACTTGTACTTATTTTTACGTCTGCAACTTATTTTAAGATACCATCATACAATGTATATTGGATTTATTTCGGTTGGTTAGACAAAGAAATACGAAAGTACAGTTTTGTGAGTTTAGCCCAATATTACGGAATATATTTTTGTTTGATTAATTGACACTGAAAAACATTAAAGCGTCAACATCAAAACTCGACAGGAAATCGTTTACATGACCAGTAGCTACTTTCTTAATACTCTCATATATATATATATATATGTGTGTGTGTGTGTGTGTGTGTGTGTGTGTGTGTGTTGTACAAGATAGATATATAGATTTGAACTGATTTAGATAGATAGATAGATAGATAGATACTTGGGTGATTCAAAAAGTTTTTCAATAATCTAGTACGTGCTAATTTGTGGCGCGTATATCGCGTGAACCAAGCAGTTCAGGTTGTAGTATGTAGTAATATGCTGGTTGGTGCGCTGACACGTTGTGCATTGCTTCACTCCGTGTGAGATTTGAAAGCCACGCATGAACGTCAAATTCGGGAACTTATGCTTTACGAGTTCGAGCTGGGCCATAACGTCACGGAAGCAACCGAAAATATTTATTGTGCCAAAAATGAAGGGGCAGTTGATCACAATATAGTAACCAGAGGTTTCAAAAAATATTTGCTTGGGTTGCAAAAACCTTGACGATCAAGCAAAGCCAGGATAGCGTAAAACCGTGAATTCCGGCGTTGAGTTTTAAGCAACAAAGGCAAATTCATCAAGTAGCACTCGGAGAGTATCAGGCGAGCGCAACATCTCATTAGCCAGTGTGGTTGATCACTTTCACTTTCACTTTCACGACTTTGGCAAAAGTATTCGGAGATGCCGAATTGCTCATCACGTTACCAAAATATTGCAAAACATTTGACTCAGCCTAGTAGATTGGTAGATTTTTAACTTATTTATATTGGTTTGCGGTACCATTTTATTGTTATTTCCAGAAATGTTATTATCTGTTAGGGTCTTTTCTATGAGTTAAATAGATCTGTTTAAATTTTTGTTTTTCCATTGGGCTCTGTGAAAAAAAACTTTTAAGAAACAACAACACCGAAAATGTAAATATGAATGTACAATGAATGCAATTCCTTTATCTCGAGACATAAAATAACCCTAAACAGACTGACATGCCGTAAAAAATCGATCAATCAATTTGCCTGTTATAATTGGTTTTTAACTATGTTTTCAATCAAGTTTTTATTATACTATATATATATATATGTTTGTATATATATATATATATATATGTGTGTGTGTGTGTGTGTGTGTGTGTGTGTGTGTGTGTGTGTGTGTGTGTGTGTGTGAGTGTGATTGAGTATTTGGAAGTGGGTTTTATGTATAAATGTATAAACATTTGTAAAAAGAAACTTCCATTTACGTTTTCTCTTTATGCAAAACAAAAGATACGTTTCAAGTAGATTATAGCCTTTCTTTTCTCTCTCTCTCTCTCTCTCTCTCTCTATCTCTCTATCTCTCTCTCTCTCATCATAAAAAACGATCAGTAATGGCGTGTACATTATGCATGAGGCTTTATATATCGGTATTATATAAACAAACCTACATAAGTGTTCACGTTAGCTCATTTCCTGGCCTCTTTTTACGATTCGAACCAAACACGGTCTTAGAATAAATAAAAAAGTTACCGTACGTTATCATAAAGTAATTACAATTTTCACTCACCCACACATCCCTTAAATATAAGTTCACCTGTTCATTATTCCGATCAACACACTCTTGAAATATTCCACCGGTGACTTAAAAACATATTTACACCGGATTTGCTTTAATTAGAAAAGCAGAACTGATATTATGGCGGCCATCGGGAAGCGTATATAACTCTATTAAAATTTACGATATAACAATATCAAAATGTTAAAACGGTTACAAAATATGTCACAACTGCAGAGGAAAGTAACTGTTATAAATTCAACACAAACTTCCGGTTTGATTGTTAACTCACGAGAAAGACTCTTGTCATCATTTTATTGACAAATAACAAAGGCGGAAACGTTACTTCCGTTTTTCTTACACAATCAGAGAACTAGTACTTCCTGTTTCTTAAAAATCGAAAACCATATTACAGCAATAAGAATATCAATATATCTAAAAGCTTACGATATAACAATATGAAAATATTGTAAAGTTTACAAAATATTAGAATTTTGAAATGTTTAAAAGTTTACAATATAACAGTATGAAAATATAAAAGAAGTTTACACAATATAAGTGTTATGATGTTGTATATATCGCCGAGTAGATGTTGACTGCTATAAGCATAACAAGGACGCCTGTCGACACTGCATTATTGCTTTAATGGGGACAACTAATTTACATACAATACAACACCCTGAATCTGGTTGCTTTTGTGCTTCTCCTGACTATCATTCAGAACCGAAGTTACTTTTCTTTGTGTTTTCTTCGTTTCCTCTTACGAGAGATCTAGGTCTAAGTTTGTTTTTTTTTCGCCAGTCTCTTCAAGCGGTTCGTTATCACTTTTTTCTATACCCTGGTTTGTTTCACCGTCGAAATCCTAGGCCTCATCCTGCTCTTTATTCCCGCAATCCTTTTTTCTATTTCTACATCTTTGGGCTTGATTCTGGATCTAAACTGATTTGCATGGAACAGTACATGCTGCCTATTTCTCTCTAATATCGCTGCGATAGGTCCTTTTTATAATAAGAAATTTGCTTTTTCTAAATTTGATTCATCTTTTCATTTTTTGGTTGAAAATGACAAGGTTATGTTGACTCAAATTTATCTCACCTTTAATGCAGAAGGGCTTTATTTTATTCCTGCGTTTGGAATCTTTCAGTTCATCATCATCATCATCATCATCATGTCGTGCTGGTAGCACGGATATCCCTGACCCTCTCTCGCCACTTTTCCCTATCGTTCATCGCCTCAGGCAGGTCTTCTGGATAACATCCCGTATCCTCACATAGTTGCTGAATGTATGTTCGTGCTGGTCGTCCTGCTTTTGCACGGCCATGTGTGGGGGTCCATTAGAGTACATCACTTATTAGTTGGTCCCTGCTTCTCCAGCAGTGTCTTGCATGTCTGGTTCGTCTAACTTGAATAGTTTTCGTAATAGGAGGCAGGTGGCCGTACAGTTGGTGTCTTGTGGGGTGTTGCAGCCAGGACTTGTTCAAGATTGCTCGCAGCATTCTTGTGTAATTGCCGTCTAGCTTCTTCTCCAGCCGTTTTGTTAGCGTCCATGTAGTGCATCCATATAGCAGTATCGATGTGACCGCTGCCTGGAAGAAACTGCGTTTCATTTTATCGGTTAGTTCTGATTTCCATATAATCGATAGCCTATTGATAGCTGTCCATGCTTTCGTTAACCTCGTGTCGATGTCCTTTTCGGTTGATGCGACGCTGCTTCCTAGGTAATTAAATTTGTCATCTAGTTTAAGAGGGGTTCCGTCTAGAGTGGAGATGTCCCCCGTTTGATTATAGCACATACTTAGGTGCAATCTACGTAGTTAGGCTTCTATGCTTTTATTAAATAGGTAAAATGCCTTTCAACCCATTTTAACAATTTGTAGATTTCTTTCTGCAATAACATTAGACTACGGGTGTCACGGTAGTGTCTTGTATGGGATGCAGCCAATACGTTTTAACCAAGAACATAGATTCAGGTCGCAAAATTCTGGTGGATTGGGTATAACTATTGGATGCCCTGTTTCATGAGAATACTACTCTTACTACTTGCTTTGTGGTTGTGACTTTTCTGTTTGATACTTTAATTACATCAGGCTATCCCGAAAATGAGTTTACAAGAACTAAGTATAAGTCTACTTCTTTGACGTTTGCACGGTTCTTGTGGAATCTAATCCATGGTTCTTTGATGTTTGCATGCTTCTTGTGGAATCTAATCCATGGTTCTTTGATGTTTGCATGCTTCTTGTGGAATCTAATCCATGGTTCTTTGATGTTTGCATGCTTCTTATGGAATCTAATCCATGGTTCTTTGATGTTTGCATGCTTCTTGTGGAATCTAATCCATGGTTCTTTGATGTTTGCATGCTTCTTGTGGAATCTAATCCATGGTTCTTTGATGTTTGCATGCTTCTTGTGGAATCTAATCCATGGTTCTTTGATATTTGTATGGTTCCTGTGGAATCTAATCCATGGTTCTTTGATATTTGCATGGTTCCTGTGGAATCTAATCCATGGTCCTTTGATGTTTGCATGGTTCTTGTGGAATCTAATCCATGGTTCTTTGATGTTTGCATGGTTCTTGTGGAATCTAATCCATGGTTCTTTGATATTTGCATGGTTCCTGTGGAATCTAATCCATGGTTCTTTGATATTTGCATGGTTTTTGTGGAATCTAATCCATGGTCCTTTGATGTTTGCATGGTTCTTGTGGAATCTAATCCATGGTTCTTTGATGTTTGCATGGTTCTTGTGGAATCTAATCCATGGTTCTTTGATATTTGCATGGTTCCTGTTGAATCTAATCCATGGTTATTTGATATTTGCATGGTTCTTGTGGAATCTAATCCATAGTTCTTTGATGTTTGCATGGTTCTTGTGGAATCTAATCCATGGTTCTTTGATATTTGCATGGTTCTTGTGGAATCTAATCCATGGTCCTTTGATGTTTGCATGGTTCTTCTGGAATCTAATCCATGGTTCTTTTTTCTTTGGAGCATGAATGAACTTTGGTTAGTTTAAAAAATTATTTCAGAACATTTTGAGCCTCTTTTGATATAATCTTCTATAGCTTTCGAATATGCCAGCCACCAAACATGCAACTTTAACCTTCTTTGTGTTGCCGATATGCCGCAATATGCGCCATCATATGCACTCTTTAATATGTTCTTTTTTGGGGGTTGTTGAGGTAATATTGTGTTTCCATTAAATATTATACTCTTTTCGATGGTTAGTTCGTGTCTTTGAAGTATCTCTCTGCCATTGATTAACTGCTCCATATATTTCTCTTTATTCTCTCTGGTATCTTGCTTAATACGGAGTCCTGTCTTGTTTCTCTTCTGAGTCGATTTAGGGGCAAAACATCCGTTTCTACCCTGTATAATAATTTGTCTTCAAACATTTTCATAATTTTCTAACTGTTCATCACCAAACTTGAGTCTGGATAGGGCGTCTACATACAGAATTGTGTTCCTTTTTAAGTACATTATGTCAAAATCGAATACCATAAGTTTAATGGTGCATCTCAAAATACTCGATCATGTAACTTCAGTAATTCTTTTCTGAGATTGAATATTTATTTTAACGGTTTGCGGTTTGACTTTAGTAAAAGTTTCCGTCCTGCTAAGAAGTTGCGCACCCTTTTCGTGCTCCACATTATTGCAAGTGTTTCCTTTTCAATATTCGAGTAATTTATTTCTGATGCCGTTCACTTTCTTGATCGGTACATTACTGAGGGACCTTTTTATGGTACGATTGATGCTATGACCTATTCTAACCAACTCTTCATAAGTTAATTCTTCTAATTCTCTTTAATAAGCCATTATCGATATTTTTTTCACTGTTTCCCAACCTGCCGTAACCAGAATTAAGTCTGTGATTTCATTCTCTTCTCTGCTAGTTTTTTCATCTTTTAATTACTTAACTCTTTCCAACGCTGCGAAACATCTGTTTCTATATGCTCCGGTTCGTCCAGCGTGGTTAAAGTTTTTATCGGCGACGCCATTGTAATGATGTGTATATCTCGCTGAGTAGATGACTGCCATTAGCGTAGCAAGATGGCGGTTGATAAACAGTTACTGCTTTTATGAGGGCATTTGATTTACACATGGCACTACAATAAGGTTTGCATATTTGAAAATTTATGAAATAGCAATATCACAAAAAATAAAGATTTTACAATATCATTACGATTATCAAATAATACTCACTCTCTCTCTCTCTCTCTCTCTCTCTCTCTCTCTCTCTCTCTCTCTCCATCGTTCAATCGTTCCTTATCATTCATAGCTTCTGGTAGATCCTCTAGACAGCATCCTGTGTCAACACTGAACTGATATATGTAAATCTTTTCTGGTCGGACAGAACTAGTGTGACCGTGTTTAGGAATCCATAGAAGAACGTCGCTGATGAATTAATCAGTATCCAGTGTGTCTTGTTATTCTTACTTGGATAGTTTGTGAGATGGGAAGCAAGTAACCTTACAGCTGCTTTTATTATTTGTTTAAATCAACACGGAGCATACTTGTATAGTTTCCAAACAGCTTTTTCTTTACGCGTTTCATTAGAATTCAGGTGGTGCATCCATACAGTACTACTGACACAATCTTCAAAATTTAAGAAAGCTCAGCAAAAACTGACTAAAATATGTAAAAAATGAACAACTAAGATACATTCAAAGCTAAATCAATGAAATAAAAAATTCGATAGAAGATAGACAATCACGGTTAGCATGTCTGACGATAAAAGAAGTAAGCTTCCTCGAGAGCAAAACTAAAAGCTGTCAGCCGAGAAGAAAGGCGTCATAAGTGGAAAGAACATTTCAAGAATCCGCTTGAAAATCCTCCTAAAATCATTGATAAGCCTCCAGAAAAAATTATAGGTTTAGTTTCTTTGTTTAATAGCATATCAACCTTTGTGTGTTATTTGATGGTAAAGCCATTCTTATAGAAGAACTGCGAGGGTACCAATTGTTTGCGGGGATGTGACTGTTCATACCTTTCCCAAGTGTATTAGTCCGGAAGTGCTCGTAATAGCGCAACTGGAGTTCGAACTCTCTAACTTTGAAGCCGCAGTCCAGTACGTAAGCAATTATGCTATGAGGACTACCCGCTCAAAAAATAGGACAATTTACAGAGGAAGAACTTGATGTAGTACTGAAAAAATTTAAAGCAAAAGATATTTAACCCGACGAAATACTTCCTGAAGTTCGGAAGACAAGGAAATTTAATAACATCCTTCTTTGATGATGCAACGCTGGTTTTGCGATATAACAATATCAAGATATTGATAGTCTTGTCAGCTGGGACTGTAGAATACGCCGACTGCATCTCTGCAGAGGGATAAGATTTCCTCAAGGAGTGTCCCAGATATGTCATTAAACCATGGTGTGGCTCCAGTCTTGGAGCTTTGGGGAATATGGAAAACCCCTTCATTACCATTGCCTTTTGGTCCACTCTCACTCGGAGTAGTAGTATCTGATAGAGTCTTATCTGTGGGTCAAATAGAACTGTTTGACATTTAAACTGTGTACAAACTAATGACTTATGCTAAATTGGATTGTTGAGAATAGAACTGTTTGATCATTTAACTGTGTAAAACTTTGTGAAAAAAAAACGAGCTTAGGCTCGTTTAAAAATATTATCAACAAGCTATGTTTACAAGTCATACATTGAATATATATGTATAAACAGAATTTAACATCAAATAACCTTCAATGGTTGATATGCTATAAAACCCAACCAAAATATTGAAGTGTTTTAAAAATATTAGAATATTTAAATATTTTTAAAAAATGGTGAAGTTTAAGATATTTTTAAGTAATGAGGTCTTTTTCAAAATTTTCTTTTATTTATTTTGAACTGAAAACTGTTTTACTGACATTTTGAATTTGAAACAACTTTTGATAGCGCTATATATATATATATAGAGAGAGAGAGAGTGAGGAGAGACAGACAGACAGACAGACTGAAGGTGAGAGAAGGAGTTCTATATACTTGCATTTGTCTTGATGGTCTGGTGTTCATTTTTGTGAAGGGACAGTTTATGATAGTCAATCAATTATTCTTATATCAGCCAATCAGCTAGATGTCAAATCATACCATCTTTAGAGAATTTGCATCATGATTCCTTGCATTTGAATAAAGAGAAATACTCATTTATTAATATTTAATTGTTACATTCCTTTCCGAAATTATCGTAATCATATCCCTATACCATTATTGTTATTATGAAATTGTTAATTGGATTTAAAATTGATTTATTGATTGATCTTAACGCCATGTCAACCCATGTTGAGTTACTTTATGCATAGAGATTTTTAAAATTGCAAGGATTATATATTTATATTTACATATTTCGTACAGGGTTATATGATAACAATGATAACAAGAATTCCAAATACAATTTTGAAACTTCTATTCGATCCATATATGAGACCCAGGCAGATTCTACCACTTCAGGTTAGAGTGGACCTGGGAGTAATAGCCATAAAAAGTAACTCTACAACTTCAGAGACTCAGAACTGGAACCTCATCAGTCAGTTCATATCTATCTATCTATCTATCTATCTATGTTTTATATATATATATTATATATATAATAATATATATAATATATATTGTTCGTTTATTATATATACCTGCCTGCCTACCTGCCTGCCAGTGAGCTTTGCACAGACGAAGGTTTTATTTTTTCCTTCATCCTTGTTGATTTCTTTTGATTCCCTTGACCATCTTTGCAACAACAAAAATAAAGCTTAGCAAACTTAATAGTTTAAGAATATAGGAATTTTTTTTTTTTGTTTTTGTTTTTTGTTGTTGCAGATGAAATATGAGACATTTGTTTAATGTTAGTTTGAATCGGAAATATTGCCTGTTTTATATACCCACTCGAAAAAATGTCAAACCTAAATAAGAAAAATATCTCCTCATGTCCAGCTATGAGAAAAATTATAGGGTAGACTGGGATCTTTAGTTAGGAAACCTTTCTAGGAGAAGGAAAATTCTAAATTCTAACCAGTTTTCATCATTTTATTCAAGACGTGCCGTCAGCTCGGATTCCCTAGCAATCCGTCTCTAACTGCCACTGCACTTTGTAAGTCTTATTGATGGAATTCGGTGTCTGCACAGAGCTGATTAATGTAACTTTTTGCTGGTCGGTCAACACTGGTGTGTCCATTGGTAGATGTCGATAGGAGGACGGCTTTTATGAGTTTGTACAAACTTTCTTCGGTAATTTCCAGAATGTCTTGCTCGCCTTTGATGGTTTGTGAAATAGGAGGTTTTGCTCTGATTAAAAATCAGGAGAACATGTATCATATACTTGTTATATAATTAAGGTAATGATTTTTTAAAATCATTTTTCATAAATTGTATTTTACTATTTAGTTTGGTAAGGCTTTAAACAACTCAGGTCTCTTAGTCCAGGTGCGGGGCATTGTCAATTGGTGCAGTCTTCCGCCCGTGCGGAATGGATATGATAATCATTATCTGTCATAATAAACCCCAGACAGGAAATGAGGTTGGAGTGTGGACGACATCGTGCCAAGAAGAGATGGTCCTGAGAATTTGAGGATTTTTAAAAAGGTGAGTTTTCTGCCGTTGAGGCGTACAGATGAGTTTTTCGGATCTCGACCGGTAGAGATGAATTGAGATCTTAAACACCACAAGATGCACAGCGCATGAGGGGGGGTCAGCATACTATGGTTAGCATAGCCTTTAAGAATTGTGTCTCTCTCTCCTCGGGTTGCTAAGGACCGAAGCCAGAAATTAATAAACCTGTTCGTATCTGAAACGACAGAGTCCACCTGTATTTGTATTATTATTATTATTGATATCTTTATGCGTATACAACACACTGCCTTTGGTGGAGATGTGTCACTATGTGGGTGGTACGCCAGGCAGACGATTTCTTTGTCTTGTTCGTTTCTTTGTCTGTTTTGGCGCGAAACCAAACAAAGGTCTGAGCTTGAGATCCCTGACGAGACCGGAAGTGGGGGAGGAAAGGCAGGTCCGAGAGAAGCCAGGGGTCAGTTGACAAAGGAACCCAGAGAGGGGCAGTTGGCGAAGAGAGACGCAGAGAGGCAGTCGAGAATGGGAGCAGAAGGGTCCATTCAAGATGGGTTAGGAGTCCAGTGTTGGACGGTCAGCAAAAGGAGGCAGTGAAGGAAGGCAGTCAAAAATGAGTTGGCATTCCTAGTGGCTTCTAGTAGGAGTTTCGCGAAAAATACACTCCCAGCGATAGTCTACAAAATGCACGAAAATCTGTACAAAAAAGTGTCACAAAACTACCCTTCTCGCACTTGAAGCTGACCTAAGTCCATATTGTTCGTTTGTTATTTTTCTACCACTCCCTCGGTTGTATTTCTTGTGGCCGTAAAGAAATGTGTGATACCCCTGTCGGAATCCACTGGATGAATCACGGGCCATGAATAGTATTGGTTTTAAGAAGTTGATGTATTCGGGGTGGCCGAAGGGGTGTATCACAGAGAGGTTAGGTAAATACATATCGCTAAGTTGACAATTATTGGAAATCAACAATAGTTTAATGTGACCTAAGACTTTTGCTTGGTTGACAATTATTGGAAATCTACAATAGTTTAAAGTGAACTAAGACTTTTGCTTGGTATTATACGTTATTAAATTGTCATCCGAAATTATGTGTTGACATTTATTTAATTCTGAAAAGGGTCATTGACAGGTTCATGTCATGAGGTATAAGATCATGAGTTACTGAGTTCCAATTATATTCATATACAGTTTAATTAATTGAATTATTGCTGAAAATTTGAAGTTCATAATTTTGTGGGGGTGAGGGGATGATTTTTTTCTAGAAAAATGATATCTTACATTTTGTGAATCTTTATTTTATGGACGTCGCCTTTAGTTACTTTGGACACTGAAGCATCGATATCTAAGTGGATCGATATCTGATTACTGTTTCTTTTCAAAACCTTGGTCTGCTTTGTTTCACAATTTTGTAATTGTAGAGATATAATGTTTGAAAGTTTTAGATGAAACATTGTTGCTATTTTATCATTGATACAGACAGTATAAAACAATAGTTATAATAATGAGGATAATATGGGAAAGGCGATCCATCAGTAATTGTGTTAGAGACTAAAGTTTAGCCATACTGGCAATTGGTAGACACACAAACAAGAATCAGTCCTAGAAAAAGAGACCCATTAAAAATGTTGGGACTTTAGATCGGAGAAACGAATGGATTACCCAATCCCAGTCAGAAGACCAGTTTTAGCGTAGATTAACAAGAAAAAAAAATGACTGCTAATGGATTTTTCCCTCCGAGTAAAGTAAAGATGGGTTCGTTTTGTTTTGTTTTAGTTTTATGGAATATCAACCATTGTAGGTTATTTGATGCCAAATACATTTTTATATATATACACAGTTCTATTGCAAACAATTTTATTTTAGCATAAGTACACAGTTTAAACGTCAAAAACAGTTCTATTTCAAACTATTCAGTCAGCAAAGTTAAATGTTTCCAAGTATTGCTATGTATCACTTACAATTCAGTTAAACATTAGTCATTTGATAACAAAGTTAAATCATCAAACAGTCCTATTTCAAACAATTCATTATAACATGAGTACAGCTTTATGTTTACACAGTTAAATGTAAAAACAATTAATTTCAAATAATTCAGTTTAGAGTAATTACACAGTTTAGTTCTATTTTATTAATATATAGGATCCTATCAGGGGCTACCCACTCTGAGCCAGAGTGGACTTGGGAGCGCATTCCCCAAAGCTCCAGCATTACTGAAACCTCACCATTAGACTGCTTAGTGTCATATCCAGGAAAATCATTGGGGGATTCCTCCCCTTCTGCAGAGATGCAGTCAGTGTTTTCTGCCGACTTGGCCAGCAAAGTATAGAGGGAAAATGAAAGAAAGCAAAAAGATATACAAATACCTTTATTGTACCAGAGAGCTGAAAAGATAAGAGAAAATCAAGATGACGGTGATATCAGCGGTATGTGGAGCTCTTAGAAGAACCTCCAAGAATCTGGAAAAGAGACTGAGGGAACTGGAGATCTGAGGAAGAATTGAGACCAAGACAATTCAGATCTCAGCTTGAAAATAAGAAAAGTGTTCAGAATAACGCGAAAACTTCTCGAAACCAAACTCTGTAGCAAAAATCTTACCAAAGGATTAAACACCGTTTAAGTTCCGTTGTAAGATATTCTCCATTCTTCCTAAAATGAACCAAGAGGTGTCCTCGTGGTGTAATGGTTAAAGCGATGGACTGCGGAATCGTTGTAAGCGAGTTCGAATTCCAGTCGCGCTATATTGTTCTTTTTCGGATAAATACCCTTGGGAAAGGTAGGAACCCCAGCTATGGGTTAAATAGTGCCACTAATGTTCTTCTAGAAGGGTGGCTTTGGCATTAAATGACCCATGAAGGTTGATATGCCATTAAACAAAGAAACCAAATCAAACTAAAATGAACCAGGGAGGAACTCATAGAAATAGACCAGAGGACAAAACACCTGACCTTACATCCTAGAGATGACATAGATTGACTGTATATGTCAAGAAAAGGAGGAGGAAGAGGAATTGCCAATATCGAGTATTGTGTAGATGTATCCATACGGGTACTCGAAGACTTTATTAAAAAAAGTAAAGAAAAACTAATTACAGCAGCTAGTAACACTGCATGCAACATAACAACAAACGTAAATGCAACAAAATCGAGAAAATAGAAATTGTAAGAAAAACAAATGTATGGATATTTCAAGCGACAAACTATAGAGATTGCACGTGAAAGGCCCTGAATATGGATAACAAAGGGAAATCTCAAGAAAGAAACAGAATCTATTTTAACTGTTGCACAAAACAATGCAATAAGAACAAATTATATTAAAGCAAACTCGATAACGAATCGTAAATTTAGATTATGTGGAGAAAGATATGAAATGGTAAATTACATAATAAGTGAATGCAGCAAATTAGCTCAAAAAGAAGTTGAAGAGGAGACGCGATTGGGTGAGAAAAGTGATCCACTCGGAATTGTGCAAGAAATTAATATTTGACAATACTATTAAGTAGTATATGAACAAACCAGAATCCGCCCTTGAGACTCATAAAATTGTCAGTGATTTTGAAGTACAAACGGATCACCTTATCATGGCCAGACGACCAGATCTTGTGTTGCTTAACAAGAAGAAATTGAATTGTCGTTTAGTGGATTTCGCCATATTGGCGGACCACAAAGTAAAAATAAAAGAAAGTGAAAATATAAGCAAATATTTGGATCTTGCCGTAGAACTGAAAAACTTATGGAATATGAGAGTCACGGTCATACCTAGTGTAACTGATGTGCTTGGAATGGTCCCCAAAGACTTGGGAAATAGACTGAATGAACTGGAAATCAAAGGAAGAATCAAGACCATCCAGACAACAGTATTATTCAGATCAACTAAAATACTCAGAAAAGTCCAGGAGACCTATTATAACTCAGACAACACTGAAAAACCAAAAGCTAACACTGATGTGAAAAACACTCATGGAGTAAGTAAGTAAGTAAATAATAATAATAATAATAATAATAATAATAATAATAATAAGAAGAAGAAGAAGAAGAAGAAGAAGAAGAAGAAGAAGAAGAAGAAGAAGAAGAAGAATGAATGAATGAATTTGACATAGAAAATTGTGACATGCCCATAATGAAAAGTAAAAAAAGACAAATGATAGAAGAAACAGAACTACCAACTAACGAAAGAACAGTTGGAGAAAAAGAAAATTACAGATACTAAGAAATATTGGAAGCAGACACCTGAGATGAAAGAAAAAATTAGAAAAAAGTATCTCAAAAAACAAGAAAGCTTCTTCACGACGAAATCAAGCTCTGCAGCAGAAATCTTATCAAAAGGATAAGAACCTTGTAAAATATTTCAGACCATTTTTTAAAATGGACACGAGAGTAACTCAGACAGGCTTACCTGAAGACAAAGTTGATAATGATACATACGACTTTACATTTAAGATATGACACAGATAGATTGTATGTGTCAAGAAAAGAAAGAAGAAGATGACTCGACAGCATTGAAGATAGTGTATATGCATCAATACAAAGACTCAACGACAACATTTTAAAGAGCAAAGAAAGACTAAATACAGTGGCCAATAACAGCACTGACAGTTTAAATTCAAAAAGAACAACAATAACAAGGTAATAGTGGAGGTACCCGTGGTGTAATGGTTATCATCGTAGGAACACGTCGACACGAGTTCAAATCCTGGACGAGACTGATCGCATTTCACATAGCATTAATACCCTTGGGAAAGGTTTGAATCCTATTATTCTCCCTCTAGCTATGGGCAAATAGTAGGCAACTAGTCTAGGAGAAGGAAAACTCTGAATTCAAACCTGTTAAACTCCGCTTAAAAATTGGCCTTGTGTCATATCCTGCCCGAGCGGAGGGGTTGGTAAATATGAATACCAAAGCAATAGAAATGGGAAGCAAAACAACTGTATGGATATTTCAAGCGACAAATTAAGTTGTGGCATATGAGGGTAACGGTGATACCAACTGAAGGCTTCGACAGATAGCTGGAAGAGTTGAAAATCGGTGGTCGAAACAAGACCAGCCAAACTACAGAGATCAGCTAGAATTCTGGAAATAGTCCAGGTGATCTGAGGAGACTTGCTCTCTCTCTCTCTCTCTCTCTCTCTCTCTCTCTCTCTCTCTCTCTCTCTCTCTCTCTCTCAGGCTCCAGTGAAAGACCATCAGCTGACTCTGTTGCGAGGGGCTTGCAGAAAGTAACCTAATTATAAGAATTGTAATCAAAAGGTATCAAGGCGAAATTTTGATTTTTGAAATTTTGAAATTTCAATAAAGACGTGTGAAGGCTAAAAATTTTATATGAGGAAGTGATGATATATTGACGTCTAGATTGCATTCTAGATATGTACACAGCTGAACAACTTATCCTTCAACAAGAAGAATCAGTGTTGCGAGCAATATTGAGCAAGTCCTGGCGGCAACACCCCACAAGGCACCAACTATACGGCCACCTGCCTCCCATCAAGAAACCTATCCAAGATAGACGAACCAGACATGCCGGACACTGCTGGAGAAGCAGGGACGAGCTCATAAGTGTTGTACTACTATGGACCTCCACATATGGCCCCAGTTAAAGCAGGACGACCAGCTCGAACTTACATACAGCAGCTATGTGAGGATACGGGATGTCGCCCTGAAGACCTGCCATATTTAAACCTGTTGTGCAAAATCATCAAGTGATAATAATTGGGAGAAGTGGCGAGAGAGGGTCAGGGATATCCGTGCTAGCGGTGTGACATGATGATGATGATGATATCTATACATCATGAACCAAATGTTTTTAGTGGAACACAGGGTTGTGCAAAACCCGTTCCCCGCACTCACTTCCCCAAGTTCTGTATGATTTGTTTCCCAAACTGAAGATTTATTTGATTCAATCATTTGAGAACGTGGAAGACATAAAAGAAGTATAACAGCTTAGCTTACCACTATGTCAAAAGTATTAAAAGTGCTTCCACCAATAGAAAACTCGCTGGAATAAGTCAATTAAATGACACGGGGGATGGTTTTGAAGAAAAAGTATACTTAATTGCACTTTGCACTTTAAAAAAAAACTTGTACGCTTGTAACTACCTATCTATGGTTTGTGTGTCCCACTTTTAGTTACAAATGCGCAAGCAATTGCTTTTGTGATACTAAACAATTTTACAATGTCTAGAAAACGAAGGAAAGAGAGCGACAGAGATGTAAAGATAGAGATAGAGAAAGGAAGGTAGATATAAGTATAGAGGGTCTCTAAAAAGACGGGGAAGAAGTAAGAGAAGTTGTGGAGGAATAAAGAGAAAGTAGTGAAAGAGAGGAGAAAAAGAGAAGAAATTTCATAAGGCTTATATTTAAACCTGTTGTGCAAAATCATCAAGTGATAAGAATTCCTTTCCATCATTCATTATATTTATTTCAATATCTCAATGTACCATCATTTGATAACACAATTTTATATCACTTACAAGTATGAAATAATTACAGCGATTGTTAATTGTATTAATGTTGGGTATCACCCACCTTTTCCATGCAATGAACTAGTCAATATGCCCTATATAGCAGTTGCTACTAATACCAGGGCAGACTAGAATGTGAAGAGCAGCTTCTTATAGGAATAGTATTAGAGCGTTGGAGACTGGAGATCGCACTAGATCACCTTACTTGCTACCGTAATAACGGAAGCCAATACTATCGTTGGACTATATCTTTAGTCTGTATTCACTAATCCTATGTTCTTGTCTACTAATAGTCTCTCTATTGTATATACTTTTTCCTGAGAATATACCTCTATTTCCTCTCATATCGTGGTTTGTCCTTTATTTAATATTACAAGCGTTCACTAACCAGAACGCAGCAATTAATTATTTCATTATTTAGTTTGGTTAGGTCACGAATTGTTCAGGTGTCTCTTAAAATCTTTGAGTGGAATTGTAAGTCAAATTGGAAAGGTCAAGCGCGTGCACAAGGATAGCTTACACCTGTCATCTCTAGACAGGTAGGTCATATGTAAATAGATCCATGTCTTGTCATAAGTTTGATAGGGGTAAAATGAAAACATGGTGAAAGTTGGAGACACGTGTGATGATCAGGATGAGATGACGCAATAACTTAGTGAGATGACATCACTCTAATGATATATGGAATTTTAGAATAAATAAAAATTAAGGAATTTTGAAAATAAAACAGTCGATTAGTTGAGTCGAGAAGTTTAGGGTCGGTTGTCAGTTAAGTTGAGATCCACAGAGCCCCTCTCATCCAGTCGGCTGAGGCTGTAGAATACGCTGACTACACTTCTGCAGTAGTGACCCGTAAGGTGATGGGATAGAACCCTGGTGGTTGAGCAGTTATTGATCCGGTGACAGAGTGGTCAATGGCTTGCAACACACCATTTTGGCCCTTACTTGGTCTGACGGGCGGTCGGATAAGCCCGATCCGATCAATTGGCTGGTCCCATCATGCCCTTGCTCACTTGTTTATTTTCTCCCGAACTTATCATCCAATCTGCTCTGACGAAACAATGCCCAAACCTTTATCTTATAGGTGCAAGAGAGTGAGGACTGAGGGTCAATTGGGTTGAGAGGAAAGGACGTTTAACCCTGTCAGACTGAGTTATAAAAACCAGTATTTGGCAGAGGTTCGAAATCTTGCTCTTGATACAAGTATACTGGTATTGTATCCTCGTCTCAGCCAAGGCGAATGGGTTCCCACCTTGGTTCATTCCCTTCTCAAGTTGGACTCCGTGGTGGGTGGTGGAGCATAGGACCAGTGAAAAATATATAACAGACATGGCTTCTTTCGCAAACAAAAAATTTAAACGTAATTTTAACGAATCGGACTCTTCAGATAATGAAACAGAAGTACCTTTTCCTAGATTCATTGAATCTAACAGTGCACCGATTACTAATTTATCACACTTCACAATTGAAAAAGTAATATCAACAAACTTAACGCCAATTACTTTCAAAAATTAAAAAATCAAACTCTGCTTATCGAGATGGAGAAGAGGAAACACTGATTTTCTACTGAAAATGACAAAGTTTTACAATCGCAGTGTCAAAACTTACCCTCACAAATCCCTGAACATAAGTAGGGGGGTTGTGAGAAGTAAAGAACTTTCCTTATGCACCATCGAAGAAATAAACAGAGAGCTAAAAAAGCAAGGTGGGACTGAAGTGAAAAGAGTATCAATTAAAAAAGAAGGGAAAACAATAGAGACAAATACATATATAATGCATTTTAACACCCCAAAAATACCCGAAAAAATAAAAGTTGGTTATACAATGGAGAGGATTGAGCAATACATACCCAACTATTGTGATGTTACAAATGCCAAAAATATGGTCACCATGAGGATAATTGTAGAGGATGTGAAGTGTGTGGGAAATGTGGTCAACAAAATCCTGACCACCACATTAATGACTGTCAATTCCCATGTAAATGTGCCAATTGTTGCGGTGATCATCGAGTGTATGCAAGATCTTGTGAGGGTTGGAGGCAAGAGAAGGAAGTATTAACAGTAAAACACCAGAATAATATTCCTTACAATGAAGCCCGTGAATTGGTAGTAGGCTTTAAGACCACTACATATTCCCAATCAGTTCAGCGTAACAAATCTCCATACAACAAATATGAGATGATTGTTAAAACCTTAATCTAATTGGAGTCGGGCGACTGGGAAAGCTTCATAGATAAAATCAAAGCCTCGCTTGATGCCACCAGAGCTACAGATACGTCAGCAACAGAAAACAAAGTGGATCATCCGCTCAAACACAGACCCAATTGGGGAAAACCAATACTGAGGATAAAACGGCCATAACACCAACCACACGGCCGATAAAACATCCTATAATAAAATCTCCTAGTAAAATTAGATCAAAAGACAAAAGATCCCCAATACGACCTTTCGCTTCTACAGACTCCTCTCCAAATAAAAAACACTTAATGACAAACAAAAACCTACACCAAAACTAAAAATACAAGAAACAGAAAATACAGAAACTATGAATAAATTCAGACTATTAGAAAATATAGAAACAGAGAGCAGCCCCCAAGTAACTAAATCCAAAACCCAGAAGAATAAACCAACAAACAGCCCTGAGCAAAGGACTAATAATAAACTACCAAATAACTCTGTGGAACTATCCGGATTGAATAAAATAAAAATGTCTAATAAGATATTACAATAGATCTGTAGAGGAAGTAGAGCTAATAACGAAGAACTGCTACTACTCCTAAATAAATATAACCCCAAATTAGTATGCTATCAAGAAACATTCCTCAAAGATAAGAACCAGTTGAACATAAAACACTTTCAGTCATACAATCACCTATATAAATATGGACACTGAGCTTCTGGAGGTGTCTCTAACCTCGTTAGGAAGGACATACCCCAATAACAAATCAACATCGACAGTGAACTCCAAGTGATTGCTGTCAAAAATACACTTCACAAACCAATAAATATCTGCTCCATTTATATACCTCCACATGATCCCATAAACGACAAAAAACTTAATAAACTAATAGAACAAATTTCTAAACCCCACAAATTACTTGGTGACCTTAACAGTCAGAATGCTATATGGGAATGCTTGAAAACCAACAAAAATGGCACTGATCTGGGGAAGGTAATCAATAGCAACAATCTCTGTATCTTCAAAAACAAATCTCCAACTTATCTCAACCCATCTACCGGCTCCTACTCAGCTATCGATATCACTTTATCTGATCCTTCAAGCGACATGGATTAAATATGAAAAGTCCATGACGATCCTTGTGGCAGTGACCACTTCCCCATAATACTAGAAATCACACAACCTATCCATGACAACAACAGACCTCCCTGCTGGAAAACAAATAAGGTCGATTGGCAACAATTTAAAACCTTATACAATAAAAGACTGGTTCAAGACCCAAATAGCACAGTTCTAATAAAACATTTTACTGAAACATTAATTGCAATAGCGAATGAAACTATACCAAAAACTTCACCGTCAAACAGACGCAACACACCCTGGTTTAACAATGAATGTAAAATAGCAATCAGACGACGAAATACTGCCCTCAGCAAATTCAAAAAAGAACCCCTAACAAACAATCTAAACTCTTAAACTGCTCAGAGCAAAGGCAAGGAAAACCATTAAAGAAGCTATAAAGATCAGTTGGCAAAATGATATAAATGAATTTAATTCGTCCACCAAAACAATCACAGTCTGGAAAATGATTCGCAAAATTTCTGGCAAAAATTATCAGAACTAAAAGAAGCCATCTAAAAATCCCACAACCACATTATCCCTCACAGACTCCTTGCCTTCCTTGAATTTCTTATGCCACTCAAAAACTGATGCTCGATTCATGCAAGATGGTCAAAAAGCAGTCTGTAGCATTCTATACGTTTCTGTGGCATCATTTTTTCCAAGTTTAAAACATAATTTTATTGCATATCGTTCTTCTAAAATGTCGTCACGACTAGATTGCATCTTTGAAATTCACCAGCTGTGACAATCAGGGTTTAGTAGGGTGTATTTGAATTCCTGCTGTAGCTGTTCATTTGAAGCTGAAATCATAAAAATTGGTCAGTCATTTTATAAGATGTATAGCAATAACATGCCGAATTTTCAAGTCTACGACAATTTTAAATGCCTGTACAAACAAGTCTGGAAACTTATTGATTGCACCACGTATATTGTTTAGCAAACTCCACAAGAAATATGTTTCTTTAAACGTTGAGTTTGTTTTGGCTTCTTTATTTCGGGGCATATCAAACTTTGTAGGTTATTTGATGCCAAAACAATCCTTGTAGAGTACAGCAGTGACATTATTTAACACATTGTTGGGGGTATAAGAATGATCATATATATACGAAGAGTATTATCTCGATAGTGAACGTAATTGCGTGACTGGAGTTCGAACTTACTACGTTGTCGTAGATGAGCCACTACACAGAAACTCCCACTAATCGAACGTTAGAAATATTCTTTGATTATTTGAACAGATATCTTATAAAATGGATTATATAGGATTATATTCAATAACTTTAAATTTAAAACCTTATGTCTGATCTGAGAATTAATTTTTATTTATTGCTGACTTTTTTTCCTCATCTTGGTAGTTTTTGTGTTGTTTCTTCTTTCACTACGTTTCGGCCAAATTTCACCTCTGGCCTTCTTCAGTGGATTTTACCGCGACCTCGGATAGGAATGCTGAGTCTTGTAACCGTAAATTAATTTTTATTTATTGCGGACCAGAGGTTTACTAGGTCAAAAAAGTGGTGCGATAGACAACAACTACGGAAGGCAGTAATTACTGGGGATACGGTTACAAGACTCAGCATTCCTATCCGAGGTCACGGTAAAATCACCTGAAGAAGGCCAGAGGTGAAATTTGGCCGAAACGTAGTGAAAGAAGAAACAACACAAAAACTACCAAGATGAGGAAAAAAAGTCAGCAATAAATAAAAATTAATTCTCAGATTAAGAAACCTCATCTCAAAATGATTCCAATTAAAGACAAGTACTTATGTCTGATATTTTTCATTCGAAAGATTTTAAAAACTTATGGCTGAAATTTTCAATTCGATCTAAATTTAAAAAATTATGTCTGCAATTTTCCATTCGATTTGAATTTTAAAATCTTATGTGTGACATTTTCCATTCGATATGAATATATGTTTTTCGAATTAAACACAAAGAATGATTACCTGAAGAAAACAAGTAAATTCTTCAAGTCATTCATAATATTGGATTGCATATTAAGGGATCATAGGAGATGGCAATCACCTCAACAACGATCACGTGCACATTGAAATCCTAGATGATTTTCGCCTTCTCTCGATAGAAATTTGATTTGCTGATTGCGAAGTAATTTTTCTTCGGGACAATAATGCTTCTTGTAAAATGTTTCTTCATGTTGACATGGCCAACAAACAGTCCAGATTTAAATTCAATTGAAAATTTATGATGGAAATAAAAAAAAAAGTGATCCATGAGAAAGCTCCATTCACCAATGAAAATCTCTTAGTTGTTGTCTGGAAATGTTGAAAGTACATGGATGAATAATATTGCTTTGAATTAGTGAAATTCATGACTGAATAAATCAAGGCTTTCATAAAATCTCATGGGGAGACAATTAAGTATTAATTCTTTTCATTTTTTTTTTTTTTTGTCAATGAATTTCATAATTTTTTCTCAATGTCTGGCTATTCCATATTTTCTTCTGCATGTCTTGGAAAAAAATATACCATTGATTTAAACGATTTAATCTAGTTTATTTTTATGAAGCCAGAATAAGTAAAAGTTAGCGACCATAGTCAAGGGCGACCGGAAGGTTCCCTTTTCAATAGCTACTACACCGAGGTGAAGGGGAGGGAGCTACTCCTTTCCTTGGATTGCTCCACTTTACCCTTGATATGTACCTTATAATGCAGAGTGTTAAGCAAGGAGGTATCAAGTACTATTTTAAAACTCTTTGGTATGACGCAACCTGGGATTGAACCCAGGTCTCCCGGACCATTGGTGAACACTCTGTCCACTTGGTCAATGAGCCGGTTCAAGCCAGAATGATCAACTACCTAATAAAAAAATATTCTTAATACAAATAATTTACTTGTGCTGTATCAAATATTCCTATCGATTACAAATCTTTTTCAAACAGATCTTTTTGATACCTAGAAGGGACCTTGCAGTTACTGTCACTCAGGGTCAAAGGGGATATAGGAGTAATGGTAATGAAGGAGTACTCAACGCTCCCAGATCTATTGCCTCGTTTCCAGATGCAGCTCAGTGTCATACCCAGGACACCCCCACCATTTTTTTTAGGCGGTCATCCTCTGCAGGGATAAACTCAACAAAGCTATTATAAGAAAACTGTTCTGTCATATATTTGCACTTGTCATGATGTTACAATGTATTAAATTTTCACTTAGATTTTTTTATGTATCTTTTCAAGGGATGACTTTTTTCTGTTCTTTTTTTTCTTTTTTTTTTTTTTTTTTTCAGGGGTTGACCTTTTTTCCGTCCTTTTTTTTCCGGGGGTTGGCTTTTTTCCATTCTTTCCTTTTTTTTTTTCTTTTTTTTTTTTTCGGGGATTGGCTTTTTTTTTCTTTTTTTTACTATTCTTTCTTTTTTTTTCAGTAGTTGTTTTTTTTCCGTTCTTTCTTTTCTTTTCTTTTTTTTTTTTTGTTTCGTTTGTTTGTCTCCATATTTCTCGGCTACTTTCGTTTTCAGTCAGCAGCGAAGTCCCGATTCACCAAGTTATTATTTATTAAGAATAGTGTTTATTTCTTGCTCGCAGTGGCAGCGAAAAACACACGCACGCTGTGAAAATCGATAACCGCCGACTTCAGTCGCGAGGAGAACCTACGAGAATGTGAAATTCACATGTTCATATTTGAGAAGATATTACAGGAAAAGAGAGATACGACTACGCACCTATCGAGAAAAAAATTGACACTAATTAACAAAAATTCATTCGATAGGAAAAATAAAAAATTAATCAAGGTTTATAAGAAAAATCATACCATTTAAACGACAAAGAACTTGAATGTGACCAAAAAAAGGTTTATACGAGGGTCGGCTGAAAAGTTCAATAGTTGACCAAGATTCCTTATTAAATGTGACCAAATAAGGTTTATACGAGGGCTGCTGAAAAGTTCAAAGGTTGACCAAGATTCTCTCATTGAATGTGACCAATTTAGGGTTATATGAGGGTCGGTAGAAAAGTTCAAAGGCCAACCAAGATACTTTAATTGTATTCAACCAAATGACGTTTATTTTTAAACAAAGTCCTTTTCGCGGTCAACACACTTCTTCCATTGTTGTTGCTGTGCTTGGATCCCGTTAATAAAAATGTCGACAAGCAATACGTTAGTTTCACTATATATATATATATATATATATAAGTGTGTGTGTGTGTGTGTGTGTGTGTGTGTTCTTCAATAAGGATAGTTTTGCCAAAGGTTGATATCCCATTAAATAAAGATGTAAAATAGAGCTTGGCTCACAAAATTCTCACTGTGCCGTAAAAAAAGTGATGCGCCGGAAGAGATTGACCTATGAACTGCATGATAGTTATTTCCGCTCGATGACGATCACACCTGAAATTCCGAAGATAGCGGAAGTGACACATCCCAATGGCCAATAATCGAAAGAAATCGCGCAGGTGAGCTCGGCTGATAATATGGGACAAGGTGAAGGTCCCACTTCAGAGTGATGCACCGGAAGAGAGTGACCTGTGAACTGCATGACAGTTATTTCCGCTCGATGACGATCACACTGGCCATTCCAAAGATAGCGGAAGTAACACATCCCAATGGCCAATAATCGAAAGAAATCGCGCAGGTGAGCTCGGCTGATAATATGGGACAAGGTGAAGGTCCCACTTCAGAGTGATGCACCGGAAGAGAGTGACCTGTGAACTGCATGACAAGTATTTCCGCTCGATGACGATCACACAGGCCATTCCAAAGATAGCGGAAGTGACACATCCTGATCGCCAGATATCGGAAGAAATTGCGGGGGCGTGGAGACGTGTCCATATCTCCGCATGGGAGTTTGAAGGTAATATAAGGTCGACGAATTGAACAGAAGGCAGTAAAAAGATTCTGCTGTTCACGAAGCTGACCTCGTCGTCACTCTGTGTGTGTTGTCTCGGCCATTGTCTACTTACATTGAAGAGTTCAAGCCTCATAGACGAACGATTCTAATTCCTCTCCTGACTGCTCCTACTTCACACAAGCGTCCGTCGAGAAAATAAATATATATTGTTATATATAAATTCCGTGTTGTCATTTGTTTGACCAGAGAGCGGAACGTAACAAAGAAACCAAACCAATCCTGAAAAAAACTCTGTGGAACTTGGAATCGACTTATACCGCCGGCTAAAATTCTAAGAATAGTAAAGATTTGGATTTTAGCGCAGCCATATAAGTTGAACCCTAGTTTTGTGGGGATTTTTCAGGTTTAAAAGGTCGACTTATTCGCCACGATTTATGGTACCTCTTTAGTGACAATAGTTGATAACTTTTCAACAGGGGCGTTGTCATACTAGATAAAAAGTTTTTTTACAAAAATGGCACTGCTATGAACACAAAATTCAGTTGTTAAACATACACACACATACACACGGGTGGATGTTAATTGAACTCAAAAATTTAGATTCTTAAATGATTATTTTTCTGCACTCGGGACAATTCTTCGTCCAACACAGAAGGTTCAGGTTGATTGCAATGCTTGTTGTTACTAAACAGTCACCCAACTAAATACTGAACATCTTCATCCTTGCTTAACTTCGATGATCTCGTTCGAATTTGGGCTTTTAGGAGTACTTGACCGTAAGTCAAGTTTTATTCCAGTTGTATACTAAGCTTTGTTTTGTCTGACGCACATGCCTGATGTTACTTCCGGTACTAACACTTTCAATATGATCCCCCATCTAAATACAAGACAGGTTCGTCGTTGCTTAACTTTATCTGTGAGAAACCGTTTCCTTCAACTAATTATTTACTAAGGCGTTCCTTAATAGTCACCTATCTAAGTACTGAACAGGCTTATCGTTGCTTAACTTTGGTTATCTGTTGGAAACCGATTCTTTCAACAATACTTATTTACTAAGCTTTGCTTTAGAGTACCTGCTGTTTCTAAGCAGTCAACCATATAAGTACTGAGCAGGATCATTATTGCTTAACTCCTGAGAACTACGGGAACCGATGTTCTTAATGTAAATTGGCCGTAAACCTTCTAGTGTAGTTAAGATTTGGCACAAGGCCAAATGTGTAGGACACCTTGCGTGGATCTAACTCTAACTCATTACTCAATAGTAATAAGTTAACTAGACTACCTAGCTACAAATTACACTATAGGAATTTTAAAATTGTTTCGTCAGACAAAAGAAAAAAAAAGATCGAAATCACTGGTAATGATTTGATTTCATAGATATTTAAGATCGTTTTTACAAAGCTTTTAACCGGGTCATTGGCCTAATGAGTAGAGTGTTCGCCAATGGACCGGGAGACCAGGGTTCAATCCCAGGCCGAATCATACCAAAGATTCTACCTTACTTAACATTCAGCACTATAAGGTAAGGATCAAGGGTAAAGTGGAGCTATCCAGGGAATGGAGCAAAGCCCTCCTCTACAACTCGGTGTAGTAGCTATTGAAAAGGGAGCCTTTGGGTCACCCTCGACTAGGGTCGCAACATTAACTTACCTTACTTACAAAGCTTTGCTCAGTCTGACACACAGATCACAGTTGGATTACGATACCTATTCTTGTTAAATGGTTATCCATCTAAATACTGGACTGATAAGTTGTTGCTCTGGGTATTTTGCCGATATGACTTGACCGTGAGTCTTCATTTAATTTATATAATTTCTATATTTCTTTAATTTGGTTATATTTATTAAGTTCGCTGTTAGAAAAAGACCACTCGGTCGGCTAGTGCCGTAGAATACACCAACTGCCCTTCTACGGAGAAGTAAGACGCCCCCCTGCAACGAGTGTCCTGGGTATTGTAGTAATAACTCGGACTTTTTCTCTACGCACAAGATTACAACTCCTTGGCGTAGGAATACATACACACACTCTGCTGATTTAGAATAAATATGCCTTAACTAAAGCACACACGCCTTATGTTGTCTTTTAAACCTATAAAGCCTAATAATGAACACTGACACCCACAACAACAATATATTACAGGTATGATATTAAACTGCGTCTGAAAGTGAGACTCTAATCCTGAAGCTTTGGGAACCGTACAGTAACACTTAATTGACATTACTCCCAGGTTATACCTGTTAGGGTGCTATCTATGGGTCAAACAGGACTATTTGATTATTTACTATACTCCAAATATTCTAATTGCGTGAATACAAATGGTTAATGTAAAACTGAATTAATAGTATTACATAGCAATACTTGAAACCATTTAACTAAGTCCAAACAAATGAATATTATTGAATAAAATTATCATTGTTTGATATTGACTTGAAATGATTTAATTAGATATAAATGAAAATATTTGTCCTAGATAGCAATACTTGAAACCATTTAATTAGATACAAATAAAATATTAGTCCTTGATAGCAATACTTGAAACCATTTAATTAAATACAAATGAAAATATTAGTCCTCGATAGCAATACTTGAAAACATTCAATTAAATACAAATAAAAATATTAGTCCTAAATAGCCATACTTGAAACCATTCAACTGTGTGCAAATAGAACTATCAGTGTTATCAATACTTGAAACTATTAAATTGAGTATAAATATAAATCTTAGTCTAAGATAGCAATACTTGAAACAATTTATCAGTGTGAAAATAGAACTATAAGTGTTAGATAGCAATACTTGAAACTATGTAACTATGTGAACTATTGATCAATATAAAATAGAATTATTAGTGTTAAATATCAGTACTTGAAAACATTTAACTGTGTGCAAACAAATGAGTTCTCGTTTAAAAGTAGAGTTACTCACAAACAATTAATTTAAAAATTATATATATATATATAGGATTTTGCATTTAGTAAATCACAAGACGGCAATTATACAAGAATGCTGCAAGCAATATTGAACAAATCCTGGAGGCAGCATCCGACAAAGCAGCAGCTGTACAGCCACCTACAACCCATCGCGAAAACTATCCAAGTTAGACGAACCAAAAATGTGGGACACTGCTGGAGAAGTAAGGACGAACTCGTAAGTAACATTCTCCTGTGGATCCCTTTACATGGACGAGCAAAGGCAGGACGACCAGCTAGAACCTATATACAACAGCTCTATGCTGATACAGGATGTAGCCTTGAAGACCTACCGGGAGCAATGGACGATAGAGACAGGTGGCAAGAGAGGTTCAGGGAGATCTGTACTGGCGGCGCGACATGATGATGATGATGATGATGATGATGATGATGATGAAATCACAAGGGTTGATATGTCATTAAATCAAAGTACCCAGCCTAATCATAAGGAAAAAAAATTCACTATTAATATTTAACGAAAGTAACACATGAGCCACTGGAGAAAATCCGGTGTGATGACAAAAAAAGTGTTGCGTTAACTGAAAGTAAAATAAACTGAAAATAAAATAAACCATTTCTTCGATTGTCATATGACAGCATACAGGATATACTTTGGTCTATTTTAAGAAAAAGAAAGAAAAATAACAAAAAAAAAACATTAAAATTTATCTTCCGTTGACTACACAAAAGATATCCTTCCAATTAGTTATAAATATTTAACTCAAACATGGTCTAAATGTTTTGATCTGGTTGGTTGGTTGGTTGGTTGGTTACTTGGTTGGTTTAACGGCATGTCAATGCTTGAAAGTAAATAAATAGATAATTAAATGAATTGATAAAAATAATTTCGACAGTTAATTAAATACTGTAGTTAATTAATAATCATTTGTAGACATTTTTCATTTCAAGTAAAAATAAGTAAAGTTGGCGACCGTAGTCGAGAGCAACCAGAAGGCTCCCTTTTCAATAGCTACTACACCGAGGTGTAGGGGAGACCGCTACTCCTTTCTCTGGATTGCTCCACTTTACCCTTCATACGTACCTTATATTGCTAAGTGTTAAGCAATGAGGTATCAAGTACGATTTTTAAAGTCTTTGATATGACGCGACCTGGGATTGAACCCAAGTCTCCCCGACCATTTGCGAACACCCTACCCAGTCGAACATAATTCATTCCAAAATTCAGTTTGACTACCGATTTGTTCGAAAACTGAAACAAAGTTGTTCGGGTTGACTCGGCCAGCCGTTTGGTCGTATTCAGTTTACCGCGGCAGTCATTCACGCGCGTTTCGTTTTCATCGGCTCGACTCGTGTGTTCAAACTCCGAACATTTGTTCGATCACTGAGGAATTTTTACTCAAATTTTGTGGTCAAACTCTAAACTGTTCGACTTGAGAGTCATTCAATAACCAAGGTTCCACTGTACAAAAATTTGCACACAGTGGATAGGACACTAAACCGTCTGATGGTGAGGCTTCAGTCCTGGAGCTTTGGGGGATATAGAGAACTCCTTCATTGCTAATACTCAGGTCTACTCTGACCCAGAGTGGTAGTACCTGTAAGAGTCCCATCTATGGCTCAAATAGAAATGCTTATTGATGATAAACAGAATTATTAGTATTAGCATTACTTAAAACTATTTAACTGTGTGCAAACAAATAACCTTTGTCTCGTTTAAAAAATATTACCTTCAAAATATACCCTAAAAAATCATATATGTAAACAGGATTCAATAACCATCAAGGGTTTATATGCCATTAACCCAAATAATCTAACCCAACCAAACAATAATATAGTTCCTTGATTGGATTTTCTCTTTGTTGTTTAGTGAAAAATTAACGAAAGTTTGCATCCGCCCAATGGGAAATTTTAAAGACACCCTCATATGGGTCGTAAGAAAGAATAAGCAATGCGGTAAGACGTTTAAATACGTTTATATAAGACGTGCGTAAGAGTTGCTAAAGCATATTCCTTTAGCGGTCAATAGTCTATAAGAAAACAAACTTAAAAATCATAATACACTTATCTGTAGTTGGTGAACGTCCTGTTGTCTTTCTGTATATTTTCTGATTGTGTTTCTGACTGTTTTAAGAGGGCTGTGGACGTTTGGTTTCAAAGGGCTCAAATTATTTTCTGGGTTCTGTTTGTAGTGTTGGGTGGTCTGCTAACACCCTCTGTTTCCAGGCTCACTTTTTGACGCGTCTCGCTTTGTAGAGTTTGATGGTCTGCTAACACCCTTCGTTACCAGGATGTCTTTAGCCACGCCTCGCTTCTACCTCTCTTCGTGCCCACGTCACATGCGAAAGTCCTTCCGTCTTGCCTTCTCCCTCTGTCCTCGGCCCCTCTACATCCGAGTACACAGCCGTCTAGAGGATAACTCGTAATTTTCTTATATCCCCTTCCTAAAAGAAGGTGATCTCGGAATCACAAAGAACTACAGAAGTATAACTCTTACTTCTCAGGTTTATCATATTTACCCAACCCCTCCGCTCGGACAGGATATGACACAAGTTCAATTTTTTTAAGGTTTGAATTCAGAGTTTTCCTTCTCCTATACTAGTTGCCTCATCAAGGCTGAAGAACACAGTCTGCCCTGCTATTTACCCATAATTGGAGGGAGAATAATTGGATTCATACCTTTCCCACTGGTATTAGTGCTATGTGAAATGCAATCAGTCTCGTCCAGGATTTGAACTCGTGTTGCCGTGTCCATTTCCTCCGACGATAATCATTACACTACGGGCACTTCTCAGGTTTATAATAGCCGGCTTCTCAGTCATATCCGACAAAGATTCTGATTCGTCGCTTCTGACTAAACTTCTTGCATACTGTCTTCACAGAAACTATTACCACTATGAAGATGCTTAACAAAAACACTGAAGCAATGGATCAATCATCTGATGGCGTCTTATTTCTCTGATATTGTCCCCGGATCCTCAGAGTCTAGCAAAGAGTTACATATCTATTCATAATCGGCCTAGATTATGTTAAGAACGTCAATATGTGGTACTGTTTTATGACATATCAACCCTTGTGTGGTATTTAATACCTAATTCTCTTTATACATGTATATATATATATGTGTGTGTGTGTGTGAGAGAGAAAGAGAGAGAGAGAGAGAGAGAGAGAGAGAGAGAGAGAGAGATTTGGTTTGGTTGGGTTTCATGGCATGTCAACCCTTGCGTATTATTTAATGTAAAATCCTGTTCGCACATACACACACATGCACACATACACACACACACACACACACACACACACACACACACATATATATATATATATATATACATTACTTTTTAGCAAAAAATCTGTTGCTGACTTTATTTTTAAACGATTTAGAGTTTATTTGTTTGCACACAGTTAAATGATTTCAAGTATTGCTATTCAACACAAATAATTCTAATCAATATTAATAATTTGCTCGCACACAATTTAAAGAGTTTCAAGTATTGTTATCTAACACTAATAATTCTATTTAATATTTATCACTGGTTTGTACACAGTTTAGATGGTTTCAAGTATTGCTATCTTAGCACAATTGACGCTCAGCCATCACTTTCTAGCGCCTTTAAGATAAAATAGAATTGGGTACTTGTTTGCTACAAGAACAATTTAAAGAATACAGTCGAGGCAATCGTATAGGAGCTGGGCTTGACATCACCAGCTGACTGATCGAATCAGGTCTCTCCAACCGCCCGTCTAACCCAGAAAGGGTCAAAGGGAATGTTGCATATCACTTGACCACTTCAAGTACCAAGTGAGGGACTGTTCAGTCACCAGAATCCCGTCTTTAAGTATTATGGTTCTACGGTCAAAATGTGGCCTCGTTAGTACAATGTGGATTGGTCTGAATCAATTTGACCTCATCTTGTGTGTGTGTGTGTGTGTGTGTGTGTGTGTGTGTGTGTGTGTGTGTGTGTGTGTGTGTGTGTGTGTGTTTTGAATTTTGCGCGTAAATGTCTTTTTAGTTGAATTGGATCCTTTTCACAAAATCAAGACCATACAAAAGTTGCCTAGGAAGGACGACGGGTAAAGTTGAATATCCTTTCATGTGGAGTAACATACGTCGCAGTGTACAATAAAGATCTTATAGAATGAACAACATTCGGTGATCCTGATTGCCATTACTGAATGGGTAGACGACGAAATTTTAAAAACATCGGTACTTCTTTCCAAGTAATCCCTGATATCTTTTAATATTGTAGGTTGCAATGATTATATCAACTGCAAGCAATCCCTTTGCAGTTGAGAGAATCCATAAAATCATTGCTCATAAAATAGACAAGCCAAAAACAGAAAATAACTGACCGACATTTTATGATTTTACGAGTTGCCATATCTGCGCATGTATAAACGAAAAAGAATCTTGAATACTAATCAACTACACTCAGGAAATACTTATTTTGCTCAATACTCTGGAAATATCTTATAAGTCAATTTTTAACCTTTATAAATGTTAAGTTTATTCAGATTCGTAACAATTTTTTGTTTGCATTCCGCTCAAGATCTGCAGGCCTCAATCATTTTAATATCTTCAATCGAATAAGGCAGATTTTTAGATTTTACTAAATGATAAAACCTTGTTACCCCAGGATGGCACAAAGCATCATGAAGGTTACAAAGTAACAACATGCATCTTATTAAACGCTAGTCAGTCCTTATTAGAAAGTATTTTCTAGTTAAATAACGTCTCCAGGGTCTGACAATTTTAACAAGTTTCTTTTTGAAATAGAGCTTGGAGTTTTTCCTGACTCTTGTAGCTACTGGTCATCCTTTCAGAATCAAAACTACGGTGACAGCAACATCTGAAGCATCAGTTTTAACTTCATTAGGAATAATCTCATCGCTAGCGTTTATGACAGACTTTTGTATATCTTCTTTGATCAAATTAAAAGTTCCTTTTTGCCTCTTCCGAGAAAGGAAATTTTTTTGCAGCACTTACGGGGTGGGTTTTGGTTGCAAAATTAAGGACCCATTGTAAATAATATGTAAAAAGACGAAACACTAGTTGAAGAGACTTATGGTAGTTTGGAGTTCAGTAATGGTTAGAGCCAGTGGGGATCAGGCTTTTTCTCGTCATTTTTTCCCGTATATAACAGGAATCTCGATAGAAAAGATACACTTGTTTTCATTATTGGTGAATTTTTCCCCTTTTCAGGCCTCGAGAAATTTCTTCAGCTTGATTTCATGATCATTTTGTGCATCATTGCATATACAGTGATTATATAATGATCCTTTTCTGTGTCATTCTACATACATTGAAGAAATTGTGATTCTTTTGTGTCATTCCCCATGTAATGATAGAATCATGATCTTTTTATATGTCATTCCACGTAATGATAATATCATGATCCTTTTGTGTGCCATTCCATATACAATAGTAGTATTGTAGTGACCTTTCTAATCACGTCCATTCACTTGAAGGGTCTCCTGAAAATGATCCGTTATTGCAACCGAAAGTCAAGCGGATACCAAAACTGATTGAATGGTAGACTTGCAATAAACAGCATTCAACGCCTCAATGATGAATATATTTGATTTTAATTGTATTTTACGGTGCATCAACTCCTGATGGGTTATTTAGTGCCGATAGCGTTATTCTTTTTGGATTTTTTCCTTTTTTTACTTTTTGGTATGGATATGATTTTTAAAGTTACAATTAAAATGAAATAAATAATGGTTTAATAGTATTTGTTTCTGTATAGTCCTCATCTGACTTTTAATGTTATGATTTATCGGATAGTTTGACTTCTTTTAAGAAAATTAACATGATTTTTAAATTTGAATTTTCAAAGAGTTCTTTGAGATATTTGTTTTGTTGTAGTTTTGGGGTGTAAGGATTTGGTCGATGCAGTCTATTTGGAATTTTTTTCTGTATATGCCTTCTGGCAAGCCATCCATTCAGGAAAGTGTTCATTTTTTAGGAGGAATGAGTGGGTAATGTTGGTGTGGCCTATTCCAATTCTTGATTGTATGTCATTTTTTCAAAAGAATCTAGTTTTTTTATTTGAGGAGTTTCAAGACTCTTGACAATTTTTTAAATGTTCCTGAGGATTCTTTGAATTCTTTATTGAATTCCCTTGGATTTGAAATGTTTATCTTTAAGAAGATTTTTGCAGCCGTATCAACCTTTCCGTTTCCATGCCTCTGTAGCTAGGGATCCAACAGACGATGATTAGTGTTTTGCTCTATTCAATGATCATTTTGTTCGATAATTTGGTTAATAGGGGTTGGTCATGTTGTTGTTTTTTTAGTGAAGTGAAAATAAGGAGTCGGAGAAAGTAAAAGGTCTGCCTGGTTAACTTTCTGTAATAACGTCTAATAATGATAACCCATTGCAAGAGTTTCAGCGCTAAAAATAGAAACTTTGTCTTGAAAACGTTTCTGGATTGTTATGTCATTGAAGACAGCAGCACATTCGTTATTTTTTGGGGCCATCGGTGTTTATATCGGGCAGGATATGACACAAGGTCAATTTTTAAGCGGAGTTTAACAGGTTTGAATTCAGAGTTTTCCTTCTCCTAGACTAGTTGCCTCACCAAGGCTGAAGAACCTAGTCTGTCCTACTATTTACTCATAGCTGGAGGGAGAATAATTGGATTCATACCTTTCCCATTGCTATTAGTGCTATGTGAAATGCAACCAATCTCGTCCAGGATTTGAACTCGTGTCGCCGTGTACATTTCCCGCGACGATAACCATTACACCACGGCACCTCCTTTGTTTATTAGCGTATAGTCTGAATATTTGCATAAAATATTATGGATTTCTTCTTTGAAGATTGATGGATTAGTATCAGCTTTAGGATAATTGATGAGGTTTAATAAGACTGTGAGGAGTCTTTGTAGTCAGCAAAGGATTTCTGAAATCCAAGATTCATGGATGAGAGCCGAACTTATCTGTTGTTTATTGATAATGTTTTCCACGCGGATGCCAAAATGTTCTATTGCAGCTTTCTTTCGTTTGAATAATTCTTTGTGTTGTGGTTGGAAGACATAGTTAAATGCAGAGTTGTTTGAAAATGAATAATGTCTTGTATAATATTGTAAAGCTAGTTTTTGTCTTCTTATTCTATAGAAAGGTTTCGTGAGTTTCTGTGTATAAGCTTTCGATTGTGGAAATGTTGAAAGCCTCCAAAACTTGTTGTAGTCTTCTGTAGTGGATGGTGTTTAATTTGTTCAGATTTTTTTTCTTGCAGTGCCACAGATAAAACATCCATTGTTTAATTTGGATCTGGTCAGTGTTCCGTATAGCTTGTCAGTTTCTCAATCAATTTGTGCAATTATTCTGAGCAAATGTATTGTACCCGTTTCATTTAATCCAGAGTTTGTTTTTTGTTTTGTTTTGTTTTTGGTTTTGTTTTTTTGTTTTTTTTTTGTATGGTGTTAAAGTTAATTTCCGGTCAAATAGGATACTTCAATATTTGCATAGATCAACTATAGAAATCTCAGCGTTGTCTAGTTTTAGTTCCGGGTTGTGGTGTCGTCTTCGAAGTTGGCAGAAGTGTACATATTATTTTCTTTTTGAAAATTTAAATCGGTTTTCTATGGTCCATTTTGTTTATTTTATTCAGGCATTTTTGGAGTTGGTGTTCGGTTGTATGGATGTATTTTACCTATACGTTCTGAGGAGGTTATTGACATTCAAAAAACAGTCAACTCCAGTGTTCAAGCATTTAACAATGTTGCTTATTATGACATTGAAGAAAGTTACCGATAAGAAGTTCCTTTGAAGGACCCCACCATTTGGTTATATAAGTCTGGGTAGGATTTCGTGATACGAACATTACAGGTTCGATACACTAAGAAGTTATATATGAAAACTTGCAGTCTTCTTTTAAGTTGGATTCTAACTAAATCCAGCATGATCCCAGATTTCCAAATTGTTTCATAAACCTTTTCTAAGTCGAAGAATACTGCTATTAAGTGTTCCTTTTAGATGAAACCATTTCTGATGGAGGATTCCAGTCGAATCGGCGGGCCAGATGTGCTATTGTTCCCCCTAAAACCAGATTGGAAGTTTGTGATTATGTTATTGGTTTCAAGGAACCAAGTGAGCCTATTATGAATAATTCCTTTCTGAGTTTTACATAAGCAGTTACAAAGGGCGATTGGCTGGTAGCTTGAAGAGTTTTCTGGGTCATTTCCAGATTTTAAAATTGGGATTAAAATTGGGATTGTTGCCATTGGTCAATATGTTGCTGCAGGTTTTAAAGAGGTAATTTAGGGAGGCGTGCGGTTGTTTTTAAGAATTTATGATGGATCTCAACTGGACCATCTGTGTGATCGATTTAAAGAATTTAGTCGTTCTGTTAGTGTGAGGACCTGGCTGTGGTTTTCTTTGTTATTTGAGAGGAACTTTGGTCTGTTCTTTTCTTTATTTCCTTTGATGTTCTACAATTTTTGTGATTAGCTTTCTGAGAAGTTTGGGAAAGATTTTGGGCTAATATGTTAGCAATATCCTTTTGGTTGGTTGTTTTGGTATTGTGTCGGAATCAATATCTCAAAGGATGCTTTTGTTCTTATGGAAAATCTTGTGAATACCAGATGGTTTAGGATTTTGTTTTAGAGTTGATATTAGATACAAAATTCCTCCATATGGTTTACTGGGATTCTTTAATTGTTCTACATACTCTGATTTTGTTATATAATTAAGGAATGATTTTTTATTTTAATCATCTTTCGTTAGTTATCATTTAGTTTGGTAAGGCTTTGAACAATTCAAGTGACTTAGTCCAGGTGCATAGTCATTTGGTGCAGTTTTATGCTCGTGCGCAAAGGATATGACAATCACCATTTGTCAAAATAAACCCCCAGACGGGAAATGGGGCTAGAGTCATGCCCAGAAGAGATGGTCCAGAAGAGATGGCCCAGAAGAGATGGTCCTGAGAATTTGTGGATTTTGAAAAGACGATTTGGGTATTCGAAGGTTGAAGACGAGAGTCGAGTTTTCTACTGTTGGGGCGGCGGTTGAGTTTTTCGGATCTCGACCTGCAGAGATGAATTGAGATCTTAAGCATCACAAGATGCACTGCGCGTTGGGGTGGGGTCAGCATAGTATGGTTAGCATAGGCTTTTAAGAATTGTATCTTTCTCCTCGTGTCGCCATGGACCGAAGCCAGAAATTAATTATCCCGTTCGTGTCTGAAACGACAGAGTCCGCCTGTATTTGTATATGTACTGTATTACTGTTGTGATTGAGATCATTATGGCTGTAGTATACAACAGTTTATTTTGAAAGAAATCAGATTTTCGTGAGTTTGAAGTATTTTGAGTTTGTGAAATGCAGCAAGATGCAATTTGATAGCTTTTTTGCACTCGTCAAATCAGGACCCATTCATGTTTGGCATGATTAGGTTTCGATTTTCGTATGCATTATGCTGATATGTTTGGAAGGGGTTTCATGTAATCGATGACTGTTTCTTCATTGTTTGTGTTTGTCTTGGAACGAGTTTTGATAAACATACATTTCTAAAGTTTTTCCAGTTGGCTTTTTTAAGGTCCAACTTTTGGTTTTTTTTATCTTATGTGGGTCCAGAATTTTCCAACACAATTTCTCAGTGATCGCTGCCATAGGAATCTTTTTGGACTTTCCAGAAATCTCATAGGGTCTCTAAGAATTAAATCTATTGCAGTGAATGTATCATTTCCTGGGCGAAGATAAGTATGTGATTTGTCGTTGTATATGCATAAAACGATGTATTGAAAAAGTATGACTTTATGATTGGTGATTTTTTACCTCATATGATGTAACTGCTAAAGTCACCCATTAAGGTGAATGGTTTTGGAAGCTGCCTTAATAGTTTGCCGAGTTCGATTTCATCAGTTGGATGAAGAGAGAGAATTTGATGATAGCTTTGTGTGAATACGTTTTTATGGCAATAACCTATAATGTACTGTTGGGGTTAATTTTGCTCTGAGCGGTTTCATTTTTTATGAGTATAGAGGTACCACCTGAGGTTCTATCTCCACTATTATAAAGAGAATTGTATGAGGTGTTATTATTTATTTTCTTTTTACTCGTATACACACACACACACACACACACATATATATATATATATATATATATATAGATTGTTACTTTTGAATGAATATATCTACTTTTTATATATAGATAGATAGATAGATAGGAAAACAACTCTTCCGTTCATGTGAAGATTCTGTTTTTATGAAATATTCTTACTTGAATGAATATATCTGCTTTATATATATATATATATATATATATATATATATATATATAAACTCGCTTATTTGGAAGCAGCAGTACAGCACTTTACCCATTACGCTACAAGTACTCTCTTTATATAAGTGTGTGTGTGTGTGTGTGTGTGTGTGTGTGTGTGTGTGTGTGTGTGTGTGTGTGTGTGTGTGTGTGTATTGTTTGGCATCAAAATTAACCGCATGAAAAAAAGAAGACAATACAGAAAATTATATTGACATGTTTCGCTATTTGAACAGCTTCTTCAGAAAAGAATTTTTTCACAAAAACGAAATCTTCACAAGAAAGGAAGGAGAATAGTTTTCCTATCAATCTATGTATCTATCAAATATCTATCTATATATATATATATGTGTGTGTGTGTGTGTGTGTGTGTGTGTGTGTATGTGTGTGTGTGTGTATGTGTGTATTTCTTCATGTAATTTTTATGTCAACTATCTTATATCGTTAACACATAACTATATATATATATATATATATGTTCCTTTATTGGCTCGGTCATTTTCCACATTGGTGATCAAAATGGATTTTCATTCCACCCTTCTTCTCGATGTTGACCTAAATTCCTTGACAAAATTCAACTTCCACTCATCGATCTCAAACTTTTTTTTGCAAGCATTTATTTTGTTTCAAGTCACCATTCCTATCTAATAATGATCCATTGTGAACAATTACACCTTCAAGTAACTATTCTTAATTCAACTTAATTTTAGATTACTGTAAATCTCAAGTATAAGTCGACTTTTAAGCCTGTAAAATATCTACAAAACTAGGGTCGACTTATACGACAGTGCTAAAATCCAAAGCTTTACCACTGGTTAACCAGATCTATGGCAAAGATATGAACTTCTGCCCTGCTGTATAAATTGACTTCTAGTTTTATAGAACTTTTTTTTCAAGCCTAAAAGGCAACCAGTCCAGTCAGCTGGGGCTATAGAATACACCGACTGCGTCTCTGCAGAAGAGTAAGACCCCCAACGAGTGTCCTGAATATTATATTCAATAAACTGAGGGTTAGGCTCCAGTAGTGATGGAGCTTGTGGAAATGCAGAGTACTCCATCATTTTCATTGCTCCAAGGTTCACTTTGGCCCGGAGTATTAGCATCTGGTAGGGTCATATCTATGGGTTAAATACACCTGTAAACAAATGACTGATGCTTAATTGAACTGTTAGTGATACATAACAATACTTAAAACCATTTAATTTTGTTGGCTTCTACGAAATTGAATTGTTTTAAATAGAACTGTTTGATCATTTGACTGTGTGTAAACAAATGACTGATGCTTAATTGAATTGTTAGTGATACATAGCAATACTTGGAACAATTTATCTTTGTTAACTTATGTTTACAAATTACATATATCTAATATGTATACATAAACCAGATTTGGCTTTAAAAAACATACAATGGTTAATATACCATAAAACTAAACCAAACTAAAAGGCTGCTTAGTGGGTTGATTATTTGATTAGTTAGTTTAACGGCATATCAGTCCATGATAATTTTTTTTTTTTACTGAAGTTAGTCATGTTTTTTGCATTTGCAATTATCTGCTTTCAAGAAAATAATAGTAATCATTTTAAACCAATTATAACTTCAAATAACTATTCTTAATCAAATATTTTAGACAGTTTTGTGGTTTCAAGTATTTTTATCTTATACAAATAATTTGTGCGCAATTATATGATTCCAAGTATTCCGATCAAACACTAATATTTTTAAAATAGTCTTTACTTTTATTTTTTGCTGAATGGTGTATCAACTTTTGTTGATAATTTAATGCCAAATCCTGTCTATTTCTGTACATAGTTGTAAGTTAGCCGACAGTAGTCGAGGGCGACCCGAAGGCTCCTTTTCAATTGCTACTACACCACAGAGGGTGCTAATCTCTTCTTTGAATTGCTCCACTTACCCTTGGTTCGTACCTTATAATGCTGTTAAGCAAAGAGGCTTCAAGTACCATTTTTGAGTCTTTGGTATGACTCGAACTAGGATTTAACCCAGGTCTCCTGGACAACTGGCAAACATTCTACCCATTATAACAGTGGTGATTTGTGAGCGAATAGTTTGTGTGAAACTATCTTTAAACTAATTAGAGCTCATTTGTTTCCTCACAAATAAATGGTTTCTAGTATTGCTATTTAATATTAATTATTCTATCTAATATTCATCATCTGTTTGCATACAGTTCCGATTGTTTCTAGTATTGCTAACCCTCAGCCGCCACCTTCTTGCACTTCTCCAGCTATGGGTAAATAGTAGGACGGACTAGGTTCTTCAGCCTTGGTGAGGCAACTAGTCTAGGAGAAGGAAAACTCTGAATTCAAACCTGTTAAACTCCGCTTAAAAATTGACCTTGTGTCATATCCTTCCCGAGCGGAGGGGTTGGTAAATAGTACCTTCTTGCACATTTAACATAAAATAGAGTCGGTTATTTGTTTGCCACAAGAGCAAATTAAAGAAAATGATTGAGACAATCATATATGTGTGAGATTTTAACATAATCATATTGTTGTAAATAAGTTTTTGCTGGTGGGATAACACTGGCACGTACATGTTCAGATACATATGCATGTGCAGATACATATGCAGATACATATGCATGTTCAGATACATATGCAAGTACATATATATGCAGATACATATACATGTGCAGATACATATGCACATACATACATGTGCAGATACATGTTCAGATACATATGCATGTTCAGATACATATGCATGTTCAGATACATATGCAAGTACATATATATGCAGATACATATACATTTGCAGATACATATGCAGATACATATACATGTGCAGATACATATGCACATACATACATGTGCAGATACATGTTCAGATACATATGCATGTTCAGATACATATGCAAGTACATATATATGCAGATACATATACATATGCAGATACATATGCATATACATACATGTGCAGATATATATGCACGTACATGTACATACACATATGCATGTGGAAGCCAAATCAACAATAATGACGAGCGAACACAGTTCTTTAGAAAAATATACCTCTCACTCTTTATTCGAAATGGTTGCGAAAGGGTTATGTGCAAGAGGTGAGTTGGAGACTGAACAGAGACTGGAACATATTGACCCCCAGTTCCTCCGTCTTTAGCAGCACTTCTTTCTCGTTCTGTTGGTCTGCTCAACCGGGGGCCCTGAGGGCTCAGCCCTCTGTGAGAGCTGGTTCTCACTGCCTCGAACTGCAACAACTGAGTCCAAACTCCAAACTAACTGAACTTCCTGTCGCACCGGGTTATATCATTATTTTACGTCCACCTGCTTCCTGTGAGCCTCGCATCTGCACCCAATTTAACCCGTCCATAGTCAAGGTTATACTCTGATACCTTCGACCGGAATCACCTGTTTCCTGATCAACGGCTGGGTCGGAGGTCCTTATGTTACACAGAGATCCATAGAGGAACGTCACTTGTAAGTTCGTCCTTGCTTCTCCAGCAGTGTCCCGCATCCCTTTTTCGTCTTATTTAGATGATTTTTGAGACTGAAGATAAATGGCCGTACAGCTGTTGTTTCGTTGGGTGCTGCTTCCTGGATTAGTTTTTATTCATGAAATCAAAGAAACATTTCTACATTTCATATCAAAGTCTCTATCTCAATCTATTTGCCCCAAAATGACCTATTATGCCATTTGGTGACTTTCAATGACTTTATATGACCTTGGAAATCAAACATGCATAGTTGATATAAAAAAAAAGAAATAACAAAAGAAATACCAGGTTTTATGTGGCTGTATGGAACTGCAGTTCATCCAGTCTCGCAGATTCACCGATGTCAATCACCCTGTTGTGTTTGAGATTTTTTAAGACGATCAACCACCGATTTTTGTTGAAGTTGTAATAAGGCCGGGACAGTTACACAAAGAAAAAAGAAACTAAACGAAATCAAGAACACACAAATAGTGTCGTTTTTATTCCCTCTTCGATGAATCAAGGTGGTGGAATGGCGAGTATCTCACTTCGCCCTTCTGCCAAAGTGAGTAGATCCTATCGTAATACGGACGGTGGACAAAGACCAGAACACTGGTCAGTTTTCTATCCTATTTTGCTGGTCTATCGGACTGTCACTGTTCAGTCAAACCCCTGACTGTTCCCTGCAATATATGGAGTTCTGACATGTAGAAAAGATAAACCACTTTTCCTGCGTGGGACTCCCAGATATAAGATACCTTTAAAAAAATAAAATCCTTGGAAATGACTACTGACCGTGATAGCACTGAGGACTTCAATTTCTTACAAACATCTAAAAAAATCCTTTCATTCCTAACGAAAAATCATTCTCTATTTCATCATCAATCCAAATTTGCCGACCTCTCTAAGTTGTTTAGCTATTCTTTTGATACTTTTATACGTACATCCATACGCATACATTCATATATAAACTACACATAGGCAAACCACGCACACATTTACAGATACGCTTACTGATATGCAGATATGCTTACAGATATGCAAATATGCTTACAGATATGTAGATATATGCATACAGATATGTAGATATATGCATTTACGGTAACCTGAGTTATAATCCTGGACGAGTCTGTTGGCATTTTACATGGCAATAATTCTCATTGAGGAAATGTATGAATCCCATAATTCTTCATCTGGCTGGCCATGTCGGCTAGGGGCTGTACAAACGTCATCTCTCCACAGGGGCATGACTCACACATAACGAGTGTCCTGATATAACACTAGACAATCTAATGGTGTAGCCCAAGTGATGCTAGAGCTTTGGGTAATGAGGAATACCCCTTCATTGCCATCGCTCCCCGGTCCACTCTAGCCAGGAGTGGTAGCATCTGATAGGGTCCTATCTATGGGTCAAATAGAACTGTTTAATATTTAAACTGTATGCAAACAAATAACTTATGCTAATTGATCTTTTAGAAATAGAACTGATCAGATAACTGTGTGTAAACAAATGATTGGTGTTTAATTGAACTGTTGATGATACATAGAAATACTTGAAACCATTTAACTTTGACTGATGCTAAATTGAATTGATGGAAATAGAACTGGTCATTTAATTGTGTTTAAAAAAATGACTGATGTTTAATTGAACTGTCGGTGATACATAGCAATGCTTGTGACCATTTAATTTTGATTTATGCTAAATTGAATTGATGGAAATAGAACTGATCATCTGTGTTTAAACAAATGACTGATGTTTAATTGAACTCTTGGTGATACATAGAAATACTTGAAATCATTTAACTTTGACTTATGCTAAATTAACTTGTTAGGAATAGAACTGTTTGATCATTTGACTGAGGGTATCTACAAAATGTGTTTAAAAATCATATATTTCATATATATGTAAAAACAGGATTTGACATGGAATAACCAACAATAGTTGATATGCCAGAGAACCAAATATAACCAAACCAATCTCCCTCTATATATGGGTAAATATTAAGAATAAACTTGACCCTTTAATCTTGGTATGGCAACCAATCTTGGAAAAGGAAAATTCTGAATAGAAATGAATTAAACTTCGCATAACAACTGACCTTTTGTCGCATCCTGCTCATGGAGAAGTAATTGGGTTATATATATATATATATATATATATATATATATATATATATATATCTTACGTCTTTATGTATATACACTCATATAAACATGCTCGTATACAGGCGTATGCATTATAGCTCATGAATATGTGCAACTAAAGGAAGAAGTGGTTATCGTGTCGCCTTTAAAGTGGAGGTTATTGATTTTCTCGATTAGGCCACATTTGATGATTTGGAAGGTTGTATACGGACTAAAGGTCACGGGATCCCCTTTCCTATTCTCAGGAATGATGTCAATAATAATTCAAGATGAAACAGGAGAACTTGACAAAAATTGACCCTTTAATTCCTAGCAAAAAATCATTCTTTATCTATTAAAATCTACTGACTTCCCTTAGTTGTTTTGCTATCCTTGCTTGCAGCACAATATCAGTTAGTTTTTACTTTGCGCACAAGATTATTGACAAATATGACAACTTAATTAAAAGCAGGAGATAATCCTTTGTATGTGGTAAAAACTTACGGGGGAGGAGTGTGAAGTGCAATACATTTACGCTTGTCTCCTTGATTTACCTTCTGCTTCATCACGTGTATAGTACAGGTGCGTACAAACGTGTCTTTGAACAGAACCAATTTATCTTCCAATTGACGACTTGTTTTTTTATAATTGATTTTAGAGGCATGTCAACCCATGTAAAGATATTTTATGCCTAGTGGTTAGGAAAACGCGTATTTTTACGTCTATATTTACATTTTTACATGTGCTTTTTTATTTTTACATTATATATATATATATTTTACGAACAATTTTTCAAGTATTCCATCAAATACAAATAATTTGCGCAATTATATGATTTCAAGTATTCCGATCTAATACAAATATTTTATAAACAATTTTTAAGTAACTATTTCTATTCACTAATCGTTTGTTTGCAAATCGTTGGTTTGAAGTAACTATTAATAATCCTTAGTAAACAATTATTGCTTCAAGTAACTATCCTTTATAGAAATAATTTACAGTTATAGGGTATCAAGTATTCCAATCGAACACAACTAATTTTCAAGCAGATTTATTTGGCCCATAGATAGGATTATAACAGGTACAACCACTCCGAGTTAGAGTGGTCCAGGGAGTAATGGCAACAAAGGGGTACTCCACATTTCACAGATTTCCAGAAATGGAGCCTCACAATCGGATGCAGTTTAGTGTCATACCCAAGACGCCCTTTCTTTTAGGGATGTCCTTCCACTCTGCAGGGGATACAGTAAGCGTACTCTAACTATCACTGTCAAAGCGTTGTTTTTTTAGGAGTGGTAGTGGACAGGGAAGAGTGGTTGTGATGGTGGTGATGTTATAAAAAAAAATCATAATCGTGAGCTGTATATCTTCTTTTATCGTCGGGAAAAATAATTAATAACTGAAGTCTCCTGGCACGTTAATTCACCTTCCATTTTAATCCATGCTGGACATTCTCGTTTCAGGCAATGGGAAGTTGATTATCTAGTAGAGTCTGTGCATCTTCTTCTTCTTCTTCTTCTTCTTCTTCTTCTTCTTTGTTTTTGGGGTGGTGGGAGAGAGGATCTGGAGAAGAGAATGTCTGTCCTTCAATGTTCGTTGAAAGTGCGCATGTCATTACATTTCTTTTTTTTTTTCACTTCCTGTTGATTCAAGTCTGTTTTGAGTTTCTATGCTGATGTTAGTTTAAGAAGAAAGAAATATTTTAAAATGTTACCCCTCTGGTCGATTCATCGTTGTCGATGGGAATTCGTTAACAATCTTAAGAAAACAAACTCGAAAAAAAACGGTAAGTGTTTTTTTCTTTGTATCACTTTAGATTTTTAAAACTTTCTTCAATTTTTACTGTTAAAAGAACTGTTACTGTGAACTTTTCAAGTTTTGTCAGAAACTTGACGACCTGTGAAATTGTTGTGTTCCATTGACACAGCGGTCCATAATGATATTGGTGCTTCTGTTTCGAAGGAAGTGAAGGATTCTAATCAGCACTTTAGAGCTGACAGCCGTCCATGATAATATTAATGCTTTTATTTAGAAAGGTGTGAAGGATTCTAATTAGCATTTCATAGTTAATTGCTGTCCCCGATGATATTGATACTTCTATATAGGAAGGAGTGAAAGATTCTTATTAGCATTTTATAATTAACGGAGGTTCATAATGATTCAGACACTTCTATTTAGGAAGGAGTGAACGATTCTAATTAGCTTTTCATACGTTATATCGAGAATTTAGATGATGAAAAAATAATGTTAATCCTACATCTAAAAATTGCCCAGTATCACGTTTAGCCTAAGTAGAAAGGCGCTTAAATATCCCATATCTTAGTCTGCATTATTAACCGTGATGTATTGTTGGATGTCCCGCCGTAATGTAATGGTTATCAAGCTTATCTCGCAAATCTATTGCTACTGAATAGTGAGTTCGATTCTCACTGGGTGCATCATATTTGCAGCTTAATGCCAAATCTAAGTTGTGCCTTGTTTTTTAAGACTTACTGTCAACTCACACTAAAATCAACGGTTTCAGCTAGATCAGCAAAGTTAAGCAAATATGAGCCTGTTCGATACTTAGATGGGTGAACACTTAAGCAACAGCAGTAACTGTTAGTAGCTTGAGACTTGTGTGCACTATTTAAGCAAAGCTTTGTAAATTGTAATCTTAAATATCGTTGAGTTAGTTCAATACTTAGATGGATGACCGCTTAAGTAATCTGAGGCCTATGAAAATAAGTATTGTGACTGGTCTTCCTTTTTCGGCACTTTGAGTAAAATTTTACATCTAGGATAAATAAGTATGAATTTTGATATGCTTCTGTTCTGTTGGATAACTGTTAAGTTGCTTCTTTTGAACAGTTCACTCTTAGACTTAGATTTTATTTATTTCTCCCCATGTTTTTAATATAATAAATTTTAGATCAGTGGTTTACTTCATGCAAAGGGAAAACTAGATGAATATATTGATAAAATATCGAACAGAATGTAAAAAGGAGAGTTCCGTGGCGCAGTGGCTAACATACTTGATTGCGACATCGAGGTAAGCGATTTCGAACCCCAGTCGCGCTATTACGTTCACTTTCATACTAATAATACCATTGGAAAAGGTATGAACTCCTTTATTCCCTTATTTTTCAGAACAGTTTTGGTATTAATTTAATACCAAAACTGTTCAGGAAAAAAGGTTGATATGAAGGTTGATATGACTTTAAACAAAGAAACCAGTTGTGAAAACCAAATTAATGGACTGATCGAATGATTTCTTTTAACGGCATGTCAAACCATCCAGGGTTATTTTATGTTTAGAGGTTAGAGAATTGCATTCATTATATTCTCATTTTTACATTCATTGAAGATTTTTTTTTAATTATTTTTTGTTTTGTTTTGTTTTTGTTGGGAACGAGTAAAGAGTCCGGAAGAAAGACACGAACTCGGGTTTACATGAAACAAAGTATATTAATGAATGTATTCAACAACTTAGATAAAAAGGTTTTGAACGTCAGTCTGACTGCCAAAGTGTTAGGCTGGGGAGATCTTGGTATTTGTCATCCGTCCCACCACCGGACAAGTATGGCACAAGGGCGTTTTTAAAGTGGGTCCGGTCGCAGGACCGTAGCCCACACGCATCCGGCATTACCAAAAAATACCTTCGGCCCCGTCGGCATTCCCCTTATTAGGGGCCAGGCAATAAACCTACCCCCCATAAGGAGGTAAAAGCCTGGGGGTGGCCCCCTGAGGCCGGAGGAAGAGGTGAGTCAACAAACCAGCACTTGGCCAGATCCGCGCTCGAGTCAAGTATGGCCGACCGAGGCTTGGTATTTGTTATCAGCCCCACCACCGGACAAGTATGGCACAAGGCCGTTTTTAAGGTGGGTCCGGTCGCAGAGCCGCAGCCCACACGCATCCGGCATTGCCAAAAATACCTTCGGCCTCGTCGGCATTCCCCTTATTAGGGGCATCTCAGGCGCAAGGTAATAAACCTAACCCGACATAAAGAGGTATAAGCTTAGGGTGATGACCCCGTGAGGCTGGAGGAAATGGTGAGTTAACAAACCAGCATTCGGCCAGATCCGCGCCCGAGTCAAACACGACCGACCGAGGCTTGGGAGAACTCACTCTAGCTTGCTAACCGTTACACCACCAGAGGTGCCTATGGCTGGGGAGAACTTATTAATTTACAAAGCACTTTGCTTCGATGTGGCACAAGGCTGAATGAATGGGGCGCCCAATGAAACTCGAACTCACTTGTGTAGGTTTGCTAGTCTAGCTTGCTAACCGTTACACCACCAGAGGTGCCTATGGCTGGGGAGAAATTGTAATTTACAAAGCTTCGATGAGGCACAAGGCCAAATGAATGGGGCGCCCAATGAGACTCGAACTCACTCGTGTAGGTTTGCTAGTCTAGCTTGCTAACCGTTACACCACCAGAGGTGCCTATGGCTGGGGAGAACTTAGATGAATATTCTCCCGGCATTAATAGCAACAGTCCGCAGGTTGGGTACCATAACAGTTTTGTTGGGTTTTTTTTGTTTTTGTTTTGATTTTTTTTTTTACTTTTTTGTTTGTTTTTGTTGTGTTTTTTTAACACAGTTATGTGATATCAAGTAATCCTATCTAATGCAAATAATTTGAACTTAGTTGTATGGTTTTAAGTAACTCATAATAATAATCCTTAGTAGATTTAGTAACCTTTAGAAACTATTCTTAATTCTACTAATTTACAGTTATATCGTATCTAGTACAAATAATTTTCAAACAATTCTACTTAACCCATAAATGGGACCCTAAAAGGGACTACTACTGTGATATAATGGCCGAGGGATTTCGTTTTATGCCTTTGAGTTTAGTTAGGCTGAGAACCTTTCGGTTCAGTGCATGGGTTACTTAGGTGCAACATTAACGCAGGTGTTAACGCGCATGCGCGGGCGGAGCGAACATGTCACTCAGAGATGTCACAATAGCCCAGATGGGAAACGGGAATAGCAAGTGCGAATGACATCATGCACCGGAAGCGCGCGGAAGATTTGGGGAATTTTTAAAAAGTCAGAGTTGAGTTGAGACCCTCCTCGGGAGAAGACGGTTGACTTTCGCTTTCTCGCGGTGGCCTTGGGCAGGTTTCGCACGAGATGAGAGGCGCAGATGAAAAAGCCAAAACAGAAAGAATGTGTATCTCTCTCCTTATGTCGAAGAACCTTTAAACTCAAAGGTGGTAAAAAGTTTCGTACCTGAACAAAAAAGTCGTAAGTGTTTTTCGTATTTCGAGATTCCTATGTTCTATGTATATACATATGAACATTATATGTCCATTTCGCATATCCATATCGGGCTATGGTACACTACTCTGGACCAGAGTGAACCTAGAAGTAATGGCAATGAAAGCGTACTCTACACTCCCCAGAGAACTGGAGCATCTCCATCAAATGCAATTTAGTTTGATTTGGTTTGGTTTTATGGCACATCAACCATTGTTGGATATTTAATGTCAAATCAATTTTTATGCAAATAAACAGTTCTATTTCAAACAATTTTGTTTAGCATAAGTACGCAGTTTAAATGTCAAAACACTGCTATTTCAAACAATTCAGTTTAATATAAGTGCACAATTTAAAAGTCAAAAGCAGTTCTATTTCAAACAAATTCATAAATGTAAAATAACAGTTCTATTTCAAATAATTCAGTTTAGCATAAGTACACTGTTTAGTTCTATTTGCTCCATTGATAGGACACTATCAGGTGTTACCACTTCGGACCAAAGTGGACCTGGGAGCGATGGCAATAAAGGTGTACTCTGCATTCTCTAAATCTCCAGCATTACTGGAGCCTCACCATCAGGTTGTTTAGTGTCATATCCAGGATACTCGTTCAGGAAGTCTTACCCCTGTGCAGAGATGCAGTCGGTGTATTCTACAGCCCCAGCCGACGGGGCTATGCGATTTAATGTCATGCCCAAGACACCCTTTAGGAGGGTCATTACTCCCTTTCAGGGCATCCAGTTTGCATATTTCAAGTCTCGCGGTGAGAATGGCAGTTTGACGGAATGTTCATAATTTCATCCATACATTTCATTCTTTATGATCTTCATAAAATAATGGTTTGCGATTTTTCTTTATTGAGGAACATTTAAATTGTCTACACATTCGGAACTGGGGTGGTAGCAATCTCCGAGGTGTAATGGCTAACGTACTTGGCTGCAACATCAAAGTAAGAGATTTCGAAATTCAGTCGCGCTATTATGTTCACATTTGGACTGATACCCTTAAAAAAGCATGAAGCCCTTTATTCCACTAGCTATAGGTTAAATTGCACGACTACTGCTCTTTTACAAGAATGGCTTGGGCATTAAATAACTTATGAAGGTTGATATGCCATTAAATAGTAATTACAGTATTTGACAGCATATAAGGCGCACTTTTTTTTACAAAAATATCTTTTAAAATTTCCTCGCGTCGTATATGCCATATGTAGGTTTAACATTCATGATAGTCGGCCGAAATTAGCTACCAGACAACTTCTATTAGCTTAGACTTTAGAGTAACTTTCATATACCTATTGTAATTATTTAAAAGGCTATAATGCAGATTAAGTGTTATCATTGATAATATTCATTAGGGTGCGTCGTATACAACAGTCCGTCTTATATGTCGTCAAATATGATATTTAACAAGTCGATATTCCACTGAATTTTACATAGGTTTAAACGGTTTGGTTTGTTTGGGTTTTATGTCATATCAACCATCGTAGGTTATCTAATGCCAAATTCTGTTTATATTGAATATATATGATTTGGTTTGGTTGGGTTTTATGTCATATTAGCTATTGTAGGTTATTCAATGCCAAATCCTGTTTATACACATATATTAAATATATATGATTTGGTTGGGTTGGGTTTTATGGCATATCAACCATTGTAGGTTACTTAATGTTAAATCCTGTTTTAACACATATATTGAATATGCATAATTTGTAAACACATTTTGTTGATAACGCCTTTAAACAATCCTGAGCTCAATTTTTGTACACAGTAAAACGGTTTCAAGTATTGCTATCTGACACGAATAATTCCATTCATAATTAATCATTTCTTTGCTCATAGTTAAATGGTTTCAAGTATTGCTCTGTAAAAGTAGAAATTTAACATCAACAATTTCTTTGTACGCATTTAATTTTAACTTTTGCTATCTAACCCAACTAATTTTGTTCAATATTAATTATTTGTTTTCCGATTGCAAAGTTGTTTGTAGTATTGCTATTTAACACTCATTATTATATTCAACCCTATTCATTCATTTGCACGCAATCAAATAGTTTCAGGTATTGCTATATATCACTAACAATTCAATTAAGCTGAAGTTATTTGTTTACACACAGTTTAAATGTCAAACAGTTTTATTTGACACATAGATCAGACCCTATCTGGTGCTACCAGTCGGGTCAGAATGAACTTGGGAGCAATGGCGATGAAGAGGTATTCCACATTTCCTAAAGCTCCAGGACTAGAGCCTCACCATCAGATTGTTTTGTCTTACCGACTGGGCTGCGTATTATATTATATTATAAATAGCCGGTGTTTAGTCGGCTGTTGTTCCCAAGATTTATTCCAAACATCACATAGCATTATATATATATAAGCAATGTCAATGAAGGGGTACTCCGCATTCCCCAAATCTCTAATGTCATATCCAGGACACTGAATGGGGGTGGGGCTCTTACCTCTCTGTAGAGACGCAGTCGGTGTATCCTAAAGCCCCAACCGACTGAGCCAATTTAAACGGTTAGAACGACAAAATCTTAGAAAGCTTTGAGTGGCTTGAAAATTAGTATTCAAATCCGGGTTTTTTCGTTTTTCTGCACAAAGAGAGTTTCTATAAATGTACTTGTGTGTGTGTGTGTGTGTGTGTGTGTGTGTGTGTGCGCGCGCTCGCGCGTGTGTGTGTGTGTGTGTGTGTGTGTGTGTGTGTGTGTGTGTGTGTGTGTGTGTGGATTTATGTATAGACATACGTATTAATATATCATATAGTACTTGACAGAAGAAAGTACACATTGTACTTCACAATCTGTCTCAATACTTTTTTTTCAATTTTCTTCGCAGAGGTTCAGTTTTTGCTTACAGTAATATGATATCATGTATTTCTTTCTGATACAAGGCGGAGTCCCCGTGACGTAGTGGCTAACGTACTGGACTGCGACATCGTTGAAAGCGAGTTCGAACTCCAGTCGCACTATTACGTTCACTTTCAGACTAATAGCCTTGGAAAAAGGTATGAAATCACTCATCTCAAACCTATGGGTTAAATAGTACCAGTACTGTACGTCTAAAAGAATTGATTTAACCAATCTAATACTTACATGGTTTCAAGTAATCATTTCTATTTAATTGTATATACATGTATACATGGTTATATAGTTTCAAATAGTTAATTATAATCCTTAGTAAACTTTTAGCTTCAAGTAACTATTCTTATCGCAAATTATTTATCGTCATTGGCCTAGTGGTTAGAGTGTTCGCCAATGGTCCAGGAGACCTGGGTTCAATCCCAGGTCGCGTCATACCAAAGACTTTAAAAATCGTACTTGATACCTCCTTGCTTAACACTCAGCGATTAAGGTACGCATCAAGGGTAAAGTGGAGCAATCCAGAGAAAGGAGTTGTGCCCTCCCCTACACCTTGGTGTAGTAGCTATTGAAAAGGGAGCCTTCTGGTCGCTCTTGACTATGGTCGCTAACTTTACTTACTTTTACTATTCCTATGCAATACGAATACTTTTAAGATAAATCTATTTGACCTATAGATGGGACCGAAACAGGGACTACTACAATGGGTCAGAGAATATTTATTTTGAATTGATCTGTAAAGTTCTTTATATTATTTGGTAATAATTGTTTTCTACGATTAGCTTAGCACAAGCCCAGAGGTAAGGTGCGTCCACTAAGAATCGAACCTACTAGCAATCGTCTACTAATCCAGCTTGCTAAACATTGGACGTAGTAAGGTACCCTGTTGCATTGTCATATAAAGAGAGACAAAAGTAATATGGCTGTCAATATCAATATAATACTATATCATATTTTTCTTTGCATTTTTATCTTTTTGAATTAAGAAAAATATTACTTAAAAAAAAACCCCGCTGCGGGCAGGATTCGAACCTGCGCGGGCATTGCCCATTGGATTTCAAGTCCAACGCCTTAACCACTCGGCCACCACAGCTGCTAGTTATTATTATCAACCCAAGAATTATAATCAGTAAGTCGATGAATTAGCAACAGCCAATCTTTCTGCCTGTGACTGAGTGGGGTTAGTGGTCCAATAACTTCAACAGCGATTTTCTCTCTTCTTTTCTATTTTTTGCTGTTAGTTCGGCTTCCATCACGCAATTATATGATATCAAGTATTCCTTTCTAATAAAAATAATTATATGGTTTCAAGTAATTATTTCTATTTAGTGATAATCATTTGTTTGTACATAGTTTCAAGTAACTAATAACATTGATTTTTAGTAAACAATTATAGATTCAAGTATTTATTCTTAAAATAAATAATACACTGATAAGTATTTCATCAAGTATTTCTATCGAAAATGAATGATTCTTAAACAGATCTATTTAACACATAGATTGGACCCGAACAGAAAGAAAGAAAGAAAAAGGAAAGAAAGAACGAAAGTATGAAAGAAAGAAAGAAAGAGTTTAAATAAAATGAAAAACAGCAATAGTGTGAAAAAAAATTAAGATTAAATTGGACGGTTTCCGAAAAAGAATTTGCGAGGGTGTTTCTGAGAAGTATCGGATGAATTACTTTACAGAAGTTGTGCTTTATATAGATATAATGTAATCATCATCATCATCATCATCATGTCGGTCTGGTAGCACGGATATCCCTGACCCTCTCTCGCCACTTTTCCCTATCGTTCATCGCTTCTGGCAGGTCTTCTGGATAACATCTCGTATCCTCACATAGTTGCTGAATGTATGTTCGTGCTGGTCGTCCTGCTTTTGCACGGCCATGTGTGGGGGTCCATAAGAGTACATCACTTATGAGTTCGTCCCTGCTTCTCCAGCAGTTTCCTGCATGTCTGGTTCGTCTAACTTGAATAGTCTTCGTGATAGGAGGCAGGTGGCCGTACAGTTGGTGTCTTGTGGGGTGTTGCCGCCAGGACTTGTTCAAGATTGCTCGCAGCTGCAAACATTTTTTAAAAGGTTGATACGTGAAAAGCGGAGATGCCCAAGGAGGCATAGCAAACAAACGAACAAACAAACAAATAATAATAGTAATAATAATAATAATAATTGATCGACTGATATTTACGACATTCGACAACGAAAGAAAATCAGCCTGAGATAGATAAATAAATAAATAATTGCCTGCAATAGCGAAAGAGAGATCGATTGCTGAGAGTAAGCAATATATATATAGAGGGTATGACCCGAAGGCTCCCTTCTCAGTAGCTACTACACCAAGGTATTGAGGAGGATGCTACTCATTTTCTTGGATTGTTCCACTTATCCTTGATCCGTACCTTATAATGCTAAGTGTTAAGCAAGGAGGCACCAAGTACCATTTTTTTAGACTTTTGTATAACTCGACCTGAGATTGAACCCAGGTCTCCTTGACCATTAGTCAACACTAACCATTCTGCCTATATATACATCTATATAAGAATCGTCCGGATGATCCGGTTAGGTGAAACCTTGGTAGATTTTTTTACTTTTTTCTGTATATATAAATATATATATATATTGTCATCCACAGACAGATAGTTTCGTTGAATCACAATTCTTCAATGAGACTAGAGACGCAGGACAATTCATACTGGGATCGAAACCCATCCAACTTTTCGTTAGGCATAATATCTTACCGCTCAACCAACAGGTGATATACCACAGCTTTTTTTATATATATATATATATATATATATATATATATATATATATATATATATATATATATATATATATATATATATATATATATATATATATATATATATATATATATATATATATATATATATATATATATATATATATATATATATATATATATATATATATATATATATATATATATATATATATATATATATATATATATATATATATATATATATATATATATATATATATATATATATATATATATATATATATATATATATATATATATATATATATATATACTGAACAGGGTTGTTTTATTTCTAGATGTTTGGGAATTAATACATATAATTTACAGTTATATGGAATCAAGTATTCCCTTTATTCTTTAACGGGCTGTCGACGAAGCTTCTAAGACATCGAATGTATTCCCCTCAGAGGATTAAGACCTTCCAAAAAAAGGGATATCATGAGTATGACACTAAACTGAATCTGGTGAGGCTTCAGTTCAAGATGTCTGGGGAGTGTGGCGTGGCGTGCCACTTAATTGTAATTACTCCCGGTCCACTTTGACCGGGAGTGGGAATACTTACTAGGCTCTCATCATAAGGTCAAATAAATCTATGTAAACATTATTCGTATTGATAAGACCGTGTGAAAAAAAACTTTTAAGAAATAACTACACAAAAATGTAAATATAAACGTACAATATGCGTGATTCCCTAATCTTTAGGCATAAAATAACACCAGATGGGTTGTCATGCCGTTAAAATCAATCAAACAATCTTTAAAAAAAACAACTACGCAAAAATGTAAAGAAAAATGTACAATGTACGCGATTCCCTAACCTCTAGGCATAAGATAACCCTCGACAAGTTGACGTTTAGTTAAAATCAATCAATTAATTATTCATAATGCAACTAAGAAGAAAGTGTTTACCTGTTTAAAATGATCGTGGAGAAATATTTTAGAACGAATTATAATTTGAGTTCATGATTGTTAAATTGACTTCGACATAAAATATCACAAGGATTAACATGCTTTAAACCAGTCAACTGCATATGTGACCGTCTCAGACATTGATGTGGGGCCACAGGCTTACATCTGCTTGCCTAGCACGGGTCGTTTCCTAACGTCGTCAGAAGAGGTTCTCGTCCCAAAACTGATGCCGCAAGTCTCAAACAAATGTGCGACAAGCGACCTGAAACGCTTGTCTCGTTCGATAGTAGAAGATTTCTAGTATCGTATTGCATCTGCTGTAATACATTCTCAATTAAAATCTAATCACGTTTAAACCTGGAGTTAGGATCGACCTTCCAAAACGTCGAGTATCACCAACTGGCCAAATATGTGTTTCTGTCAGACAATTTCATCACGGTCGAAACATCAGGAGTTAAAGGCCCACACACCATCACCCTACTTCAAAATATTCGTCGAAAGTCTTTTCGTTTAAGGAACGGACCACTTGAGTGGCTGGTACTTGGGGGTGCTCTTAAAGTAGCAGTAATCGTCGTGGGAAATTAAATCGGCAACCCAAGTTCAAACCCTGGACGAGGCTGTTTGCGTATCATTTTACACTTATACCCGTAGATAGGGTATGAATACATCTGTTTCCTACCCCTCGCCAGCAATGGATATATAGAAAGGCAGACGGGATTAATTGGTAAGGCAACTAATCTCGAGGGAAAACATTGAATTCAAATTAGCCATATCCCGCTTAAAAATTGGCCTTGTGTCCGTGGCAGAGAGATTGGATAAATACATACAACGAACCTCGCTGTAACATTCTTTCGATCTTTTCAGTATTGTGAATAGTGGCTGGAAAATGATAGTTTATTTTTTAATTTTCTATAAACTAAAAAACAAACATAGAATACGCCGACTACATCTCCACAGAAGGATAAGACCCTCCCACCGAGCAAGTGTCCGGGATATGACACTAAACCCTCTGATGGGGAAGTTCTAGTTCTAGAGTTTTGATGTATGTGAAGAACCTTTCACTTCCATTACTCCCAGGTCCACTTTGATCTGAAGTGGTTGAACCTGTAAGGTATCATTTAATCATTCATAGTTCTTTAAACCATTTCCTTAGAAGACTGCAAAAAGCATTTAAAACAGTGCTAAACTGAGAAAAATATTCTTGAAGGATTGGATTATGAAGTTTTCTGTAGATGGCATGAGAAATTAAAACAACCATTAAAACAACCATTTATGAAGCTTAACTTAGTTTGACACAAGGCTAGAAATATAGAACACCCGGAAGAGGAAACAATGATGTGAGTAACAAGCTGCGTCTGATACAGCTGTCAATCGAGGAGATGAAGAGCAACTCAAACTGCTGACAGTCTAGTCGTCTGAGGCTGCATAGGAGTGACCCCCCACCACCACCAACGAGTGTCCTGATAATGACATTAAACAATCTGATGTTAAATACTCCAGTAATGCTGGAACTTTGGGGAATACAGAGTACATCTTCATTGCCATCGTTCCCAGGCCCACTCTGGTCTGGAGTGGAAGTACCTGATAGGACCCTATATATGGGTCAAATAGAACTGTTTGACATTTAAACTGAGTGCAAACAAATGACTTCTGCTTATTAGAATTGTTTAAACTAAAACTGTTTTTACATTTAACTGTGTATAGACAAATGACTGATGTTTAATTGAATTGTAAGTTATATATAGCAATACTAGGAACCATTAATTTTGACTTATGCTAAATTGAGTTGTTAGAAATAGAACTGTTAGATAATTTAACTGTGTGTATCTACTAAATGTGTTTACAAATCACATATTTAGTAAATATGTAAAAACTGGATTTGACATTAAATAACCAACAATGGTTGATATGCCATAAAGCTTTGGACAACGGAGAAAACATTTTACTGACAACGACACCATTGTTGTTGCAGATTTTTATGAGCTTAGTAAGCAGACTATTCACCGATGGAAAAATCCCATCAACAGTGGTGATGAATATGTGGAAAAGTAGAGTTTTATAATAGAAAACTTGAGAATACATTTTTTTATTGCGGACTTTTTTGTCCTCATCTTAGTAGTTTTTGTGTTGTTTCTTCTTTCACAACGTTTCGGCCAAATTTCACCTCTGGCCTTCTTCAGGTGATTTACTGCGACCTCGGATAGGAATGCTGAGTCTTACAGAGGTTTACTTGGTCAAAAAAAAAACGTGGTGCGATAGACAACAACTATGGAAGGCAGTAATTACTGGGGATACGGTTACAAGACTCAGCATTCCTATCACATTTTATCTACAACTTTCACACACTATAATACATCAACTGTATCAACGTCTCGGCATTAAATAAACCACAAGGGGTTGATATGCCATAAAACCAATCAATCTCTCTATCCGTCCCTATCATTTATTGCTCCCGACAGATCCTCCAAACTACATACTGAGACCGTGTAGAGCTGATGTAAGTTCTTAATCGTTAGCCAACAATGGTACGTCGATGTGTTGGGGGAACCCTCCTTTGAAGAATATCGCTTTTAAGTTCTTCCTTGCTTCTCCAACAACGTTCCGATTTGGTTTCTTTGGTTGGTTTATTTAATGACATATCAACATTTTTAGGTTATTTAATGCCAAATCCATCCTTCTAGAAGAGCAGTAATGGTACTTTTTAAACCGTAGATTGGAGGATAAGAGGGTTCATACCTTTTCCTAGGGTATTTGTCCGAAAGTTAATGTAATAGCACGACTGGAGTTCGAACTCGCTTACTACACTTCCGCAGTTAATGGCTTTAACCATTACACCATGAGGACACCCCAGGAATATTCCGTATGTATTACTTCTATAGTTTGTGAGATGGAGGTATGTGGCCGTATAGTGGCTATTTTGTAGGGTGTTGCTTCCAGGGTTTGTTCAAGACAGCACAGAGCATTTTTGTGTGATTCCCATCAAGCTTTTTCTTCATGCATTTTTAGTGTCCATGTGGTGGATCCATACGGTAGCATGGACATGGCCACATCTTGGAAAAATCCCCTTTTATTTTAACAGATGGATCAGACTTCCATATGATCGATAACCTATCAATAGCAGTCCTCACTTTTGCTAGGTGTATGTTTACATCACTTTCAATCGATGAGATGTTGCTACCAAGGTATGTGAACTTTTCTACTAATTTTAGGTTTGGTTTCTTTATTTTAATGGCATATCAACTTTTTCAGGTTACTTAATGCCAAAGCCATTCTCCGAGAAGAACAGTAGTTGTACTATTTAACCCATAGCTGGGAGGATAAGGGGGTTCATACCTTTCCTAAGGATATTTGCCCGAAAGTGAACGTAATAGCGCGACTGGAGTACGAACTCGTGTACTACGATTCCGCAGTCCACCGCTTTAACCATTACACCACGAGGACACCCCCTCTACTAATTTTAGAGACTTGCATTTTGAGCGAAGATGGCTCCATCTTGTTTAAGACACATGAACTGGGTTTTTTTTTGGTGGGGGGGTGGTCATCCAGGTTATGTAGTAAGGATTCTGCTTGAGCAGATATATTTACGAGAAGTGCAAGATCATCTGTGTAGTGTGCGTCTGTTGTAGTTTCTGCTGGATATCATCTGCTTCTTGCTTCTTTTTTTTTTTTTCAGAATAAAACTATTTTCTTTTATTATATCTATCGACGTTCGAAGTACGTAGTCTTGGCAGATTATAAACATATATGATGTCAATATATCTTCTTGCAAAAGTACAGGGATCATATCGAAAAAAATTGTTGTTGCCATCAGGTGTGAGAACAATTGCTTTTCTTGTTTTTGTAAAGCATTATTATATAATTGTCACCGTCAGGAGACTCTTTTTGAGTGAAGAGTCTTACCCTTCTGCAGGGACTGCAGTCAGCGTATACTAAGACTCACCAACAGAGTACACCAAACTGCAGTTTTTGGTCAAATATAGAATGATGCAAATGTAGCACCCTCCATGCTTACCAGTCCTCGAACCCTGTGCCCCTTTTTCCTAATTGAAAGTTGATTTCTGGAATAAGATTTGAGAGCTTGCAGGATTTTAAAAGAAATACAACTCATTATATTAAATTACCGGACATTGGCCTAGGGGTTAGAGTGTTCGCCAATGGCCCGGGAGACTCAAAAAATGGTACATGATGCCTCTTTGCTTAACACTCAGCATTATAAGGTACGGATCAAGGGTAAAGTTGAGCAATCCAGGGAAAGGAGTAGCGCCCTCCCCTACACCTTGGTGTAGTAGCTATCGAAAAGGGAGCCTTCGGGTTACCCTCGACTATGGTCGCCAACTTTTTATATTAAAATGGGACTTCCAGTGGTGCTTTGACCGATCGTAAATTCACTGGAATACGTGCGTTGAATCCTAAATAGACTATTTTGAAGAAAATTAACGTTTTAAACATTGCTCATTTCTATCTTGATGATTTTCTCCTCATTGTCGATGAAAACAAACAAAATCCACCGTAGTATCCTTGGATTTCAAGAAATTTGTAACGGGAGTAGCGTTAGTTAGCATAACAAATTACAGGAACAAAATGCAACTAAAATTCCTGAACCAGCACCCAACAAACTAGCAATTACCCTTCACCCAATCGCGCAAACCAACCCAAAAAAGACGACCTTGACATGAAGGGGTAGAAAAGTAAGAATGAATGGCTTGCTCTTGTGGACTCCAATACATGAACACACCAGTGTTGGCCAACCAGACACCCTCTTGAAGACTTATGCTAAATTGAATTGTTAGAAGTAGAACTGTTTGATCATTTAACTGTGTGTATCTACAAAATGTTTTTACAAATCACATATTTAATATATATGTAAAAACTGGATTTGGCATTAAATAACTAACAATGGTCTAGAAGACTTAATAAGAGCGATGCTTGATAGGGGCGGATCAAGAGACTAAGCAAGTGACAAACCAACATGACTTAGGAAGATGAATAAGTAAAAGTAAAGTTGGTGATCTTAGTGGAGGGTGACCCGAAGGCTCCCTTTTCAATAGCTACTACACCGAGGTGTAAGGGTGGGCGATACTCCATTCCCTGGATTGCTCCACTTTACCCTTGATCTTTACCTTCTAATGCTTAGTATTAAGCAAAGCGCCATTTTTGAGTCTTTGGTATGACTCGACCTGGGATTGAAGCTCGGTCTCCCGGACCATTGGTGAACTCTCTACTCATTAGGCCAGATTGACAGAGTTTCATATAAAAATTAAATGATATAAGAAAATAAAATGAAATATACTCTTATTAATATTAATGTTTTATACAACAAAAGTGATGCCGACAAATTTGGATCAGGAGAGCTTTGTTATGTATTTACCCAACCACTCCTCTATGAGTAGGATGTTACATAAGGTCAATTTTTAAATGGAGTACAACTGGTTTAAATGCAGAGTTTTCCTCCTCCTAAGCTGGTTGCTAAAACAAGACTAAAGAACCCAATCTGCCCAGCTACTTGCTGATAGTTGAAGAGAGAAGATATGGGTTCTTGCTTTCCCCATCGGCATTACCGGTGGAAGGAGAGGCATGATGGCTAACGTAACTGAATGCGTCATTGTAGTCAGTGAGTTCGAACTGCAGTCGCGCTATTATGTACTCTTTTTGACTAATACCATTGAGAAAGGTATGAACCCTCTTACCCCCCTCTATTTTAAATAGTACCACATAAGCGACTTGCTCTTGTGGACTCCAGTACATGAACATACCAGTTTGGCATTAAATAACCCACAAAGGTTGATATACCATTAAATAAAGAAACCGAAACCAATGGTATCAGCAAGAAGTGAAAGCAACCAGTTTCGTCCAGATGTTGAACAAATTTGTTCATGGGGGGGGAGTCCAAGTGGCGTAGTGGTTAACGTGCTGGACTGCGGTCTCGAAGTAAGCGAGTTCAGACTCCAATAGTGTCATTTCGTTTACTTTCGGACAAATACTCTTTGACGTTCCTTGGAGTATAGATAAACATTGCACTAGACCTTCGGTTCTAATTAATTTATGAACAGCAAGGTCACCTGGCATAAGTGCCGGGAGACTTGACAAAGGCTTGCATAGTTTACATTGCACCTAGTAATCCTATGACCAACGTTGTCCAGCAGCGCACGAGCCTCAACTCGTTCGCAACCTCCTCCTCCCTAAACCCCACAATAAAATGACCTTGTATCAATTCCTGCCTGGTGGGAGGCACGGTCAGATATTTGTCGCTGCCTCCCACCAGACACGACTTGACACAAGGTCAAAAGCCCGAAGGCCAATTAAAGTGGGGATAAAGAGGAGGGGAAGGTCGGGAAGGAGCCGAGACTCGAACCCTGCTTGTCTGTGCTGCTCATCGGCTCACTTAGTGCAATGTGAGCCTGATGAGGCAAGCAGTTTCACGAACCCAAATGTGAGTCCGGGCACGTACGCCAGTTTACGGCTTAAACTAGACGCTTGGTCTAGTGCCGTACAAAGGGGACAAAAGTGCAGCTCGCCCACCCGAAGGTTGCCCAGCCGAAGCTGGGGGCCTATTCGGCCCCGAGTCTGCTCTTGGTTTCGAGCACCCATCCGGCACGAATGCCAGACGGCCCAGCTAAAAAGCCGGGGGCGCGCCCAGGTGGGAGGCACGGTCAGATATCTTGGACTTACGCTCTTGAGAGAAATATGAATCCCCTTATTTTTCAGCTCTGGGTTGAATAGTATCGTTGCTGTTCTTCTGCAAGGATGGATCTGGTATCAAAAAAGATTGGTATGCCATAAATTAAACCAAATTTTAATTTATTTACATAAAAAAAACGAATGTTAATTTGTATAGGAATCTTACCCATTCATCTACACACCTGATTTGCTTTTAATCGTTATTTTATTTATTCCTCTTTCCCGTCCTTTTGTCTACGTTTTTTTTATTGAACGGATTAATCTGAAACACACGTTCATTAATTAAAGAAAATGCGTGGCTAATTTTACATCCTTCTTTTGTTCTTTGGATTTGGCGCCAGCTGCTCCTACACCCTCTACACCAGCTTCTCTTGTTTATTATTTATTGAAAGATGAAGAAGTTCCAACATTAGACGCGTGCACGTTTTCACAATAGATTTTATAACCATCAAACAATTAAAAAGTTTTCTTTTATTTATTAATTCATTTATTGAATTTGGGTTTTATTTTGCGAGAGCATCTTTAATAGTTTCTTAGCTCTGACCATTTTCTGTTTGCCCCTACTCCACAAGGACAAAATCAGACTCAAGGTCAGTTTGGAATTTACAAATCCCCCCCACCTCCACAAAAGATACATTTCTTTGGTAGGGGTCATTTTCTTAGTGGAGGCGGGTACTTAGGAAATAAACTCCATCTTCTTATATTATTCTTAATAGTCCAATTCGTTATAACAAAATGATCTGTTCAGGTTGTGATGGTCTCACTTTCATAGACAGATAGATAGATAGATAGATAATCACGCGTTATAATATAATTATGTGTTATAATCTTCAAAGCCCTTGCTCGGCTTAATAAGTAATATTAAGTAATATTAATCCACACCTTCTTTTATAATCCATTTTATATGTTATATGCGTATGAATATATACCTACGATCGGTTAGGTCCTATTTCCTTAAATCACTTCAGATCATTCTTTAAGTCCTTTCTTTTCTTCTTCGGTCGTCTTCTCTTGTCATTTCGGTCGTTCTGCTGTTTTGTTCGTGTTGCCATCCTTGTTCTTATTCGTTGATGAGGAACGACAACGCCACCACCATTTCATGTGCTCATTTTACATTTGATTCATTGACAACTTTTAATCAGCACCTGTTTAGGAGTTGGAGAGCAAGATGGAGCGTTCGACCGCTCAGGTCGGATGTTTCTCACCAACTGACTGACTTATTTTAACTCGAAGGCCATTTTGGTCAAATGATTGAAACCATCTAATCAGAGCCGTGATCTTAGATTAACCTGGAGTTCAACGACCATCATTCATACCGGTCGATTCCGACTGTATCTTTCTTGGAGGTTCAACTAAACAGCCCAGGACTTAATTTAAATATTACGCAACATGTTAAAAATAGATTTGACCGATCTATTATTCACACACACTCACTGGCATATATATATATATGTATTACATTAGACTATATATAATCATACTTATTTATATTAGATTATTTTACTTTCTCTCTCTCTCTGTATATATGTATATATATACATATATATATCCTCATTATATGTTGCCCCATCAGTGCAGATATCCCTCACTCTCGCTCGCCACCTCTCCCTATCGTCCATTGCTTCTGGCAGTTCTTCAGAGCTACATCCCGTATCGGCACAGAGTTGCTGTATGTAGGTTCGAGCTGGTCGTCCTGCCTTCGCTCATTCATGTGAAGGGGCCCACAGGAGTACATCATCTCTCTATATATATATTTATATATATATATTCGGGTATTATATATGTTTAAATATATAAGTGTGTATAATCCGATAATCGATAGTTTAAACTTTTTTGTTGTAACAGACAGAAATGAACAAATCGTTATAAAAAGATATACATATTTATTTTAAATGGAGAAATTATATGTTATAAATTGAATTATGATGACATGAAAATCAGGGAAGCATTGCGTTTGATCTACGCCGGATTTTATTGTCATGGTAATTTAATTTATAATATGTGGTGCATTCAATAAGTTTCCAGACTTTTTTGCACAGGCATTTAAAATTGTCGTAGACTCTTGAAAATTTCTCTTTATACTTTAACAAAAAAGAATGTTATCTCAGTCTGTCTATCTGCCTCTCTGTCTGTCTGTCTCCCTCTCTCTCTCTATCTCTCTCTCTCTCTCTCTCTCTCTCTCTCTCTCACACACACACACACACACACACACACATTTTATGGTTATGCCTTTTTAAACCAGATTTTTAAAAAGTAACTCGGAGATCGACAAGAGAGCATAAAACAAGTCAACTCTATGATAACAGGATAAAAATTGAAGTTTATTTCAAAAGTCTAGCGCCTGTCGGTGCGTCTGTGTGTGTGTGCGCATGTCAAGTATTTGTGTGTTGATGACCGAAAATATGTCAGCTTTAGTGATCAGGTCACCACAACACACACGCACACATTCACACACACGCACGTGCGCGTGGTTCATTCAATAAGTTTCCAGACATTTTTGTACAGGCATTTAAAATTGTCGTAGACACTTGAAAATTCAGTGTGTTATTGCTACACATCTCATGAGATGACTGACCAATTTTTATGATTTCAGGTTCAAATGAACAGCCACAGAAGCAATTGGAATACACCCTACTAAAGCCTGATTGTCAAAGCTGGTGAATTTTAAAAAAAAGCAATCTGAACGTGAGGACACTTTAGAAGAACGATATGCAATAAAATTGTGTTTTAAACTTGGAAAAAAATGATGCCACAGAAACGTATGGAATGCTTCAGACTGCTTTTGGAGCATCTTGCATGAATCGAGTATCAGTTTTTGAGTGGCATAAGAGATTCTAGGAAGGCTGGGAATCTGTAAGGGATGATGTGAGGTGTGGGAGGAGTAAGGAAGTCAATACACCAGAGTTGATTAGCCAAAGGGTTAGGGTTAGGGTTACTAACAAGATAGTCCCTCACCCTCCCTATAGTCAAGACCTTGCTCCCTGTGACTTTTGCTTTTCCCTAAGCTCAGAGGCTGTCGTAATGAGATATTTGAGGAGATGAAAGAGGCTGTGACGAAGGTCATTGACACGCTCACACAAGAGGACTTCCATGGGGCCTTCCAGAAGTTGTTGGAACGGTAAAACAAGTGCATTGCTGCCGGAGGAGATTACTTGGAAGGGGACTAGAGTTTCATGAGTGTACTATCAATAAAAGTACCCATACGAAAAAATCTAGAAACGTATTTAATGATCCTCGTATAATTCCTCAATTTGAGATAAATATGTATATCTATTCCCTTGCCACGAAGTTATGATCACGCAAATAGAGATACGTATCTCCAAATTTGGAAGACATGGCCCTGATGGTGACCGTGTCCTCTGTATGAGTACGGATGTAACTACAAAACACATTAGGTTAATTAGTCGTGCGTTTACCATGACAAGTTAATTTGGTATCGCTTTTTTGCAATGTGAACCTGTGGCTCGCATAAAATAACTGTCTCACGGAGTAACGGAAGTAAGGAGGCAATAGAGAGAGGAAGAATGAAAAAGATATCTTTCACTATTACTAAGTATTAAAACAATTAGTAAAACTTTGTAATTAGTTATACGTTCCTCTTCCATGTAGCATTCATTTTTGCGTTGTACAAGAAATATCTTGTATTTATGAAATTATTTGTCCATTCAACTCACTCGTTTCATCTTAAGATTGTATTCTTTACATATACCTCAACGTATAATCATGAGGTTGAGTTGTGAATGTGAGAAACTTATTCATTTTTGATGATATATATAAGTGTGAGTGTGTAGCACCAGTAGTAGTACTTCTACTAGTTGTTATAGTAGTAGTAGTAGGGTGGATTGGACTCTCTAGCGCTGGTGGGGTAACTAGCTTAGGAGAAGGAAAAACTCTGAATTCCAAACCTGAGGGGTGTTGTTCAGGAGAATCTGTGGCACATTGATGCATCATTCTTCTGTTATCAACTCATCCATAAAGTGTGAATGGCCCTACACAAACATTCACCGCTATAAGCAAATCACTTTTATAGGTGGTTCAAAAGGTCATAGCTTTAACCGAACGGTTGGGCCTAATACGTCGAAATTGACGGGAGAATCTATTATATATATATATATATATATATATATATATATATATATATATAATGCAATTAAAAGAAAACTCAAACCTTGATAAATTGTCATTAAAAATTTATTTCGGCAAAGAATATCATAATACTCTTCGTATCATCAGATGACTTTACACGTTTAATTTGAAGCTGAAAAAAAAACAAATATAGATTACAGTTTATATATATATGTATGGAAAAACCTATATAAATTTAAATTCTCAGGTAAAACTAAAGGGGGTTAAAACAATAAAGTGTTAGAAAAATTAAGAAACCAGGAAAATGGTGTTCCTGTAAATTAACCTGGAGAAAGAATATACAGCAATAGCCATTCTTAGAGCCCTCCCATAGATTTATACGAAATTCCTCATATATTCTATATGCGAATAATCCACTCCTATTGTCTTCGAACGCTGACTGGATATATATATATATATATATATATATATATATATATATATATATATATATATATATGTATAATCGGAGATTTTACTGCTAAAAGACTGTGGCATGAGCGGTGTCATGATGGAAAATAATAAGTTTCTGTACATACACGCTTATTATCACCACCTTCCACCAATTATCACACAAATCCCACAATTCAGCAGTCGCAGATTATCCGATAATTCTTCCAAGAAAAACATCTTTTACAACTCAAAAGATGAATTTAAATCAGCCAAGAAAAACGGTGAATTTTTGATGACACTAACATTTAAACCTCTATTAAAAACGACAACAATAAAAAAAACAATTAGGTTCAATCAGCTAAACAATAAAAGAATTAAAACTCAAAAAGATTGATAAACATTTTCCACAATCAAATAATCTTCTGAAAATATTCAATTGAAACGTATCAGAAATTTGTTTGATCTTTTAGTGTTTAAATTGGTTTTCAAAGGACTTTAAATCATTCGACAGCACAAATGAATAACGAAACTCCTTTTGAAACACAACAACGAAAGGTTTGTAATTGTCTTTAATTGGAATCATTTTGAGATGAGGCTTCTTAATCTGAGAATTAATTTTTATTTATTGCGGACTTTTTTGTCGCGGTAAAAATCACCTGAAGAAGGCCAGAGGTGAAATTTGGCCGAAACGTAGTGAAAGAAGAAACAACACACACAAAAAAATACCAATATGAAGACAAAAAGTCCGCAATAAATAAAAATTAATTCTCAAACAAAAGGTTTATTATTTTAGCAGAAGTAAAAGAGTCAGAGTGAGAAAATGTCACTCTTGGTGTCGCTGGTTAGTATGTTGGTCTTTGAGTTTATAGTATCCCTGTAGCAAATAGCTCGTGTGACTGACCACAAGGCTGGTTCTTCTGCATGTGAAGCTAGTAGCAGCGTGTTCTTCAGCGAAGGGATTCCAAGTGGAATCCATTGCAGTGGATGCGAGAGAGATCTGTCATGGCTGCGAGCTAGGTGCTCTCTGACCATGTGTGTGTCACTGTAGCGAGTTGCTTGTGTGACTTCTCGCAAGGCCGGTGCTTCCGTGTGTGAAGCTAGTAGCCGCGTGTTCTTCCGTGAAGGCGGGAGAGGCCTGCCATGGCTGCGAGCTAGGTGCTGTCTGACCATGTGTTTGCGTCACTGTAGCGAGTTGCTCGTGTGACTTCTCGCAAGGCCGGTGCTTCCGTGTGTGAAGCTAGTAGCCGCGTGTTCTTCTTTGGAGGCCAGAGAGGTCTGTCATGGCCGCTAGCTAGGTGCTATCTGCGGTTGTCGGCTGACTACCAAAAGGACTAGAAAAAATAGTTCTAGAGAGGGAGAAGGAATCAATGCGCTCTGCCTGGCGATTGGTCGGTTATAGCCGAATCACTTGGCGGGGGCATTGATTCGCGAAAGAAAATAGATTTGTGGCTGCTCCAATCTGGTTTATTTGTTTAACTGTATATCAACTCTTTATGGGTTATTTCCAACCAACATTTGATTCATTTCTAAATTTTTAATAAACTTCCTAAGAGAAAAACAAAAATTGAATACTACATTGAAATGATAGAATAATACATCTCTGTTCTCTTGGGCTGTTTAAAATATAAAAGATATGAATACCACAAGGAGAGAGGAAGAAAACCTCAAAGGAAGGTGTAGCCAAAGAGACCCAGACCACATGGAAGAAGATTGTCCCAATGAAACTAAATCCTCAAACTGCCGCCTAGCCTTTTCAAGAATTCACAATATATACAAAACATAAAGGGAAATCCTGGTAGCGAAGTTTAGAAGGAATTCAACATTTCTAGAAGCACTGAAAATTGTGGAATCCTTTGTGAAAGATAATGCCTTCACCAATGTAGCACAGAGTGTGAGTTTAATCGACAATAACTACTATGAAACTGATAAATACCGAGCTCTCGTCGAAAAACTAGTACAATTAGGATCGAACAATTGGACAAAGTTTCAAGAAAAGGTGATCAAGAATTATACTCAGCTGAAACGAAACAAAAAGAATCCACAATAAACATCAATACCACTGCCCCCGCCCAAAAAAAGAAATTCACAGAAATTTCCAAATCTCTGATTAATATAAGTGAACAAGATTTGGTAGTAAATATTCCGCAGGGATTGATATGACATTAAAAATAACCAAACCAAATCTCTCTCTCTCTCTCACTCTCTTTCTCTCTCTCACACACACACACACACACACATATATATATATATATAAACGGTTTGGTTATTTTGGTTATATACGAAGATCATTAAATAAGTTTCCAAATTTTTTTCGTATGGGCACTTTTATTGATAGTACACACATGCTGTAGGTGTTGCGTCCGAGGTTGGTCTTCACTGACCGAGGTCTTTCAGAGCTCTTCTCTCTCTGCTTCCGTCTCTGTCTCTTTAGCTTAAGAGACACTGCGTCTTTTATACTTCCGCGATACCGGAAGTAAAGTGGTACGAGCCACTATAAAACACCTTTATGAAAGATAATGCCTTCACCAATGTAGCCCAGACTGTGAGTTCAATCGGCAATAACTACTATCAAACTGATAAATACCGAGCTCTAGTCGAAAACCTAGTACAATTAGGATCGAACGATTGGACAAAGTTTCAAGAAAAGGTGATCAAGAATTATACTCAACTGAAACGAAACAATAAGGATCCACAACAAACACCTATACCACCGCTCCAATAAATTGACAGAAATTTCCAAATTTCCAAATCTCCAACTAAGATAATACCTGCTAGGGAAATATCACAGAAATCACCAATCCACTCACCTATTCCCAAAATAAATCCCAAACCTAGTACCAAAGCAAAATCAATTCTAATTACCAAAAGAAAAAGGAAAACCATGAAGGTATAATAGAGAAGTAATATAACATTTCCAGAAGCCAAAAAAAATGTGGAATCCTATAAAAAGGTGAACATCTATGCCAGCATAGCATAGAAGATGAGTCTAATCAGCGACAACAATTATAAACTAGATAAATACGGAGCTCTCATCGAATAACTAGCGCAACTGTGCCCTTAAGATTGACCAAAATTTCACAAATCAAACAAAAGAACACCACAAATAACGTGCAACTGCCAAAAATACTCATAGAAAATCCTAAATCTCCAACTAAAATAGATAACACAAAAGGAAAATCACAAAGATCACCGATCCACTTAACACCGAACTCGAAGCGATCACTGTCAAACCAACACTATACAAACCAATAAACTTCTGCTCCATTTACATTGCACCACATGAGCACATAAAAGAAACAAAACTAAACTGATTAATAGAACAAATCTCTGAACCCCACATATTACTGGGTTACCAAAATAGTCACAACACTATACGAGGAGGTCAGAAAACTAACAATAAAGGCAAAAACTTGAAAAATGTAGTTCATAGCAATAATATAATCTGTGCACCCTAAACAATAAATTACAAACTTATCTCAACCCATCAAAAGGCTCGTACTTCGCAATTGACATTATCCTATATGATCCCTTAAGTCACATAGACTTTATATGGAAGCTACAAAATTATCTTTGCGGCAGCAACCACTTCCTCATTATCATCGAAAGTCCACAACCTAAAGACAATAAACTTACCTACTGAAAAATAAATCAAACTGTGAAGAATTCAATGCAATTAAAAACTGATACAAGACCCAAACAACAAAGATCTAAGAAAACACGTGACTGAAACCTTTATCCAAAGGAAACTATACCAAAAACCTCACCATCAAACAGACGCAACACACCATGGCCTGATAATGATAGCAAAACTGTAATTTGACTCCGACAATCTGCCCTACGCAAATTCAATAACCAGCCCACAACTACCAGTTTAAATTCCTTCAATCTTATCAGAGCAAAGATAAAAATTGGCAAATCAATGTGAACAAACTTAAGTCTTCCCGCAAAACAAAAATAATTTTTAAAACTGTCTGGAAAATCTCGGGGAAAACCTAACCAATCCTTTTTAAGCACCTCACAAAGAACAATACCAAAGTTACCAATAAAAAATATATTGCAATTTACTAACTAAGACCTTCTCCACAAATTCCACTTCCAAGAAGGCCAACCGACAATTAAACTATAAACATAAATCAGGAAGACGTAAACTAACCTTCAAATCAGTCAACTCTGAAACAAACCTTTCATATTACCAAAACTGACAGAAACCATACAAAGACCCCACAACACTACAGTTGGCCCAGATGAAATCCATTACCAATTCTTTAAACAGCTACCAAAAAAGCACCGGACCATCTGCAAACGACTATCATTATCTGAATAAAAGGTAAATTACCAGTCATGGAAACTAATGAACCTGATTCTCATACTCAAACCAGAGAAAAATAATTTTGATCTAGAAAGCTACCATCCAATTGCACAAAAATTTTGCCTTTGCAAAACTATGATCAACAAAAGATTAGTATGGTTCATTGAATTCAACAACCTTTTTACCAACACCCAACGCTGCTTCACAAACCAAATATCTATATTAAATCATGTGATCAGACTAAAAACCTCCATAAGAGAAAAAAATATCTCACTACGGTATTCCTCGATCAAGAGAAGTCGTAAAAAACACCAGAAAGTTTGACATAATGAATGACGAACAAATACAAATAAAGGGTAGACAGCTCAAATTTATGAACAACTTTCTCTCAAACAGAAAACTGAAATTCAAATTGGATAAAACTTGTCTCACTTTCAAAATCAAGAAGAAAGACTCTCATTAGTTTCTATGCTGTCAGTGAATCTCTTCACGAAATTCTTGAACCCTGGAATTGATAACTTTAGTATGTTGATGACTTCTGTATCACCACCAAATAAAAATACATCTTTAACAATGAATAAGTAAAATCAATCAATGAGAAATTACAAACGGATTTAAATTCTCAAAAACTGAAAGGAAATGTTGATGACTTCTGTATCACCACCAAATAAAAATACATCTTTAACAATGAATAAGTAAAATCAATCAATGAGAAATTACAAACGGATTTAAATTTTCAAAAACTGAAAGTTGGTGCGTATATGTTTGCTGATTAAATAAAATGCATAAGACCTTCACACTAAAAGGAGATGGAACTTAAAAGACCGGTCACCTACCAACACTAATTCTCTAGTATAATTTTTGATTAAAAAAAGGAAGTCTTCAGCTACCACTTACTACATCTGAAACCAAAATATTGCAAAGCATTAAAACTACTTCGTCTAATTGCCCATGCAGACTGGAGAATTGACCAGAAAACCCGATTAAAACTATACAAATCCCTAATCCTCCCGGAAATGTACTATAGCTGCTATATATAGGGACGAGTCACGAAATCCTATAAAAAAAACTCAACACAATCCAGCATGAAGGACTGAGACTCATCGCAGGGATTTTTAGAACCTTCCTAGCGAACAACTCAGCTTCCAAAAACTAGGTCTGTAATATTACATTAAACTAAAATTTTGACCAACGAATCCGGCTTTTGACTGTGTCTTCAATCCAAAACACAAACCTCTATCTCACCAAATAAAAGGACGATAAAACCATTTGGTTTCCACATGGAAGCCATTCTCATTGAAGCAGGAATCTCCTCACAAACATCTACCATACCATACTACAAAATTCCTCCACCCAGGATAGTTAAACAGCCAAATGTGGCGATTTAGGAATTACCAAAGAACTCCCAACCGGATGTTGACTCGTCGGCTGCCTGATACGAAATGTATAAATGCGTCGCCACGCATAAGGCTCCACGCATCCATCCGGTTAAAATAAAAAAAAAAAGAAAATAATAAAATGTAAAGTAGCCAATGAGAAGCGGTCGCGCCAAAATTAGAAGGATTTTCGAGTAGCGAATTTGGAGCCGGTGAAAAGAGATAAATACTCAGGTTTTCTGTGAACCGATCTCTTTTCGGGTAGTGACGTCGAACCGACAACACCGTTTTTACTATCTGGTGTTTTGGGCACCACGCTATGTCTTTAGACGTAGCGTTGGTTAGTCCATTCACCAGGTAAATAAAGGAAAGTATGAAAGAAAAGTTTTTCGTCTTTTATCTGTCTCTATCTTTTTTGTATATTTCTTATGGACCTTCTTTGGGCAAGGCATTGCACCGGCCAGTCAACGTGGGGTAAAGCAAAATAACCAAAATATGGAGTCAGATATCTTACGGCAACACAGCCTTGCCCTTAGCCACTGACCGACGATAAAACCTTTCAAACCCCACATTGGTAACCCCGACGCAAAAAAAAAAATACCTTTAAACCCCACACAAACAAGTAAAGAATAATCTTAACTATGAAAATACTCTGCCCATAATTTATCAAGAGAAACACTACGAAATCCAAGAAAAATATCCTAATTACTCTCAGATTTATAGAGCAGGCTTCAGAATAGAACTAGATGCGGAGCAATCCTGAACAACACAACTGATTTTCTGAAATCCCTTTGAAAAGAAGCCTCCATATTTCCTACTGAAACAACTACAATAGATTGCCCATTTTGCTGGGGCTGTAGAATACACCAACTTCTCAGCAGAGAGGTAACCCCCCCCCAACAAATGCTCTAGATATGACACAAAACAATTTGATGGTGAGGCTCCAGTAATGCGAGAGCTTCGGGAAATGCGAAGTACCCTTTTATTGCCATCGCTCCTAGATCCACTCTGGCTCAGAGTAGTAGCACTTGATAGTGTCCTATCTATGGATCAGAGAGAACCAAACTGTGTACTTATTCTAAACTGAATTACTTGAAATTGATCTGTTTTGACATTTAACTGTATGTAAACAAAAACTATACTTATACTAATCTGAATTGTTTGAAATTTAATTCGGCGTTAAATGACCTGAAAAGGATTGCTACACCATAAAACAAAACAGTGAACTAACCAACCAGGCAATTACTACAATAGATTCAGTACTGAATATTATCTCGGCAAGCAGCACCAAAAGATTTATCATCCACTCTGATTCCTATTCTTTTTTACTTTCCATTAAAAATAGAAAATAGGATAATTTCCATAATCATTAAATTCTTAAATGAACTAAATTCCTTCAGCAATACCAGAAAGGTTATACAATGTTGGATATGAAGCTATGTAGGTATCAAGGGAAATCATAAGACGGACTCAATAGCCATATTTTTACAAATTGAAATTCTTGTCAGTTACCGTACACCGGGGATCATCCATTTTTCTATTTTTGATGAAGAATAGGACAGAGTAGATATCGGAGTGGATGATAAATCGATCAAAAATAAAAAATCAACAAACTATTAATAAAAAAAATGGTAACATATATGGAACCAAAATAATCACCATAAGATTTACTAAATAAAACCCACTAATAAAAAAGAGGAAATCAGATTCCACTAAGAGCAGAAGAGAAGAGACCACCCTGGCTCGACTACGCAGAGGTCATACAAAACTAACACTTTCATCCTAAAGCAAGAAGAACCAATAAAATGTTCATGTTGAACACCATATACAGAGAAACATTTTGATGGAATGCACAAATCTCGCCCATATTCGGAGAAAATTCTGCAACATAAAGCGGATAAGATAATTATTTGAAACAATGGATCCTAATACCATTATCAACTTTCTGGAAAAAAAAACCCACCCCCATCCAGAGATATAAGTCCATAGACCAAACCTTTACCCCCAAATAGATATATGCACATGCACATGAATGTACAAGCTCTCAACAGAAATGCTGACTTCAAAAAGCAACAACCAAACCCATACAACTAAACTCATTGATCAATTACTAACAGAAAACATCCCCTGAAATAATATACAAATGAAAAGCTGGGAATATAGAAAACAAAATACAAATAACTGCACAAATATCTGTTATATAGCGTGAAGAAAGAAGAACCACTACACTTCTTTATAAGAATATAACTCTCACACTTTATTCTCGAAAGGATTGAAGATTCTGTGGTGTGTAAGACAGACGGACAGAGAAAGACAAGACAGACTGCTATATTGGCCCATTGCGTTTTCTTCTTTTGACCAGAACACGCAGTTATTTTCCAGACCACACTTACCACTTCATCTGCTTCTCAACCGGGGGTACTTAACCAGAGGCCCTGATGGGTCGCCGCCTCAACGAGCGCTTCTCAGTGTCTGGAAGCTGGCACTGATTCGCACTGCCTCTAACTGACTTCAACTGCCCTTGACTCTCAGGCAGCATCTACATATATCATTTCATAACGCACACGACTTCCGATCAACGACCTGTCTGCTTCTGCTTATTTACCCAGGTGCGTCCTATTCAGAGAAATATCTGATTGACAGTTCGGTTAAAGGTCAATATGCAACATAATGACAATCCCTCATTACGAATGAAAATAAAACATCTTCGCCATAAAATAACCCAAAAAGGAATGACATATAGTAAATTCCAACCAAACAGAAATAGATCAAAATTAATTAGATAAGAATAAATTTTTAAAAGACCTAAAAATAATTTAATAATTTTTTTTTATTTGAATAAGAATAAATGAATAAAACATTGTAAAACTTTAACCTTTTATCAAATTAAATTAAATCAAAACCAAGTGAAAAATAATAATTAAATACTTAAAATTATTTAAATCAAAATTAATCAAATAAGAATAAATAAATCCTCAAAATTAATTGAATCATAATTCATCATCATCATCATGTCGTGCCTCTCTCGCCACTTCTCCCTATCATTCACCGCTTCTGGCAGGTCTTCAGGGTTACATCCCGTATCCTCACGCAGCTGCTGTATGTATGTTCGTGCTGGTCTTCCTGCTCTTGCTTGTCCATATGCGGGGGTCCATAGTAGTACATCACTTATGTGTTCGTCCTTGCTTCTCCAGCAGTGTCCTGCGTGTCTGGTTCGTCTAACTTGTATAGTTTTCGAGATGGGAGGCAGGTGGCCGTATAGTTGGTGTCTTGTGGGGTGTTGCCGCCAGGACTTGTTACCAAAAATTAAACAAATTAAAATTAAGAAAATATAAAATATAAATCCTGAAAATTAATAATATAAAAATTAACTGAATCAGAATAAATGAATAAATTTTAAAATGAAATACATAAAAAAGGATTAAATAAAAGAAGTAAATCCTTGAAAACTTTGAACCTTGAACCAAATAAGAATCCTCGTAAAATCTTATTTTGTCTTTTTTTTCTCTTTTTTTTTTTTTTTTGTCTGTAATTTTAGAAAGTCAACCAGAATTTACAGAAGTTGAGGTGTTTAAAGAAATTCCATTTCCACAAGAAGATGGTGGCATCTACAGCCTTCAGTTCTCCTTCGATGCTAAATCGTTAGCAGTTGGGTATAAATATGGAGGCATTCAGGTAAGTAAAAAAATTATCTTCTCTCATCTCGTAAACTTGAGGTTGAGGAAGGCGCTTCTCATATACCGTGTCTTGGGCTGGAATAGCCTGATGGAACCCGATTCTCTCCAGGACTACAACGGGTTTTATTTCAGAGTTTTCCATCTCCTAAACAGATTGTCATACCAAGGTTAAATTGGCCCAGTCGGCTGGGACTGCAGAATAAACCGACTGCATCTCTGCAGTGCGGTAAGACTCTCCAACGAGTGTCCAATCTGATGATGAGGCTACAGTAATGCTGCTGCTGTGGGGAATGCGGAGTACCCATTTCTTGCCATTGATCCAGGTTCAAAACTATTTTGATATTTAACTGTATGTAAACAAAAACTATACCTATGCAAAACTGATTTTTTAAGATAGAACTGTTTTTGACATTTAAACTGTATACTAATGCTAAACTGAATTGTTTGAACGATAACTATTTTTAACATTTAAACTGAGTACTTACGTCAAACTGAATTGTTTGTTTTGACATTTAAGTAGCATACTTATGCTAAACTGAATTGTTTGAAATAGAACTGCTTACGTGTATAAAAATGGATTTGGCATTAAATAACCTACAATTGTTGATATGCCATAAAACCAAACCAAACCAAGGTTAAAGAACTTAGCCTGCCTTACTATTTATTTATAGGTGGTGGGAGGAAAATTGAGTTCATTGGCTTTTCTGAGAGTATGCCATATAAAACGAACAAATTATACGTAACAGTTTACCAAGGGAAATAATTTATTAAATGCAAGTTCTATTTTAAGAGTTTTTTTTAAACAGTTTTTTTTTAAGTTTTTAAATATCAAATAAAATAACAGATAAAAGTTTTATGATTTAGTGTATTTTTATTTTTAACATTTAAACTGAGTACTTATGTCAAACTGAATTGTTTGTTTAGACATTTAAGCAGCGTACTTATGCTCAACTGAATTGTTTGAAATAGAACTGCTTATATTTAGTGTATTCGGTCTCTTGTCCTCATCGTTACTGTTATATTCACAACATCTCGACCGATGCATCCTTCGCACGAAATGATAAAAATTATCAATTTTCATCACCAAAATTTCGGCAAATAACAGACAATAGGAACAAACAGTTATTTATGATTACATTAAAAAAGAATTGGATCTTACTGGAGTACATCTCCACCTTTAACCATAAGTGATTCTTTTTTTTTTAATATGTTTCATTATACATATTTTTTCAATCTTCGTGAACCAAAACCGTGGCAACGACCATGCGATCGCAAATAGAGCGACCATACGAGCACAAATAGAGTGAACGTTATTGCTCTGTATCGGTTCCTCACTTTGCACGGAATCCGACCCGACCGGCCCGGTCCTCGGAACCAGGCCTTCCGAAAGTACGGATCCATTTTTGCGATTTCCCTTACACTGATGCCATTGACGAGAGGTTGAAGACCTCGGAGACCTTCAGCAGATGGTGGGTGCGGAGATGTTTGAGGGCTGCGAAAAAACCGGACCCAGATTTTCGAGAGCCGCCGACAGCGCACTATACACACACGAACCGTTCAAGCATGTTATGCGTATAACAATTTTCCGAATCTGAAAACAAGTAGATTTTTCGAAGCCGGCATTAGTAAGGCAACACACATACATACTTTACATAGATAAAAACTTCCGCCATTATATACTTTCTGACGTCCACACATTTTTCCTTCCGGTGCAATTCACGTTGCATTTCTACTGTCCGTTGCTTACCTGCACATCCTGTTTACGAAATCCACACTAACCGGCTATCAAAGGTCAATATGTAACTCTTTTTTAATAAATTGACTCTTAAAACATTGATATTGCAAATCAGTATGTATCTACTTTCATAACTATCTGCTTTTGTTTCAGGTTTTGCTAGTTTATATTGTTGCTTGTTTACAGTGAATATCAAACAATCGGCCTTGTTGTTGTAATCAAAAGTTAATAAAGTGTCTTTCTGGTTTTATTTTGTCAATAGCTTTATTCAATAGAGACTGGTGATTTGCTTCACGATTTACGAGATTCTCGCTTGGGACGAGAAGCTGTCATGTGCATGAGATTTCATCCAGACAATGAAAGTACTTTTTTAGCTACCACAGCTGATGGTATGGTTTTGTCATGTGACACTGAAGAAGGCGTTGTTCTTGAAGTTGTGAAAGGTCAGTCATTTTAAAATTATCATTTTTAATTTGTTTTATTAAGAATGTATCGGGGTCATTGGTCTAGTGGGTAGAGTGTTCACCAGTGGTCCGGGAGACCTGGGTTCAATCCCAGGTCGCGTCATACCAAAGACTTTAAAAATCGTACTTGATACCTCCTTGCTTAACGCTCAGCAATATAAGGTACGTATCTAGGGTAAAGTGGAGTAATCCTGGGTAAGGAGTAGCGCCCTCCCCTACATCTCGGTGTAGTAGCTATTGAAAAGGGAGCCAACTTTACTTATTAAGAATGTGGTGGATTAGTTTTGGTACTTGGTGGCTGTTCAGGAATGCGAAGAAACATACTCAACAAACAGTGGTGTCACACTTTGTTGTGTATCATATGAAATATTGTCAGAGTTTTTATTTTAAATTAACAAGCCTAGATCAAACCCTAATCCTAAAAGTAACTTATGAAGAGGAATACTGAAATGCGTTCTACTTTGTAATAAAATTTCCCTACACATGAAAAGATGAACTTTTTAAGAAATGTGTTTTATGTTATCGTCTGTTTTTTTTTATTTTAAGTCCAAAAATGTCTCGATACTGAACATTGCGTCCTGTGACGTCATACTATGCTGTTTACCTTTCTTCGCATTCTTGAGCAGATGCCAATTTTAACCAAGTACCTCCCCGTCGACAGAGCTAAGATTACGCTGACTGTATTCTCCACAGAAGGTTAAGATCCCAAAAAGGAGATGTTCTGTGTATGACTCTAAGGTGCATCTGACGGTGAGGCTCCAGTTCTGGGGATATGGAAAACGTGAAGTACCCCTTCATTCTTGCGTCGACAAAAATATCTCATCTTTGACTGCGTGGGCCGAATTTTGAGAGATCCAATTAGATTGAAAAAAAAGTTAATAGAAATGAGAACGGAGACACGCAAGAATGACGGTACCTTCGGGGGGGGGCTTAAATGAGAAATATCATGCACAAAACAAATGAGAGTGTTTTGTTTTTGTAGCCATCATTTCCTTTACTATCAAAAGGAGCAAGTGACTACATTTAATCTACCGTTTTACCTTATGAGATCCAGTATATTGCCAAAGAACTTAATTTCAAAAATCAGGAAACGTATATGTATATGTATATAGTTAATGCCAAAACTGGCTCTAAATTATAAAATCTTTACGCTGCTCAATAAACAAAAATGTAAAGTAATATCATATTATATTATCAATTATTTAAAAAATTAAAGCAGGTTAATAACACACAATTCCGAGTTTCACGTCTTCGATCATCAGGTGAGCTGGTAATCTATACTTCTAAAATATTCAATAGAACTACTGTACACTTTTATACTCTTTTTGATTCATATAATTACAACATGGGTGACATAATCAGTCAAGGTCGAAGACGTGAAACTCATAATCATGATTTATTACCCTGCCTTACATATATATATATGTTAAGAGAGAGAGAGAGAGAGAGAGGGGAAGAGAGAGAGAGAGAGAGAGAGAGAGAGAGTGTGTGTGTGTGTGTGTGTGTGTGTGTGTGTGTGTGTGTCAATATACATGGGGCCCATGTGACTGCTACTAACTCTAATAATGATAATGGTGTGTTTTTTGTTGTGTGTGTGTGTGTGTGTGTGTGTGTGTGTGTGTGTGTGTGTGTGTGTGTGTGTGTGTGTGTGTGTGTGTGTTTGTTCAAATTTAAAAATAGTAAACTATAACAAGTATTAGTCCTCGATCAAAATGCCTTGAACAAGAGAGGAAAAATATTTTGCGTCACGACTTATTTAGAGACAAAAATCATAGAAAACTGTCTCAAAATAGATGCAACCCATTAATATGATAATGATTAATTACTAAGACAAAAAACTAAAAAAAAAAAAAAGACTGTATGTGTTAGAAGCTGATTTAATTACAATTTAAAAATCCTTAATTTGATGTCTTTAGGTCAAAGGATGCATTCTTTACGGGAAGTGTTCCAAATGGCTGCCATTGTGCTTGTCTCAGGAATAAATCATTATCATATTAATGGGTTACATCTATTTTGAGACACCCTGTATATATAGATTGTCATGAGACCAAAGATTTGTTGCAAGAATGTCTTGCTTCCTCTCTAAAGTGTAGAGCTGGACAAAGTTATATAAAATACAGCATGTCTCCTCGTGTCTTGCCACTGATGGTTTCCAAGAGTTGTATGAGGGTCAACACTGTTTGGCTCTAGTATCACCGCAGTAGTTAAGATCTTTTATTTTTCATATACGAAACCATCCAGGGACAAATAAAAGATTCGGAAATTACAAAGTTATTCTCTAAAAGCTGTGACTCTATCCCTCTGTTTTTTTTTTGTTTTTTTAGGATCCCTTTCCTTTTTTCTATTAGTCTTGATTTAGCCTCTCACTGATCAGGGTCCGCAGCGAGAAGATTGTCTAACAACTCTGTTCAATACTTATCTTGCAACAGAAGCCAATAAATTAACAATGCCTTTTTTATGCCACCTATCTTTGCAGAGCCAACAAATGAAATAAATATTATGGATTTTTGTCTTGATGGTCAAACTTTTGCCACAGGGGGAACTGATCTGGCTGTGCGCTTATATGACTCACGAACAATGCAGGTGAGTTGTCTACCGATAAAACCGATTCTTTTTACCCTCTGAGGATTTAAGTGTGTGGATTTATGCTTTTTCCAAAGGTGGTCATTGTAAATGAGAGGCGCTCGTACTGTAACGGTTATCATGGCACGAAATGGGCTCGACAAAGCACTGTATGTTTCGCTTTATGCTAATGTTCTTGAGAAAGGCGTAAAACCGCCTATTCTACCTCCAGCTAGAGGCAACTTGTAGTGCTGGCTGGGCTTTTTAATTTTGGTTAGGCAGCTAGTCTAGGAGAAGGAAAGATTCTGAATTCAAAACCTGAGAAGTGTTGTTCATAGAATTTTCCTCAACTTTGAACATTATGATTCTGTAATAAGTACATCCTGTTCCAATATCGTTTTTTTTTTCTTCAGGTAGATGTGTCGAAAAATTCTCTTTTATAGCGCTTATCAAAACAATGGGAGGATTCCTGAGCGATGCCCATCTCCACTCTAAATAACATGATATAATTTGTACTAGGTTATATGGAACCAGTAGCAAGGAATTATTCCTGACCTGACACAACGCGGCTCGTTACCCTACCACACCAACACATTAACGGGGGTTGAGGAGGTGAATTCAGAGTTTACATTCTCCTTGTCTGGTTTCCCTACCTACAAGGCAAGAAGCCCCGTTTAGTTCCCCGTTATTTTCTCCGGTTACCTTTTAACCTTTCTATCTCTCACTCTCGCTCTTTCTCTCCCTCTCCCCTCTCTCTCTCTCTATATATATATATATATATATATATATATATATATATAAATTATTACAGTGTTGGTTGTCACAATCTCACTTCGTGGGTTTGCGGCCGATCAAAGACGTCATGAAACCTGTGCTCGCGGACAAGCTTCCATGCTATTAAATATATATAAAAACTAATATATATTTACTTGTTATATTTATATAGACATATATGCGTCTGTCCCTTTGTTTCTTTTTCTCTCTCTCTTTCTTTTCTTTTTCTCCCGTATTACATTCCTCTCTTTTTCGTTTATTCTCATCTATAAACTTATATGCATAATTACTATATATATATATATATATATATATAACTACAAATACAATGACGTTCAATTTCCGAAAAAACGATTTGGATTTGAAGAAAAACATAATATGTGTGTGTGTGTGCGCACGCGTGTGTGTTTCATCATTTACTAAGCTTACTTTAGTTTGACATAAGGCTTGAATTACGGAGCACTCAGTGATAATCTAATTTAATAACAATTGTCCATTAGCCTACCTCGCTAACCTTTACACTACGCAAAGCGCCCACAGATATGTGTGTTTGTTCGTGTCTGTGTTTCTTCATGTCTGTTAATGCGTGTCTATGTTTGTTCGTGTCTACATTTGTGTGGGTCTTTGTGCGTGTCTGTGTTTGTGCGTGTATGTTTGCGTGTCTGTGTTTGTTCGTGTCAGTGTTTGTGTGTGTCTGTGTTTGTGTGTGTCAGTGTTTGTGTGTGTCTGGGTTTGTTCGTGTCTGTGTTTGGGTCTGCATGTAGAAAGAAATTTATACCTTTTCATATTCCATCAATTAAATTAGTAATTCATATTAATCTTTTTTCTAAGAGCATTAGGACCAAGGATTTGATTTCCGTTCTTCAAGTCCCTTATCAAGTTTGTCTACGTCAAAAAACCTCACAGATTTCGTTTACCATCCTTTGTGCCATCCTGCTGGACATATGACCTGATTATGAGACTTATATATAAATATATCGATTACTCTTCCCGTTTGCGACCAATGAGTACGGATCAATACTAATCATGTTAAGGAGTTTTCACAGGATTATCAAACGTTGTTTCCTAATGAAAAAATAACATGGATTTTAATTGTGTGTGGTTAGCCGCTGGGTTCATATGATATAACTATGCTCTGTTCTGATAATCCTCGTAATACACATGATAATCGCAAAAATGAGCTTGGTAAAAAGTAATCCTTGTAAACATTGAGATTTGAAGATGTGTGTTTTCTTATAAATACCAGTAATTTTCTTGCTCTGTTGTGTTATTAAAGCAAGATAATATCCCGTAGAAACTGTTACTCATGCAGACTACGCAGATGATCTCACGCTTCTTGCAAATACAATTATAAACTCAGTTCTCTCCCACTTCGGAGATACGTATACTAGTCATTACCAATATAAAATAACCTTACTCACTCCAAACACTTCGTATTTCTCGTCGACGCGCAGCTCAGTTCGAACCTTGTCGTGAAATCTTACTCTCAACTCGGTTCTCGGAATTGTAAGGCGTTTATAATTCGTAACAGTCCGGATATCACAGCCTCAGTCATGGATCGTCTAGCTTGATAATGGAAAAAGTGTTGTAATTCTTATAAGCTAAAGAAACGAGTGTTTCTTCATCCGATAAGTCGTTGTAATCTCCTCTTGTGACTAATGTTCTGAACAGGATAAGTCGATCAATAATGCCGGGTGATTAAATATAAACAGTTTAATAACAGTAAATGAAGGGAAATAGAATCAACTATCTTATAGCATCTACAGTAATACAAAACAGAATACACCATCTGGACTGGTTATATGTGTGTCGATCATAAGTTACCTTCAGCAACTTAGTGAAATGCACGAGTCATTTCATCATCATCATCATCATCATGTCGTGCTGGTAGCACGGATATCCCTGACCCTCTTTCGCCACTTTTCTCTATCGTTCATCGCCTCAGGCAGGTTTTCTGGACAACATCCCGTGTCCTCACATAGTTCCTGAATGTATGTTCGTGCTGGTCGTCCTGCTTTTGAACAGCCATGTGTGGGGGTCCACAAGAGTACATCACTTATGAGTTCGTGCCTACTTCTCCAGCAGTGTCCTGCATGTCTGGTTCGTTTAACTAGAATAGTTTTCGTGATAGGAGGCAGGTGGCCGTACAGTTGGTGTCTTGTAGGGTGTTGCCGCCAGGACTTGTTCAAGATTGCTCGCAGCATTCTTGTGTAATTGCCGTCTAGCTTCTTCTCCAGCCGTTTTGTTAGTCATTGTAGTGCATCCATATAGCAGTATCGATAAGACCGCTGCCCGGAAGAAACTGCGTTTCATTTTATCGGTTAAGTCTGATTTCCATATAATCGATAGTCTATTGATAGCTGTCCATGCTTTCGTTAACCTCGTGTCGATGTCCTTTTCGGTTTACTCATGAATATCTTCGTAAGTGAATTGGCTGGTTGGCTTTTATACGCTTATACGGAGTTATATCTCGGCAGACTGCTACCAAAATTGCGTGGGTTCTTTGTCTCCTTCAATATAAGTCTATTTGATTGTTGTATAGTCACATACAACTGCACGTATACAAATATACACGGGAACATAATCAACTGCTAATAACGACTTCAATAACGAACGAATACACTTCTTTATAAAAATATAAATCTCTCACACTTTATTTTCGAAAAGGTGAAGTTTGTTGTGTGTGAGAAATGAGTGGAGACAAGGACGGACTGCTATATTGACCCAAGTTCTTCCTCGACCATAGCAGCACTTCTTTCGCATCTTGGCTTGGGTTACTCAACAGGGGGTCACTAAGGGCCCAAAGCCCTCTGTCTGCAGCTGGTTCTCACTTCGGCATCCTGTCTCGAACCGCCTGGGAACCTGGTTATATTATTTTCTATCGTCCACCTGCTTCCACTGTTCTTCCGCTTATTTACACAGGTGCATCTCCTGATTGACGGCTCTGTCGAGGATCAATATATAACACGATCTTTTTGCAGTTGAAACACCCAACAACTTGTGATGTCAAAAGTCTATCATTATATACACATCTCTTCATAATCCAAACCTATTCCCATGCTGAAAATACATTCCAAATCAACTCTTGTTCAAATCAAGTTCAAGGGCCATTTCCTCAGCACTTACTAACGCCAATAAATATTTCCAGTATTGTCATAGCTGATTGTCACTTCTAGCCAACTTCGAAATCCACAGCATGGTTTGACATTTCGCTATATGGGATCACACCTGGTTTTATCAACAGTCAACCTGTTCCCTGAGAAAACTTCAAAAATCTTTTTCATGTTTACCCAATCCAGACAGGTGTAAAGAAAATTCATACAATGATATACTCAAAAACAAGTTAAATCTGTCACATTACAATCAGTTAACTTCAACACACTTGTTCAAGCCTAATCTCTACGGCACAGCCTGGAGCAGGCAGCAAGAACATTGGTCTCTAAGTGAACGCAAATAAAACTGTGTTGATGTGTTTTAATCAAGATGGTGCAATCTTTTTATCAAATGACAAGTCTCAGAAATTTGTAGACTAGATCATATACCTCGGTAGCAATATCTCATTTACTAAAAGTGATGTCAATAATCACATAATTAAAACATGGACTGCTTTTGACGGGTTAACGGCCATATAGAAATCTGATCTCTGATACAATAAAACCGGATTTCTACTAATCTATAACTGTGTCAGTACTACTGTATGATTTCACCAATTGGAGGAAACGCTTAAAAAAAGCTAGGTAGAACTATCCAATGATGCTTTATGCAGTTTTTAACAAATTATTACAACTATACCCCATAAAACAGCAGCTGTATAGCTACTTACTTCCCATCTTACGAATCATTCAAGTTAGAGGAGTAAAACGTGTTGGACACTGCTGAAGAAGTTATGATGACCTCATAAGTAACTTTTTCTATGGACTCTTACTCATCGACTCAGTATATTGTCTAGGGGACTTGCCAGAAGTGATGACTGATAGGGATGGATGGTGAGAGAGAGTCAAAGGAATTTATTATCTTTTGTTTTTCTCACAATCTATTGATAGATGAGTTCTTCAGCTTTCTTTTGGGTCGATACTGCTTCCAGAAATGCTGGAACATGCCCCCCAATATATATATATATATATATATATATATATATATGTGTGTGTGCGTGTGTGTGTGTGTGTGTGTGTGTTTTAAACGGTTTATCGATAGTAATTATGCATTGTTTTATTTGGCCAGATAATGGCGAGTGTTATTTCCGAGCGAAAAGTATATATATATATATATATATATATATATATATATATATATATATATATATATAAGCGTTTGCTATATCTACGAAGAAAGAGTGCTCAATAGTGGTAATAGAACACAAACACACACACTTATAGTATATGTCAGCTCGGGAATTATAACGCATTGTGTATGAGCTTTCGTTTGTTTAAATTATATATATATATATATATATATATATATATGTGTGTGTGTGTGTGTGTGTGTGTGTGTGTGTGAATTTGTAATAAATTTGTTGTTATATGAATTGATGACTTCTTATGTTTGTATCACTATGCCCTTAGCCATTTCCTAATTTAACCAATGTGGCTACTAAATTCAACTGCAATATCTACATAATTGATAACTGTATACATTAGTTCTTATTTTGACAATGGTTTCTAAAATTGTTCGATGAATAACTAATATATGCACGCACGAATGACTGAATTATAATCTTAGTTTCATCGTTTTAGTTTGTTCTATCAAATTACGTAAGCAAATAGACACTAGGCTTTCTCCAGACGACTTGTCTACTTGAAGCCAACGACGCTGAATGTTTTTACTATTGTTACTGTTTTTCATCACTGGTTTTATTTTGCTGTCTTTTTTCTTCTATGGATTATTTTTTTTTATATAAATGTTTTCAGGTACACAACTTAAAAATGGTGAAAAAAAAATGGATTTATATTTAGTCTTAGTTGCGTTTTTGTTTTTGATTTCTTGAGGGGGGGCTTCGTCAGAGGAATTTAGATTAATTGTGTAATGAAGAGAACGAGATAGATAGATAGATAGATAGATAGATATGAAGAGAACGAGATAGATAGATATGAAGAGAACTAGATAGATATATAGATAGATAGATATGAAGAGAACAAGATAGATAGATAGATATGAATAGACTACGAAATCTTGATAGATATGACAAAATCAATTGGTTGGTTGGTTGGGTTGGGTTTTATGGCATATCAACCATTGTAGGTTATTTAATGCCAAATTCATTTTTATGTAAATAATCTGTTCTGTTTAAAACAATTCAGTTTAGCATAAGTACACAGTTCAATTGTCAAAAACATTTCCATTTCAAACTATTCAAGCAGTTATATGTAACGATTCAGTTAAGTGTAAATACAGTTTTAATGTCAAAAACAGTTCCATTTCAAATAATTCAGTCAAGCATAAGCACGCAGTTTAAATGTAAGTACGGTTTAATTGTCAAAATCATTTCTATTTCAAGCTATTCAGTTTACTCAAACAATTCATTTTAGCATAAGTATGCTGTTAGTTCTATTTAACCCATAGATAGGGCCCTATCAGGTGCTACCACTCCGGGCCAGAGTGGACCTGGGAGCGATGGCAATGAAGGGGTACTCCACATTCCCCAAAGCTCCAGCACTCCTGGAACCTCACCATCAGATTGTTTAGTGTCATATCTAGGACACACGTTGTGAGGGGTCTTACCCCTCTGCAGAGCAGCAGTCGGTGTATTCTACAGCCCCAGCCGACTGGGCAAGACAAAACCAAGAAAAATTGATAAATATGAATAGACAGAGATTGGTTGCACGGACTGAAATAGATAGATATGAGCAGACCAACATAGATATATAGATAGATTCTTTGTTTGACGACATATCAGTCTTCGTGGGTTATTTAATGCCAAATCCATCCCTGTAGAAGAATAGTAGTGGTACTATTTAATCCATAGCTCGGGGGTTAAAGGGCTCATGCCTTTCCCAAAGATAATAGACCGAAAGTGAATGTAATAAAGCGACATGAGTTCGAACTCGTTTAATACTATGTTGTTGTCTAGTATCTTAGCCGCCACGTTAAGGAAACTCTCGTGATAGATAGATAGATAGATAGATAGATACTGTGTAATAGTTGTCGTCGTAGGAAATGGACACGGCGACACGAGTTCAAATGCTGGACGAGACTGGTTGCATTTCACATAGCACTAATACCCTTGGGAAAGGTATGAATCCAAATATTCTTCCTCCAGCTATGGGTAAATAGTAGAGCAGATTAGGTTCTTCAGCCTTGGTGATGCAACTAGTCTAGAAGAAGGAAAACTCTGAATTCAAACCTGTTAAATTCCGCTTAAAAAAATTGACCTTGTATCATATCCTGCCCGAGTGGAGGGGTTGGTAAATATGATAGATAGATAGATAGATAGATAGATAGATACTGTTATAGATAGATAGATAGATAGATAGATAGATAGATAGATAGATATATGCAGCTGAGTCAGAGACTATGTTGGCGATTCCTGGTCGTATGATAAGGAAAGAGAAACACGCACAAAAAAAACAAACTCCTTCTGTTTGTTACGACTTCTGTTTTTTTGGGGGGGGAGGTTAGAGTTTTTTGCATTTTTGTTTTGTTTTTGTTTTTCCTCTTTCTTCTTTGTCATATAATTTCCGCAAAAGTCTGAGATCAAACACGAATTCTCCATGTATTCCCAAAATTGGTTAGCGAACGGTAATAAATTTTAAGTATTTCAGTTTTACTTATTTATTTTTTTCTTTGCAGTTGTTGTACACTTATGGCGGAGAGAATTCCCACCATAGAGAAGAAGGATGTATGAACCGTATTTATGCACTCAAATTCAGCCCTGACAATAACGATATCTTTGTGACTGGTGGATGGGATGGCAGTCTGAAGGTCAGTTTGAAATTGGGGGTTCACTTTAATTCTCTGGATTTAAGAGTTGAATGAAGCACCATTTTTGGCAATTGAACGCTGACTACTCTGTCAGCGGGGCTTTGAATACTCTGACTGTATCCCCTGCAGAGAGGTAAGACCCCATCCAAAATGGGTCGTCTAGCTTGATATTCAAAAAAGTGTTTTAATTCTTATAGGCTAAAGAAACGGGTGTTTCTTCACTCGATAAGTCGTTGTAATCTCCTCTTGTGACGAATGTTCTGAACAGAATAAGTCGATCAATAATGCCTCATTTTGTCGGTGAGGCTTACAATACGCATGCCTTGCTCATCTTTCTTGGCTGGTTTGTGAGATGGGAGGTAAACGGCCCTACAGCTGCTCTTTTGTAGGTACTATTTACCAACCCCTCCGCTCGGGCAGGATATGACACAAGGTCAATTTTTAAGCGGAGTTTAACAGGTTTGAATTCAGAGTTTTCCTTCTCCTAGACTAGTTGCCTAACCAAGGCTAAAGAACCTAGTCTGTCCTACTATTTACCCATAGCTGGAGGGAGAATAATTGGATTCATACCTTTCCTAAGGGTATTAGTGCAATGTGAAATGCAATCAGTCTCGTCCAAGATTTGAACTCGTATCGCCGTGTTCATTTCCTACGGCGATAACGACTACACCATGGGCACCTGCTCTTTTGTAGGTAGCTGCTTCCAGAATTTGTTCAGAACATCACACAGTATCCTTGTGTAGTTCCAAGCAAGCTTTTATCTCCAAACGTTTCGTTAAAGTCCAAGTGATGCAACCATACAGTAGTACTGACATGGCTATAGCCTGGAAGAATTTCCGTTTTATTTTCTCTGGGAATATTGACACCAATTTCTGAAGATGAGATATTGCTACCGAGATATGTGAATTAGTCAACTAATTTAAGATGTTTGCCATATGTATATGTGCGTGTGTGTGTGTGTTATGAAACGGTTCCTGTCGCTAAGCTGCCTTTAAAAGCTACACTTCTTCATCATCATCATCATCATCATGTCGCACCATCAGTACGAATCTCTCTGGCCCTCTCCTGCCACCCCTCTCTATCGTCTATCATTTCCGGTAGGTCTTCAAGACTATATCGGCACCGAGCTGCTGTATGTAGGTCCAAGCTGAACGTCCTGCCTTTGCTCATCCATGTGAGGGTGTCCACAGGAGTACGTTACTTATTGACTTTAAAAGCAAGGTGCTGACTAAAGCAGCGGCCGTAACAAAAAACCGAACTGGCAAAATCAAGAACAATGACGAACAATAAAATATTTCGGAATTAGTAAATACTTGCACAAGACATACGGAACCACTGGACAGCTGTTTCGATCTTATGAGGTCTCATTAGCAGTGTGTACCGTGATCTCCCCCACTGGAGATATTATAAGGTTGAAACAGCTGTCCAGTGGTTCCGTATGTCTCGTGCAAGTGTTTACCAGACTTTCTGGTTATAGTAATTCAATTTACAATATAATTCCTCCACTTAAAAAAAAAGAAAATGTACATGTATTTTCTTGTCCTTAATGTTATAATAATTACGCGAATGTGTATTTCCAATCTTCTTGGGAAGACGTGGCTCTTTAGATGACTGTGTCCTCTGTAAAGAATACGGATGTAACTTACAAGACACATTCAGGTTAATTGGCCGCGCAATCGCCATTACTAGTTAATTTGGCATCGTTTTTGTGTGATGTGGAATGATGGCTCAGTAGTAGAGTTTCGGCTCAGCATTCTGTGGTCACTGGTTCGATCTCCAGTGGGGGAGATCACGATATACTTCAAAGTGGTCCAAAAAATAAAGTTGAATATAGATTAAGCAACATAGGAATCAAAAAAATAAATGGGAAGTATGATCCGTGAGTTGGCTTTAGTGATACATTACAAGCAAACAATCATGTATTGTATCAAGAGTAATGGGAATAATTGACTGGATGGGTAGAAATTTTATTTCAAGTAAGGCAAATGTTGTTTTAATAATTTATAGGACACTATTAAAACCTCGTGTAGAATACTGTGCTCTGGTCTGGGATCCAGTATATAGACATGGAATAATTGACTGGATTGATTGAAATTCTATTTCAAGTAAGGCAAATGTTGTTTTAATAATTTATAGGACACTATTAAAACCTGGTATAGAATACTGTGCTCTGGTCTGGGATCCAGTTTATAGACATGGAATAATTGACTGGATTGATAGAAATTTTATTTCAAGTAAGGCAAATGTTATTTTGATAATATATAGGACACTATTAAAACCTCGTATAGAATATGGTCGTCAGGTCTGACCTCCAGTATCTAGACATAGAAATTGAAGTGTAATATTAAAATTGGATGGCATACAAAGAAGAGTGATAAAAATTATGAAAATAGAAGAGATTTGAGTTACAGAGAGAGATTGGAGAAATTAGGATTAACTCTTTCACTAGGAGGAAGACAGAAAAATTGGTCTAATTGAAACTTTCAAAATTATTAATTGAATTTCTAAACATGGTAGATATTTTTCCTATATTTCTCCTCGTCTATGTGAGGGTGTCCACAGGAGTACATCACTTATTGACTTTAAAAGCAAGGTGCTGACTAAAGCAGCGGCCGTAACAAAAAACCGAACTGGCAAAATCAAGAAGAATGGTGCACAATAAAATATTACGGAATTAAAAGTTAACAAATTGATGTACATTTTTTTCATTTTTTAGAGGAATTATATTGTAAATTGAATTACCATGACCAGAAAATCTGGTAAATACTTGCACAAGACATACGGAACCACTGGACAGCTGTTTCGATCTTATGAGGTCTCATCAGCAGTGTGTACCGTGATCTCCCTCACTGGAGATAATAAGGTCGAAACAGCTGTCCAGTGGTTCCGTATGTCTCGTGCAAGTGTTTACCAGACTTAAATTACCGTTAAGACAGATTTCAAAAAACCTATATCTACTTACCAATCGGATTTCATTTTTTGCTAAATTTCATTTTTTTAACATATTGTCTAATCTGATAAAAAATAGCAATAGAGTTTTAAAAAAAAAAAAAATTAAATTGGATGATTTCAGAAAAAATTATACGAAAAAGAATTTAGGAAGGAGTTTTTGGGAACTATCAGATGATTACTTAACAGAATTTTATTTATATGGAGAGATTGTATTAATTGTGTATATGTTCGGAGCAAACTTTCTTTTTTTTTAAGGTTGACGCGAGAAGATGATAAAAAGCAAAGATGTTTAGGGAATTGAAAAACTGTGGAATTGACAATTATACCAATCGTGATTGGTGCGTTTGGTACAGTCCTAAAAGGATTATTGAAGGGACAAGAGGACTGGGAAATAAGAGGACTAGTGGAGACCATCCAAACTACTACATTATTAAGAACGGCCAGAACACTGAGAAAAGTCTTGATGAGACTTGCTGTCACTCAAACTCCAGTGAAAGACCATCAGCTGACTTAAAGCGATGGACTACGAAATCGTAGTAAGCGAGTTCGAATTCCAGTCGCGCTATTACGTTCACTTTCTGACAAATATCCTTGGGAAAGGTATAAACCCCCTTATCCTCCCAGCTATGGGTTAAATAGTACCACTACTGTTCTTCAAGAACGATGGCTTTGGCATTAAATAACCTACAACGGTTGATATGCCATTAAACAAAGAAACCAAACCAAACCAAACCATTCAGCTGTCGCTGATGTGAAAAATTCTCAAGGAGTAAATAATAATGATAATAATAAAATAACAGGCATAACATTCAAAACGACTCTCTTGTGAGTGGCTCTTGTTCATCACTCATGAAATCTATTGCTAATCAAGAATACTATATGGAAAAATAGGATTTTGTAGCTGAAAAATTGCTCTATCAAATGGTCTTATTGGGTCCATTGTATATTTTGTAGTTTCCTTGGAAATAAATAAGCAGCATTACTTTTAATGCATAACACAATTTTTTTAAACATATTACCTAATCAAATCAAAAGTAGCAATAGATTAAAAAAAAACAAGATTGAATTGGATGGTTTCAGAAAAAAAATATACGAAAAAGAATTTAAGAATGTATTTTTGAGAACTACAGGATAAACTATTTAACAGAATTTGATCTGTATATTGGTATAATATTAATCGTACCGGTCCATTGACCCAACGGTTCGTCTAAAGGCCCGGGGGACCGGGGTTCAATCCCAGCTTAAGTCATACCAAAGATTCAAAAAATGGTACTTGATGCCTCCTTGCTTAACACACAGCATTATAAAGTATGGGTAAAGTGGAGAAATCCAGAGAAAGGGGGAACGCCCTTCTGTACACCTCAGTGTAGTAGCTATTGAAAAGGGAGCCTTCCGTTCCCCTCTCGACTACAGTCGCCAATTTATATGTTTTATGCAAAGATTCTCTATTTTTTAAAGGTTGATGTAAGAAGATAGTAAAAAGGAGAGATAATTAAGGAGGCATAGCAAACAAAAAATTACAATAACTGGAAGACAAGATGAAATCCAGAACAAAATTCTTTTTAACTGTTTTCTAATGTTTCTTGTCTTCTAAGAAGATCTCTTAAGTTTGGTTCAGTTTTATATAAATATTATCCAAATTTTTCTCTTTGAGCGCTTTCTACCAAGGCGACATGATGGAAACGTAACGATTTTAAGTTAAAGGCTCTAACGTAACAAAATGCTATAAAAAATAACAAAACATTCAAAATCTTTCAAATAAGAAAAACAAGACCTGCTGGGCACATTTGGAGAAGCAGGGACGAACTTATTAGCGAAGTTCTCTTGTTGGCTCCCACACATGAATATACCAGTGCTAGCCGATAAGTAAAAACATATTCATCAGCTCTGTGTAGACATAGGACGCTATCTAGAGGATCTGCCAAGAGCGATGGACGTTAGGGACAGATGTCAAGAGAGAGAGAGAGAGAGAGAGAGAAAGAAACAAAGAGAGAGAGAAAGTAAGTGAATCCCAGCTATAAGCATGAGTTCATGATTTACACACACACACATATATATATATATATATATATAATTACAACAGTTTATGGTTGTCACTATCTCACTTGGTTGGTTAGTTGTAGACCAAATGTGGTATAATTTGGAGAGTGCTCAACATCTGTGATAGACCTATTAAATTATAATATTAAATAATATATATTTAAAAACATGGATGCTTATCTGCAACCAGATAGGCATCCATCGCCAATGGGCCGGGAGACCAGCGTTCAATCCCAGGTCGAGTCATATCAAAGACATAAAAAATGGTACTTGGTGCTGCCTTGCTTGGCACTCAACATTATAAGGTAAAGATCAACGGTAAAGTGGACCAATCCAAGGAACGGTGTAGTAGCTATTGAAAAGAGAGCCTTCGGGTCACCCTCGATTATGGTCACCAATTTTACTATATATATATATATATATATAAATTTACTTATATATATATATATATATATATATATATATATATATATATATATAAACCAGTTTTCTCTTTAGCATATTTTTAAACCAGAGTTCTTTGTTATCCCAAATTTCTCAGGAGATTTATAATTTTTTTCAAACTTTGGTCATGTGTTACCGTATTTGACAGTATATAAAACGCACTAGTGTATAAGACGCATGCGATTTCAGTAGAGCAAATCAAGAAAAAAGCAACGTACTAAAATTAAACCTGATAAAATTAATATGAATATTATCCAGGATAACACTTTTAATCTGCATAATATCCTTTTAAATAATGACAATAGGTATATGAAAGTTGCCCTAAAATCTAAGCTAATAGTTGACAGTTAATTTATCAAACGTTTTTTTTTTAGTCTGATTTATTCAGTTTGTATACTTTTACTCAATATGGCCACAATTTTTTTAATTATTGTATCGACACTAAACAATTTGCATACCTTTAAATGAATTCTTCAGACATTTTATTCCATTCATCCTCTATGGCAGTTTTGGATGGGAAGTTGCATTCGTTTTGTTTTCTAAAACATAGAGCGTAATCATATAGCGTAATCAAGGGGGATAAGGTCTGGGCTTAAATCTTGTTTAATTGCTGTCCTCACAGTTTTCTTGGGGTCTTTCAATTCATTAGCGTACTTTCTTTATGTCGTTGTGGGGTCATTCTTAAGGTCTGGGCTTAAATCTTGTTTAATTGCTGTCCTCACAGTTTTCTTGGGGTCTTTCAATTCATTAGCGTACTTTCTTTATGTCGTTGTGGGGTCATTCTTAAGGTCTGGGCTTAAATCTTGTTTAATTGCTGTCCTCACAGTTTTCTTGGGGTCTTTCAATTCATTAGCGTACTTTCTTTATGTCGTTGTGGGGTCATTCTCAAGGTCTGGGCTTAAATCTTGTTTAATTGCTGTCCTCACAGTTTTCTTGGGGTCTTTCAATTCATTAGCGTACTTTCTTTATGTCGTTGTGGGGTCATTCTTAAGGTCTGGGCTTAAATCTTGTTTAATTGCTGTCCTCACAGTTTTCTTGGGGTCTTTCAATTCATTAGCGTACTTTCTTTATGTCGTTGTGGGGTCATTCTTAATCACCGTAGCGAGAGCAGTTAAAAAGCCTTCTTTTCGTTTTTATTTTTTATTTTATTGATCAATCCTCCACTTCCTCTTTTCCTTAAAAAGCTCTTTTTCAGTAAAAGAAAAACAACTTTGCTTTAAATCCGTTAGACAAAGAAACTTTGGCTTGGTTTCGGCGTTAAGCACATCATAAATTCTTTGTCATTCTTTTTCTTGCTCACTCATAAGGGGCTGGATTTTCATTTTAAAAAGTGCTTGAATAATAGAGATATTAATGAAAATTTCCATTAATCTCGTCTTTTTCAAAAACTGGATAAATCAGACTAAAAAAACGTTTTAAAAATCTTTCCATAACTCCCTTTCACACCTTATATATATATATATATATATATATATATATATATATATATATATATAATCTCTAGCGCATATTTTGTTAAAACTGCACAGTAATTTTCATTCAGTGAATAGATATGCCACAGTACAAGTTCATTTTTCATCGCTTCTTTTTTTACGTATCAAAACTTTTAAAATCTATCTTTAATTCTTTACAAAGAAAACTTTTCTTCTCAAAAACTTTATTCTTGACGATGACCCAGGTTCGAAATCATTTGAGAACAATTAAAACAAATCTTCAAAGAAATATTCCTTTTTGTCTCGTCATTTTTGTTAATCTCTTTGCATATATATATATATACGAGGATCATTAAATAAGTTTGCAGACTTTTTTCGTATGGGTATTTTTATTAATAGTACACTCATGAAACTCTAGTCCCCTTCCAAGTAATCTCCTCCGGCTGCAATGCACTTGTTCTACCGTTCCAACAACTTCTGGAAGGCCCCATGGAAGTCCTCTTGTATGAGCGTCTCAATGATCTTCGTCACAGACTCTTCCATCTCCTCAATTGTCTCATAACGACAGCCTCTGAGCTGAGGGAATAAGCAAAAGTTACAGGGAGCAAGGTCTGGACTTTAGGGAGGTTGAGGAACTGTCTTGATGCCCATCTTGGTCTAATAGTCTGTGACAAGGATGGAGTTGTGGACTGGTGCATTGTCCTGGTGGAAATGCTACTGACCCGATTTGAAGAGTGCTGGCCTCTTCCAACAGAATCTCTTGCTGAACTCCCTTAAAACCTCAACATAGTAACCCTAACCTTGACTCTTTGGCCAATCAACTCTGGTGTATTGACTTCCTTACTCCTCTCACACCTCTCATTATCCCTCACAGACTGCCTTGAATCTCTAATGCCACTCAAAAACTGATGCTTGATTCATGCAAGATGGTCGAAAAGAAGTCTGAAGCATTCCATACGTTTCTCTGGCATTCTTTCCAAGTTTAAAACATAATTTTATTGCATATCGTTCTTCTAAAGTGTCCTCACGTCCAGATTGCATTTTTAAAATTCACCATCTGTGCCAATCAGACTTTAGTAGGGTGTATTCCAATTCCTGCTGTAGCTGTTCGCTTGAACCTGAAATCATAAAAATTGGAGAGTCATCTCATAAGATGTGTAGCAATAACATAGTGAATTTTCAAGAGTCTACGACAATTTTAAATGCCTGTACAAAAAAGTCTGGAAACTTATTGAATGAACCACGCGCACGCACGTGTGTGTATGTGTGTGTGTGTTGTGGTGACCTGATCACTAAAGCTGACATATTTTCGGTCATCAACACACAAATACTTGACATGTGCGCACACAGACACAGACGCACCGACAGGCGCCAGACTTTTGAAATAAAATTCAATTTTTATCATATTATCATAGAGTTGACTTGTTTTATGCTCTCTTGTCGATCTCAGAGTTACTTTTTAAAAATCTGGTTTAAAAAGGCATAACCATAAAATGTTTGTGTGCGTGTGTGAGTGAGAGAGAGAGAGAGAGAGAGAGAGGGGGAGAGACAGACAGACAGACAGAGAGGCAGATAGACAGACTGAGATAACATTCTGTTTTGTTAAAGTATAAAGAGAATAAATGTAAATTTCAGAAGTATATATTTCTCTTTTCCGTCAATCGTAGAAAAATGTCAACCCTTTTTTTAATGAAATGTGAATAAATAATCTCCGTCTAGTTTTTTAATTCACCATCTGATATTTTTCCTTTTCTTTTTCTTTTTTTTTTTTTTTTTTTTTGTCAGATATTCGACAAAAGATCTAAACAAGGTGTGCGGCGTTCAATTCCTGGTCCTCACATTTGCGGAGATGCTCTTGATCTCAAGGTACGAATTTGTTCATTATTGAAAGTCTCCTTGATATAGACAACCTATAAGATGATTGTCGAATTTTCCAAATAGTCGTGTCAAATAGCTTTCAATGGAGGTCGAGTGACAGCAGATTTCTTTAATATTGGAAACTTATTCTGTGATTTTTAAGTTATTTGTAGGAATTTGTTTGTATCGAAGAATGAAGTTATTGATGCTTTTTTGGATGTGGTAAGGAATATAAAAACAAGATGGACAACTCAGCGGTTTTTATTGCTGGAGAAATTAAACTAAGTACATAAGGATATGAGATATCAAAAGAGGTAATGAAAATGAGCATGTAGAAAGTTTATTTGCTTGTACGTGCGTGTGTGGGAAGTTAATAAAAAGGTAAGAAAGTTATTTACATATTTGCGAAGTGTTTCCTTTGCTGTTGGCTGTGTGACAATCTAGCCGCACAGCCGGTTACCCACTATATCAACATTCTAAACCAGCTCATAGCCATCCGATCGTCTAGTGGTTTCTCTAATCTCCGGCCAGGGCCATTTTACATTACTTTACGAACACACAAGACACAACATGTAGCACTATGTGGGTAGGCCGCCAAAGCAGACGAGTCTGTTTTGGCGCGAAACCAGACAAAGGATTCTTGGACATGAAATCTCGCCGTATCCGGAAGTGGGAAGGGGACGCGAATGAGAGTTGACGACGTGACCCAGCAGAGGGCAGTTGCGGCTGGACAGCAGAGAGGCAAGCAGCAGAAGGCAGTTGGCGTGGAAGAACGGACAGGGGCAGTCAACAACAGACACCGGAGCAGAGAGGCGAGGCAGCATGGGATAGGGTCCAGCGAGAGTGAGTCAAGATGAGTCTGATTCCAGTAGCACTGTGGAATTTTCGCTAGTAACCCACGCTAGCGATAGTCCGCACATGCATATAGTGTTGCAATACCTTCCTCTGCTCTTGGTTAACCCCAAGTTTGTTCGTGTTGTTCGTTTGTCCTTCTATTTTCTCCGTTCCCTCGATCGTATTCTTGTGTAGGTAAAGAAATGTGCGTTACCCCCTCGAACCACTAGTTGATCACCGGCCGGCGTAAGAAGAGGAATGGTTAGAAGAAAGTTAATGTAGTGGGGTGAGGGGGTAGCGTTTTACAAACATACATAACCAAGGGTGGAAGAAGAAGAACAATTCTACAAAGCTTTTTATTCTGACTACCTATTATTCCTTCCTTCTTGGTATTATTCCTTCCTTCAAGAGAAATGGTTACCGTCGTACGAAATGGACACGGGAACTCGATATGAAACCTGGACGAGGCTGTTTATATTTCACTTGGCGCTAGTACTCTTGTGAAAAGTATGAATCCTGCCGGTCTCCCTTTAGTGATGAGTAAATAGTTGGGCAGAGTGGGTTCTTTAACCCTGTTATGTCAACCGGTCTAGGAGAAGGAAAACACTGAATTCAAACCTGTTAAACTCCTCTTAAAAATGACATTATGTTGCACCCTGTTTGCATGTGTGTGTGTGTGTGTGTGTGTGTGTGACAATATATCCGCACGGCCGGTCCCCACTATCTCAACTTCTTAAACCAGTTCATGGCCATCCGATCGTCCAGTGGCCCCTCCCATCTCCGGCCGGGGGCATTTCACATGCTTTACAAACACACAACAAACACAGCATATATAACCGAGAGTGGAAGAAAGAAGAACAAACACCGACTTGGGTTAGCCCTAAGCGTAAGAAGGGCGAAGTTTTTGGCACTTTCCTAGCATTCTGTGCTTCCGTGTCTGTCACGAGCGTGTACTCGAAAATTCCCACACAGCTACCAGGAACGCTGACTCATCCCCTCGTGCTCGTCGACCCGGCCTCTGGATCCACAGGTCCTAACTTCTCCCTCAGCAACACCCTCTCTCTGACCTTCGCCTTTCCCTGACTGTCGCTAACTGCCTTCTTCTGTTGACTGCCCTGGGACCTTGCCTTTTCTCGTCTTCTTCCGGTCTCGTAGGAGATATCGCGCGCAAGCACTTTGTGTGGGTTTCGCACCAAAACAGACGAAGGAATCCTCGGACTGAAACTCACCCACACCTATACCCACAGAAACGAATGCCACCCACCGTGCCACAGCTGCGTGTAATTATAGATAATGCCTGCATGTATGAATGTAAGTTTACGGCATTATATATTTTGTATTACTGCTCAATCCACCATGGAGTCTGGTACCGATGGACGTCTCTAGAGAACTAGAACAGGTCCTTTCTGCTAGGTCATGCTGTGAGGAAAAAGAAAGATTCGTCTTGACACGTTTTTCTTATATATATATATATATACTTCGAGAGAGAAAAAGATATTGCTGAATAGATTGGTTGTTATTAATATCGAGATACCAAGACTATTATTTTTACTATATATGAATTTTCCCACCAGTTTTAACCGGCGGGTTTTCACTGAAGGCCAAATGACAGCAAATCTCCTTTGATCTCCAAGACTCTTCTGTTATAGTTGAAGTTAACATTGGTGTGGTTTGGTTGATCACAATTCTTCCGATGTCTAGTTCCCTTCAATTTCTATTCCAGAATCTCAGGAAATGTTCCAAGTGCTCTAAATAACTCTCAAGTTCATGTTCCACAGTTTTTTTTAACTTGGTCCAGGTGTTTAAACTTTTTTTTTTTGCATTCCTTTATATTGCCTCAGTAATCTGCTAGACCGATGAAATACGCTAGATGCCACGTTTTCTTTCTTTTTATTGATTATCACTAGGTGCATACTGACGTATGTATGTATGTACGTATGAATGTATTATTATTATTAATATTATCGGGCAGGATATGACACAAGGTCAATTTTAAAGCTGAGTTTAACAGGTTTGAATTCAGAGTTTTCCTTCTCCTAGACTAGTTGCCTAACCAAGGCTGAAGAACTTAATCTGCCCTACTATTTACCCATAGCTAGAGGGAGAATATTTGGATTCATACCTTTCCCAAGGGTATTAGCACTATGTGAAATGCTATCAGTCTCGTCCAGGATTTGAACTCGTGTCGCCGTGTCCATTTCCTACGACGATAACCATTACACCACGGGCACCTCCATCATTATTATTAATATTATACGCCTTGTGGTTTTTTCTCGACAGTTTTCATTGAAGTCTGAGTGAGAGCAAGTATCCTTATGTCTCCAGGACTTTTCTAAGTATTCCAACTGTAGTCTCGGTTCTTCCTCTGATCTTCAGTTTCTGAAGACCTTTAGGGACTGTTCCAAGTACACCAACTATAATTGGCATTACCACCACCTTCATATTCCATCGTTTTCCTGCTCTCTGGCAAGGTTTAGGTATTTGCTTATCTTTTAGCTTTTTCCATTTTTACTCTATGGTCCGCTGGGGTGTCAAAAGCCGCAAAATGGCAAATTCTTTTTTCTTGTTAATTACTACAAGGTATGGTCTCCTGACTGGGATTAGATAATCCGGTTTTATTTCAAAGTCTGAGGGGATTATATGCATCTCATTTTCTGGGACAAATTTTGTTTTGTGCATATTATTTGTCAGCATAATCAAATGTTGATCTCTTGCACAATTCCTAATGGATCACCTTTCATACCCAGTCGTATAGTCTTGCACTCATTTAGTGCCAATTTTCAGCATTCATTTATTATGCGATTATATTTACCGACCCCTCCGCTCGGGCAGGATATGACACAAGGTCAATTTTTTTAAGCGGAGTTTAACAGGTTTGAATTCAGAGTTTTCCTTCTCCTAGACTAGTTGCCTCACCAAGGCTGAAGAACCTAGTCTGCCCTACTATTTACCCATAGCTAGAGGGAGAATAATTGGATTCATACCTTTCCCAAGGGTATTAGTGCTATGTGAAATGCAATCAGTCAGGTCCAGGATTTGAACTCGTGTCGCCGTGTCCATATCCTGCGACGATAACCATTACACCACGGGCACCTTCATTTATTATGTGATCAACCGTTTCATCTGTTACCACACGACCTACACTAGTCATTCTTCGGTGTATTATCAAATTTTGCTTTGTCATAATTTGTATTGTTTTGTGCTGCTATTAAAAGAGATTCTTTTTTTCTCTACAGTTTTCCTTTTTTTAGTCTTGTCCTGTACATCTCGTGTGCAATTTCCACGTTAGTTGGATCATTTCGATGCTTTTTTATTGTCTTATCCATTTGCTAATTTTTTTCTCCTAGTCATTGAAATGTATTGGTCTACATATTCTAGGTCATTTGTTCTTCTAGTTCCTTTGCGATATACTTTTTGTTCCTCAGGAAGTATTTCTCGAGCTTCAAGCAAGTGACAGATTTCTTCTCTTATTTGTTCAGTTAAAATTTTCCATAGTAAACATGATTGGCTTGTAGTTGCTCGGGATTGTTGCTTTTCTGGATCAGAGTAGATTTTTCCTTTTGTTATCTTTCTGGAATTCTTGTCTCATGTGGATAGTTATTACTATTATTATTATTATTATTATTTACTCCTTGAGAGTTTTTCGCATCAGCGTTAGCTGATGGTTTCTCACTGGAGTTTGAGTGACAAGTCTACTCAAGTATCCAGGGCTCTTTTCAGTATTCTGGCCGATCTCAGTAACGCAGTAGTTTGGATGGTCTTTTCTATCCTCTTATTTTCAAGTCCTCCCGTCCCTTTAATAATCCTTTGGTGACTGTACCAAGAGCACCAATTACAATTGGTATAATTGTCACTTTCATGTTCCACAGCTTTTTTAATTCCCCAGCAAGATCGAGATATTTATCCTTCTTTTCATTTTCTTTCAATTTTACTCTGTGGTCAGCCGGGACAGCTATGACCACAATTTTGCGAGCTCTCTTTTTTTCTTTTCTTTTCTTTGATTTTTTTTTTTTTTTATAAATTATTATAAAGTCTGGTCGTCTGGCCAAGATTAGGCGATCAGTTTGTATATTAAAATCTCAAAGGAGTTTATATGTCTCATTTTCTGGGACAGATGCTGGGTTGTGCATATACCATTTGTTTGTACGGCCAAATTTAAATTACTTGCACAAGTCCCTGTAGATCACCTTGCCCACCTATTATTATTGTTATTATTATTATTGCTGCTGCTGTTCTCATTTTATTCTAATTTACAGCAAGGTAAAATCCTGACTGGTTCGTGGGTGAACGAAAATAGTTTGCAAATTTGGAATTACAGTGAAGGGACCGTGGAAAAAGACATCCCCTTTCCAAATGAAAAGGGGGAGTACTTGTACTGTGCCCAATTCTGTGACAATAACGTCGTGTTAGCAGGAGGCAGTGGGACAAACAACGTCCAAGCCATACACTACCCAACTGGAAAGGTTTGTACTTGTAAGATTGTATAGTTTCATCCCATCCCGGAACCGTTAGTTAAGTCCCAAAAGCTAGTTGAAGATGTAAATTTGGGACTTGACTGTACACAAAAAATTCCTTCCCTCGTCCTCTTCCGGTCTCGTGGGAGATCTTTTGCACAAGCCTTTTGTGTGGGTTTCGCGCTAAAATAGACAAAGGGCTCGTCTGACTAGCACCCACATACATACCCACACAACGAATGCCCAACATTGTGTCACAGTTTAAATCAAATCCTGTTTATATATATATATTATGCATAATTTTTTTATTGAATAGTTTGTATGTGACGTTAATTTTTAAACAAATCAGGGCTCATTTGTCTGCACACAGCTAAATGGCTTCCAGTATTGCTATTTAACCCTAATAATTCTAATTAATATCAATCATTTATTTGCATTCAGTAAAATTATTTCAAGTATAGTAAATGATTAAATAGTTCTAATAGCCCTATACATGAAACCACGACAGGTACTACTACTTCAGGCAGAGTGGACCTGAGAGTAATGGCAATGAAGTGGTATTCCATATTCCTCAAAGCTTTGGGACTGAAGCCTCACGATCAGATGCAATTTAGTATCCTATCAGGACACTCATTGCTGTGGGGAGGTCTTACCCCTCTGCAGTGATGCAGTCGGCTTATTCTAACCCCGGACCATAGAGTTATCTTCATTTTTATGAGCATGAGATGCAGGTTCTTGTTTATAGCTGGCGAAACCATATACCTAATGGTGGTGACTATGTGAAAAAATAGGCTTTGTAGCGGAAAACTTGCTCTATCTAACGATGTTCTTCCTTTCTTTTATAGTTTTTGTGGAAATAAATAAAAAACATCACTTTCAAATTAACTATTATATATTGAAAATAAGGAAAAATTGCTGAAATTGTTCTATAAAGTGTTATTGACAGTATAAAAATATCATATGTTTATTTTTTCTTCCTAGGTTGTTGGAAAAGTTCAGATGGAGAAACCTGTTCACTGCCTCGATTCTATTCATGGGGGAAGCATGTTTGCTGTGGGTTCATGCCAAAATGTGATAAAAGTAGCCAAAATGACTTGAGGTAGCATCCAAATTGAAAATCTTTGAGAAAAAAAACACAGTTTATAGGATATTTCACCACAGTTTAAAAAGAACCTTTTAAAAGAATGATAACCACTAAAGAGTAACAGATCACTTTTCTGCAAATTATATATATATATATATATATATATATATATGTGTGTGTGTGTGTGTGTGTGTGTGTGTGTGTATAACAACAAATTTTCAATCAAATGATTAATATCACTATCTTTTATGTCTCTGACACGTCTCCTCAGAACTTTTAATCAAAATATGTCATTCACTTGGCCTGTTGGTCTGAGAAATAGCCACCGCTGAGAAAAATACAGCCGTTCCATTGAGGACTTTTGTAGAAATTCTACTGACCACTCGACAGCTAAGGACATTCACAAAACACTGTCCAAGCGGAAAAAAATTCTTCACAAATAAAGATATTGAAAATATAAAGTTTTTTTTTTGTTTTTTTAAGGACTGGCCATATAATTTATCTACCATATGAACTCATGTAATGAACGACTATTTTTCACCTAAAAAAACCAAGGGCACGTTCATTACATGAAATATGTTTTAAAAAACACTTTTTTGTAGATAACAATTAGAGATCGTTCATTTCACGAAGTTGTTCATTACACTCATTTTAAAGCTTCCGTTTCTATCTGCATCTTTCTTTGAGTTCTACATAAATTGTGTCACCCAAAAAACTGCTTCTTCCAACCTCGGAATTCACCTTGCCCCTTCACCACAATCAGGACATGACACAAGGTCAAATTTTTAGTCGGTTGCCTTCCATTACACTAATGCACGATCAAGAGCAGTTCTAAAAATTGCTTGGTCTCCATCGTCATTACTCCCCTGGGAGGCACCTCTGACATCAAGCAATGAACCTGAACCTTGTCCTTATAGATGAAGAAGCAGGTGCTGCCTGGAGGAAGAGGACGGCTTACTGAAACCAAGCTCATCAATAAATCAGCAGATATAAAAGTTTGTGCCTATTTCCACCTCAAATAAGTTTGGGGTAGCCTACTATATAACATGATAAAAGGTAGCAAGTTATTCTTCATAGGATTAATTAATTTATAAGTTTTGCTTTAAAAATTGCTCATTAAAAAGCTTGTATTTACCTAAAATCTCCACTATGGATAATATAGGACAAAGTCATTTTTAAGCAGCTCCAAAAAAAAAAAAAAAAAAAATGAAACGCAGTTTCTTCCAGGCAGCGGTCACATCGATACTGCTATATGGCTGCACTACATGGACGCTAACAAAACGGCTGGAGAAGAAGCTAGACGGCAATTACACAAGAATGCTACGTGCAATCTTGAATAAGTCCTGGCGGCAACACCCCACAAGACACCAACTGTACGGCCACCTGCTCCCTATCACGAAAACTATTCAAGTTAGACGAACCAGACATGCAGGAAACTGCTGGAGAAGCAGGGACGAGCTCATAAGAGATGTACTCTTATGGACCCCCACACATGGCCGTACAAAAGCAGGACGACCAGCACGAACATACATTCAGCAGCTATGTGAGGATACGGGATGTTGTCCTGAAGACCTGCCTAGGGCGATGAACGATAGGGAGGAGTGGCGAGAGAGGGTCAGGGATATCCGTGCTACCAGCGCGATATGATGATGATGATGATGACCCAACCCCTCCACATGAGCAAGTTGTGATACAAGTTCAGTTTTTAAGCGAAGTTCAACAGGTTTGAATTCAAATTCTCTTAGGACGGTTGTAGCTTTCGTAGTGCAACAGTTATCGTAGTAGGAAGTGGATCGGGTATCCGAGATCAAACCCTGCTTGCATTTCACATAGCGTCAATTCACTTGGTGAAAGATATAACTACCTATAGATATGGATGAATAGTAAAACAAATGAGGCTTTTTAATCATGGTATGGCAACCGGTTTAGACTTGGAGAAGGATGGGTTTCATCAGGCTATTCCTACTTAAGACATGCTGTGAGTAGCACCTTTACATCCAAAACAGGTAACGGGATAAATCTTTTGGTTTGGTTTGGTTCTAGGTTCTAGTTTTAGTTTGTTTTTATGGTATATCGACCATTGTAGCTTGTTTAATGCCAAATCCATTTTTATACCTATAAACAGTTCTATTTCGAACAATTCAGTTTAACATAAGTACACAGTTTATTTCCATTTGACCCATTTTCAAAGAATACAGTTTAGCATAAGTACACAAATTAAATGTCAAAATAGTTTTATTTCAAACAATTAAGTTTAGCATAAGTCAGTTTTTTGTTTACACACAGTTGAATGTAAAAACAGTTCTATTTCAAACAATTCAGTTTATCATAAGCCTACTGTTTAGTTCTATTTACACATAAATAGGACCCTATCTGGTGCTACCACTCCGGGCTAGAGCGGACTGGGTAGTGATGGTAATGAGGTGTAGTCTACATTTCCCAAAGCTCCAGCATTACTGGGGCCTCACCATCAAATTGTGCTCGTGGTGTAATGGTTAAAGCGATGAACTGCGGAATCGTAGTACGCGAGTTCGTACTCCAGTCGCGCTATTACGTTCACTTTCGGGCAAATACCCTTGGGAAAGGTATGAACCCCCTTATTCTCCCTCCAGCTATGGATAAATAGTAGGACGGACTAGGTTCTTCAGCCTTGGTGAGGCAACTAGTCTAGGAGAAGGAAAACTCTGAATTCAAACCTGTTAAACTCCGCTTAAAAATTGACCTTGTGTCATATCCTGCCCGAGCGGAGGGGTTGGTAAATAGTACCATCAAATTGTTTAGCGTCATATATCCAGGACACTTTTTGGAGGAGACTTACCCCTCTGCAGTCAGTGTATTCTTCAGCTTCAGCCAACTGGGCCAGGTTTGTTTGTTTTTTTGTTTAATGGCATATCAACATTCGTGGGTTATTCAATGCCGAAGCCATCCTTGTAGAAAGACAGTTGTGAGACTATTTAACCTATAATTGGGGTAGAAATCTTTTCTCGAATGGATTTGAATAGTTTTCCTTCTTTCAGACCTGCTGCCATTCATGACTAAAAAGCCCAGTTTGCTCCTCTATTTAATCTTAGCTGTACAAAGAGACGGATCCATGCTAAACGTGAAAGTGGAAGTCTAATAGCCTCGTTCAGGATTCATACTTGGGTCAACAAATCCATTAAGATGATAACCGTTACGGCACATGCCTGAACACAAAACAATATATCTTATTTGAAGAAAATGAATCAAAATTCCTAACTATGTCCTATTATTCCTTTTCAATCTTTGTTTTTTCCTAATAGCCTGTTTTCGTTTTAATAAATAATTGTTTTGTTAATACCGTAAATTGCGTCGTACAAGTTGACCTTTTAAATCTGGAGAAAATCTCTGCAAAATTAGGAGTTAACTTATACGGCAGGGCTAACATCCAAATCTTTAATACACAACAATAATTCAACAGATTGACCACTGTGTATTAAAGATCCTTGGTAACACACGCGTACCAGATTACCAAGCCTGTATTGAGAAGTTGCTAAAGTCTTACGAGGATATAGGGTGTCGAATGTCACTCAAGATTCATTTTCTCCATTCCCACCTCAACTTCTTCCCGCCAAACCTTGGAGCAGTGAGTGATGAGCATGGAGAAAGATTCCACCAAGACATTACGAAGATGGAGAGCAACTATCAAGGCAAATGAAACCCCGGCATGATGGGAGACTTCTGCTGGATGCTCTTGTGTGACATCCCGGAGGCAAAATACACCAGATCTTCTAAGAAAACACACTTTTGACTGTCTATGGTACTATGAATTGTGTAATTGTGTCATCCAAGTATATTGATTCAATCTGTTCTTTATCTATCCTGTTTTATCTGTTATAAGCTGCTGCAACTCTTGAAATATGCACATATATTCTCTGTTTATACAAAAATGAGACTATTTAAAAGCCAGAAAACTAGAGGTGATAGAGCAAAACTATTTATAAATTTGAATTCAACACACCCAAATTAACAAAAAACACCTATCCCCATTCTTGCCTCAGACCAAAAATATATTTTTGTAAACCAGTGTAATACTCTTCACAATGAATATACACCACTTACTGTAACTCCAGCAGACTGTCACAAACATTTCCAACTTAAACTCGTAATTGATGAATATATTTACTAATTATCACAAAGTTTTATATAAAATGATAAAACTGTAATTCAGGGTGGAACGACAAAATTGTCGCCCTAGAAAAGATGACATGATTCCATTTCCGTTTAACGAAAACCGGTTTTCTTTTTTGTTGCCGACCATCTACTAGTTGGCCAGTTGTGTATAAATCCCAAGAGCGAAAGGAGCCTTCTATCATGTCTGAAAGTGACACAATGTTCAACGAGCGAGATCGGAGATCCGCCGTTGTACAACTCATGCTCTCTACCGATCCAAGTTATGACAACAGGACCATTGCCAGCACCCTCAAAATACAAATCTGGATTGCCACGAATAACAGGGACGTGCCCAGGGTGATGAAAACAGTTTCCGGCAACGGTTATGGCCTTTGGTGTGGTTTCAAGTGAGGGCTACATCATGCCACCTCACATCATCTAAGTTGGCTTGAAAGTCAACACCAAAGTGTACCTGGATGTACTGAAAAGTGTGGTGATCCCCTGGTGCAATCAGGTGGCCGGTGGCAGACCCTGGGTGTGGCAGCAGGACTCGGAGCCAGCCCACAAGTCCAAAGAGACCCAGGCTTGGCTTCAGAAGGAGTGCTACGACTTTGTACCCTTCTCTCACGGCCCCCTCCTCCCCCAACCTGAATCCGCTGGACTACTTCGTTTGGTCATACGTCAAGAACATCACCAACATGACCTCCCACAACACCAAAGCCAGCCTGATCGCCGCCATCCGCCAAGTATTCTCCGAGCTCCCGCCGGCGCTTGTGGAAAAGGCATGCTCCCAATTCTGGATCCGTATCGAGGCGGTGATTGAGGCTGAAGGCGGCTATATTGAATAGATGTCAGCTCTACTCCATAATCAAGTTACCCGAATTGAGTAAGCGTTGAACTATTATATAACTCAGTCAAGACAGAAATCAAGTTAGTGACAGAGATTGGACGGAGTTATAGACGAGATGTGGTAAGGAAAGCCACACCAGGCCGAAGGGGCTCGGGGCCCCCGATTGAATTGGGGTCCAGAGAAGATGCTGATAAGATGCAGTAAAGAAAGCCATCACTCAGCAGAGTGGGCCTCTGGGCCTCCGGTTGAGCATCAGGAGAACAAGAAAGACACAACGCTGACGGCCATAAGAGTGGGGTCAAAATATTGCAGTTTCTGTTCGGTCTCCAGCTTCCTCTCACACGCAAACCTTGAGTAACCCTTTAAAACGTTACAAATAAAGTGAGAGGTACATATATTTATAAAAAAGTCTTCCTGCGTCTTTATTTATCGTGTCGTTATGATGCTGTGTGTATATGTAGATGTGAATCTGCATATGACTATATAACAGCCACGTCTTTGGTTGCAATTTGAGTTTTTGTGTTCATAAAAACATTTCCAATGTTATAAACATATAATATCAAGTATTCCTAATATAAATAAGTTTCAAGTATTACTAGTAATTTGTTCACAATTATAGGCTTCAAATAACTAATAATAATTCTTGCCCAGTCACCAGGGGCTGAAGAATATACCGTCTACATCTCTGCAGAGGAGTAAGACTCCCCCAGCGAGTGTCCTGGATATAACACCAAACAATCGGATAGCGAGGTTGGAGCTTTGGGGAATGTGAAGTACCCCTTTATTGCCATCGCTCCCAGGTCCACTTTAGCTCGGAGTGGTAGCACCTGATAGGGTCCTATGTATAGGTCATATAGAACTCGGTGTACTTATGTTAAACTAAGTTGTTTGAAATAGAACTGTTTATATGAATAAAAATGGATTTGGCACTAAATAACCTACAACGGTTGATGTGCCGTAAAACCAAACCAAACTAACAGTAATTCTTTGGATAAACTCAAACCATCAAGAATAGTTATTTCAACTCGTTTTCAGGGTTTTTTTCTTTCATGCCTTAAAATTTTGATTTAGAAAAATTTTGCTGGCAATGTTCATTATAATGTCACAAAGAAAAAAAATATTACAAGTAATTTCGGGGTCCCATGAAAATCAGCCCGAAAAACAAACGAAATCCTTCGAATAACAGACTCGGATGGATAGATATCCGGCTGAAATAAGGAAAATAAAGTTGGTGACTTTAGTCGAGAGCGACCAGAAGGTTCCTCTTTCAATAGCTACTACACCGAGGTTTGGGAAAGGGCGCTACTCCTGTTCTCAAATGTGTTTTAATTCTAATTTTTCAAATGTGTTTTAGTTTCAACTTAAGTCAATCTGTTTTTAAAGCAAATAATTTTTTTTCTGTTTATGATTAAAATTTAATAACATCAGGTTCAAAAGATTTGTGCCCCTTCAAAGTTTTGTTTATGAGCTTCTACAGATCACAGATCTATACTTATATTATATCATATCATATCATATTTATATTTTATCATAAATATGTTAACCGTTCAATTTCTATGTTAGCTAACCCAGAAAAGAATTTTAAAAATTCTCGTATCGACTGAGACAAGAGTTTAACCTGGGTCGAAGACATTTGTTTTGAAAAATACAATAAAGAGAATATTTTTTTCTAGTCAAGTACCAGTTGTGAAAACCTGCATAGAGAGCATGTTCAGAAAAAAAATATAGTAAAATTCTTTTGCGTGATGTGCATAATTTCCTTTTCTGATTTTCAATAATAGCAGCTTAAAACTTCTCCACTAAGGAATCATAAATATTGTAGCATTGCATAGATCAAAGCTGTTTACGTACAGGTAGCACTTATATAAACACAATTAAAAAAAAAAAAAAAAAATTACGTTTAAAATGTGGGAAACATTTTATAATCACTCTAGATTATACATATAACAAATTATGTTAAAAATGAGCCCGAGTTATACGGGTGACCTAATAACCACTTATGTAAGTGTGAAAATCAACTAATTTACATACTAAAAAATAGTGTTATTTTTGTTGTTGTTGTAGAAGAAGAAAAAGAAAAAGAGACAGAGACTCGAGAAGCTGTATTTTTTTTGCATTTATAGACCAATCAGCGTGTACGCACTAGTTTGAATTTTTTTTCTGGGCGGTCAATGGGGGGGGGATTTCCAAACGACAATATTTGACTTACCGGAAAATATTTGGAGTATCAAAACCCAAAATAATATAAGAAATCTTTTCCCTCCAATATTGTTGAAAATACATTTTTTGTCTATTAGAATCAGAGATAAAATATCAACTTTTTAAAAATCTTTCGATTCAACCTCTATCTTAATAAAAGCGAAGAAACGAATATTTCTCCAGTAGGTATGGACTTATACTGTACCAGCTCAAATAATTTCAGTTTATTTCTTTTAGATGAAAATCTACATTCTTTTCCTTCAAGCGTGCATTTAACGTCACCATCGTTAGATTATTTTAAATTGAACGAATATATCATTATTTATATAAATATTTGAGCTGCTATTACAGCCTTCGCTTGCTGATGAACAATTTCAATTACACTCCTATATATACTAACGCGAAAGTATAGTATATTTTCCCACTACATAGTGACACTCTCACACGAATCTACACACACACACAAAATATGCTTATTTAAATTAAGGATAACAAAAACTACTACATTTCATGCATGAATCTTCACTTTCTCTTTTGAAATATTTACGCGAAAAGACTTTGTAACTTCTGTTTTTCAACAAACTTTCCACTCAGTTTTTAAAAAATTCATAAATTCGTGAATCAGTGTTTTTATTCAAGCATTTACACCTTTGTCCGTTACTTATGTGTGTGTCTGTGCGCGTTCATTTACCCCTCGACACGAGCAGGATGCAGCACAAAGTAAATTTTTGATATGGAGTTAAACAGGTTTGAATTCAGTGTTTTCTTTCTCCAAGACTGGTTGCCAGTCTGCCCTTCTATTCACCCATAGCTAGGAGAATAGTTGGATAAATAACTTTCCTAAGGGTATTAGCGCGATGAGAAATGCAAACAGACTTGTTCAGGACTTTAACTAGGATCGCTGTATCCACTTCTTATGATAACAATTACACGACGAGCGCCTTCACATCTGAGTTCAGGAGCAACGTGTGTAACCGCATGGGAACATTATAATAGATTTTATATATTTAATGCAATGGAAGTTTGTCTGCGACCTTAGGTTTCATGAAGTTTTACAAACAACAATCATCAGGCAGATACCGAAAGAAAATTAAGAAATCGAAAAATAGTCAAAAACCGTTAGAATTGTTTGGTTTGGTTTGTTTGGTTTTATGGTGTATCAACCTTTGTAGGTTATTTAACGCCAAATCCATTTTTATGTAAATAATCTGTTCTATCGAAAACAGTTCAGTTTAGCATAAGTACACAGTTTAATTGTCAAAAACCTTTCCATTTCAAACTATTCAAGCAGTTATATGTAATAATTCAGTTAAGTGTAAATACAGTTTTAATGTCGAAAAACACTTCTATTTGAAATAATTCAGTTAAGCATAAGCACGCAGTTTAAGTGTAAGTACGGTTTAATTGTCAAAAACGTTTCTATTTCAAGCTATTCAGTTTACTCAATTCATTTTAGCATAAGTATGCTGTTAGTTCTATTTAACCCATAGATAGGGCCCTATCAGGTGCCACCACTCCGTGTTAGAATTGTGTACAAATCTTATATATATATATATATATATATATACACACACACGTTGTTTCTGAACTCATATTTATGTAAAACTTCAGATCTGACCGATAAAATGAAACGCAGTTTCTTCCAGGCAGCGGTCGTATCGATACTGCTGTATGGATGCACTACTTGGACGCTAACTAAACGACTGGAGAAGAAGCTAGACGGCAATTACACAAGAATGCTGCGAGCAATATTGAACAAGTCCTGGCGGCAACACCCCACAAGGTACTAACTATACGGCCACCTGCCTCCTATCACGAAAACTATCCAAGTTAGACGAACCAGACATGCAGGAGATCAGGGACGAGCTCATAAGTGATGTACTCCTATGGATCCCCACGTATAGCCTGGCAAAAGCAGGACGACCAGCTCGAACATACATTCAGCAGCTATGTAAAAAGAAACCTTAATTCGAACTACCTGTAAAAATGTGCGACCGTAGTCGAGAGCGACCTGAAGGCTCCCTTTTCAATAGCTACTACATAGAGGTGTAGAGGATTAATCCAATTTACCCGATACGTACCTTATAATCCTCAATGTTAAGCAAGGAGGCATCAAGTACCATCTTTTGAGTCTTTAGTATGACTCGAGCAAGGATTGAAACCAGGTCAACCGGGCCATTGGTGAACACTACCACTATTTAAAAATTGACCAAATGTCAGAGAGGGTAGTATTCTTTTGGCTATGGTATATCAACCTTCGTGGGTTATTTAATGCCAAAGCCATCCTTGTAGAAGGACAGCAGTGATATTATTTAACTCATAGGTGGAGGGGATAAGGAGATTTAATTTAATACTTTTCTCATGGGTATTATCCTAAAAGTGAACGTAATAGCTTGACTGGAATTCTCATTTTGAAGCTGCAGTCCAGCACTTTAGCCATAACGCCACAGGGACTCCCAATCAGAGGGGTTAGGTCAATACATGCAAGGACTGTAGTAAATCAACAGCTTGATAAGAGGATACTAAAATCTGATTGGTTAAAGTTGACAAATGACAACAGTAGGTGGAGAAAATTCATTCATAGCAACTCGGTTTTAATCAGAGACAACAAATAAGATTTTCTCAGAAAAAAATCGACACCTTGCCATAGAACAATGGTTACCACAATTGTCTCTCAAGTCACTTACTACTCAGCTGTTTTCAATTTTCACTGGGTGCATTATTCCTTTAGCTTTAAGCTTAAGCGATATCCGGACACTTCACACGGTGTAATGGTTAACGAGCAGGACATTTTCAGTCCTGGTCCAGAGCTTAACTAAACTTAGTGAATGCTAACCACTGACTGATTTTACTGGCATAAGCTGGCTAGGGTTATTTAATGCCAAGAGGTTAGGAAATTACATTCATTGTACTTTTTTCTAGTAGTTTTTTGTTGTTGTTTGTTTTAGTTATACAAAATAAAGTATTCCTATCAAATACAAATAATTAGAAATCAGTTGTATGGCTTCAAGTATTCCTATCTAATAATTATCATTTGGCTTAAATTTTTTTTTTTTTATTTCTTTTAAATGATAATTTATTAGTGCAGTTATACGGTTTCATGTAACTAATAATAATCCTTAGTAAATCAATAGTTTCAAGTAACTCCTCTCAATACAAATAATTTACTGCTGTATGGTATTAAGTATTGTGAATAAATCTTTAAAAGATTTAACTCATAGATGGGACCCTAACAGGTACTACCAAACATGATCTAAGTGGTCATGAGATTCATGGCAATGATGAGGTACTCCACACTACCTAAATCCCCAGAAGTGGAGCCTCACCATCAAATGCAGTCAAGTGTCATAAGAGATACCCCCCACACACACACATTGTTTTTTAAGGGTGGTCTTAGCCTTCTAAAGAATATTCCAAGTCCTATCAATTGAGTGATGATCGTAGCCATTGATGATAAAAATTTCAACTCACTAAATGAACAAATGAGGGTTTAGAGATAGAAACAATTTTTTTTTTAAATTTATTTTAAAATTTTTTTTTTTTTTTTTTTCAATTCAAGTAATTTTTTTCTTTAATTGCAAGCAGATACTAGAATGAAAAATACTTAATGGCAAGGACACCAAATGTGGCAGTTGTCAACCATTCAAAAGTTGCAGGATGCTTGGAAAGGAAGGAGGGATACTTTTATTTATTTATTTTTTTCAGGAACTGTCCAAGAATCCCAAAAATATGATTTTGTAGAGAAAAACAAAACAAATAGTATTTGTGTGTGAAACAAGATATATATTTAAGGAAAAGAGAGAAGAAAGAAAGGAAAAAAATAAATAAAATAAAATCTACTCAGGGATGGAGACTTTATTTCCTTGAAAGAATCCAAACATTATTTATACTAAGGTGTGTCAAGAGTTTTGCAATATTTTGATATGTACTAGTCCAGTACATATATAGCATGACCAAAACGGCTGAAGCCACAGCAAGTACCCATAATTGTTGGTAATATTTTTCTAGCTAATGTGTGCATTGCTTCACTCGAAATGGTTTGGTTTAATGGCATATCAACCATTGTTTGTTATTTAATGCCAAATCCATTTTTATACATAAATTCTATTTCAAACAAATCAGTTTAGCATAAGTACAAGTTCTATTTGACCCATAGATAGGACCGTATCAAGTGCTACCACTCCAGGACACTTGGGGGGAGTTTTACTCCTCTGCTGAAATGCAGTCAGTGTATTCTAGAGCTCTAACTGATTGGGCCACACTCCATGTAGGATTTGTAAATTGCACACATGTATATTCAACAGACTAATACGGGAACTCAAAGAGTTCAAACTGAGCCATAATGCCACAAAAAATATTTGTTTCGTAAAAAGTGAAGGCACAGTTGATCACTAATGCTACGTGCAATCTTAAACAAGTCCTGGCGGCAACACCCCACAAGACACCAACTGTACGGCCACCTGCCCCCTATCACGAAAACTATTCAAGTTAGACGAGCCAGACATGCAGGACACTGCTGGAGAAGCAGGGACGAACTCATAAGAGATGTACTCTTATGGACCCCCACACATGGCCGTGCAAAAGCAGGACGACCAGCATGAACATACATTCAGCAGCTATGTGAGGATACGGGATGTTGTCCTGAAGACCTGCCTAGGGCGATGAACGATAGGGAGGAGTGTTGAGAGAGGGTCAGGGATATCCGTGCAACCAGCGCGACATGATGATGACAGTTGAAGTTTGCTTAGGTTGCAAGAACCTCAACAATCAGACAACAATCAGGTTAGGTAGGCCTAAAAATATGGATTGTAAGCCTCAAGCCATAGAGGCAAATCCAGAGAGTATCAGGAGAGCTCAGTATCTCAGTCCCTATGCGGTTTGTCACCTTTATGACCTTGGCTAAAGTATCTGGAGCTGTCAAATTGTTCCTCATGTAACCAAAATATAGCAAAACATCTGACTCACCCTCGTACTTGTATATACATGTTTTTATTCAGAAGTGTGTGTGTGTGTGCGTGTACACTGAGTAATGAAGACCAACAAGAGAGAATCACATCAGCCAAAAAAATGAATAAATAAAGATAAAATCAGAAAATAAAAACAAAGAACTGAACTTCCAAAACTAATACAATTCATCCTATAATAGTTGGTACATTTAGTGTACAAAATTAATATGAAAATGTAACAACTATTCTGGGACAGACTTAATTAAAAGTTAGCAGAGATTGTGGTGTACAAGTTGATTTAGCATATAAGTCAACACTCAAGATTTTTAGCTAAAAAAATACTGGAATTGTCTTTAATTGGAATCATTTTGAGATGAGGCTTCATAATCTGAGAATTAATTTTTTTTTTATTTATTGCAGACTTTTTGTCCTCATCTTGGTAGTTTTTGTGTTGTTTCTTCTTCACTACGTTTCGGCCAAATTTTACCTCAGGCCTTACAAGACTCAGCATTCTTATCCGAGGTTGCGGTTAATCACCTGAAGAAGGCCAGAGGTGAAATTTGGCCGAAACGTAGTGAAGAAGAAACAACACAAAAACTACCAAGATGAGGATAAAAAGTCCGCAATAAAAAAAAAAAAAAAAAAAAAAACTTCTCATAAAATATTTGGTTAAACCTGCTTTATAGGTCAGTTCCACAAATATACAGAAGGCCTAAATCATGGTTTGGTTGAGTGTTTTTTGGTTTAATGGCATATCAACCTTCATGGGTTATTAATGCTAAAGCCATCCTTGTTGAAAAACTGTAGGGGTACTATTTACCAACCCCTCCGCTCGGGCAGGATATGACACAAGGTCAATTTTTAAGCGGAGTTTAACAGGTTTTGAATTCAGAGTTTTCCTTCTCCTAGACTAGTTGCCTCACCAAGGCTGAAGAACCTAGTCCGTCCTCCTATTTACCCATAGCTGGAGGGAGAATAAGGGGGTTCATACCTTTCCTAAGGGTATTTGCCCGAAAGTGAACGTAATAGCGCGACTGGAGTACGAACTCGCGTACTATGATTCCGCAGTTCATCGCTTTAACCATTACACCACGAGTACACCCCCAAAACTGTAGGGGTACTATTTAATTCATTGTTGAGGGGGGATTGGGGGGGGGTTCTTAGTCCAAAGGTTAACGTAACACAACAGGAGTTTGGACTTATTTGCTTCAAGACCACAGTCCCACACTGTAGCGATTATAACAGGATTTCTCCAACTTAATGAGAATATGCTGTGATAACCTTTATTTGAAATTCACCAAATACAGTAATACTACCAATAAGTATATATTCGATATATAAAACATACAAATCTTACATTGGAGATTATATCCATCTGAATTCACAATCTAATTTACTATCATGAAATTGCACAGAACTGTAGTTGTCTGACTGGCCACTTAGGTGCTGGATATTCCAATTAGTGTTTGAATTCAGTACCTCAGCTGTTGGAAACAGCGTAATATAGCATTAATAGAATGCTTAATTGGTATGACAGTTTTACTATTTTCAATAAATATTGGTTAATTTGTTAAATATGTTCACTAAACTCAAATTGGAAATGTTTGTGGCCATCTGCTGGAGTTACAGTAAGTGGTGTATATTGATCCTTAGCACTGATTTACTAGGTGACCACTCTGTGGTAATAGTTTGGATTTTAGCCCTGCCATATAAGCCAACCACTCGTTTTGAAATATTTTTTTCAGGCTTAAAAAAGGTTGATTTGTACACCATAATCTATGGTAAATATATAATTTTCTACGATTAACTCGAAAGTGCAGTTTTATACAGAAGCAGTAAATATTGTTTGAAAGCTATTAGGATTTTGATAACATAATTAGCATTGTCAAGAGTCTGTAGGTTTAGATAAGATTTTGTAGAGTAAAGTTTATTGTTGGTGGTGGCATATAGCTTTGGATTTAGAACAGCACGACTTACAGTGCTGGTACAAAATCATTGACTGTTGGTACTTGGAGAATTTCCAGTTTCACATTATTATAATAAATATAACATGAAATGTAAAAATGAAAAGGCATGAAATCTTTCTTTATTATTCAATATTGCTAATTTCAAATGCTGTGATACAATACAACAGACAGAAATACTTGGAAGTCGATAGGTAATAAAAGCTATACACCAACTCGCTTGCTACCGGAGCATGGCACAGTGGGAAAATATCCTGCCGGTACACCACATCAGATAATTTGAGAAGCACTGATCTAGAATATTTTGACAGTTATTTACAAAGTTTAGAATAGTTGTGGCACAAGGCCAGAAGTATGGAGCACCCAATGAGAATCAAATTAACAAGTAATGGTTTGCTAGCCAAATTCGCTAATTTTTTCTTTTCTTTCTTATTTTCATATACAAGTTAGTAGTTAATTTGTACCATTTGAAGGATTTTTTTTGTGCAAATCTTCAATATTTGAACACTTAATCAGTTTGCGTATATTAAGTACAATTGTGTTCACAAAGTAGAGGCACAAATTTTTCTTTTTATCAATTGTCAAATTAAAAATCTTTTGACCTTATAGATATTTTAAAAGCTTTTTGAACGTACGAAGCAGGTATTTCAAGGGCAAAAATGAAAATTTTTTATAAATTATTCATGTATAAATTAATGAACTTAGGATATATATATATATATATATATATATATATATACCACATGTTGTTTTATATGGGGAGATTATTTCATTGGAACGTGTGTGTGCACAAACATGCTAAAATTTAATGCCAAAAGAACATCTATTATATAAAATCTTTATAGTGCTCAATACAAAGAAATAAAGAGTAATATCATTATCAATTATAAAAAATGTAAGGCAGAGTAAAAACTCAAAACTTTCATCTCTGATTGTCAGACATGTGGTTTACCAGTTCAGTAAATAAATCAAAAGATTGTGAAACTTAGTCATTACCCAGGCTTCTATTTTTTTATAACTGATAAAAGATACAAAAAAATTTTTTAAATTCACAAATCTTCCTACTACTTTAAGTTCCAAGGATCTCATCTTCAGGTAAGTAAATAAATACAAATTCTAGTCAAATTACCCACCAGAAGTTCAGACTAGTGAAATGCAGAATACTAGAAAGAAAATTTTCTACTAGTCAAGATTCTAATATTACCTTTATATTGCTCTAAGGAGTTTTTAGTGAGGTGGTCTAAGCATACAAGGAGATAAAATTCTGTGTAGGGGTGGGGGATTCATAAATTTTGTGTGTGTGTGTGTGTGTGTGTGTGTGTGTGTGTGTGTGTGTGTGTAATCAAATACTGGAGGTGTTCAATTTAATAGCAAAGCAGATATTTTTATGATAATACTGTTAGGGCAAATCAGGTGTGTTTTTAGAAGCAAACTGGAACGATATATTTCAATATGACAAGAATTCTTTCAGGAGTAAAGAAAAAAATTTTATATGTATATGTTTATACACGTTTATAAATATGCACATATGTACACAGACACGAGAAATTTTACATTAAAAAAAATTCTAAAACTGGGAAAAAAAAAAAAAAAAAAAAAAAAATCTGTGTGCACATATGTGAGAGAGAGAGAGAGAGAGAGTATATATCTCATTTTCTCATGAATCACATGTATTTGTACCACATGATTATACACCACATTATAAATATGGTTGATTAGCAACTTTTCTCACATTTCCAGCAGATAATTATACACCCACCACATGAACCTTGAAGTAACAGACTTCTAGCATTTATAAATATATTTTTTAAAGATTTTTTTATATATATTTAACTTATGTGAGTGTCATGTGTACTTATCTTACCATGTGACTTTAGCTCATGATATAAACAAAGTAATTAGTCATTTTTCAAACATTTCCGTGCACACCACATAATGGATTTCATTTCTAATCTTCATAAATATTTAAGTTTTATACTGGTTCTGCTATAACAGTATCAAACACATTTTTATGCAAAAACTTATATGAGCAAATATTGATTATATTTTTAAAATGGTTTTTGAAGAGTTTGCAATTACTTTGATTCCAAATTTGTTTTTAAGCTTTTTTTTTTTTTTTTTCAATGACTTTAGTGGTTGAACTATTGAGTAAAATAATATATCAGAGTAAATTGATTACTTTTGTAGGAAAAACTTATTTGCAATTTTTGGAAAAAACATTCATGTTTGTGAATTTCAAAAGCTTTTATTTTAGCCTGTTATATAAAGGGTTTAGAACATTTAGGTCGGGCAAAGCTGTTTTCGATAAAGTCGAATTCATCATTTAAAAATTTGGGTGAGCAAATTCTAAAAGCTCTAAAGAAAAATGGTATGATTATTCCATTTTTTAATTTGGTTTTACAATGAAAGTAACAATGTAGGGGTCATTTTCTTTTTTTAGTTGATTTGAGAAGAACTTTAAATTTTAATTTGTTATTTATTAGTAACCAATGTAATGTAAGATGTTTCTAGTTTCTAGTTCATAAGTAAAATATATGGTAGTTTCAATTTTATTTATCTGTAATTCTTGTTAAATCATCATTTCACCCAATATATAAGTAATATATTGTCTATATAATGGAAATAGAATCTTAAGGAGATTATTATAAATTTAAAGAGAGAACTTTCTTTGCACAATTAAGTTATTAATACAACATGCAAAAATAAAAGATTTTCAAATTCACAAAAATGTCTGATAATTTTTTTCTGTAATTATCTATTACACATATCTTTTTTACCCAATAATTCAACCAAACATAAAAAAAAGCACAAAAAAAAACAAAAAATAAAACAAAACAAAAAAAACATATGCACACATACAAGTGTGTGTGTGTGTGTGTGCATGCACATATAAAAGAAATTTTCTTTATCATATCCAAGCTTCTATTATAGGATGCATACCATGCAAAATTAAAATGATTTTAAAAAATTAAAGAAACCATCAAAATATCAACTAAAGTTCAAGTCTGAACAGCCCAAGAGTTTTTTTGGGGAAAAAAAAAGAAAAATGAATGAATTTAAATGAATAAAAAAAAAAAAAATAAAAAAAAATTGATCACCAAGAAGTTTCACAATAATCTTAAAAGATGAAAAAATAAACCAGACTCTACACAAAATGAGTTGAGATATTTGCTAAGCTTTTCACAGTATGGCACAAGAACTGATGTCTGATATTCAGGAAAAATTAATTTGAACCAACCATTTAGATAGAGATTGAGGAACATTTAAAGGGGTCATTTTTGATTATATTAAGTAGATTACAATTTTAAAGGAATACATTTCTTTTTAATGAAAAAATACAAAATAATTAAGTGTCATGTGTTATTCATACATTCAAAAGCAAAACTGGATTCACAACACATACAAAATAAAAAAAAAAAAAAAAAAAAAAAAAAGAGGGAAGGGGCTATAAAAGGAATTTTTTTAAATAACTACCCTAAGAATTTTGTATGCACACTTACATGAGGTGGGTGGGTAGAATCGTTTGAATAAATATAAACAAGCAATTTCCGACCGAAATTAGGTTTTATCTCATTTCTATGAATTTCATTTGATCTCCTTCCCGTCCCCCAGAACACATATTACACATACATAACTTCTTGTAATGTTGATACAGCTGTAAGTTAACCCTTTACTGATTGAACCATCACTTGTTCTAAAGTTTTTTTGGCGGGTGGGGGATCCTTTTTAAGCTATGTAGAAAGTTAAATATTTGCATAGAAATAAATTTCTAAACTTTGTGGACAGGGAAATTCAAATGAAGACATTGTTATTTGGTAAGATACTAATACTTTATACACATCTTCAAATATTCTTTGGTTTAAAAAATTTAGTTGGGCATTAAATAAGTAAAGTAAAGTTGGCGACCATAGTCGAGGGTGACCCAAAGGCTCACTTTTTGATAGCTACTACACCAAGGAGTAGGGGAGGGCGCTACTCCTTTCCCTGGATTGCTCCACTTTACCCTTGATCCGTACCTTATAATACTGAGTGTTAAGCAAGGAGGCATCAAGTACCTTATTTTGAGTCTTTGGTATGACTCTACCTGGGATTGAACCCAGGTCTCCCGGGCCATTGGCGAACACTCTAACCACTAGGCCAATGCCCGGTTACTATTAGCATTAAATAAACAAATTTTAAATTCAGTTTCAGTACCTCTTCAGTTTCTACTCTTTATCTAAGCCAGAACAATCACCAAGGCCAGAATTATCACATGGGCACTGTAACATTGTAAGTGAAGTGTAGGAGAAGGGGGGGGGTTAACATAAGTTTTAAAAGCGGGGGAGGAGGGGCAGCTAAAAGAACAGAGGAATTGACAATGTTTTCTACCCCCAGATTGAAAACAGCAGTTAAGCAGGTCATACTTAAGTCATCAAGACCATCTAAGTGGGAACAGTGACTAACCAGATGAAGTCACCCACACAAGGTGCAAGTGGAGTGTTCTGTGAACTGCAATAAAAGACAGGGGTATTTTCTCAGTTCACTCCACTCATTATCATCTGAAATTCAATGAGGGGAAAAAAACAAAAACAAAAAACCACACACACAAACACTGTTGTGGCAGTGTATATTCACCCACTCCCTCTGCTATGGCCAGAATATGACACAAGGTCATTTTATCTAAAGCAGAGATTGAACAAATCCTGGGAGCAATACTATACAAAACAACAGCTGTATGGCCACTTATCTCCCATCTCACAAACCATCCAAGCTGGCCACAACAGAAAAAGTAAAGACAAACTAAGCAACATTCTCGTATGGATTCCTATACATGGACATAACAGTGTTAGCTGACCAGCAAAAACTTACATTAAACAGCTCTGTATGGACACTGGATGCCGTCTAGAAGACTTACCAAGAGCAATGGTCGATAGAGACGAATGGCAAGAGAGACTCAAGAGAATCAGCACATCTTGAAGAAAGTTGATTGGAATCCAGTTTTTCATCTAGACTGGTTGCCTAAGGCTAAAGAATCCAGTTTGCTTTACTATTAGCCCAGAGGAAGGTGGGGGAACAGACAGATTCATGCCTTAGTGTGAAGTATGGCAGTAATATGAAATTTATTTTTTTTGAAGACTAACTCAGCTTGAAGGCTTTGTTCAAACTGTGTTATATATAGATCAATGTCTATAATTCTCAAAGATATAGAATTACTGTAGAAAAAAAAAACAAACAAACATTGAAAGAGCATTTAAACAGATTTTTTCCCCATCAAAATACTTAACATAAAGATATCCAATGAAAAGACAGTCTTCCAAATCTTTGTATAGTGAACTCGCTCTTCATTCAAAGATATACCATAAATATACTCAAGTAATGAACACGTTCTAATTTTTAGCAACAAAAAAGTGTTTTTATCATATACAGCATATAACAACCCCACCCCACTAAGTCTTGGCTATGTAAGCCAACGAAAATATTCCCTCAAGATTCAATGATAAAGAGAAAACATTCAAAAACACTTTCAAAATTACTGTAATACAATCAAAATCAATGCATTACTGTACATAATGTAGTCTAGACCTTGATGTAGCCTACAATGTCGGCATACATTCGTGAAATTTAGTTTTCAATTAATTATACCTCATGAATTAAGCAGTTTATTGTACTAAAATATAACATCTGAGCTTATCATAGAAAGATATAAACAAGTGTTTCCAATGCTGAGGCTAATATTTCAAAAATATAAATCATATACATAATTCATTAGCATGACCCAACATGTTTCCTGTATAACCTAGCTAATGCTGAAACAAGGTTTTATTCAAGATAATGAAGTTTTTACATAACTTTGTTAACTACTTATAATATCTGTACATATTATATACACGGGTGTTATGAATAATAAGTGATGTTAAGTAAAAACTTTATAATCTTAATTCATAGCCTTTGTTTAGGTGCAGGCTGGGAGTGGGGACATTTTGGATCAAAGTTACGGCAAAGTTAGGCCTAGAAACAAGGTAAGCTTTGATATTTTAAAAACATGTCCCATGTTAATAAATGGCCCTTTGTTTTGGAGATAAAAAATAGGTCTGAAAATTGCTCATTACATTAAGTATGGATAGCTTATGAAAAGCTGGCGACCCAAAGGCTCCCTTTTCAAAAGCTACTACACCGAGCTGTAGGAGTGAGTGCTACTCCTTTCCTTGGAGTGCTCCATTTTACTCTTGATCCGTATCTTATAATGCTGAGCGTTAAGCAAGGCAGCATCAAGTACCATTTTTTTGAGTCTTTGGCATGACTCGACCTTGGATCGAACCCCGGTCTCCCAGGCTGTTGGCAAACACTCTACCCACTATGATCAAAAATATCTTGCACTAAGTTCTTTGAATAATACAAAGAAAAGCAATGACTACACTTATTCAAAAATAACCTCGTAGTTATTGAATGAGGAACTGAAAATAATATCAAATATGTAAAGGTAACCTAAGGGATTGTAGAACGTCATCGTAATCACAAAGGCTTGAGCTAAAGCTGTCACAAAAACGTGAACCTTTCAGACTCAGTTCCAACATTTCATCCCTTTGATCACATCTTGGCAGATGAATTCAGAAGAGTCTAGTAGGAGATTCTTTGCATTCATAAGAACAAAAGCTACACTCTCCTAACCAGTAGATAAGATCTACCAAACATTAAATTAGTATCCACTCAAAATTAGACGACCAATGTATAGGATGCACCTTAAATTTGGCATGAAATGTATTGGAAAAATATACCAAATATCTTCACTTCATTCCCAAACTACTTTTCATAGTTCCCAATCAACCCAAAGCCTAATATTCACTCTGTAGGATATAACATTATTCTTAGGGTCAGATTTGGTGGGGGGGGGATGTTCATCTTGTAAGCCCCAAAAATATGGTATATAAAACTGTTGAAAAATCCAGTAAGTGTGTGCATGCATGCGTGCATATGTATGTATATAAATATATTTGTATACAATATACTCTAGAGCAGTTTATACATATCTGGTGTGTGTGTGTATATATATATATATATATATAAAAATGGACTTTCCCATGTTTTCTGAGGGCTCATCAGCTCGGTTATATAACTATTTATGCAAGACACAAGAAATAGGGTTCACCTGAAAGTTTGCTTAAACTAGTAAGGTAGAATTGTCATATCAAATGTAACATCCTTTTTCATGGGAACAGTTTTAATATTAATTTCAGTCATGTTAAACATATGCTAACACTTCATTAACTATACCCAACTATTTGGCCAGCATTTTTACTTGATTCTGAAACTATAATATTTCCAATTCTTATAAGATTAAAATTTCTATAATTTTAGGGAAATATGGCAAATACTGTTTTTATTTTACTTAGTTTTCAAAGATAAGAAAAAAAAACTAAGGAGAAAAATATGCAAAATACTATTTAAAAAGGGAAAAAAAAATGTTAAACATCAGTGGTAAGCATCTTTTATTTGCCTATTTTTTAAGGATTCTATTTGGATAGTCATTAAAGATTCTCCAAAGACTGGAGAGGGGACTGGCCTAGTCAAGGAATTTATTTATACAGTTTTTGTTCAGTACTTCATACCTATTTGTCTAATCTCTAATCCATAACAGACAAACATCGTTTATTCAGCTAAATATCTCGTTTCTAATACATTAAACAAAATGGAATATGGGGTTAGGGATATAAGGGGTCAAACAAAGTTTTTATTAAAATGAATTTTTTTAAAATTAGTTGTCTGTATTGTATTATTTGAAATGTTGTGCTTATTTCACATGTAAGTGCTTGGACTTTGATGTGTCTCGTGTTAGGATGTGAAAGGTGTTTTCCACACAATGCACTTAGTAAGCTGCCAGCAATATTCAAACATTACACATGGAATTGGGGAAGGGCAAAGGGGGCATGTTTATTTTTGAGATGGGGAGGGTGTTGCACTGGAGCAGTTTGTAAATCCACCCATTTTGAAATGGTTGCAGATATTTCCCTAGTCCTTCAAGGAAGAGCTGCGTGTCATCCTACCATCCACAAAATAGATTGAGAGAAAAGTAAATAGAAACAAAGAATAACTTTCTTTTTTTTAAATGAAGATGTGAAAACGAAAAAGAAATGAGAGTAAGATAAAATAATGAAGTAAAAGAGAGAGAGAGAGAGAGAAGAAAAATAAAAGGATGAAATGAAAAAGAAAGGTAGAGGAAAAAAGAAAAGAAAAGAGCAGAGATCTAAAAGAGAGGTGGAGGTGGGAAGAGGGAGATGTTGCATAGTCCACTAGGAACGCTCATCAGTCATTTCAAGGAATTGTGCGTAAACCTCTCTTGTGCAGTCTCCTTTGTTATTAAAAGAGAACTTGTAGTAACTGCCATCAGCACACACAACTGAAAAAGAAAGAATGAGAAGAAAAAAAAAAATCAGAGGCCAAAAAAGATTTTCGAAACAAAGGGAGAAAACAAAAATCTGTCATAACTTCTTTTGATGACAGCTTTTTCACGAAAGAGGAGTTAATGGATTAATTGACTGATTTTAACGGAATGTCAACTCATTTGGGGTTATTTCATGTGTAGAGGTTAAGAAATAGTGTTCATTGTAGGTTCATATTTATATTTTTGTACAGTTGTTTTAGGAGTCTTCTGGTAAACAGTTTTAAGTAATAAGTAAAGTTGGCAACCATAGTCAAGGGTTAACCAAAGGCTCCCTTTTTAATAGTTACTACACCAAGGTGTAGGGGTGAGCGCTACTCCATTCCTTGGATTGCTCCACTTTACCCTTGATGCTTACCTTATGATACTAAGTGTTAAGCAAGGTGGCATCAAGTACCATATTTTGAGTCTTTGCCACGACTTGACCTAGGATTGAACCCCAGTCTCTCAGACCATTGGTGAACACTATTCATTAGGCCAATTATAAACAGTTATTTATGATATCAAGTATTCCAATCCAATACAAATAATTATATCGTTTCAAGTATTTCTATTCAAAGATTATCATTTACTTGTACAGAGTTATACAGTTTCAAGTAACCAATAATAATTATCCTTAAACTATAAAAGCTTCAAGCAACTATTCTTAATACAAATAATTCACAGTTAGATGATATAAAGTATTCTTATAGAATATGAATAATTTTCAAACAGATTTATTTCATTCACAGATGGGATCCTAACAGGTACTACCACTCCAGGTCAGAGTAGAGCATCGAGTAATGGCAATGAAGGGGTACGTGACTCTCTCCAGATCTGGAGTCTCACAATCAGATGTAGTTTAGCGTCATAATCAAGACACCCTGCAGGAAAGGAGTGGGGTGTATATAATCCTTCTTCAGGGGATGCAGTCAGCATTTTCTAACCCCACGAACAGGATGTTTGTTTGGTCACTAGCAACTAATACCTAATATCTGTTTTGTTGGTTTCAATTACTAGCCAATTGGCAGCTCTCTACTTTCACTTTGTCAGGTCTACTTACCAATCACAGAATTGTTATCAGACCCAAAGGCACAAATACATTGCGTGGCTGCTGCCCCTGGAACCTGGAATTTAGAGAAGCTCCATTTTGAACTAAAATATTTTGGCAGGAAACTGGCCGAGGCTAAACTGTAAAAGAAAGAAAAAAAAATGAAAAAAAAAAAAAAAAAAGAAAAGTGAAATGAGAGAAAAAAGAAAACTAACATACAGCACCCCACCGACTGGATGTTTTAATCCAGCTCATGTAAAATGAAACATTACTGGTCTGCTCTTATCTACATCGAATCATTTTGGACTCATCCAGTATATTTAAGAGTAGCTTATGCACTAGGCCTAGTGTGTCTATTTATACTTCATCTTAGATATCAACATGTATATATGCAGTAAATAAATATTTCTCAGAATGGCACCATGTTTTCTTCTTGTGAAGATACAAAACTATACCTTTATCATATCATATTTACCAACCCCTCCGCTCGGGCAGGATATGACACAAGGTCAATTTTTTTAAGCGGAGTTTAACAGGTTTGAATTCAGAGTTTTCCTTTTCCTAGACCAGTTGCCTTACAAAGGCGGAAGAACACAGTCTGTCCGACTATTTACCCATAGCTGGAGGGAGAATAATTGGATTCATCCCTTTTCCGAGGATATTAGCGCTATGTGAAATGCAATCAGTAACGTCCAGGATTTGAACTCGTGTCGCCGTGTCCATTTCCTACGACGATAACCATTACACCACATGCACCTATATGATATACTATTTCACAGAGTTTGGCACAAGGCAAGAAGTATACAGGAACCAGTCTGCACACCTAGTTCACTAGCTAACCATAACAATGTGCAATCACCTTCATTTATGAAGTTTAGCTTAATTTGGCAAAAGGCCAGAAGCAGGGGCACCCAGTCAGACTCGAGTTCACTAATGATAGTCTGCTAACCTAGTTTACAAACCATAATAGGCTCCAGGAGTTTGAGAAAGAAATGAATTGAAAACAAAAATTCTTATAATTTAAACATTATAATCAAGAGAGTATCAAGAATCAGTACAAACTATTTAGATTAGAAAAAAAAAATTTTTTTTCTTCAACCAGTATCAGATTATTTTATTGATTTTAATGGCCGTCAGCAAGCCATCTATGGTTATTTTATACCAAATGGTTAGGGAAATGCATTCATTGTACATTTATATTTTTTCTTTAGTTAAGACTTTTTTCTTGGCACACAATTATGATATCAAGGATTCCAATCTAATACAAATAATTTGCACACAATTTTATGATCACAAATATTTCTATCGAATACTAATTATACGATTTCAAATATTTATTTCTATTTGATAAGCATTTATTTGCACAAAGTAATATGGTTTCAAGTAACTAATAATAAATCTTAGCAAATAATTTGAGCTTCAAATATTCTTAATCCAATTTAGTTATATTGTACCGAGTATTTCTAATATTGATAATTTTCAAACAGATCTATTTGACCCATAGATGAGACCCTAATAAGTACAACCCCTCTGGATCAAAGTGGACCTGGGAATAATAACAATGAAATGGGTTACTTCACAATCCTCAGGTTTAAAACGTCACGATTAAATGCAGTTAAATATCCAGGACACCCTTCATTTTGGTTTGGTTTGGTTTTATGGCATATCAACCATTATAGGCTATTCAATGCCAAATCCCATTCTTACATATATATATATATTAAACATTAGTAAACATTTTGTCTAGCACATTAGCCATTACGTCACAGAGACTCCCTACCAACATGAATGGGATTTGCTATAATTATTCAAATCCACTGTAGGATTGTATTATTCTGTGTTTCATTGATTTTCTCTTGGGGAGCCATGTTTTAATTTTTGGTGGGGTTTGATTTAAGTGTAGATTTTTTTGATTGGGTTTTACTTAGATATGGGGTCTCATTCTGTTTCCAGGGCTTCAAATCTGTTTTTTGTTGGGGTAGTTCTAGTTCTCGAGGTTGATCTTGAGATATTTTTTCTAGTTTAGTGCCATGCCTCTGTTCATTAGGAGGTGGTTTCTTTATAGCTTCCCCATAGGAGGAGGTCTGCGGTGGTCTAGCAATAGAGGACACTTCAAAGGAGAGGGCATTTGGGTTCTCTTTGTTTGATTTTGTTTGTTTCTCTTGGTTTGGTGAATTTTCGGTGTATGAGTTTTCTTTGGAGAGTTGTTTGTTTTCAGTAACTGTTCTTATAGTTTTCATTTGTTGGGTTAGTATTCTCATCTCATTTATAAGTTGGGTAGTTACTTCTTGTTTTATTCCGGTTTAGGTGTTTTCATATGTTTGGTGTCCTTGTTGGTTTGTATTTAGTGTGTACCTTGTTGACATTTCAGAGTATTTTATGGCTTCTCTTATTTTCCTTGCTTCTTGGAACAATTAAATGGTTATTGTTCATAAGTTTGTTTGGTTTTGTATCCTATCAAAGATTGTAGGTTGTTTAATGCCAAATCCTGTTTAGACTTACATATTTTATGCATAGGATTTGTAAAGATTTTGCTAATAACATTTTTAAACAAGCTGATTTTTCTTCAGATTAAGTATTTCTATCTAATACAAATCATTCTATTTACTTTTAATCATTTGTTTGCATACAGTTAAATGGTTTAGCAAATTGCTATGCAACAGTAACAATGTAAACTCAGTCATTTGTTAGCACACATTTAAATAGATATGAATATGTGAGATGAACATTTAAAAAAAAAAAAGAAAAAAGGAGAGCGAGCTTATCTGTTTTCCCCACAGTTAAATGGTTCCATGTATTGAAGTTATTTATTATATCTTCTAGATTAAGGCTTGCATCTATGTAGTCAGTGTCGCTATTCATACTTTCTATACTATAGGATTTTTGTAGGGGTTTTGTCAATCCCTGAGCATTGCACTGTTCATTCTTATAAGTGACTTTGTTCTTGATGTTAAGGGCAGTTTGAATGCACTTCTTTGTCTTTTATTGTTCACTTTGGTGTTCATCTGTATTTTTCTGGCTCGGCCAATAGGAGCAAGTGATTTTGGTTTAAGTTGTTCTGGTTTTTTGGGAAGACAAGTTTTTTAGTCTGTCTTTGATGGTTTTCGTTGGATTGATTAGTGACTTATACAAGAGTTGTTTTGTTGGCGATTTTGCATGTTTAGGAAGTGTAGTTTGTGTTGGAGTGGAAGAGCCTATGTGTATTTTTGCTTGGACTACATCATTGGATTTCTCTTTATTCTTGTTGAATTAGTGCTCGGTAAAATTCGGCTAAGAGTAGGTTTTCAGGTCTTGATTGATTTTATCCTCCCTCCATGCAACAGAGGTGAAGCTGTTTTCTCCCATGTAAGTCCCTACTATTTTCCTTGCTTCCAGGAAGGACACGTTTCACCTCAAGTATTTATTTTTTGTAAACTTCGCAAGATCTTGCATCAAACGGATGATCTTCTTGGCAGTTTACACATCTAGTTTCCTTCAAGCAATCTTCCTCCATATGGTCTGGGTCCTTTTCACTGCATTTGACATATGTCTGTCATCTTCAACAGGCTTCTCCGTGGTATCCGTATTTTTGGCATTTAAAGCATTTCGGGGGCTGGGACGTACTGCTCAACCCTATCAAGACAATAACTGATCTTCACCTCCATGGAGCTGTTTAAATGTCAAGATGTAAGCATTGGTCTGGATTCATTCTTCACCTTTTCTAATGGAGTTTCTTATGTTCATCACTCCCTGTTTTCGCAGGGCTGCTCCTATCTCCTCTGTACTCAACGCCAACTCCCTACTCCTGATAACTCCTTTGGAAGTGTTGAGTCTTTCATGTGGGTAGCTCTGTATTTTTGTTGTATGAAAAGCTTTTCATTTTTAATGTTTTCTGCCTGCCTCCAGATGTCCTCCTCAAAAAGCAGGTTTCCGTTCCTTGTTTTTCTTACGTTTTGGGGGGTTAGCTCTTGTTTTCATAACTTTTTCTATGAGGAAAGGGAAGAACTTCACCAGGCAGACATCCTGCAGAGATTCAATGACAATGAATCTGAGGAAGTCTGCTGCATCAGTCTCAGAGTCTGATAGATTTTGTTTGAAGATGCCATAAGTGAAGTCAATTTTTCACTGGCCCTGTGCTCCACCACTCACCTGAGTCCAAATTGTATTGGGAATGTACCAAAGGAAAAACCAATTCACCCTCGTTGAGATGGCTATACACGACCAGTATGCTTGAGTTGGAAGTAGGTTTTCAAGCCATTGCCAAATTCCTATTCTCTCAACACAAATGACTCAGTCACCGTCTTCTACCATCTAAGAGATAAGAGTTAGGAACTTGCTACAAGAGCAAATTGAAAAGTATAGTCGGTATAAAACATAGGAGTTAGGGCTAGACACAACCAGCTGATTTTTTAGATTGGACCTATCCATCTAGCTCTGTAAGGGCCAAAGTGGTGTGCTGCAGGTAACTTGATAACTTAGTTGCCAAGTCAAGTACTGCTCAACTGCCAAGATCCCATCCTTTAGCATCACAGGTCGCCACCCACGGCCAACAGGTGGCCTCATTTGGGGTGTCTTACCCCTGTGCAGAAGAGCAGTCAGTGTATTCTACAGCTCCAGCTGACAGGGCAGGAAATTTTTTTTACTCTACTGAAATAAAAATACTTATTCTAAAAAATTTGCATATAATTTAATGAAGCAGAAAAAGTGTAAAAATTTAATGAAGCAGAAAAAGTGTAAAAATTTAATGAAGCAGAAAAAGTGTAAAAATTTAATGAAGCAGAAAAAGTGTAAAAATTTAATGAAGCAGAAAAAGTGTAAAAATTTAATGAAGCAGAAAAAGTGTAAAAATTTAATGAAGCAGAAAAAGTGTAAAAATTTAATGAAGCAGAAAAAGTGTAAAAATTTAATGAAGCAGAAAAAGTGTAAAAATTTAATGAAGCAGAAAAAGTGTAAAAATTTAATGAAGCAGAAAAAGTGTAAAAATTTAATGAAGCAGAAAAAGTGTAAAAATTTAATGAAGCAGAAAAAGTGTAAAAATTTAATGAAGCAGAAAAAGTGTAAAAGTCAAATTTTAGGAAAGAAACATCTGATAAGTCAAAGAACATTTAAATTGATAAAACAATTTCAAAACAAATCCTATTTTCTTACCTTGATTGTTTATTTTTCTTGGGGTCCTCACAAGAGAAAATATGGACAGTGCCATGATCACTGGACACACAAAGCAACGTTGAATCTTGATTAAAATTTAAACTGAAAAGAACAAGGCAGTAAAAAGAGAAATAAAAAAACACACACATACATATATTAAGAAAAAAGTTGTAATATTCTTTTCTAATCACCTTTGCTCTTTTTATAAACTGCAAGTTTCCTTACTTTATATCAGTGATTAATGGCATGACAATTCCTCAAGGGTTATATCATGCCTAAAAGTTAGAGCATCAGTTATTGTAGGTTCTAGCCCAGTTGGCTGGGGCTGTAGAACATGCTGACTGCATTCTCTGCAGAGGGGAAAGACCCCACCCCAACAAGTTTCCTGGATATGACACTAAGTCATCTGATGGTGAGGCTCCAGTCTTAGAGCTCAGGGAAATGTGGAGTACCCCTATTAAGTACAAAAAATTTTCAGATTTCACAGTTAGATTGGATCACAAAAAGGTACTACCACTTGGTCAGTGGAACTGGTAGTAATAGCAATGAAGGGGTACTCCACTCTCTCTAGATCTTGTAAACTGGAAACTCACCAGAAGATATAGTCTTATGCCATGCCCAAAACACTTTTTTTTGCGGGTGGGATCTTATCACACTGCAGTAGATACAATCAGAATATTTTAAGCTCCACTGACAGGGTACTCCACACAACCCATGTTTCCAGAAGTGGAACTTCGTTTACCCACTTTACCTTTTCTACATATACAAATGCACATTAAGACCACCTAAGCTAGATATTACTCCCTTCCACCGAATACAAATCTGTGAGTAAAAATCAACTCTTACCAGTATATATGTGCACTGTTTGCTCCTCGGCGTAATTCGTGAAGCTGTGTACAGTCTGAAGTGTCAAACACGCGAATTAAAGTTCCCTGGAGAAAAGGAAAGGAATGAAACCATCAAAAGTGCAAACAAATTTTTTTTTTTTTAATTGTTTGAAATAAAATATTTTCTTTTCCTTAATGATAAAAAAAATTTCATTTTCTTTAGGGCCCATTATTTATAGGTCTCTGATGACTAAAATCAAGGATATAACTATCTTGAAATATTTTATCCCACTATAGAAATATTTGAAATTTCTATTACTAAAATTTTGTTCAATTTGTATCCCATGTTAAAGCCCAAGGAAATTTTCTAGTTTATCAAACCAATTGATTAAAATCAAACTATATGATGAACACATTGATTTATAAGCAAAAAAAGTCACTAACTGCTAGGATGCAGATGTATCTGTGCACCCTCTATAGGACCAGATGGTAGTACCTGTATCCTTGGAGGTAAAAAAAAAAAACACACACATTTCTACTTTATCCTTAAATTGATTTTAAAAGAAAAAGAGAGAGAGAATTAGAGCAGTCTAAGTAAGTAAAGTTGGCAACCATAGTCGAGGGGGACCCGAATGCTCCCATTTCAATAGCTACTACACCAAGATGTAAGGGAGGGCATTACTCCTTTCCCTGGATTGCTCCACTTTACCCTTGATCCCGACCTTATAATGCTGAGTGTTAAGCAAGGCACCATCAAGTACCATTTTTTAAGTCTTTGGTATGACTCAACCTGGGATTGAACTCCAGTCTCCTGGACCACTGGTAAAAGTACAAATATGGAATTAGCAAGGTGATAAAAAGACAAGGGAAATTTATCAATATGTCCACACTTAGATATCAATTTGCCACTTTTATAAAGCAATTTGTTTTCAGCATGGACTAGAATAATATATATAAAAAGCAAGAGAAGGAGATAAGTGACCAACAGCTGCAATCTTTTTTTTTTTTAAACACATGGCAGTCCAAAAAGTCATTTGTGGATATTGCTTTCTTAATTCTCTTTTCATATATTTCACCTTGATATTTTCTTACTAATTTTTACCAATGGAAATAGTAACCCTGGTACAATACACCAGTGTGTAAGCACCACAGAATTGGTAAACTAATATGAACATGAACCTCAAGTTTAAAGTCCGTATAATACCTAAAAAGTCAGTATTCAGTGTAGTACTACTCCATATCCTTAGGAATAGAGTAAATCTAATGGCTGCAGCTGTTATTTTTGATTGAAACGCTAATCAGGTTTTATTAGATGCGCATATTGTTTTAGTTATCTTTGTGTAAGACAAGGATCTACTTGCTGGTAGGACTGATCTACTAAAGAGAATTACATAGCCTGTCTTTACCTGGCCCCTACAATATAGAAAACTGACCTTGTAACAAATCTTGTCCAAGTAGAGTACAGATATTTTGAATTTAGATTTCCCTTCTAAAACAGCTGCCTTACCAAGGCTAAAGAGCCTAGTCTGCCCTATAATTTACGTATAACTAAGGGAAAACAAAATGATTGATTCATGCCTTTCCTGCAAACATTAATGTAAAGAAAAGCACAAACAAGGGTCAAGTATTGATAAGATTTCATTTTTCAAAGAATTTAATTTTTGCTCTTGGTTCCATTTGCAGGTCTGTCGTAACATCGGGAATGTGTTCCCAAAAATGCAGGCAGCAGAGATTCAAATGCTGTCAGTAAAATGCTTCATGGTATACTTATTTTCCACAGCACATTTTGATTGCCGTAAACAGTTTTGAAAATTTTGCCAATTCCATTTCTGATAACAATATCTATTATTCTAAACATGGCCTGATATATAAAAAGGATAAGGATGTTCATAAGAGCAACTTTTCTTTAGAAAAAGAACCTAATCTGGCTTACCATTTGCCTGGGAAGGACAGCTGGATTCATGCCTTCCCAAAGTAATTAATACAAAACACAGAAAAAGATTCATTAAAGACTTCAACTTGGGTTCCCAATTTTTAAGATGATAATGTAAGCACAGCAGAACTTTTGTCTTGTCACAACTAATTTGTTGTGATTTGAGCCGTTCTGAAATGTTGAAATTTAGTCAAAATATCCAGATTATCATCTAGAGGAAATTAAGTCTCAATAGCAAAATGAAATTGGATTTTTTTGTTTAACTTCTGAAGATCAACATATCATAATGTAAAGAACCATCTTGAGGAAGAAAAAACAAATTTACCTTTTCTGATGCTGTGCCTAGACGAGTTCCTTGTAAATTTAATGCAATACAACTAAGTGCAGCCTCATGGGCAGGAATGTCCAGTGATGACTTTTCAGTATTAGCCAAGTCCACCAACTGAACATGGCCAGTTTTACGTCCTGGGAATGCCAGCAGTGAATTGTTACTGTTTGGACACATCACACATAGACCTGTAATAATGAACAATGTTAAAACAAGAATAATCTAAAATTTTTCAAAAAAAAACAAAAAAAAAACACTTTACAAAAAATTTTTTAAAGATTTTTCATTTTTGATTAAAAGATTTTTAAGTTTTTAATCTTTTTTTCAACTCATGAACTCACTAAGCAAAAAAAAACTTAATTTTGAAAACAAAAATATTTCAATTTGAGAGGTAAAATAACCGGGAAAAAAAAACAAAACAAAACAAAAAAAAAAAAGAAAGAAAAAGACAAACAAAGCCCAATATTTTTTATGTCAGGAAAAAAAATTTAATTTTTTATATCAGCAAAAGTCTATGATGAGGAATTATAACTAATATCAAAATCTGATTCAAAATTAATGTTCAATCTGAGAATAACATTCATTTTCTTTTTCTGTAAGGATTTTTAATACCATAAATACTCAGGTAATAAATGATAATGACCAATTTTTCAATTCCAAAACAAAGGATTGTTCATTAAGATGTTTTTGAACACAAGTCTACCATACTTCATTATATGCAATATAAGATTTTTTTAAAAAAACTTAATGTGGTTCAAAATTAGTTGTTCATTACACCAAATGGATTTGAGAATATAGAGCATCTATTTTTTTTTTTTAATCCAAAATGTCAAATTTTCTTTGCAAAATGTAGTGGAAAACAATAAATAAAGTTAAACTGACCTTTAGGATTATGGCAGGTTTCAAAGACATGAAGTTGTTGCGGATTTTGTGTGAATGTGTAGACTTTGATAAGGTTATCAAGTACAACTACAATCCTAGAAAAAAAGTAAAGAAAAAGTGCAGAATCTTAAAAACTAGTCTGCCTGAAGAATTAGAATTGATTGTTGTCAAATTTAGTAGAATACTTGCCATTAAAATGGAGTTATTTATACATAAATCATCAATTCTGTAAAAGATCAAAGTGTAGTATCTGAACCAAGGAAAATCTAAGAATTATTAGGGTTCAGTTTGGTTTCTTTGTTTAATGAAATATCAACTTTCATTGGTTATTCAATGCCAAAGCCATCCTTGTAGAACAGCAATGATACTATTTAACCCATAGCTGGAGGAATGAGGGGGCTTTGTACCTTACTCAAGGACATTAGTCGAAAAGTGAACATAATAGAACAACTGGAGTTCAAACTTGCTTACTTTGAGGTCACAGTTCAATACTTTAACCATTACAGGAACTTCTTTAGAGTTATTAGGGTGAATCAAGAGTTTTGTAATATTTTGGCAATGTGAGGCATAATTCAGCAGTTCTGAATGCTTGTGCAGTTCATCTCATTCAGAAGAGGAACTAAGCTGGATTGTGAGATACTGAGCTCGCCTGATACTCACCGTTTACTTCTACGGCTTGGAATCCATGGTTTTTGGTCAACCTGATCTTGCTTGATCGTCAAGGTTCTTGCAACCCAAGTAAAATTTACTCAACCATCAGGTTGCTCTACGATAATCAACTGTGCCTTCACCTTTCACACAACAAATATATTTGGTTACTTCCAGGACATTATGGCCTAGTTCAAACTCAAAGAATAAGTTACTGAATTAGACCGCATTGCACATTTACCCATGCAACTTTCAAATTATGCACAATGTAACAGCACACCAAATACCACAGGGAATACCTTTTCCACAGTTTGAACTTCTTTGGTCACATGATATACATGTCATAAACTAGCAGGCACCAAAATATTACAAAATTTTGACTCACCATCATAAATCCAACAAAAATTCTCATTGTATATATACCTGTAACTCAGCAGAAATGACCAACATAGTAATACATTTTTAAATCTTAGAGAATAAGGCAATTTCCACTTCAATTTGCAAATGAATGATAATTTGAGGTCTGCAATTAGGCTGAATACTATTTTTTTTAATCCTTCACATTTTTGATATAACAAAATTAATTATGGAACGTTAATTATAATCCTTAATGCCTTACTAAACAGAAGCATCAATATAATTATGGACTGTTGTTAACAATGAAATGCAAATTAGAATTCTTCCCTCCTTCCTAAACAGAATCATTATCCTCATACTTGTAACAACGGGAAGCCAAAAAACTCTCAGGTCATAAAGTAAGGCATTTAGATAAAAAAAAAGGTTCACAAAGAACATAAAATTTTGCAGAGAGTCAGACAGAAATACCTCCCACATATCAAATTGACACTCATGTGGTAATGGTAGCTCTGTCTACCAAATGTCTTACCATTCCCACCCACCTCCAATACAATTAGTTACAATCATGACTTAGACCTGTACACAGTGTGTTTGCTGTTGAAATTTTTTTTGTAAGACTGGTGAATCTGTAATTACTACACAGAGAGATTTCATGCTCATTTTATATTACGTTGGAATGATGCTGTTCCAGATAGAAATCAATACAGGTAGGAGTTGAAAATTCTATCCAGAATAGCATCATTCTGATGTAACATGAAATGAACACAAAAATTAGAGTAGCAATTAGATTCATCAATCTTTAGATTTCCACTGGTACATATACTACACTTTGATCTTAGGTTGTTTGCATATGTATAGCTTGGGGGGGTTAAGATAGTTATGTAATTTTTTTTTTTTTTTTTTTTTTTTTTTTAAATGATTCTGAAATTAATCAAGAAGGAATATAAATTGCAAATGAGAAGTGATGATCATTATTGGAAATGGAGCACCACATTATACAAGTGTTAATATACCATCATTTGTATAACCTCAGTTGGAGGTGGTCGGTGTTTTATGACATCAAGTATTGTGGATGCTTTTTTAATGCCAAATCTTGTTTATATATATTTTCAAGCTAATAGTTTATAAAAAAAACTTTACTTTGAAATGAGTTGTTAGAGCTTATTTGTTAACAATACTTGAGACCATTTAATTGTGCAATCTAACAAAAGTAATTCTAGTTATCAAGTATTCCAATCTAATACAAATAATTTGCACACAGCTGTAGATTTGGTTTGATTTTATGGCATATAAACCATTGTAGATTATTTCATGCCAAATTTGGTTCATACACATACAGAAAATACATGATTTGTAAAGAAGTAAACAAAAGTTAAATGGTTCCAAATATTGCGACATATCACTAACAATTCAATTAAACATCAGTCATTATTTTACACACAGATAAATGATCAAACAGTTCTATTTCTAAAAATTAAATTTAGCATATGTGACAGAGAGAATTCCCCTCACCAGGTGGATCAATTAATTAACGATTCTAAGGGAATTGAATAAATTTATTAATTAAATGGATAGAAGGATAATTTTAGAAATAAGTTTGTTTTTCTTTAATACAGAGAATAGAAAAATGAATTTCCTATTTTATCTTTTTTTTTTTTTTTTCTTCCTTTTGGAATAACGTTTCTGGAGCTCTGAGTCTTTAGAAAGTAAGGTGATGGTTCAAGTAGTGGATAGATGGGTTTGTTGATTGAATCCTGTGATAAATGGAGACTGAAATTCTTGTGTGGTCTGAAGACGAAGTCCAGGCTCAAAGTCCATGACAGGATAAGTGGATTTCTTCCAATTCAAGGATCTTAGGGCGAAAATCAGCGGGGTATCCAAATTCATTTTTAGTACCTCTTAAAAACAGCCATCTATAGAGTTTTAAAGATTATACGAGATATCGGTCGCCCAGGCAATTTACATATCATTATTCATGGGCGTAACCAAAAATTGTCAAGACTCTGCGCCTAAGCAGTGCGCAGCGCCCATTTAGCAGAGAGGGTAAAATCGAGGGTCAGTTCAGAGCCCATTTAGAGTTGAGGGTTAGACCCAGAGTTGCAGGTGAAGTCAAGAATAGTTCAGAAGCGAGAGTTTGATAAGACAGGATGACTTTGAGAATTGTGCCCAACCCGATTATAACCAACAGTTAAACATAGGAACTTTGCGAATTCCCGATTGTTTATCTTGGCTTTTGTTGAGAAAACAAACTTTTAAAAATAACCAAGAATCAATAATTGTCTCCCTTACATCTTCCCTGGATCTCTGTCACTTTCCAAACGAGCGGATAAGTTTCGTGTGACCTTTTCCTTTTGTATTCTACACATTTATGTAAATTCTTCTATAGCAAGATAAAGACAATAGCTTTGAGAAAGTTGTATTTTTTTTTTTGATTTTTGTGAATCACTACAGGGAATATCTTCTCCATAAACAGCAATTTTTCTTCGGTGTAGAAAATTAGATCAACTCGCACAGTATAAACGATCTGAGGTCACTAAAACACCGGCATTCGGATAAAAATTTCACAACGTGGCAGTACTTTGATTCAACAAGGGAAGCCTTGGGATTTGATTTCGGTGAAAATTCCCAGGCTAAGCGAGACATCTCGGCCAGCACGGGATCTTACATAAGAATAAGTCATTTGTTAGCACTAAGTTAAAATGTCAAACAGTTCTATTTCACTCATAGATAGGACTATCAGGTGCTACCACTCTGAGCCAGAGTGAACTTGGGAACAATGGCCATGAAAGAGTACTCTGCATTCCCCAAAGCTCCAGCATTACTGGAGCCCCACCATCAGATTATTTAATATTATATCCAGGACAGTCATTGGTGGGGTCTTAATTCTCTGCAGAGATGCAGTTGGTGTATTCTATAGCCCCTGTAGGGTCTCAAATAACTAACAATAATAATCCTTAGTAATGAATGAATAGTTCTATTTGACCCATAGATGTGACCTGAACCAATACTACCAACCTAAGTCAGAATGAACATGGGAATAATAGCAATGAAAGGGGAACTCTATATTTTCCAAATCTCCAGGAATGGAGCCTCACCATCAGATGCAGTTTAGTATTATATACAGAACACTTAGTGAAGGGAGATGTCTTGCTCCTCTGCAGAGGTGCAACCAGCGTATTCTATAGCTCCAGCTGAAAGGTTGTACAGGCACCACTGATTACTCTTCCAATTACCTGCCTTCTTTCTCAACTGTGAGCAACATTCTGCAAAAGATAGCATCTGGAAGTGAACAGGCCTATCTTTCCACCTCACCTGTCTGTCTCTTCATCTTCCTCCTAGCACTGGCTTGCAGGATGGTTTTCACCAGGCCTAATGATCTTGTCACATCACATTTTCTCTTCACTAAGAAGACTGTTATGTAATCAAATGATACAGTTATTTTTTTCTAAGCTCATCTGTAATGTGGATTCTGTACAAGATGTTAAAGCCAAAAGCCTGATAACATTTCACTTCAAAGGAGTTGCTTGAGGTCAATAGTAAGTGTCCAGGATTCATACGCATACAGAAACATTCAGATAACACATGTGCATATAAATTTGATTTTTTAGGTCAGGAAGATTTTTTTTGATTTGCCATATGCATTTCTGTTGATATATAGATTTGTAATAAAAGTTTATGATGTACGAAAAAGGTTTTTAAAATAAGTTGTTTTTCCCCACTGGCTAAAAAAAAATATTTCTTAACAGAATTTGTTTGTTATATGTAACAAGGAAGATTTAAAAAACGTGATTTTTTTTTTAAAGACGGTTGCATCTTTAATCTTACCTGTCCCTTCTCAGCCGGACACTTCGTACTTCTGCAGAAAATTCTAATTCGATAACATGTTTCTTTTTCAGGTCATCCCACACCATCACTGAATGACACATACACACATACAAAAAAAAAGAAAAGAAAATTAATTCTTAGCTATAAATCAGCTGAAAAAAATAGATAAATAAAAAGATTCAATGTTTTCCTAACATTTACAATAGATCAAAAAGTACAAAGACTGAAGCTTAAAACATCTTAAAATCTTATTTTTGGCAAAGCACAGAATTATGGAAGTGCAACACCCCTCCCATACACACAAGAACCTCTTGCTTAGTTTCCTTAACTGAAAAATTAGCTCATAAGAGATTTAAGGAAATGGAAGACATTAAAAGAAATGATAGCACAGCTTAATATCGTATGAAAATAAGAGTCTTAGAAATGCTTTGACCAATAGAAAACCGATTGAAATAAATGTATTAAATGGTAGTTATTTTTAAGAAAACTAGTATTTATTATTCATTTCTGTTTTAGTAAATTACAGCTTCAGTTTCAATACTTTTAAAACACTCCTGGTATCTAAATAACTTGTACCTAGACACTTAGTATCTGACGTTATTAAAAAAAACAAAAAAAAAAACAAAAAAAAAAAACTATAAATCCTTGCTATATCAAATTCTTTATCAATAATATCTAACATGATCTTCCAGCCCAAAGCATAAAGATATGCAGGATAAAACAATGCTTCACCCAAAATCTGATATTTGTACCTGATACTATTAGCATCTCACATAATATCCCAGTCCAATCTGATATCAATAAAATCCCGCATATTCACTAACCTTTATTCGGTGGGTATTTTGGATTTCTGCCTCCCCCAACGAGGGCAAGGTAGTTACAACGGAAGAGCATCTCAATATGACCAATTCCTCCATCATAGAAATCTGAAATAAAAAGTTTAAAAAATGGAATGAAACTAATGATTGATTTAGTATTTGCTGTCAGAAAAAGCAGACAATGTGATTTGTTGAAGATAAAACAGTGCATTAAGATCACAGTATGTTTAACTATAAAATATTAAAATCAACATTTATCATTATTGTCAAGTTGTACTGACAGTACAGATTTCCCTGACTCTCCATTCATCATATCATCTATCACTCCCAGTAGGTCTCCCAAACTACATCAAGTGTTTGCATAGAGCTAATATAAATAAGTTCTCGCTGGTTAGCCAACACAGGTATGTCCATGCATAGGAGTCCATAGAACATCACTTATAAGTTCATCTGTGCTTCTCCAGCAGTGTTCCACATATCTTTTTTGTCTTAGATGGTTTTTGAAATGGGAGGTAAGTGGCCACACAGCTATTTTTTTTGGAAGAGTGTAACTTTCAGGATTTGTTTGAAATAGCTAGTAGCATTCTTGCGTAATTCCCACCTAGCTTTTTTTCTATGTGTTTTGGTTGGTTATTCTGTTTTACAGCATATCAACCCTTTTCAGGTCATCTAATGCCAAATTGAATTTCAAACAATACAGTTTAGAATAAGTATAGTTTTTGTTTACAAACAGTTAAATGTCAAAACAGTTCTATTTCAAGCAATTCAGTTTAGCATAAATACAGTTTAGTTTTATTTGACCCAGGTGCTACCACTCCAGGTCAGAGTTGCCTGGGGAGCAATGGCAATGCAGGGGTATTCTGCATTCCCCAAAGCTCCAGTATTACTGGAACCTCACCATCAGATTGTTAAGTGTTATGTCCAGGATACTCATTGGGGCGAGGGAGTCTTACCCCTCTGCAGAGATGCAGTCTGTGTATTCTACAGCCCCAGCCATTTTAGCTAGAGGGAACTACACAAAAATCCAGCATGCTTATTTTGAACAAATCATGTAAGCAGTACCCACTAGGGTCAGTTATTACCCATCTCACAAACCATTTAAGTAAGAGAAGCAAGACACACTGGGCTAACAACTCATAAGCAACTTTCTTCAAGAGTCTCCGACACAGATACACGAGTATTGGCCAACCAGCAATAATTTACATTCACCAGCTCGGTAAAGATATTGGATGCTGTCTTGAACACCAATAGGGATGGATGATAAGAGCACTTTAGGAGGGACCAATATGCCAGTGGGTTTGTATTTAACTTTTAGCAATTTTGTGGTCCTATGCAAGTCAAGGAGCCCAATGTGGTGTGACTACTAGTCACAGTACGTGTTGTGGCTATTTTGTTTGTGACAACCACATTAGCTTCCAACTGTTTGCTTTGTCAAATCTTTCCGTGCCCACGCAGTGTTCTAAAGATCCACAGAGGGGGTTTGACACAATTCAGCTGGATCTTCTTCTGACGGTCAGGTAATATGAGTGGCTAGATTGTCTAGCAACTCAAAGAATAGAGAAAACCCATTGTTTAACAACAACAACAACAACTCGTTTTTATTAAAACATGTTTGTGAGACAATAAATAACAAACAATGTTTGCTTTCCTGGCAAACAGAAGAAAGAATATCAAGAGAGGAAGAGTGACGATGAGGTGCGGTTAGAGTGACACTCATGTCTCTAAAGTCTGGGACTGAATTTTTGTAATGTCTGAAGGTAGTTCGGAGTACTTTGGGTCGAGAATGGAAGAAATGCTTCTTTGGCAGTCTTGAGTTTCTTCTTGGTCCCTTTTATCTTCTCCTCAGAGGATTTGTTTTCTTATCCCATTTTTTATAGATCAATATCTGGACTAAAAATGGTTTTTGATTGATTGTCCAATAAGAGACAATTAGGAGTCATATTCCCCATTTGTCAGCCAATCCTAGTTCAGGATTATATCTTACAGGTATAGGGGAAAACCCTTTTTTAGAGGCTTTGACCAATGGGAACAGGTTTAGAGCAATGGGAGTTGAACAAGAAATTCTCAGCCTCACCTGACTTGATGAGCCATGCCCAGCTCACCTTTATTTAGAGTGGAGCAAAATTAAATCTTCCTTTTGACACTGACCTTCAAGATAAGGACTAGAAAAATATGTTTTACAAAATGACCCATTTCATCATTGTGATTGATGAAGTTAGTTGACAACCAAAAAAATCAAATAAATTTGCTAACCTTTAAAATCAAAAGCAATTGTCTCGCACTTAACTGACCTTTAAAATCAAAAATGATTGTATCGCACTTAACTGACCTTTAGGAACGATCAACCAGCTTTTTAGGTCAATATAAGTCTTGAACAAAAAGATACTTATTTTAAGGATCTTTTTTTCTTTTTGGTTTTGTTTTGTTTTACGGCATATCAACCACAAGGGGGCATTTAATGCCGGCTCAGTTTTTGAGGTAAATTGATGTTATTTCATTTTTTTATTATATTTTTGGTGTATTTTGTGGAGAAAAAAAATTTTTTGAGGGAGTATTTCTTTAAACACACTTTTTGCCATATATTTTGTTTGAACATTTATTATACATTTTTTGGGGGGGATGATGTTTTTTAAATTATGCTGAACAGGTGAACTTCTTTTAAGTATCCGAGTAAGTTTTTTGGGTTTGTTTCATAGAAAATTTGTTTTAAGTTTGTTGTAAGGTAATATTTTTTTTGTATTAGTTGTAAGTCGATGCATTCTGATAATGTGTTTAATAGTATATGGCTTTTGGCATGGTATGCAATATGGGGCCTCTATTTCTTCTTTTCTAGATATTTTGGTTTGATTTTTTTGTGATTTTCCTATTTAAGGCATTATTTCATGTAGTTTGTTGTTCTGGAAGTTATCCCAGTAATTCTGCCATTTTTGTTTTGTATCAATGTTTATGGTTCTTTTTAAATCTGTAAAAGGGATTTGGAAGTGTGCGTCTAGTGGATTGTTCTGTGCTGTTTTTGCTGCCGAGTTTGCCATTTCATTTCCCTGGATTCCAATGTGACTTGGTATCCAGCATAGTACAATTTTTTTATGGTTACACAAATTATTTAATTTGGTAAACAATTCTGCTATTAATGGGTTGTTAAATTTTTTTCCCTTGATTGCTACTATCGCAGATTGGGAGTCAGAGAATACTATGGTGTTTGGTGTTCCTGCTCTTGATGATCAGGTCAAGTGCTAGGTTTATTGCATAGACCTCTGCACTGAAAATTGAGGTTTCTCTTGGGAGATGTTTTTTGATTTGAATTTTTCTGTTTGATGATGGCTGCACTGGTTGTCGCATTGTTTTGTTTAGATCCATCAGTGAAGATATGGATGTAGTTGGGATATTTTTCTTTGATTTTTTGGAATTTTTCTTGGAATGTTATTGGGTGGGTGGCTTTTTTTTGTGTTTGAAGAGACTCAAGTCTGTTTTCGGAGTTATGATTTTCCAGGGGGGTGTTTTGAATAAAGTTGTTTTGTGAATTTTCGTTACTGGTAAGGCTGCTTCCTTATAGATAGGTTCCATTCTGAGTCCGATTGTTTTAATTGAATTTTCATTTTTTTGGAAAAGATCTTTATATTTGGGATAAAAGGTGCTGTTATGTGCGGGATTGTTGAGGTTGGCCTTTAATTTTGTGTAGTATTTTAGTGCCAAGTTGTTGCATCTGAGCTTTTGCAGGGGTTCATTTGCTTCAGCATATAGGCTTTCTACTGGAGTTGTTTTTTGGAAGCAACTAGTGCTAGTCTTAGTCCAGTGTGATAAACAGGGTTTAATGATTTTAAGTAAGATTTTCTTGCAGATTGATAAACAAAGCAACCATAATCCATCTTGGATCGAATCAAAGATCGATACAATTTTAATAAGGTGTTTTTGTCAGCTCCCCAATTTGTATGGGCTATAACACTTTATTGCACTTTGTTTTTATATAGTTGATGTGTGGAATAAAGTTCAGTTTTTTGTCAAATATAAGTCCGAGATGTTTATGCTGGTCTACAAATGGGATATTTTCTTTTTCGATAGTAAGTGTTGGATTGTTGTGAAGTTTTCGTTGGTTACAGAAATGGATGCATTTTGCTTTAGCTTTTGAGAATTTAAAGCCATTTTCTGTAGCCCATTTGCTGATTTTATTGATGTTGTGCTGTAGTTTTCTTTCAAGAGTAGGGATATATTTTGATTTATAGCTGATTGAGCAGTCATCAACATATAAAGATCCATATATGTCAGGTGAGAGTTCTTTTATTATATTGTTTATTTTGATGTTGAAAAGAGTGGTTGATAGAATGCTGCCTTGTGGTACACCTTCTTGGTTTTTTAAATCGGATAGAGTGGATCCAACGTGTACTTGGAAGGTTCTATCTGTTAAAAAATTCTTGATAAATTTTGGTAATCTGCCTCTTAGTTTAAGTTTGTAGAGGTCTTTTATGATACCAAATTTCCATGCGGTGTCATAAGCTTTTTCTAAGTCGAAGAAGATGGTTATGATATGTTCTTTTTTTATAAAGCCTTCTCTAATATAATTTTCGAGGTTTGTTAAGTGGTCTATGCAGCCTCAATGTTTTTTGTAGCCACATTGTTTATTTGATATTAGGTTATTGGTTTCTAAATACCAGACTAGACGGTGATTAACCATTCTTTCTAGGGTTTTGCATAGGCAGCTGGTGAGTGCTATTGGACAATAGTTTTCAGGGTATGAAGGATTTTTTCCTGGTTTTGGTATGGGGATTATTGTGGCTTCTTTCCAGGATTTAGGGAATTGTTTTCCTGTCCAAATGTTGTTGTATATTTCAAGTAGGAGTTCTAAGGATTTTTGGGGAATTTGTTTTAGGAAGCTGTAGTGAACTTCATCAGGTCTTACTGCTGAATTGTGAGATTTTTCAATGGCAGTTTTTAATTCTGTCATTGAGAAGTTCTCATTGTAGACTTCTTGATTTTTTGAATTTAGATTTATTTTGTATTTTTCTTTGTTTGTTTTAATACTTTGAAATTGTATGCTGTAGTGTTTAGATGAGGAATTGTCTGAGAATATTTCAGCTAATTTGTTCGCTATCATCTTTTTCCTGTTATTTTGCTATTTTTTGTGATAAGGTGTTTAATTGGGAGAGGATTATGTTTCCTGGAGATTTTTCTAATCATTTTCAGTTTAGTGGAGGTATTAATTTTACTTATATACTCCTGCCAGCATTTCTTTTTTGTTTTGTTTATTGTTTTGCTCTCTTTTGCTCTCTTTTGTTTATATTCAATGCAATTTTTGGTGGTAGGTTCTTTTTTGAATTTTCTTAAAGCTGCCTTTCTTTGTTGGATTGCTTTTTTGCATTCTGTGTTAAACCAAGGTTTGTTTTTTTTTTTTGTTCGGGATAGTGTTTTTGGGGATACATGCTTCAGCTATAGTGATCAGAGTTTTTGTGAATTTTTCTATTGTATGGATTTTTCCTTTTATGAGTCGTATTGAGCAGAGTTGGCGGAATTTTTCCCAGTTTGCTTTATTTGTGTTCCATTTAGGAGTGTGATTATATTATTTTGGATGATAATTGGATAATGATCATTTCCGTAAACATCGTCATAGGTGCTCCATGTATATTCCATGAAGCTGGATGGGTCACACAAGGTAAGGTCAATGAAACTTGGTGATCCATATGTTGGATTTATGTGTGGGCTCTTTTTGATTGAGAAGGCATAGATTTTAATCATTTATTAGTTGTTCAATTTTGCTTCCTTTTGTATGTTTTTTGGCTTCCCCATAAGGTGTCATGACTATTGAAGTCACCTAAGAGGGTGAAGGGTTTAGTGAGCTGTTTAATTAGATTTTTGAATTCGGTTTCATTGATTTGTTCATGTGGAGGTATATATATGGAGCAGATAGTGATGGTTTTATGTAGCATGACTTGTGTTACAACTGCTTGGAGTTTTGACTTTATAGGAAATTGGCTTTGAGGTATATCATTTCTTACAAGAATCGATGTGCCTCCATTGGCCCGATGACCTGTATTATGGATGTAGTGGTACTGTTCATAATTTAGAGTTTTCAGGTTGTGGTTTTCTTTTAGGAATGTTTCCTGAAGGCAGATGGTGGCAGGATTAAAAAGAGATATTAGTATAAGTAGTTCATTGAAGTTTGGTTTGATACCACAACAGTTCCATTGCATAATATTGTGTTTTAGATGAACTAGTTTGTTTACTGTTGGTGTTCATTTTTATGATTTCTGCTGGTTTTGAACTTTGGTACTTACTGTTTCGCTGTATGATTTTATTTGTTTTGGTCCCATTGTAGTTCCTTGTAGAGATGTTTTGTGAGTCATGTTTGGTTTGAGGACTGGTTGTGGTTGATAGGTATAGTGTCTTTGGTCTCCATCCTATCCAAGGGTCGGGGGGGGGGTTTACTTTCGGTTATATTTTTGTAATTTTCAGATTGTTTCATTTTTCCCGGGGATGATTTTATTTTGCTTTTAGTTCTGTTTTTGGAGGTTGATCGATGGCTTGATTGGCTCCTTTTATGGTTTGATGGTTCTTTTTGGTTTGCATTTTCTATAAGGTAGGTTTTATTTAAAGGTTTGGTTATGGTCTTGTGTTCCATATGGCTTTGTTCTGTTTCAGTGAGGGATGTGGTTCTATTCTGTGTATTTGGATAACTTGAAGTGAATTCTTTACTTGGGTTTTTGGGGTTTGGTTGGTTTTTATTAGGGTTTTTATGTGGAGAAATGGTTCTTATTTCTTCTTTTGGAGGTTGCTTAGGGGGATTTGTTTCAATGTATTTTGATGTTTTTTCCGGTTTATGTTCAGTTATAGGTTCAGGGTTTGTACTGTTGGAGGAGAGTTTTAAGAGTGTGGGTTTTATTTCTTGAATGAATTCTGGCTAGTCTTTAGGTCCTACTATGAGTAGCTTGGAGATTAGTTCTTGGTAGTTTTCTTCTTTTTTACTCTGTTTTTGGGTTGTTTTGGGAGATTTGGGAATAAGTTTTGTTTCTTATGTAGCCTTCAACAATTTTTCAGGCTTCTGGATAGGGAATGTTTTTTGTGTGTTATATGGTTAAGATTTTTTTCTTTTTTCCAGGCTGGGCATGATCTGGTATAAGATGGATGGTCTTCACCGCAGTTGGCACATCTGTTGTTGAGAATCCAGTTGATGATGGTATGGTTTGGTTCTCGCTCTCCACATTTACCACATATAGTATGTCCATTGCATACACTCCCATGATGGCCAAATTTTTGGCATTTATAGCATCGGAGTGGATTAGGGATATATGTTTCAATTTTTTCATTGATGTAGCCGATTTTTTATTTCTTTCGGAGTTGTTGGTGAGTTGAAAGTTAATATATACGTGTTTGTTTGTATTGTTTGGTTTTCTTTTTTGATTGTAATTCTTTTTATGTCAGTTACACCTTGGTTTTTTAGTTCGGCTAATATCTCTTCTCTTGAACACTGAGAGAGTTCTTTATTCCTTATAACTCCTTTAGATGAGTTTAGGGTTTTCTGGGGGTATATTTTAATTTTTAAGGTGTGAAATGTTTTCATATTTAGTAAAAAGTTTGTATGTATTTTATTTTCAGTTTCAACCATTATTGTTCCGTTTCTCAAGTTTTTAACTGATTTTGGACAGATACTTGAAGAGATTATTTTTTTATGAGGAATGGTGATACTTTGGTAAGTGGAGTATTTTCAAGCGATTCCAATATGATAAATTTTGGAAACGGAGGTTAATGTAGCAATCTCTCTTATCAGCGAGCTCCTTGGATATGTTTCATGAGTTTCATTGGCTATGCTCCCCACCCACCATGGAGCCCCATACGGGGTTTTGCCTAGTAACATCGGGGCTACATAGCCAGTATACTCATGCTGATCGTAGACAGTTTTAATTTTGTCCCTGGGTTTTCATTCCCAAGATAATTACTTACCCAGGGACAGAAAGGAGACTGACCCTTCAGCCATCGCCCTCTAATTCAGATCTTTTAAAAAACCTGAAAGAGGGCTGACATGAGCAACTGATTGATCGGATCGGGCCTCTCCGACCGACCGCAAAGTGGAGTGTTGCGAGCCGCATGACCTCTTAGGTTGCCAGGTCATGGACTGCTTAGCCACCAGGATCCCGTCCTCAAGCATCACAGGTCGCCACCCATGGCCAACAGGTAGCCTCATTGGGTTTTTTTTTTTTTTACCCCTCTGCAGAGGTACAGTCAGCGTATTCTACAGCTCCAGCCGACAGGGCGATTTTGTCTTTGAGATATATATATATATATATATATATATATATATATATATATATATATATATATATATATATACACACACACACACTAATTAGAATATATTTCATAAATCCTAATTTTTACATATTAATTAAGTACTCAACTGCACACCGTGTCACAATTTGGTCAATTCATAGTCTTCATAGGTATAATTACATCACAGAAACATTAAACTTAATTTTACAGCTTTAAAAGCAAAGAAAAAAAATTCAAAGTTCTCAAAGAAAGACAAACCTTGTCGCTCTTTCTCTTTGAGTGGGTCTGCATTGTAAACTCTGAAGCCACTTTCCATTCCACACGCAAAGCATCCTGAAAGATATAAGAAATATGCATTAGCAGTGTTGCAGGAGACATAAAAATCTTTAGAGAGAAAAAGCAAAGCAATTAACAAAAAAACACATTCCCTTTATTAAGCAATTCTGTCAAGAGTAAATTTAACCCTTTTGCAGGCAAATGATTTCTTTTTGTTGAGTGTGTAGATTATTTTCAGAAAATCTGCAAAATAGGTTTGTTCAAATAAGTCAGTTAATCATATAAAAAAAAAAAAAAAAAAAAAAAAAAAAAAAAAAACAGAACATGATAATTGTGTACAATAGCATGAAAACAAAATACTCAATCATTTTTAAAACAATCTTTACACTCTTACACCGCAGAGAGGACACCTACCAATATTTCTATACATTAACAGTGAATTGGTCAACAATCAACCAATAGTAAAATTTCTCACATTGAACTACAATAAAAGACAAGAATTTCACTGTCAGAGAGAGCGGGGGGAGGGGGGAAGAGAGAGAGAGAGAGAGAGACACATACACACACAGCGAGTGAGAGAGAGTGACAGAAGTGTATTTATTTTATCTGTATTAAAATGATAGGAGGGTTATGAAAAACATACAAATGAAACTATTTTTTTTCATAATTAATTTGTAGAAAATGAATAGAAAATATGAATGATATACAAAATTAAAAGATCTAAACACAATTGCATTCTTTTCAAATTAAAATATAGGGAAATAAACATTAAAAAAAACAGAACAAAAATGATAAGTGATCACCAAGTTACAATAGAACAATCACCACAAAAAAGGCCTGGCTCCCCCCCAATAGTTGCTAAGCAAGTTTAATTACCCACCCCAACTAATAACACCATTACTTTCCATTCAGTTAAAAAAAAAAAAAAAAAAAAAATGTGATTTTATTTTCATTAATTTTTTTTTTTTTTTTTTAAACATATCTTACTCTCATACACTGTCACTGAGGTTAGAAATAACAATGGAACAGATTTTAATATATGTAAAAAGCAAATGGGAACCTGCTACTATACAAAAAAAAAAAAAAAAAAAAAAAAAAAAAAACAGCCTGGGAGTTAAGAAACATTTGACTAGGGAGAAAGAAAACACCAAGAACAAGTAAAAACAATGTTTATTACAAGCAGAATCTGTGAGATTCTTTGGAACATCTTCCCAATATATGAAGGTGGTCAGAACAGTTCAGATATACCAGCTGTTCATGAGTTTTTTGATGGTTTGGTTTTATAATATGTCAACCATTGTAGGTTATTTAATGCCAAATCCACTTCAATTCAGTTTAGCATAAGTAAACAGTTTAGTTCTATTTGACCCATAAATAGGACCCTATCAGGTACTACCTTTCCAGGCCAGAGTGGACCAAGGAGTGATGGGGTACTCCATATTCCCTAAAGCTCCAGCATTACTGGAGCCACATCAGATTGTTTAGTGTCATATCCAGGACACTCGTTGGGGTAGGGGTCTTACCCCTCTGCAAAGAAGCAGTTGGTGTCTTCTACAGCCCCAAGTGACTAGGCAACTTTTTTTGATGAAATAATTGTGTGGACCACAATAGGTACTATTTATTGAAAAATAAATCTCATTTGGTCACATTTCACAAGAGTATCTTGATCAGCCTATGAAATTTACAGCTGACCCTGGTAGAATAGACATGAAGTAAACTTCGTTTTGTCAGGTACAAGGCCAACATTTTGAAGCATCAACTTTTACCTCAGGCAACTAATTACCTAACAATACCTCTTGATTCAAGCATAATTACGAGTGTGCTACACATTAGTAGGTCAAGCAAAAAACTTATCAGTTCTAAGTCTAAAGAATTTCAAACCCTCTTATAACTGGACTGCTTGATTATCAGAACGAGTAAAAAGTTTTGCAATATTTTGGCAGTACACGAAAAACAATTTGACAAGTCTCGGTGCTTATGCTGAGGTCAGAAAGGTGAAGAACAAAATCTGACCACAAGATGCCAAGCTCACCTGATACTCAGTATGCTACTCACCAAATTTCCTTCAATAGGGTGGAACATGGCCTCAGGATCAATGTTTTTAAGCATACCTGACCTTGCTTGAATGTCGAGGTTCTTACAACCTGAGCAAAATTTCTTCAACCCTCTGGTTACTCAACTGTGATCAACTTCACCCAAGACTTTTTGGGTTGCTTCTAAGGAGTTGTGGAAAGCATAAGTTCCCAAATTAGACTACGTTGCACATTCATCTGTGCAGTTTAATATCACACACGGAGTGAAGCAATGAACATGTCAGCACACCAACTACCACAATACTACAAACTGTAGCAGATACCTTCCACAGCTTGAACTGCTTAAAATCATATGATATATGTGCCATAAACTATCACATATCAAAATATTAAAGACTTTTGACGCACCCTAATAGAATAACATGTATACAACATACTTACCAGTATTCCTTATCCAACCTACAAGATCAAAGAATACTGTTTTCGAGGAAAGCGAAGTAACAATTCATCAAACCCTTACACACAAGGAGAATGCGATACAAGGTCAACTTTTTAAGCGAGTTAAGTTGTACATTCCTTATCCAACCTACAAGACCAAAGTATCTTGTTCTTGAGAAAAGCTATGTATGTATTTACCAAACCCTTCCACAAAAGGAGGATGCAATACAAGGTCGACTTTTTAAGCAAGATAACTTGTTTGAATTCAATTTTTTTTTCAGGAATAGTTGTCCAACTAAATACCCACAGCAGAGAGAAGAGACAGGTTCATGCTTTTACCAAGGGCTTTAATGCAAAATGAAACGCTAACAGCTCTATACAAGATTTGAAATCAAGTCACTAATTATATTTCCTACAACAGCAACTGTTAGATACTTGAGGGTGCGATCACTATAAGTATCACTCATTTTTAAGGAGTTTATGGTGAATTAAACCAGTAAATACACCCCAACAGCAATATCTCATTTACTAAAAGTTATGTCCACATATACGTGGTGCCTTCAATAAGTTTCCAGACTATTTTGTACAGGCATTTAAAATTGTTGTAGACTCTTGAAAATTCATTATGTTATTGCTATACATCTTATGGGATGACTGACCAATTTTTATGATTTCAGGTTCAAATTAACAGCTACAGTACGAATTGGAATACACCCTACTAAAGCCTGATTGGCACAGATGGTGAATTTCAAAAATGCAATCTGGACGTGAGGACACTTTAGAAGAATGATATGCAATAAAATTCTGTTTTAAACTTGGAAAAAATGATGCCAGAGAAACGTATGGAATGCTTCAGACTGCTTTTGGAGCATCTTGCATGAATCGAGCATCAGTTTTTGAGTGGCATAAGAGATTCAAGGAAGGCAGGGAGTCTGTGAGGGATGATAAGAGGTGTGGAAGGAGTTAGGAAGTCAATACACCAGAGTTGATTGGCCAAAGGGTTAGGGTTAGGGTTACTATGTTGAGGTTTTAAGGGAGTTCATGGAGAGATTCCGTCTGAAGAGGCCAGCACTCTTCAAATCAGGTGAGTGGTATTTCCACCTCGACAATCCACCAGTCCAGAGGCTGTCATTATGAGACAATTGAGGAGATGAAAGAGGCTGTGACAAAGGTCATTGACACGCTCACACAAGAGGCCTTCCATAGGGCCTTCCAGAAGTTGTTGGAACGGTACAACAAGTGCATTGCAGCCAGAGGAGATTACTTCGAAGGGGACTAGATTTTCATGTGTGTACTATCAATAAAAGTGCCCATACGAAAAAAGTCTGGAAACTTATTTAATGATCCTCGTACATAGGAAAAATTATTGATTGCAGTAGTCCATAGGAGAATGATCTCTGAAGAAAGAAAAAAAACAAAAACAGTTGATCCTATTTACCAACCCCTCCGCTCGGGCAGGATATGACACAAGGTCAATTTTTTAAGCGGAGTTCAACAGGTTTGAATTCAGAGTTTTCCTTCTCTTAGACTAGTTGCCTCACCAAGGCTGAAGAACCTAGTCTGTCCTACTATTTTACCCATAGCTGGAGGGAGAATAATTGGATTCATACCTTTCCCAAGGGTATTAGTGCTATGTAAAATGTAATCAGTCTCGTCCAGGATTTGAACTCGTGTCACTGTGTCCAATTCCTACGACGACAACCATAACTCCACGGGCACATCCAAAAACAGTTGATGGTTGGTTGTTGTCATGTTTTATGGTATATCAACACTCGTAGGTTATCTAATGCCAAATTCTTTTTATATATATGAGAGATATTGTTATGTTTTGACCCAGCCAAAAATGCCATTCAAGGTAATGCACCGGAAGGAAGAGACACATTCTAATGGCAGTTATGAGAGGAAATCGCATGGGCGGAAATTGGCTGATGAAATGGGATGAGGTAAAAAAAATCCCATGGTACACTCATAGACTGACGCACCGGAAGAAAGTGACCTCTGAACTGCATGACAGTTATTTCCGCTTGATGACGATTAAACATTCGATTTCAAAGATCGCGTGGGCGATCAAGTGGGCGTTGAACTATAATATAGCTCAATCAAGACAGAAGTCAAGCAGTAGAGTTGGAGACGGAGAGGGACAAGATGCGGTAGGGAAAGCCACACCCGGCCGAGGGGGCCCTTGGGAACCCCGATGGAGTTTGGGGACCAGAGAAGTTGGTGATAAGATGCAGTAAGGAAAGCCAGCACCCAGCAGAGTGGACCCTGGGGCTCCAGTTGTGCAGCCCTAGAGAACGAGAAAGACACAACGCTGACGGCCATAACTTTGGGGTCAAAATATTTCAGTTATGTTCGGTCTCCAGCTCCCTCTCACAGTAAAACCCCACACAACCTTTTCGAACCCTTGCAATAAAGAGAGAGGTAAATATTTTTCTAAGAAGTCTTCCTGCGTCTGTCTTTATCGTTGCGTCTTTATCATTGCGTCTGTTTATTTATGGTGTCGTAATGATGCTGTAGATGAGTATATAACAATATATTTATGAATGAATATTTTATAATAAACAAATTTCATATAAGCCAGGACCCATTTTTTTTTTTTTTGCACAGTTAAATCATTTCATATCTATTTTGATTTTGTTTGATTGGGTTGGGTTTTAGGGCATATCAACCAGTGTTGGTTACTTCATGCCAAATCATCTTTATACATATATACATGATTTGTAAACACATTTTGTGGATAACATTTTTAATTATAACTTCAAGGTTTCTTTGTTTGATGGCATATCAACCTTTGTAGGTTATTTAATGCCAAAGCCATCCTTCTAGAAGAACAATAGTGGTACTATTTAACCTATAGCTGGGAGGATAAGGGGGCTCATACCTTTCCCAAGGGTATTTTGTCTGAAAGTGAACATAATAGACTGGAATTTGAACTCGCTTACTAAAATTCTGCAGTCCATCACTTTAACCATTACACCACGAGGACACCCTCCCCCAACATTTTAAAAGAAGCTGTTTTTGGCATACAGTTAAATGGTTTTGAGTACTCCTTTCTAATATGAATTATTCTATGATTACTCATTCGTTTATACACAGTTAAATGATTTTAAGTATTGCTATGTAACAGTAACAATTTAACATCAGTCATTTGTTTGCACACATCTAAATAGATATACATGATATGTAAGAGATTAGTTTGTTACTAATTTCATTTTTAGATGAGTTACAACTAATTTGTTTGCGTACTAGTATTGCTATTGTTTCTACACAGTTAAATAGTTTCAATTATTGCTATCAAACACTTATAATTCAACATTGCTGATTCATTTACATACCTTAAATGGTTTCAAGTATTGCTATGTATCACTAACAATTTAATTATACATCAGTCATGCGTTTACACATGGTTTAATAATTAAACAGTTCAATTTCAAACAATTCAATTTGGCACAAGTCATTTGTTCGCACTGAGTTTAAATGTCAAACAGCTCTATTTGACCTATAAACAGGACCCTATCAGGTGCTAGTACTCCAGGCCAGAGGACCTGGGAGCAATGGTAATGAAGGAGTACTTCACATTCCCCAAAGCTTCACTATTAGACTGTTTAATGTCATAACTGGGTCACTCATTGTAGGTGGGGGGTCTTACTCCTCTGCAGAGATAGCATATTCGCCAACCCTAACCATCTGGGCAAAAAATAAAATGAGAATTCTTCCAAGCTGCAACAGTGTCAGTACTTTTGTATGATTGCAGAACTTGGACTTTAACAATACACTGAAAAAAAATAATAATAAAAATTTTAAAAAAAAAACAGAAGGAAGTTGTGAGCTGTTTTGACCAAATCCTGGAAATAGCAGCTGTACAGCCACTTATCACCCATCTTACAAACCATCCAAGCAAGACTCGATGGGCATTGCTGGGGAAGTAAAGACAAACTTAAAACAACATTTTATGGACTAATATGCATGGAACCACCAGAGTAGGCCAAACAGTACAAACAATTATCAGCTCTGAATAGACTCTGGTTGTTATTTAGAGGACTTGCAAAGAACAATGACCAATAGAGACAGATGGTGAGAGAGAGAGTCAAAAACATCCGCACAATCAGAATATGATGATTATTGGCAAAGCTATTGAGACATTTACCAAATAAATTTTTCTAAAAGTCCTAATGTTCAGTATAACACAGATTAAATATAAAAATGCTAAATTAAATTTTTACTCTCTAAATAGAAGCATCAATATCAGACCACCACTGCCTTAAGTAATTTCATGGGTTATCAGCAAAAGTATTTACTGAGCTCACAAAAATGAAGGTGGGTAGTCATTCAAAATGGTTAAATCTTACAGTATAACATGACAATAAGCTTTTTATTTAATTCACTATGCAACCAGATCATGACACAAGGTCAGTTTTATACAGGGTGCCCTGCAAGAAGCAAGCCTCACATAAACATTTAAAAATTGCTTAGAATCTATGAATATTTTCTTTCAGGGGCACCTTATGCACCAGACAGCAAGCCCAGCCTTTGTCCCTTGAGAATGGGGGGGGAAGATGTCGACTGTAAGGAAAGCTCCCTGGAACTAGGGTGTAAATAATTTTACATGACCCTTGAGCTAAAAGGTTGAGAGGTGATTGCAACATGGCAGTAACTACAACATCAATTTGCTACTTTATCAAATCTACATGGGGGAGGGGGGAGAGTACTGCAGACATCAGGCGATGCTTTGACATTCTCCATGAGGTATTTTCAAAAATAGCTCTAATTTCTAAACTGTTCCAGTTATTCAGCTGGGAAGTAAGACTAGTTTAAAACAAGCATAGACAAGCTTTTTTCAAGAAACAGGCCACAAGACATGTAGGTCACACTATGGAAAAAATTCAGGGAAGTTTTTTTATTGAAGGTACCTCAACCATTAATAGAGAATAGTCAAGTATATAATAGTTATTCCCTTTTGACACCAGCTTCCCCAAACCTCTGTGTGTGTGTGTGTGTGTGTGTGTGTGTAAACAAGTAAGAAGGAAATGAGACAAACAAAATTTTGATGAATTTTCCTCATGAAATTAGGTGGGCCAGTTAGAAAGCACAACAGGCTGCAGTTTGCTTATCACTGGTTTAAAACAAAGAAATGTTTTTCTTTGAAAAAAAAAAATTTTTTAAATTTAAAAAAGTGGGGGGGGGGCAAGATAGATATAATTTGGGCAGGGTCCAACTCACAAGCTGGAAATCAGCAGATGGGTGAGGTCTGATGGCTACAGGTAGTAAGAAATAGACTTTCAGGTAGGTTCTTCTTTTAGGCAGTCTATTTTCTGTTTAACATTTAAAAAGTCAACATCCAGTGAGATGGGGGGAATTTTTCTTTTTTATAATTTCAATAATTCTATTTAACATTTGTTCATGTCTGACATTTCAAATAAACTGAAGATAAATTTATATATCAAGTTTTGTCAAAAAGAATATTTTCGGGAGTGGGGGGGGTTCCATAGTCTCAGGGCAAACATGTTGGACTGCAATATCGTAGAAGGCAACTTTAAACTTCAGTTGAACTATTATTTTCACAAGGAAAGGTATGAATTTTTTAAATTATATACAAGGATGGCCTTGGCATTACATAAACCATATTGGTTGATATGCCATTAGATAAAAAACCAAAACCTAAAGAATATTGCAACTAAATTTGCTTTATTCCAATTTCTTTGCTTTTTTATAGCCTATCAATCTTTGTGGGTTATTTAATGTGAAAGCCATCCCCTTGTATGAAAAAAAAAAAAGAAAAAAAAGTAGTGGCACTATTTGATCAAAGATTGGGAGGATAAGGAGGTTCACACCTTCCCAAGAGTATTGGGCCTGAAAGTGGTTTGGTTGGGTTTATGGCATATCAACCATTATTGGTTTTTTTAATGCCAAATCCTTTTTACACAAATAAATGATTTGGTTTGGTTAGGTTTTACAGAATATCAACCTATGTAGATTATTTAATGCCAAATCCTCTTATACATATATATTGAATATATGATTTAGTTAGGTTGGGTTTTATGGCATATCATTGTTGGGATTTTAAATGTCAAATCCTATTTTGACATATATAAGATATGATTTGTAAACTCATTTTGTAGATACATATTTAAATGAGCCTGAGCTCATTCTTTTGTACACATTTAATTGGTTTCATGTATTTCTAACAGGAATATTTCTATTTACTATTAATTATTTGTTTTCACAGTTAAATAGTTTCAAGTATTGCTATGAAACAGTAACAATTTATTATTGGTCACTCGTTTGCCTGCATATATATATATATATATATATATATATACATACACATACATACATACATACATACACACACACACACACACACACACACACACACACACACACACACACACAGTGTATCACGAAAGTGAGTACACCCCTCACATTTCTGCAGATATTTAAGTATATCTCTTCATGGGACAACACTGACAAAATGACACAATGAAAAGTAGTCTGCGTGCAGCTTATATAACAGAGTTAATTTATTTTAACCTCAAAATATAACCATTAAAAGCTAAACCCCTGCCAACAAAAGTGAGTACACCCCTAAGAAACTACACCCCTAAATATCCAAATTGAGTACTGTTTGTCATTTTCCCTCCAAAATGTCATGTGACTCATCAGTGTTACTAGGCCCATGTGCATAGGGAGCAGGTGTGTTCAAATTTGTAGTGCAACTCTCACTCTCTCTTATACTGGTCACTGAAAGTTCTAACATGGCACCACATGGCAAAGAACTCTCTGAGGATCTTAAAAGATGTATTGTTGCACTACATGAAGATGGCCAAGGCTACAAGAAGATTGCCAACACCCTGAAACTGAGCTGCAACACAGTGACTAAGATCATCCAGTGTTTTAAAAGAGTGGGGTCCACTCAGAACAGGCCTTGAGTAGGTCATCCAAAGAAGCTGAGCGCACATACTGAGCGTCACATCCAAATGCTTTCTTTGAAAGATCAGCATAGGAGTGCTGTCAGCAATGCTGCAGAGATTGAAGAGGTTGGGGGTCAGCCTGTTAGTGCTCAGACCATACGCCACACTCTACATCAAATTGGTGTGCATGGCTGTCACCCCAGGAGGAAGCTTCTTTTGAAGATGATACACAAGAAAACCTCCAAAAAGTTTGCAGAAGACATGTCAATAAAGCATTACTGGAACCATATCCTATGGTCTGATGTGATAAAGATTAATTTGTTTGGTTCTGATAGCTTCAAGCATGTGTGGTGGCGACCAGGTGAGGAGTACAAAGATAAGTGTGCCATGCCTACAGTCAAGCATGGTGGTGGGAATGTCATGGTCTAAGGCTGCATGAGTGCTGCAGGTGTTGGAGAGTTATATTTCATTGCGGGTAACATGAACTCCAACATGTACTGTGAAATACTGCAGCAGAGCATGATCCCCTCCCTCCAAAAACTGGGTCTCAGGGCAGTGTTCAAGCATGACAATGACTCCAAACACACCAAGATGACCATTGCTTTACTGAAGAGGCTGAAGGTAAAGCTGGCCAAGCATGTCTCCTGACTTGAACCCAATAGAACATCTTTGGGTGATCCTCAAGCGGAAGGTGGAGGTGTGTAATGTCTCAAATATCTGCCAGCTCCGCAACATCGTCATGGAGGAGTGGAAGACCATTCCAGTGGCTACCTGTGAAGCTCTGGTAAACTCCATGCTCAGGAGAGTAAAGGCAGTTCTGGATAATGATGGCGGCCACACAAAATATTGATAATTGACATGGTGTATGTTAATATTGACAACTTTCCCTAAGGGGTGTACTCACTTTTGTTGGAAGGGGTTTAGCTTTTAATGGTTACATTTTGAGTTATTTTGAGGGGAAAATAAATTAACACTGTTATATAAGCTGCACACAGACTACTTTTCATTGAGTCAAAGTGTCCTTTTGTCAGTGTTGTCCCATGAAGAGATATACTTAAATATCTACAGAAATGTAAGGGGTGTACTCATTTTTGTGATACACTGTGTGTGTGTGTGTGTGTGTGTGTATATATATATAAAATTTCTCAAAGTGAATAGTTTGTAGGTAATTTGATTTTTAAATGAGAACTAATTTGTTTGCACTCTTGTATTGCTATTGTTTCTACACTGTTAAATGGTTCTAAATGATTTTTTATTAATACCAATAATTCTGTTTAGGGACAATTAGTTTCAAGTATTGCTATTTAATACTAATAATTCAATCCAATATCATTCATTCATTTTCACTTTTAAATGGTTCCAATTATTGCTATGTATCACTAACAATTCAATTAAACATCAGTCATTTATTTACCCTGAGTTAAATGATCAAACAGTTCTATTTCTAACAATTCCATTTAGCCTAAGACATTTGTTTGCATTCAGTTTAAATGTCAAACAGCTCTATTTGACCCATAGATAGGATCCTATTAGGTGCTACCACTCCAGCACAGAGTGGACCTTGGAGTGACGGCAATAAAGGGGTACTCAAAATTCCCCAAATCTCTAAGGCCAGAGCCTCACCATCAAATGGTTTAATGCCATATTCAAGACACTCGCGGTGGGACATCTTACTCCTCTGCAGAGATGCAGTTGGTGTATTCTACAGCTCCAGTCAACTGGGCATAGTCTGAAAGTGAATGCAACAGAATGTGTGGAATTGAACACTCATACTACAAGTCCAGAATTTTTCCACAACACCATTCGGGCACTCTCATCTCAATTTTTCAAGCTAAAATAATTGAAACAAATGATTTTAAAAATGTGAAAAATGAATAAATACAGTGTACTTATGCTTGTGCATCATCATCATGTCATGCCACAGGCACGGATATCCCCGACTCTCTCACTCGCCACTTCTCCCTATCGTTCATCACCTCTGGCTGGTCTTCAGGGCTATATCCCATATCCTCACATAGCTGCTGAAGGTATGTTCATGCTGGTCGTCCTGCTTTTGCCCGGCCATATGTGGGGGTCCATAGGAGTACATCACTTATGAGCTCGTCCCTGCTTCTCCAGCAGTGTCCTGCATGTCTGGTTCATCTAACTTGGATAGTTTTCGTGATAGGAGGCAGGTGGCCGTATAGTTGGTGCTTTGTGGGGTGTTGCCGCCAGGACTTGTTTAATATTGCTCGCAACATTCTTGTGTAATTGCCGTCTAGCTTCTTCTCCAGCTGTTTTGTTAGCGTCCATGTAGTGCATCCATACAGCAGTATCAATACGACCGCAGCCTGGAAGAAACTGTGTTTCATTTTATCGGTCAGGTCTGATTTCCATATGAATGCTTGTGCATAGAGAGAGTATACTTTTATGCTTGTATATTTGAGACATTAGAGCAATTTCTAGCTATACCACAAGGTCGTAATTTTAGTCTCTTAAACTAATTGAACAAAGGAAAGAAAATATTTTCACACTAAAAAAAGGAAACATATGCAGGAGTAGCTATCATAGATGGAGACCACACAGATGACCTAGTGCTTTTTTCAAATAAACCTGCACAAGATAAATCTCAGCTGTATAGTTTGAAACAGGCAGCAAGAGGCATTAGTCTTTATATTCATGTGTTTTTATCAGGTTGGTGCCATCTCATTAAATGGCAAACCTCCGAAATCAGTAGACCAGTTTATATACCTTGGTAGCAATATTGCATCTACTGAAAGGAATATCAACATACACACAAGAAAGCATGGAATGCTATTAACAGTTTATTTACTACATGGAAATCTGATCTGATAAAATAAAACAGGAATTCTTGCAAACTGTGTCTGTATCAGTACTGCTGTATGGTGGCACCATTTAGACTTTAAACATCTGGAGTAAAATCAAGATGGGAACTACACAAAGAAGCTTTATACTGTTTTGAACAAAGCCTGGAAGCAACACCTAAAAAATAAAAATAAATAAAATACCAACGGTATGGCCCATCTCACAAATTATCCAAGTAAGATGAAAGACATGCTACGCACAGTTAGAGAAGCAAAGACCAACTCCAAAGCAATGTTTTCCAATAGACTTCTATATACAGACACACCAGTGCTGGTTATACAGACACTGAATACCATCTAGAGGACCTACCAATTAGTGGAGTCGATTGACCCATGTTTCTAATTAGAAATATTGACTAGTGTATTTTAGCTTATGTTGTATGTTGGCATTTTAAACTGGATGTATTTCTGTTGATATTGACTGGTCTACCCTTGCATTATTGATTATTAGCAAAACAGGGTTGGGATTGTTATTATACAGAACAAGTTGGCTGGTCTGTATAAAAATTAAAAAGGAAAAAAAAAACTATTTGTTGACAGTGCACATGAAATTCATTCTTTAAAATTCAAAAAGAACAGAATTATATATCTAAACTATGAAAGGGAACACATAAATATTTTTATTTTTCTAATTTTTTCAGGCTAAAAATTTAGACAAGAATTTCTATCAAATGATCCAATTATCTATATGCTTGTTTGTAATTATGTACCTATCAAACTTTGGTTTGTGTGTCTCACACTTAGTTAAGTATATATTAATTAATACTATCCTAACACTATTTACTGTACAGTGGAGTAGAGCAGAAAGATACCTAAACTAAGTGAAACCAAAACCCTTTCCGTATAACTATGCAAATTTGAAGGGTAAACCAAGTTATAAATATATAAAAAGGTGGTGGGGGCAACACACCTGCCTTCCAACCTAGCTCACTCTTAAATCTTACTCTCTCATCCTATTAGAGTGTAGTGATAAAAGTATTGAAATGACTTCCCACAAAGTCAGTAACAACAGTCGTTTTACAGTGGTGAGTCATGCAAAAATCTTGACTTATGCACAGCTATACCAAAAAATGCCTGGTCCCTTTGCGTCTCCTTTTGGGGCACCTCAGGCACTGAGCAATAAACTCAACTCTGCAAAGCAGAGTGTAACCAGTGGCGGGGGGGGGGGTCTGAGACCAGACAATCAACCTTCAACAACCCATCCTGCACTAATATCAAATGGGCTTGCCTGGAAAGCAAGTTGACAGGAAAATGGGAGAATGATGTTTATATAGCCTTAAAATGAGATGAGGAAAGAGAGAAAAGAAAATGAGGGGAAACAAAGAGAGAGTGGAAGGGGAAAAAAAAGAAAGGAATGAAGCAGTAGGAGAATGGAAAAAGAGTAGGAGAGAGAGAGAGAGAGAGAGAGAGAAGAGAAAGGTGGGGAAAAAGTGATTCATATACAACTACTTTCCAACCTTCCCTATTCAAAAGCTTGAGCACACCATAATGTCCAATTGTCCAATCCAACAATGGAGTAAGTCATGACATGAGAAACAATTCTATGAAATAAGTTATAAATGAGTAAAATACTCCTTTCAATAGTTTCGTTTATTTGTCAATCCAATTTATTTTGTTGTATTATATATAAGTAAATAATATGACTCAGAATAAAACACTAAATATGTCTCTTATCTTTTGTGATTATTTCTAATTATCATAGAATTTCCTTGGATTCAGTTAGTTTAAATAGCATACCGAGTACAATTTGTAATATAGTTCGACAAAAAAATACTAATATAAAAACAAAAACTCAGTAATAAAATCCCATTGATACATTTTTACGAGTTACTCTTTTAAACAATGTTTAAAATAAATTCTGGTCAATTTAATAAATATAGCTGGGGTTGGGGAAGAGTTAAGCATGGTTTTAGCATTTTTAATATGAGCCATTTTTGTTAGGTTATAGCTTATAAATCCTAAGTGTCCAGCAATATGTTCAGCTAAGGCACTGCCATTTTGGGACTAAACTTCCAGGTATTGCTAGAATCATGCCTGAAAAGGTTTTAAAGTAGACAAGAAAATCCAGCTTAGATTGACTTTTAGGTGGGATCTGTCTGTCACCTACTATCTCACTGTAAACAGGCGTCCATCTCATCATTACTCACACTCTTGGTAATTTTTTTATAAAAGACAGCTCTTTTCTTCGCTTTAGGCATTAGAGCTTCTGTCATAACTTAAGTATCAAGCCAATAAAAGGGAATTAATTTTATCTCAGTAGTCATCCAACTTACAAAAAGGCTTAGAAAAAAATTTTTTTAAATCTATGTTAATATATCTCTCCAAGTCTGTAAGATAATTAAATATTTATTCAAAATAGTTATTAAACTATTCAGAGTTTTCAAGGGTTAGTGAGATCTCCAAATAAACCCAAAACTGTTTTTCACGTTACACTTGGTATAAAAATGACAAAATAATCAAATCATCCTTTTAAATATGAATAATTCATGCCATCCTCATCACATTATGCTGACAGCATAGATTTCCTTGACTCTTCCTCTCTCCATCCATTCCTCCAGGCAGGTTTAGTTGGTTTTATAGCATATCAACCATTGCAGGCTATTTAGTGCAAAATCCTCTTTATACATATATATTAAATGTATAATTAGTAAACATTTTGTTGATAACATTTTTAAACAAGCCTGAGCTCTTTTTTTTTTTTGCACACAGTTAAGTGATTTTAAGTATTATTATGTAACAATTTAACATCAGTCATTTGTTTTTCACACATTTGAATTGATATACATGATATCTAAGAGATTAGTTTGTCGGTAATTTGATTTTTAAAGAAATCAGAACTCGTTTGTTTGCACACTAGTATTGCTTTTTATTTCTACACAGATAAATGGTTTCAATCATTGCTATCTAACACTTATAATTCTATTCAATATTCATCATTTATTTGCACACAGTGAAGCGGTTACAAGTATTGCTATTTAACACTAATTGTTCAATTAAACATCAGTCATTTGTTTACACACAGTTATATGATCAAACAGTTCTATTTCAAACAATTCAATTTAGCCTAAGTTATTTGCTTGCACTCAGTTTAAATGTCAAACAGCACTATTTGATCCATAGATAGGACCCTATCAGTTGCTCCTACTCCAGGCCAGAGTGGACCTCAGACCAACGGCAATGAAGGGGTTCTCCATATTTGTCAAAGTTCGAAGACTGGATGGATTGATGTCATATCAGAACACAAGATGAGAGTCGGGGGTCTCACCACTCAGCAGAGATGCTTTCTGAACTCTTATAGCCTTAACCAACTGGGCCACACTGCCAGCAGGTCTTCCAAACGACATCCAGTGTCTGCATAGAACTGATGTAAGTTCTTGGTTCTCACCCAACACTAGCATGTCCATATGAAGAACGTCACTTATGAGTTTGTTCTTGCTTCTGCAGCACTATCCGCCATGTCTTTTTCATCTTACTTGGATGGTTTTAGAAATGGAAGTGGCCGTACAGCTGTTGTTTCATGGGGTAATTCTTTCAGGATTTGTTCAAAACAGCTTGTAACATCTTGTGTAGTTCACCCACAAGCTTTTTTCTGTTTTGTAAGCATCCATACAGTAGTATTGACACAGCCATAACTTTGGGAGGAATCGTTTTTTTTTTTTTTGTTTTTTTGGGGGTGGGGTAGAAAAATTTAATGAAAATAACTATCTTCCAACCAATATGTAATGCTAGTAAACTTTAATAAAAGTGACACTGTATACATTATTTTTAATATTGACCATTTTACAACCCTTACCTAATAACAGATAAAGATTTTTGCTCGTTTTAGAAACGTATAGATTGTATATGTATACGTATATATAGCATTGGTCAGCAATGTGATAAATTTCAGTAAACTATTGGGGAATAGTTTTACAATTATTCTTTTAAAGATATAAATAATGAACAAGTTAAAACAAATAGTAATTTATTAGACTTAGCTTTGGTGGGACAAGGTAATAAATAAGAGGCACTTAGTGAGAAATGAACCAATGATCTGTTAATCAAAATTACTAGCTATTACATAAGGTGAGGTGCCAAGTTTAGACGAACACGACTTTCCAATTTGAACACCGCATACATAGTAAGGGAGATTATTCAATTTGTAACTTACGAGTTCTCTCCCTTTAATTATCGAGGTTTGAAGATTTGTTAATAAGATTGTATTACTTTAAGAAAGAGTGTTAACTCGAATGTAGTCACTAAAGGGTTCAGGAGAGATATCGAGGCTTTTCAAAACTTACAACTATCCTCTACCCCCATAATAAGTTGACATCAGGAGAAACAAAATTATAAACACACACATTCCCATAGATATTTCTCTGTAATGACATAAAACCCATCAGTTTTGACTACAGTTATAACTTACTTTCAGCTATCCTATCCTGAATATGATGAGGTGTGTGGCCAGAAAAAGTTATAGTTCTCGTGTATAATACGCACCTGGGAGCGGGAGTAAATAAAAATCTTGTTGCAAAAAAGTGTCTTGCATAAATAATTTTAGTGTCAACTTATTTCAGCCACAAGACTTGAATTTCTGTATAAACATGTTTATGGTGTTTTCTATATAAAGGACAATGTAAACTATATAAATTCTTATTTTTAATCAGTACAAATAGATAAAAAGTTAAACAAAAATTAAATTTAGGTTAAATTTGCCTGCTACAAATTCTTTTTTTAAAAAATCCTGTCTATATCATACACAATCTATTTTTTTTAAAACCCCCAGAATTTTGTAGTCCAAAGTTAGGGGGATTGTTATATAGAAATAAGAATTTCACTATTTTTTTTATGCTGTTTAATGCAATATATTCAAACAGCCAATTGGGGTGACTAACAGTTACTTTAAGGGGAAGGGGAGGAAAATCCCTTTACAACAAAACATTACGTATTTTTGATTCTGGGATATTTGCATCAAAACTATAGGTCTTTGGAGGAAGGCTAAAGTAATAAATCTATCAAAATTTGTTTTTCTCTAGCTAGCATTAATTTTTTTAAATTGATGTTCAAGTCACATGACCAACATCAGAGTGCCACTTCTCAACTGAGTTTTACAGTTCAACCTAAAGACCTCACATTTTTCTTGATGTCTACAGTTGATATTTTGGCCAACCCCAAGCATTTCTTTATCCACATTTGTTGAATATAATCTTTCCACAATTCTGTAAAATAAACAAAACTAATAAAAAAATATTTATTTTAATTACTTATTAATAAATCATGTAAAAATTATACTAAATTATACAAAATATAATTCAATCAAATGACTAAGTCACTACAACAAAAACTTTTATTAGTACTTTAATTAATGCCACCCTTTCAGTGGTGCTTAACATGTCCTGTTTGTATCCTCTACAGAGGGGTCAGACTACCCCTCAAAAAAAGAGACCCTGAATATGACACTAAACTGCATCTGATGGTGAGACTCCAGTTCCAGAGATTTGATGAGTGCAGAGTACCCCTACATATCAATTACTCCCAAATCAACTGACTCAGAATGTCAGTATCTGTTTAGAGTCCCATTTATAGGTCACAAATGGACTGTTTAAAAATTATTTGCATGAAGAATACTTTATACCATATAACTGTAAATTATTTCTATGAAGAATAGTTACTTGAAGCTATAATTATTTACTAAGGATTAATTACTTGAAACCAGAAACTATGTGCAAATTATTTGTGTTAGATAGGAATACTTGATATCATAAGTGAGCAAGAAAAAAAAAAAAAAATAACTACACAGAAATGTGTGTGTGTGTATATATATATATATATATATATATATATATATACACACACACACACACAATAAATGTAATTCCTTAACCTCTAGACAGGTTTGATATGCCATTAAAATCCATGATATAAACCAACATGTTTATTACTGTAAAGATAAAGCATTGTGCAAATGCAAAAATTTCCTTGTTAATTGTTTTATGATATCAGTCATCTTTGTGATATCATTTACTCAATGTGCAAAATACAAAAGCTGTTCTGGTTGTTACAAAAAGTATTGCATATCTTCCATTTCAAAGTTTTTATTAGTCTCTTTATGCCTATCTATACAGAAACAGTTATATTAATGTAGCTATTAAAAATTAGTTTATGTAATAGAATTGTTTCCATTTGGTTTGGTTTTATAGTATGTCAACCATTGTAGGCTATTTAATGCCAAATCCTGTTTATACACATAAGATATGATTTGTAAACATTTTGTTGATAGCATTCTTAAACAAGCCTGAGCTCTTTTTTTTTGCACACAGTTAAATGGTTTCAAGCACTGTAGGGTAAGAGTAACAATTTAACATCATTTGTTTGCATACATTTAAATAGATTTGTTTGTCAGTAATTTGATTTTTAAATGAGTTAGAACTCATTTGTTTGCACACTAGTATTGCTATTATTTCTACACAGATAAATGGTTTCAATCATTGCTATCTAACACTTGTAATTCTAGTCAACATTAATTATTTGTTTGCAGATAGTCAAGTGGTTACAAGTATTGCTATTTAACACTAACAATTCAATCACACATCAGTCATTAGTTTACACACAGTTAAATGATCAAACAGTTCTATTTCAAACAATTCAATTTAGCCCAAGTCATTTGGTTGGTTGGGTGGTTAGTTGAGTTTTATGGCATATCAACCTTTGTAGGTTATTTAACGCCAAACCCTTTTTATGCAAATAGTTCTATTTCAAACAATTCAATTTAGCATGAGTACACAGTTTAATTGACAAAAACATTTCTATTTCAACCTATTCAGTTTATTCAAACAGTTCTAATTCAACTAATTCAGTTTAGTACAAATACAGATTTTGATTACAAAGTTAAATGTCAAAAGAGTTCTATATATAACAATTCAGTTGAGTGTAAGTACAGTTCCATTTCAAACAATTCAGTTTAAATATAAGTACAGTTTAATTGTCAAAAACATTTCTATTTAAGCTATTCAGTTTAGTCAAACAGTTCTAATTGAAACAATTCAGTTTAGCATAAGTACGCAGTTTAGTTCTATTTAACCCATAGATAGGGCCCTATCAGGTGCTACCATTCCAGGCCAGAGTAAACCTGGAAAAAAATGGCAAAAAAGAGGTGCTCTACATTCCCCAAAGCTCCAGTCGGTGTTTTCTACAACCCCAGCTGACAGGGCTAAAAAATTACTTGTATTCGGAGCGTTTGATACTATATAACTGTGCAAACAAAGGCTCATAGACAAATAAAAAAAACATGATTTTAAAAAATTATTACAATGAAATATTGATGATATAGTTATGATTATAAAACATTGACAAATGAACAAAACTGTAACTTTAAATAACTCATAAGAAGTTGATATACCATTAAAAAAACCCAAAAAACTGGCTCATTGGTCTAGTAGGTAGAGTATTTGCCAATGGTCCAGGAGACCTGGGTTCAATCCCAGGTCATATCATACCAAAGACTTTAAAAATGGTACTTGATACCTCTTTGCTCAACACTCAGCAATATAAGGTACATATCAAGGGTAAAGTGGAGCACTCCAAGGAAAGGAGTAGTGCCCTCCTCTACACCTTGGTATAGTAGCTATTGAAAAAGGAGCCTTCTAGTCACCCTCAACTACAGTCGGTCGCCAACTAAACTGTTTAAAAATTGACATTGTATTACATCCTGCCTATGGTGGAGGGATTAGTTAAATGGAAACTCTTCCCACCTGCAACAAAATTTCACCTTTTCAATCTACTTGATAAATTCTGAACAAGATTCTATTAAAAAGATTAAAAATTGATTAGAAATGTAGTATCCAGCACAAAAAAATTTTGGTTTGTCTTGCACAATGTTCCCTCTTCTTAATTATCAAAACCAAAGGATTCAAATCAATTTTCTAAGGGAACAGATGCCAAGTGAACAACACTCATCTCAAGCAAGGTGAAGATATCAGTCATAAACAGTATTAGGAATATCCTCATTAGCCAGGCTGTCTGATATTTTCCACATCACAGGCCACATTGCACTTCTATTTCATTCTTGCTGAGGCCTTTCTTCATGTTGATCCAAATCGCTTAGCTTCAACATCCCATGATGGAGGTCTTTGGGAGTGGTTGTTTCTGGTCTTTTGGTACAGCTGGAGGGATAAAGGGATTCATACCTTTCTCAAGGATATTAGTCCTAAAATTAACATATGACAGAAGTCTAAACTCCCATAAGTGGATGTCAGTGGAGGTGCCCGTGGTGTAATGGTTATCGTCGCAGGATATGGACACAGCGACACGAGTTCAAATCCTGGACCTGACTGATTGCATTTCACATAGCACTAATACCCTTGGGAAAGGTATGAATCCAAATATTCTCCCTCCAGCTATGGGTAAATAGTAGGGCAGACTAGGTTCTTCAACCTTGGTGAGGCAACTAGTCTAGGAGAAGGAAAACTGAATTCAAATCTGTTAAACTCCACTTAAAAATTGACCTTGTGTCATATCCTGCCCGAGCAGAGGGGTTGGTAAATATGATAAGTTGATGTCACAGACCAGCACACTAGCCACAAAGATGACTCCTGGTCTCTTAATTATCTCTTAACTGCACAGGTCCACCTACAATATGTTTGGTTCAGTAGATTGGTTTCTTTGTTTAATGGCATATCAACTTTTGTAGGTTATTTAATGCCAAAGCTATTCTCCTAGAAGAACAGTAGTGTTACTATTCAACCCATAGCTGGGAGGATAAGGGGGTTCATACCTTTCCTAAGGGTATTTGCCCAAAAGTGAATGTAATAGCGCAACTGGAGTACAAACTCGCTTACTACGATTCCGCAGTCCGTCGCTTTAACCATTACACCACGAGGATACCCCTTGGTCCAGTAGAACTTTTGCTTTTGGTACTCTGATTACATCTTTCATTCTTTCTTATCCAGTCAAATTATCTCACTTCAGATGTGCTCACACAATAAGCATCTTAGAAATTCGGACCAAAATTTGTTGTTAGGACAAAACAGAACAAAAAACAAATCAAACAGGTCAAACCTATTCATTGATAAAACAAAACATGGCAAATCAGTAATACTTTAAAATGATTCTAATTAAGTTCATCATATCAGATTAATTGCTCTAATAATATAGAGTTTCCATAACCCTAAGCTTTTAGCTCTTGCTTAATTCTTAAAAAGTAATGATTAAATTCTGAATTTAGCCATGAATAATTTACCTACAATAAACTTACCACATGATGAATTTACCAAACATGCTATTATTCTATTTTTTTGTTTGTTAGACTTTGCATACAACCAAACTTAACAATGTTTATTAAGTTGATACTATGTAGGTATCTTTTTTCTAATTTCTTTATTGTCATTTATTGTTTAAGTGTGTGTGTGTGTGTGTAAACTTATCTCATATGCATATAATAGTCCCATTCTGTCAATAACTGGAAAAATACATGCAGTATAAGTGGATAAACCAAAACACAGACAACGGATTCGATAATATTTTGACTTCATCAACCCACATTCTGATGAAGTCTTTTTTTAAATAAGGACGAAATATTATTGAATCTGTTCTGTGTTTCAGTTCATTCTTTTTTCTGCTTATTTTTTTCACATGTTGTCAGATTTACTAAGTCTACCATTTCTCCATGTATAGTATTAAAAAAAAAAAAAAAAAAAAAAAAAAAAAAATAAGTATGATGCTTTAAATGGAGATGGTTTGATTGGTTGGTTTTATGTCATGTCAACTCCAGTTGTGTTATTTTATGCTAAAGTTAGTTTAACAATTATAGTCACCAATTACATAAACTTCAAAAATGCATCTTCATATTCACTTGCAACAGATAAACAATTCATATCTAAATGTAATATCAATGTTTTAAGAGCCAATATATTAATATAGTACAAAATCATTTAACCATCATCTCAAACAGTTCTATAGTTGGGACCCTAACAGAGTGAACCTGGAAGTAATGAAAGGGGTGACTAAACTCCATATCAGAACTGGATCATTATGATCAGATGGAGTTTAATGTCATATACATGATGCTACATAAAACAGTGATATAATAATTTGCAAAAGGAAATTATAAATAATTACAGCTTCAAGTAAGAATTTTTAACAGGGTTAATTAGCACACAATTATATGGTTGGTTGGGTTTTATGGCATATCAACCCTTGTAGGTTATTTAATGCTAAATCCTCATATGATTTGTAAACAAATACTTTGAAAGTAACATTGTAATCAAGCCAGAGCTCATTTGTTTGCACACAGTTAAATAGTTTCAAGTATTGTTATCTAACACTAACAATTCAATACCAGTCATTTGTTTGCACTCAGTTAAATGGTTAAACAGTTCTACTTGACCCATAGATGGGACCCTAACTGGTAGTACAACCCCAGGCCAGGGTGGACCTAGAAGTAATGACAATGAAGAGGCATTCCACATTCCCCACAGCTCCAGGACAGAAGCCTCGCCACCAAATGTTTTAATATCATATTCAAGACACTCATTGCGAGTCTTACTCCTCTGCATATTCTGACTAAACTACGACCATATAGGTTTAAGTAATTATTCCTATTGAATAATAACACTTGTAAATAATTATAGCTTCAAGTAACGATTCTTAATAGGAATTGTGTGCAAATAAAATGCATTCAAGTAATTATTCCTATTAAATAATGATAATCACTCACAAATAATTATAGTTTTAAGTAACTATACTTAACATTAATAATTTGCACAATAATATGGTTTTAAGTAACTATTCTACACTTCATATTTAGTAGCAATATAAATGTTTTAAGAGTTAATATATGGAGGTTGACTGAAAAATTCATAGGCTGGCCAAGACACTCTCATGAAATGTGATTAAATGAGACATAGATCCCATTCTTCCATCAGTTTTGCAGTGCTTGAATCTAATTGGACCAAAATATCATCAGCTACAGACATGACATATGAACTTTTCAGCTCATCCCTGTATTAATGTAGTACAAAATCATTTTAAACATTATCTCAAACAGATACATTTGATTAATAGATGAGAAACTAATAGGTCTAAGTGGACCTTGGAGTAATAGTAACAAAGAGATGACTTCAGAACTGGAACCTCACGATAGTGATGTCTAGATTAGCCAGTATCAATAAAAATAAAGTAATAATATATCTCATCAAGTCATGCCACTCACAGATTTCCCTAACTTTCTTTTGCCACCGGTCTATCATCCATCACTTCCGACAGCTCTTTCAGGTTACATCATTTGGTAAAACATGAGATTGAGTAAGTACAGCACCCCCGATAATTACCAGACTTCCAGTGACTTTTTTATTTTGCAAACCAAAAATTAATCTCAAGGTTAACATTTGAGGATGGGGAGAACACAAAAGCAGTTTCACACTATATTAAAAAGTTTTATAGGTGCTTGGACCAATCAAAACTCATTGGAATAAATATGCTAGAGAAGGCCCAAGGAAATCTTTGAAGAAAACTAACACGGGTACAAGTCAAGTGAAAACTCAAATTACAAATGTGAGGTGTGTGTGTATGCGTGTGTATACACACACACACACACAATATTGATAAATACAGTCATACCATCATAATCCTCAGCACAGATTCCTTTAACTGTCACCATCCACGTTCACAGAACTCAAGCATGCAAGTTTCTGCTGGTCTAGCAACACTGGTATGTCCATGATTTGGTTGGGTCTTATAGCATATCAACCCTTGTAGGTTATTTAATGCCAAACCATATATATATATATATATATATATATATATATAAATAAAAATAAACATTTTGTTGATAACATTTTTTTTTAAATAAGTCTGAGCTCATTTTTTTTTTTGCACACAGTTAAATGGTTTCAAGTATTTCTATCAAACTCAATCCTCTTTACTATAAATCATTTGTCTGCACACAAGTAGATAGATAAACACATGATTTCTAAGTTAGTAGTTTGTAGGTTATTTCATTTTTTTAATGAACCAGAACCAATACTTTTGCACACCAACATTGTTATTGTTTCTACACAGTTTAATGGTTGCAATAATTGTTATCTAATGGTAATAATTCAATTCAATATTAATCATTTGTTTGCAGACAGTGAAGTAGTTACAAGTACTACTATTTAACACTAATTATTCAATTGAATACCATTCATTAGCACACATTCAATTGTCTTAACTTAGAGAGAATAAAGCAATTCCTACTAAATGATATGAGATTTCTAATCACACAGAATGTCAATTTTCAATCATCCAAATTCTTAATATTATGATTTAAAAAAAAATTTTTTTTTAATACTTTACACCATTCTAAATAGAAGCCTCAATATAGTCAGGGATCACTGTTATAAAAGAAACTAAAAGGGTTCATTGGTTATCTAGTAAAATAACTAAAAGTAATATATTCTCAGTATAGAGAAAAAATCCACACTAAACTTCTCAGCAGAGGCACGGTTATATAAAATGTGTTCTGCAATTGCTTTAATTAAATTTTGTACGTCCAAAATTATCTTTGGATAAATATATATATATATACATATATAAGTAACGTAAAATTGGGCAGGTTCGGATTCCAGTTTCAAGTGTCCTACGTGTCTAGCCACACTGAAGAGTTGTGATACAACGAAACTGTCTGTGGATGACTATATATATATATATATATATATATATATATATATATAACTCCTCCAAGGTCAATTTTTATACAGAGTTTAACAGGTTTGAATTTAGAGTTTTCCTTCTCTTAGACTGGCTGCTTTACCAAATCTAAAGACCCCAGATATGCTCAGCTATCCATCCATAAGAGGGGAAATAATTAGATGAATACCTTTACTAAGGGTACAATTATGACTGCGGAAAATGCAAACAGCTTCATTCATGATTTGAATTTGGGATGCCAAGTCGATTTTCTCTGATGATATACAATACACCACAAAAAATATGTTTGAAGAAAGATATATCATTTGAAAAGTTCAGTGCTTCAAAAAAAACTGATACCATTTTGTAATCTAATAAACTTGACCAATTCTCATTTTTAAATGATCTCAAATTTTAACAGCACGTGTTGTTCACTTAGAATTTCATGTTTAATGTTTCAATACCTTTTCTTTTCCAGTGAATGACATTTCTAAATCTGAAAAGAAAAAACATTAAATGCCAATTTTTCTGAAATAACCATTCCATCTCAAAAGATATTTCTTTTTTTTTTTTTTAAACATTGTGAAAAAAAGAGGGGTAAAAAAGAAAGAGATGGTGGGGGACAATGAGGATAGGTATTTATGGGTGGGATGATATCCAAACAGACCTTATAACATTTTAAAGCACCTGCTAAGTTTCATTCTTATAAAGACACCAGGGTATATATATATATTTCCTGTTCTCCCTGCCCCACCAAAAAAAATGGTTCTTCATTTTGTTATTAGATAAGAGCCATTAACTAGGTCAGTTCCTGTTACAGGTTAGAAAGAATATGTACTGAAGTGACCTTTATAGAAATGTTGCCTTGAGTTTGACCCTTAAATAATATTTTCCTAAGACGGCTCAATAAAAGTGAGTGATATGTAGATACATCAATATTGTAATATAAGAAAAAAATAAAAGTCATAGTACTTGTTTAGGGTATTCTTCTAAGGAAATGTCTACAGTAGTGTATACACACACATACAAAATATACAGAAATACAATACTTACATTCACCATCCAAATGAGAATAAGTTGTGATTTTATTTTTCCTGAACATTAAAAAAAACAGTTGGTGTGTTCTAGATTCCTTCAACAGGACACTACAGTAAATAGTATCAGCTGTTTCAAAACCAATGATTTAATTGCAACACACGTTACTAGGAAAATTAAGATTCAGTACAAAGCTGTAAGTATTAGACACCCAGTTAGAATTAAACTCACTAGATCTATTAATCTACCTCTCTAATCATTTTATTGCACGAGATGCCCATCAAAGTTTTCACTTTCAACTAATTGTTTTGTTGCTTGTATAGATTAATTCAATAAAGAAAATTGAAGTCATTTCATGTATGTATTTACCTAACCCCTCTGCCACAGACTAAACGTGATACAAGGTCAATTTTTAACCAGAATACAGCTGGTTTGAATTCATATTTTTTCCTTCTCTTAGACTGGTTGCCTTACTAAATCTAAAGAACCCAGTTTGTCCTACAATTTACTCAGAGCAAGGGAGAGAAATAAAACATAAATGGATAAAGTAATTTTCATTCAAATTAGAGACAAAATAACGTCCCTGTAAGATCTGTCACATTGAATCCCATTCAGAAAGTGGTTGCACCTGTTAGAGTCTTATGTTTGAAATAATGTTGAACAACATTAATACACTGATTCTCTTGAAACATTAACGTTGCAACTAAATATAAAGTGTTTACCTGTTAAATATGATTGTGAAAATATATTTTCACATTGCATATACTTGGTTGGTTGGGTTTTATGGCATATCAACCTTTGTGGGTTATTTAATACCAAATCCATTTTTATGCAAATAGTCAGTTCTATTTAAAACAATTCAGTTTAGCATAAGTACACAGTTTGTCAAAAACATTTCTATTTCAAACTATTCAGTTTATTCAAACAGTTCTAATTCAACCAATTCGGTTTAGTATAAGTACACATTTTTTTTTTTACACACAGTTAAATGTCAAAACAGTTCTATATTTAGTGTAAGTGCAGTTTCAATGTCAAAAACAGTTTCATTTCAAATAATTCAGTTTAGTCAAACAGTTTTAATTCAAACAATTCAGTTTAGCATAAATATGCAGTTAGTTCTATTTAACCCATAGATAGGACCCTTATCAGGTGCTACCACTCCGGGGCCAGAGTGGACCTGGGAGCGATGGCAATGTAGTGGTACTCCGCATTCCCCAAAGTTCCAGCATCACTGGAACCTCACTATCAGATTGTTTCGTGTCATATCCAGGACACTTGTAGGCGGGGGGTATTACCCCTCTGCAATTGGTGTATTCTACAGACCCAGCCAACTGGGCAAGCATATTCTAGGAAACAATCATCATTAAACTGACTTCAGCATAATATACCCCAACAGAGGTTGACATGCCATAAAACTAATAAACCAACAACAATAGAAAAACATTTTTCAAACTAACACAAAACCAAAAATACAATAAATTGACAATCAAGTTACATTCTAGTTAGTTGAGGATAAAATTTTTTTTTTTTAATTTAAAAAAAAAAAATTAAGGTACTTTCATTGCTGGAAAAATAAATGACAAACTCATAGATTATGTTCTTTGGTGGGTAGAGTGTTCACCAATGGTCTGGGAGACCGGGATCCAATTCCAGGTAGAGTCATACCAAAGACTTAAAAAAAATGGTACTTGATACCTCCTTGCTTAACACTCAGCATTATAAGGTATATATAAAGGGTAAAATGGAGCAATCTAGGGGAAGGAGTAGCACCCTCCCCTACACCTCGATGTAGTAGCTATTGAAAAGGGAGCCTTTGGGTCACCATCGACTACAGTCGCCAACTTTACTTATGAATTCTTACAAATGGATATACCAGAAGACCTACAAGATGAATGATAGGGACAGATGGTGAAAAAGAGAGTCAGGGAACTGTGCTGTCAGTGTGACTGGATGAAAAAAATTTCTGAATAACCAGAGGAAAAAAAGCATTTATTCCCCCTACTCAACTCCTATCATAATATTGCTTACAATAACTGTTGTTCTTGAGTGGTTACCCATTAAGTACAGAACAGGTTTATAGAGACTTAACTTTAATCCAGAAAATGTTAACTTGACAATTCTCCACTCACACATGTGAATCAAGACTAGAAAAATTATTTTTAATTTAAAAATTCAAATTTAGCAAAACCATACAGTAAGATAAAATATTATCATTTAAAAAAAAAAAAAAAAAAAAAAAAAAAAAAAAAAAAAAAAAAAATCCAATTCAAAACTTAAAATATCTAAACCCCAAAAGAATATGCAATTTAGATTTAAAGCAAGGCTTCTCAAACATTTTGATGCCCAACCTTTGGTAACAAAATTTAACTTAAATTCACCAGTCAAATACATTTACTGAATATCAAATGAAAAATAACTAACTTATCAGTGTTTAATAAAATTTACATGAGAAAAAGAATCAGTAAATTATCAATGCAAAGACACCTTTAACCCTTGATCTATTTTTTGATGGAAAGGGTGGGTTTAGTGTTCACTGAGATTATGAGTATTAGGTTGCAGGTTTGTGAACTTAGGCAACAAATCACAATATTCTAAGTGTTTTTGTTTGCTTAGTAAATTATGTAGATGGTTAAACCCAGATTCTACCATATATAGACTTAGGAAAAATTAGTAAAATGCGCTCAACAGATCCACAAAGCTTTTGATATTTACTAAAGTTTTTTTCATTCATCTAGTATGTGTACATAGACTTCACTTCAAGATCAAAAGTCATTTTAATAAATTCTTCTTTAAGAAAAGTGTCTAAATTAGCACTTTCCACTACAACATTAAATGGAAAAATAATCATTTCAGGAATTTCCATATTTCAAAAGATCCTTGAATTGAGCTTTAAAGTCTTTTTGCAAATTCTTAATGTGGTTTATATTAATAAGTGTTATTTATAAACGCAAACTTGTAAATTCACTCCATTCAGACCCTTATATTTCTATTCTCTGTCAAAATTTTGTTCAAGTCTCCCAAGAGGTCTATATGGACTACTTTGAGAAGCACTGATTTAGAATAATGAAGGAAAAAGTTACCTCTTGTTAAAAATTAAATCCAAATTAGTTCTGCTATTGTAACAAGCAGCTGACATAATACATACTTGAATAGAAATGTAAAAATAAAAGATCTAAACGGTGCCAAATTCTATAAAATTTAGTCTGCATGCTTATTAAAATAACCAATGAAAAGAAAAAGGGTTTTTTTTTGTTTGTTTTTTTTTAATTCTATACACAGAAAGCTTCAAAGCATCACAATAACATAGACTTCAAATTGACACCCCATAAAATGCTGTATAAAGATTCTTATTACCGTAATTAGTTGTGTATAACACACACACCATTAACTTACAGCCACAAAATTCTGGAAAAAACACCTCTGGTTTATGAGGCGCATTGACTTATTGAAAATTGTACAACTAAACTCAACATTTGTTCAACTTTATATCCATGTGTATTGTCTAAAAATGATTTATGTTTCAAAACAAAATTAACACAGTATTTAAGGTAAAAGTAAGGACATGTTCACATGAAAATGTTTTGGATTGAGTCATAATTTCCATATTTTTTTTAGAAGTATGTTGTAACTGCACATTTTAAACTTCCAATGTTTTAAACACGAGAAATTACCTAATTAAAAAGAGCACCTTCATTGGTCATTTTTATTTCAATAGTGTGCATAATTTAATCTATGATCTTACACCCCTAAAATGGACAAAATGAAAGTCTATATTCAACATGTAATACTGAGGGAGTTTGAAATAACAAAAATGCTACAGAAACAGCAAAGAAAATTTGTAGAGTCTATTGCCAAGGTGTCATTACTGACCACCAAGTCCAAACTGATTTTCAAAGTTTAGTTTTAAATAAACTTCACAGAGAGATGAACCCAGATCAAGATACTTTAAGATGGTTAGTGGAATACAATCTGAGAAAAAGTACTCAAGAATTAGCACTCAACTTCACATTCCAATTTACAATTTGCCACCATTTGAAAAAGATAGCAAAAATGAACAAACTGGGTATTTGGCTTCCTCATACTCTTATTGAAAAGAATAATAAAGATCAAAAATCCATAAGTCTTCTTTCAAGACAGAAATGACCCGTTTCTCAAGAATATCATTATAGGTGATAAAAAAAAAAAATGGGTCTTATTTCAACACAAAAGCAGTGAATTGACCAGGGTGAATCTCTGCAGCTTACTCCAAAGACAGAGCTTCATGGAAAAAAAAGTTATGCTAAGTATATGGTGGCATCATGGTGACATTATTCATTTTGAGTTTTTAAACCAAAATCAGACATTCAATGCCAACTTATGCCCTAAACAATAGCAGTGTGTGCATGAAAATCTAAGAAAATTCCCCAGACCCATCAGTAGGAGAAACATTGTGCTTCTCGATAAGACAAGATAAGGCCACATTCAACAATGCAGGAAAAAATAATGGATTAAGGCTGGTCTGTTCTATCTCATCCACCATATTAAGTGATTTTCACCTTTTTCATTTGTAAAATGCTCTGAATGAAAAAAAAAAAAAAAAAAAAACTTATAAGATCAGATGAAAACATTTATGAAAAATTCCTTGAGCTTGAAACTGGATGAATATTACCCGAAAGGAATCAACCAACTACCTGATAAATGGCAATAGTGGCAAATACACTATTGATTGAAATTAATTCATTGTTAAATTATGGATGAATAAATTATATTTTATTGAAACAGAAATTATTAATGACTCAAACCAATAAATTTTTAGCAAAAATGAATTCACAATAGTAACATACAAACATGTATTCCTGAAACCATTTCACTCTAGAGGTATAAAACAGGAGAGTTTGTTACACACTAATTAATTTGGACCATAGATATAACTAACTTTTGGTCATGCTGTCCCAAATACGATAACGCACATGACAAAAAAAAGTGGGGGTAATATTTAATTCTCATGCATAATATACATCCAAGCTTTTAAGCTTACAAATCTAGAAAAAAAAAAAAAGTATATCATACAAATAATTACAATATAAAGGATTTTATAATGCCCTATCAAACCAAAAAGACCATTCATTTTTTTAATCCTTTATTATAAAACTTAAGTTTGCTCACTGTTGATAAAAATTGGACTCTCTTAAGGCCACTTTTGGTGGCTATTAAGTTCAATGTAGAATCTCTCACTGGTCTCATAACCTGGTTTGGTCATAGGGATACTAATCAGGTAGTATGTGGTTCATTCAATAAGTTTCCAGACTTTTTTGTACAGGCATTTAAAATTATCATAGACTCTTGAAAATTCACTATGTTATTGCTATACATCTTATGAGATGACAGACCAATTTTTATGATTTCAGGTTCAAATGAACAGCTACAGCAGCAATTGGAATACACCCTACTAAAGCCTGATTGTCACAGCTGATGAATTTCAAAAATGCAATCTGGACATGCGGACACTTTAGAAGAACAATATGCAATAAAATTCTGTTTTAAACTTGGAAAAAAATGCCACAGAAACGTATGGAATGCTTCAGACTGCTTTTTGACCATCTTGCATGAATCAAGCATCAGTTTTTAAGTCGCATAAGAGATTCAAAGAAGGCAGGGAGTCTGGATGATGAGAGGTGTGGGAGGAATAAGGAAGTCAGAACACCAGAGTTCATTGGCCAAAGGGTTAGGGTTACTATGTTGAGGTTTTAAGGGAGTTCAAGAAGAGATTCCGTCGGAAGAGACCAGCACTCTTCAAATCAGGTCAGTGGTATTTCCACCAGGACAATGCACCAGTCCACAACTCCATCCTTGTCACAGACTATTTGACCAAGATGGGCATCAAGACAGTTCCTCACCGGGCCTTGCTTCCTGTAACTTTTGATTATTCCCTAAGCTCAGAGGCTGTCGTTATGAGACAATTGAGGAGATGAAAGAGGCTGTGATGAAGGTCATTGACACGCTCACACAAGAGGTCTTCCATGGGCCCTTCCAGAAGTTGTTGGAATGGTACTATTTACCAACCCCTCCGCTCGGGCAGGATATGACACAAGGTCAATTTTTAAGCGGAGTTTAACAGGTTTGAATTCAGAGTTTTCCTTCTCCTAGACTAGTTGCCTCACCAAGGCTGAAGAACCTAGTCCGTCCTACGGAGGAGATTACTTTGAAGGGGACTAAAGTTTCATGTGTGTACTATCAATAAAAGTGCCCATACGAAAAAAGTCTAGAAACTTATTTAATGATCCTTGTATACCTTGGGTAGGAATAACCGGGCAGAGCCCATCCTTCTCCAGGTCTACAACTGGTTTTATTTCAGCTTTCCTTCTCCTAGACAGGTTGCTTTACCAAGGTTAAAGAGCAGTGTATGCCCAACAATTTATCCATAGTTAGAGAATAATTAAATTCATACCTTTCCAAAGGATATGAAAACTATATATAATGCTAACAATCTCGTCCAAGATTTGAACTTAGGTCCCCTCAATCCACCTTCCATAACAGCCACTGGGCCACAAACTAACCTGATCAGCTGGCGCTGTAGAACACACTGACTGCATCTCTGCAGTGAGGCAAGACCCATTTCCCCCAATTAGTGCCCCAGATATGACATTAAACAATCTGATGGTGAGGCTTCAGTAATACTGGAGCTTTGGGGAATGTGGAGTACCCCTTTATTGCCATTACTGCCAGGTCCACACTGTCCTCAAATGGTACCACCTGATAGGGTCCTACCTATGAGACAAATAGAACTGTTTGACATTTAAACTGTGAGCAAACAAATGACTTATGCTAAATTAAACTGTTTTATCATTTAACTGAGTGGAAACAAATGACTGATGTTCAATTGAATGGTTAGTTATACATAGCAATACTTGGAACTATTTAACTTTGTTGACTTATGTTTACAAATTATATATATATATATATATATATATATATATATCTAATATATATATGAATAAACCAGATTTGGCATTAAATAACCGACAATGGTTGATATGCCATCAAACCAAATCATATTTTCAATTTATATATATATTAAAAGGATTTGGCATTAAATAACCTACAATGACTGATATACCATAAAACCAAACTAAACCAAATCATATATATCTAATATGCATGTATAAAGATGATTTGGCATTAAATAACCTACAATGGTTGATATGCTATAAAACCAAACTAAACAAACACCTCAGTATGAATCAACGTAAAATCACATTTAGAATTTATGTAATGAAACATTAGGAAAAATACTACGTAATTAAAATTTAATAGTTACTTCCAAGAAATTATAAAGATTATGATCACAAAACCTACAAATTGGAAATTGCTTTATTTTCAAAGAGGATTTTATAAAATGTTACGGCCTAACAAAAGTCTCACAACAATGTGCCATTTTTAATATCTTCAGGGTGTACATACACACAAAAACTGAATAATTATGATATATGTAATAAAAAAATGAGGCATGTTTTTATTGGTACATTAACCTTCATGGGTTATTTAATGCCAAATCCATCCTCATAGAAAAACAATAGAGGTACTATTTAACCTTTAACTGGAGTAATAAAAAGGGCATTAGTCTGAAAGAGAATGCAATCACAAAACTGGATTTTGAACTCCATTACAACAATGTTGTAGTCTAACATGTTCACCACTCCCCAATGTTTGATTGGATTGACAAGCCATTAAAACATTTAAAAAGCTATGTTTTTAATTAATTGAGTTTAATGGCATATAAACCAGCCACAGGTTATTTTATGCCTAGAGGTTAAAGAATCACATTCATCAATATTTACATTTTAACTGTAGTTGTTTTAGAAGATTTGTTTGTTTGGGTTTTATGTCCTATCAACCTTTGTAGGTAATTTAATGCCAAATCCATCTTTATACAAATAAACAGTTCTATTTCAAACAATTCAGTTTAGCATAAGTACACAGTTTAATTGTCAAAAGCATTTCTATTTCAAGCTATTCAGTCTAGTCAAACAGTTCTAATTCAAATAATTTAGTTTAGTAAAAATATAGTTTTTGTTTACATACAGTTAAATGTCAAAACAGTTCAATTTTGAACAATCCAGTTTAGCATAAGTACGTAGTTTCAATGTCAAAAACAGTTCTATTTCAACCAATTTGCACACAGTTATATGGTATCAAGTATTCCTATTTAATACAAATAATTTTTAAACAGATCATATTTAATCCACAGATGGAAAGTTAACAGGTGCTACCATTCTAAGTCAAAAGACCTGGAAATAATGCCAGAACTGGAGCCTCACCATCAGATCCTTGAAGTGAAGGTCTTAATCCTCTGTAAGGGATATTGTCAATATAATCTAAGTTCCACTGATAGGGTGGGTGTAGCTTCAGAATATATATCGGTAAAATAAGCAAAGCTACACATACTTGTTTCTATTGAACAAATATGTGCTGAAGTGTTCAGTAAAGGAAACTTTCAAACCAATGATTTTGTACTTTACCAAGAGGGAATCGTCATCAAAGTATATTCACAGCACAGATTCCTTTGACTCACCATCTACCTCTATAGGTCATTCCTCTTGGTAAGTTGTCTAGATGGACCCCAGTGTGCACACATCATAAGTGATGAGTAAATTCTTGCTGGTCGGCCAACACTGGTATGTGCGCATGAAGGAGACCATAAAGAATGTCTCTTGAGTTCATCCTTACTTCTCCAGTAGTGCCCAGCATGTCTTATTTCATTGGTTTGTGAGATAGGAGGTAAGTAGCTGTACAACTGCTGTTTTCTAAAATACCTCTTCCAGGATCCATTTAAAACAGAACAAAATCTTAGTGTAGTTTCCACATGGTCAATAACAGTCTACCTATGCATATTTTGACATCACTTTCAGTAAATGAGATATTGCTACCAATGCATAAGAACTAGTCCAATTTCAGAGACTTTCCGTTTAATGAGATGACACCAACTTGATTAAAACACAATTTCTCATTTTACCAACATATCCTGAAAGATCGTCATAAACAATAGATTTTTCAGTAATGTTAGCTAATAAATTCACAAAAGATTTTTTTTTTAAATCAACATTTTCTACACTTTTTCTAAGACAAAGATATTCAACATAAAAAAAAATAAATAAAAAATAATTAAAAAATTACATTAAGTAACTTAGAAATCAAATATTAAAATATCAAATATTAATCAAGGCAGAGAAAGGAGGATAAGTTAATTCCTTAAATAAAATTTAAAAAGGTGAAAAAAGCCTATTGAACTCTCCACATATTCCATCATTTTGATATAATGAGTGCTATATCAACTAATACTCCTTTATGGCATTTATCTGGGCAATGGGAAGATTAACCGTGCCTATCTCCAAGTAACAAGTTCGACTGGGTTAGAATTCCAGTCACAAGGAACAATACCAAGGGTAAAAAAAAGAAAAATATTCTTCACAAATTACTGTATATGAGAGTATAGGTTTTCTTTTAAAGAAAAATCCAAAATTATTACACGAAATTAGACAAGGATCAACATAAGTAATGATTTTGTGAGGTTGAAAGTAAGAAATAATAGAAAGGATGATGAGCTACTTTTGGCTTCAAGAATTAGTTCTATAATTCAATGATTTCAGGATAAACCAAAACCAGTTCTATAATTCAATGATTTCAGGATAAACCAAAACCAGTTCTATAATTCAATGATTTCAGGATAAACCAAAACGGTCGACCGATACACAAGTCATAATTTGGAAATTCTAACATATGATGATAAAGAGTAACTCTTTGCTGCAATTTCACAAATCAAAATCACTCCTGTGATAATCAACTTATTCAGGAGTATATTCCATAGACTTTTCTATGAAAATTATAGAAATTCTTTCAATGGATTCTTACTCATTTAAAAGAGAGAGAGAGAGTAGTGGACAAAAAAAAATATAGGCTTGAAGTTGGTATCAAAACCGGATATAATGTCAGCGTCTGGTACTTATTTAATAGCTTTATTTAAATGTGGCACAAGGCCGGATGTATAGGGCACCCAGTGAGACTGGAACTCACTAGCAATGGTTTGCTAGTCTAGCTTACAAACTATACAAAGCATTATAAAAAAAAAAAAAAAAAAAAAAAAAAGAACGCTACACAAATTCAGATGTCATCCTTGTCCTTGAGCAAGGGCTACGCTAATCTTTTCTGTATCGTTCCAATGCATGTAGAAAAATTTTTACCATATATTTCAAAATTTCATATATTCCACAAAGAGATATTTCTTAAGAATTATTTATTTCATTCTTATATACGAGTATGTTTCCAGCTTGTTACTTTCGTCAGAGAACATTAAGTAATTTACTAGGCTTTTTGCTTAGATATGGCACAAGGCCAAATGAATAGGGCACCCAATGAGATACGAACTCACTCGTGTAGGTTTGTTAGTAAATTACTAAATGATCTCTGACGAAAGCAACAAGCTGGAGACACGTATGTAAGAACGAAGTAAGTAATTCTTAAAAAATATTAATCTCTTTCATTTTGAAATATTTCCTTTTTTTCTCCCTTTGGACCAAAAAAAAAAAAAAAAAAAAAAATTTACGTTATATATATATATATATATATATATATATATATATATATATATATTTGAGAGAGAGAGATGTTCCAGGCATTTTGGGGAAATTAGGCAATTTTTGAGTATGGCTTCTAAGTTTCAAGAACGAAAACCAGTATGGAAATTTCGTAGTCTTTGGTCAGCTAAAACCGAAAAGTTCTAAAGTTGAAAAGGAGAGGGGGGGATAACGGGAAATAGCAGGTAAAAAGTATTCTAGTTTAAGGGTAAAAATCTAACCACAGACTCATTTTCCCTTCTTTCTTTACGATACCAACCCCCGACCAAATAAAAATAATACATCAATATTTATTTACTGCTTACTAGTTGTTTCCATTTTAAGTAGGTTGAATTCTTCAAATGTCATCGTTAAACGTTTGGAATGTAGTAAGCAGGTAGTTGCTGAAAGTGCAAAACAGAATTTTAAAAAGGCGGACAATGAAACTTGAAACATTCCTATAATTTTACACTACAGCAGTGGTTCCCAACTAGAGTCCATATAAGATTTTTGAGGGTCCACGCAGAAAAAAAAAAATGGTGGGGAGCAGGGTCGATGAAAAAAAATTTGATTTAGAGGTAATAAGTAGATTTCTTAATGTTTGGAAAAGTCATGACTGCTAATAAAATATCCACGACTCGGAGAAATTGCTGTTGTATATTTTTCTTTCATCTTACCTTGTTGAATCTACTTTCAGCTTTGTCGGTAATTTACTATAAAAAGTCTGAAATTAACTCGACAGGCAAGAAAGAGATGATCTTTGATGATCATTAACAACATTGAAACCGAATATTATAAAACTAGTTGAGTAGCATCAACCACAAGGCTTGCATTGAATAAAAAAAAAGCATTAAGTAGTTTTTTGTTTTTTTTTCTTTTAAGAATGTCCTTGCATATTTATGACTTATTTTACTTGTAAATATTCATTTTTCATGGAATTAAATTGATAAAGTTTACGTACAATAACTTTACAATACACAAAATATTTTTATATAATTCTAGTAATATTTAATTATAAAAATACAACATGATTTTTTAGCGATGGGATCCACTAGGAATCAAAGGGAGCCATAAGTTGAGAACCACTGGAATGCAGCATTTAATCCATACTTTCCTTTGCACATTAGATTCTTATTTGCTAGTGGTGCAATTTCATTTAACAAATGCCCAATATCTATGATCTATTTTAACGAAACAAAAAACTTAAGGCAGGACAATAACTTAGTACGACTACAGCTGTTTTGAATAAGAAATCAATCGGGTTGCCTCAAATAGTAAAGCTCACATTTGTTTTGTACAAATTTGGTATTTTTCGATATTGGAAGAAGAAATGCTTCCAGCAGACATCAGAACTAGACTTATAGCTTATGCTAAATAGGTTATAGCTTAGGGTCACACACACTTTATGCCTCATTTTTTTTTTTAAATACATAGTTTATAACTAGTTTTTAATCTTTAACACTAGGTCATCACAAAAACTTATATTTCCTTTATCAATAACATGAAAAAAAAATTGAGTAGAGCCTCAACAGGCCCTGACAGACACACAGAAGTTGATCTGTGTGTGTAAAAAAAAAAAAAAAAAAATTATAAAATGAAATAGAAACATCCGTTTGTAGGGGGGGGGAGAAAGAGACCACTAGTAAATCAAGGAATTTTTTTAAGATGAACGAGTTCATCTTTACAGTGGTCAGTTTTAAAAATCTATACTAGACGGTCCGTGAAGCCATTAGATAATCCAATGATGTCCATGATGATATTGATGCTTCTATTTAGGAAAGAATGAAAGATTTGAATTGGCATTTCATAGCTATATATCAGTTAAAAAATTTTCATTGACAAAAAAAAAAAAATATTCACTTGCAAATTGAACAGAAAATTGTTTTATTCCCTAAATCAGATCATTTGTATGTGTATTATTCTAGTAAACATCACGCTATTATGTGCCTTTTTACTGGGTTGAGGTCCAACGTACACGAGTATAAATGTGAATTTTAGTAATTAAGCTGTGACTTGTTTTAAACAAACATCTGAAAAAAAAAAAAAAAAGTCTAGTATCTATACGTGCTAGGATTAAATATGAACCCGATAAATATCTATTACATTTATTAGAATAATCATCAATTTACGCGGTTTTTTTTTTTTTTTTCCTTCGTATTTATTTTGATTTTTGAGGAAACAAATCGGGAAAATAAATCTTTCCATTCGTATTTGGTTTAGTTTTTTTTTTTTTTTTAAATAATGGCTGTATTTCAAGAGAGTACCCATACAATACTCTTATCCTAAGTTGGAACACACAATTTGATAAATATATAAATCTCAAATAAAGCTGTCATTTTATTTTAATTTTTTTTTCAATAATAAATAAATGAATGTGACGCCATGTTCTAATTCAAATCTGAGAAACAAGATTGTTCTGACTTTTCTGGTCTGAAAAACTTGAACCCTTGAAACTACTCTAACTTTACCTCTTAAGTGATAGTTAATGTACGACGTTTGGATAAGCATATAAAAAATAAAACTTTAAAAAGACTTTTGGGAAAAAAAAAGAATTAGAGTCTTATGCCAGTTGAAATTGATTACTTTTGTTGCTAATCTATTTCCATAATGTAGAACCCTCCCCTCAGAAAAAAAAATTTAAATCAAAAATATCAATACAGGTTTGCACCTTTTTTTTTTTTTCAATGAATGTATACCAAAATATTTGCATTTTTTGTAATAAAAGCACAAAAACAAAATCCCAACTGAATATGAAAAATATTAAAACAATTTTATGAAAAATTTTATATTATGAAATATAACTAGTATTTAGAAATATTTTAAATTGAAAAATAAATAAAATTTTGCCAGCATTTTGCGATAGTTTATGTACATCTGGGTAAACATTTTGCTCATCAGACAGTTTAACTTGGTTATGGAAAAAAAATGAGATTCTTTTTAAATTGTTTTCTCAATAAAAATAAAATAAAAACTAGGGAGTCTTAAGTAACTCCCACCTCAAAAATAAAAGTAACAAAAAGAATATGAGTTCAGGTAAAATAAAATAAAAATACAAGTCTGATATACATTCATTGACAAAATGTGCAAAAAAATTAATTTTGTGATAAAAACACTAAAAAAGGAAACTGAAGTTTTTAGACTTACTATTGAATTAATAGTAATTGTAAAATTAAAACATTTGTCAATGTAAAGAATTTTAAAATATTCAAACACTTGTTTTCTTTGAAAATTATATTTCACATAAAATACTTTTATTTTAAAAATGTAAGATTTTTAAAAATTAAACAAAATCGTGCGGTAGTTTATGAACGACTTTTGGGTAAATATCAGATATTTTTACTCCTTATTTACAAAACACTCGAATTTTTGTTACAAAGCAAGATTTAAAACTTAGTTTTAAATCTTGTAATATTTTCTTTTGGAATAAAAAGAGAGAGACTTTTGTCAGTTGCAACGGTGATTTAAATGCATTTACTAAAAAGATTATTATTGTTGTTGCAAATCTACTTCCATACTTTAGCATTTAGTGTAAACCTCTCTTCCAACAAAAGAAAAGTAAGGATTTTGTTTAAGTGTCTAGCATTCATAAAATTACAGAAGACTGTTATTTAATAATTTTTTTATCAACTCCCTTAAAATTCAAACAACCTGATAGAGACTATGTATAAAGGCAGCCTGTCAGCTCAAATGGTAGATAGAGAGCTTTCAGTTAATTACATGTTTCCTAATCGACAAAGATAATAAAAATCGATCACTTAAAGTAAAAATAACAAAAAATCTAATTAAAAGAAACAAAACCCTCAACACCACAAATTGTCGGTTATAGAAATTTCGATTGGGTAAATAAATATTTAGTTTGTCTATTGTCTAAAATTTGAGCAGTGTCTTTATGTGCAATTTATTCAAACCCACCACAAATACAAGAGGACACATTTTCCTGTAATGGGAGGATGTGAAAGAAGAAAAAAAAAACATTTCTTGGATAAACAAAATTCCCCTTCCTCAAACTTCGGCAAATTATGGTTTTAAATTTACTGATAAAAACAGTGAAAATGCACAAAAATAAACGTTGATTTTTTTTTTTTTTTTTTAAACCGTAACTTTAAAATAAGAGAGATTGGAAAGAGGAAACGTTAACATTTGAGATCTAAAATATTTTATAAAAATGTTTTTCGTTTCTCTATTCACTTTCCTCGAAGTGATACAACTAGAATCTTTTAGTCATCATTTAAACTTTGGCACAAGGCCAAGATTAAGAGGAGCACCCAGTGAGAACTAAACTCACTTACAGCCTAACTGGCTTTAACAACAAGAGTTGTGTGTCAATATTTTTCATTGTCATGTGTTACGGGCACCGCCTTTTTTCACTTGGTTGATTGGTTATTTATTATTATTTTCAGATGTTTGAGCAGCTCTTGGTTTACTCTTCCCTTCTCGGGGAACAATGTTGGGGATGGCAGTTTAAATTTACTCTCAATGGAAGGCAGTTTATAATTAGAGATATCGTATTTGACCAAAAATACAAGACAGACACCCGTATATTTAAGGTTTGTCAGTAATAGTAAAGAAGTAAGAAAAAAATTGAACGTAATAACCTTTGTGTAGGTGTGCGAAAATAATATAAACTTAATAACCTTTTCCTTTCTTTCCTATTAAAAAAAAAAAAAAGAGAAAAAAACATTGCCTATTTTTGTTCTAAGATCAACCTAGACAAAAGTAAACAAATATCAAGGAGAAAAAAAACTCAATACTTTTTGAGACAATGTGGCTTTCAAAAATATTAATATTTTTTCATTATGTCTACTCTAAAACTGTTAAAAGTTAAATCAGCAAAATCTAAATATGAAATAAGGTAAATAAAATAAAATAAAACTACTGCTTCGCACTATTTACACGAGTCAATCCACCAACTAAAATATAATTTTTGCGGAATGTCATTCTTCCTATGGAAGGTTTTTTTTTCGGGTTTTTGAAACAATTCATGTTAATTGTACTTAAAGAAATATTTACATTTCTTTTTCTCTTTGATGTGTTAACTGTTTACAAGAAATTATCTACTAATTTCTTCTTGAAGTAACATCTTTTAAATGTTTTGTGTAATAATGATTCTCCGTAAAATTAAATAATTATCCCCCCTATATATATATATATATATATATATATATATATATATATATAATAAATTTGATTTTCCATGATTGAACAGCTGAAATAAACGAAAGGATATATTTCTGTTATATTTTTTCTAGACAAATTAATGGGATCTGAGAAGAGGGTAGATGGATTTCTTTCTTTGTCTTTCCGATAGGACGATATGCTGTCCAAATGTTGTCTGATTTTTAAAAATCAAACATTTTTAGAAACAAGTATATTTTATAATACGAAATATTTTTCATCGATTTGAATATTCTCGAAATATATAAAGGCAAGTATTTTAATTCTACCAGTGATTGATTAGTAATTTAAAAAAAAACAAACAAAACAAAAAAAAACTTTCATATCTGTTTAGAATTTGTATTATTTTTTGTGTTCATTGACAAAATGTGCATGACAGTTTCAAAATAAATAAATTCTTAGAAAGCAATATTGTTTACAGAGAAAATTTCTTATTGTTTATTTTTTTTTTAAATCTTTTTAGACTATTCTGATTTTCTTCAAGACTACTTCAAAGAGGGTTGTTTAATTAGTTGTTTTTTTTACATTAAAAAAAAAAAAAAAAAAAAAAAGGAACATTTTCTTTAATTTTATTTTTTTTTTACTTAACCGAATAAATCTATAAGCAAAAATAATATTCACCTCAAGTTTGTACTTTTAGCAAATATTTCCTAAATAGTTTTTATGCTAAACAGCAAAAAATGTCAGTGAAAAGAAAATGCTCAAATTCTTATGTCCGTCTACTACACAGGTAAGTATTTAGATCAGAATTTAGTTGGGGTCTGCTTCATGTTGTCTGACAGTAACAATTATGCCAGAGATCGGTGTTCCAATTCGGAATAAAGCAGCTAAGATTATAGTACCGATTTTTATGGTAAATTAGCGCAACACGCTCTTTCTCCTCTCAATCTTGTTTAGTTTTCTTCACAAAGTTTAGTGAATTTCAAGTTTTTACAAGAATAAAGGGTCACTTACTCAAGAAAAAAGTGAAGGCAGTAGTTGAGGTTTATCCGAAGAATTATCATTAACTTTTAAGGATATTTTGGCGCAAATTTTTCAAGTTTGATATTTTGATGATACACATACCAAACTCAAAGGTCGATTTAAATTAACATGAAATAAAGTATCAAAATATATTGCTGAATAATTGTATTAGAATGACACACATTTTAGAGATGTTTCTTTGACTTCATGTCGCAACTAAATTTTTTACACGTCTTTTTATTCTAAATAATTTTTCAACACAGTCTCAAAACATATATAAAATTTTAATAGATAAAAGAAACGAATGAAAGGAGATATTCTAGTATCTTAAAAAAAAAATTATGATATATTTTACACATACTAAATATCCCTCAAAGGAAATGTTTTCATGTGACATTACTTTATAACAAACGAACGTTGCACTAATAAGTACGATCGTATTTTAGTGAATCAGGTTTTAGTTTATATGAATTTCTTTTAGATAAAACTTTGTATTTAATTCATATGTTGTGTATTCAAAGCTCAAGAGATTTTTTGTAAGTACAAGATTATATATATATATATATATATCAACTATCAGTAAATATACAGTTGTAGACATTTTAAATTGGCGTTTATATATAGATAAAAATTACTGTGGAGGAATGTGATTGTTGTAAAGTTTTAATCTTATTATATATTCATAGAATTTGGGGAAAAAAAATTAAATATTGAAGAAAAATAAAAACGTGATGTTTCTATAATTCATTTTAGGTTTTTATATCAAAATCAGAATAATAAGGCTTGTTAGTGTAGTATTAATGCTTCGGTTTTAAAAGAAAATAAAATAGGATGAAAAGAAATTTTGATTATAAGGAAAAGGACCACCAAAGTGTAAGAAACACGAAAATTGAGTCTATGAAAGGTTTGTAAAGTTAGAGGCGGGGAGGGCAACTTAAGTAGTTAGGACAAAACTTGAGGGGAAAAAAAGAGGGTTAAAATAAGGAAATGTTTCTTTTACAAACACAAAGAGGATCAACGGAAATTTTCATCAGAAAAAAAAAGACACACACACACACACATATATGTGTGTGTGTGTATAATTGAAAGAGACGTGTGTGTAAAAAGATTTTTTTAAATTAAAGCTATTCTATTTTATCTTTTGATATTTTTAAGTCGAGCACCTATCTTCCTTTTTAAATATTAATTTTAAAAAATAGAAAATAAGGAAATGATTTTAGAAGACTACAGAGTTGAGTGAAAAAAAAAAAAAAACTTTGAAGCTATGTTCATTTTTTTTTTTTTTTTTTTTTTTAATATTATTATCATCTTTTTAAAGAAACGTACTAGTCTCTTTCTTCTTTTTAAAAAAGATTAAAATATATAACCCAGAATGAGTGAAGGAAAGAGCTTAAATAATGAAAAAGAAGAATGTTTCAATGAAGAACTGAAAAAGTAGGTGTTTTTTTTTTGTTTCCAATGTAGGTTTTAAAAAGCAAGAGAGATAATTAACGCCCCTAAAACTGGACAAATAACATTAACTGCTTTTCCTCTCATTCTTATAAACAACAAACAAAACAAAAACTACAACGACGAAAAGAAGAAACCAAATTAATGTGAAACAATAATAATAATAATAATATTAATAATTGTCTACGCACCTTGGTCTTGGTTCCAACCTGCAAACAGCAGTTGGTTGCCGTACGTATTACACGACGACAAGTTCATGGCAACTAAAACATCCAAGAATCAATTTAGGGACAAATTTTTCAAGTGAATCAAATTGTTGAAGAAAAAAAAAAAAAAAAAAGAAAAGATCGCTTCTTTTTTTTCGCTATCACTCACTCAGTGTGTATGTGTACAAGACAGGTCAGAGGCTACTTCCGGCACATTTAGTTGCAATGCATGCTGGGAGGAAAACGGAAGTGACGTTTTGAAATGGCGGGAGTACAGCCGGTTACACGTGGTTTTCTAAACTCAACTCAGAAACGGGTTTTCTTTTTTTCCTAATTCCAAACTTTCTTTATTTTTGATTATTTACACCTTTTTTTTTTTTAATTGTTTTGGGGCTAAAATCAGTTATTCTGTTAGGGAATAATAGATTGTAGTTTTAATAGAATTTTTTAAAAATTCTTAATTTTTATAAAGTCTTTCTTTATTTAACACAATTGCTGGTAAGTTTTAACAGGTATTTTGACGTAGTGACGAGGTTATGTCACTGACATAAGAATATCCACGTATCTTACACATACAATGCTCGCATTAAACAACTACCGTATGCTTAGATGTGGCACAAGACTCGAAGTATGAGGCGTCTATTGATAAATTTTGACCACTTCTCATTCCATCTAGATTTCTTATTTTACCCTTTCAGGTTCGGAAATCGCGTACATAGGACGTTTATATTTACATTTTTGTGTAGTTTAAGTTATTATTATTATTATTAGGCACACCAATCTGCGTCAGAGTAAACCTGTGAGTAATGGCATTGAAATATATTCCACACTCTAGAACTGGATCATCACCCTCAAGTGCACTTTAGTATCATACTCTGGATACCACTTTTTTGTTGTTTGTAGGGGATCTTACTCCTCTGCGAGCGACACAGCGTCTTCTAAGCTCACCGACAGCACACAGTGAGGATCGAAATCACCAACAATGGTCTTCTAATTTATGTTGCTAACTATTACACTCTGCGATGGGGGTCATACTTAATGTTATATGTCATGTAAATTCATTGTTTTTTTATTTGACGAGTTTCTCTAGGAGTGAAAACGATATCCCCACTTTAATGGAGGTCACCAATACGCACCTTTTAAAACGTAAATCGAAATTTCAAAATTTCATAAGACTTTTTCTGATGATACTAAAAAAGATAAATCCCGCTCTGTGAGCTGAGCTTTGAATATCCTGACTGTATCAGTGAGGTAAGACCCCTCTAAAAAATCAGGGTTGGACACTAAACTGCATTTGATGGTGAGGCTCCAATTCTGGAAATCTGATATGTGTGGAGCAATCTTTCACTCCCATTATTCCAAGGTCCATAGACTCGGTGCAGTAGTATATGTGAGGGTCCAATATATCGTAAATGTGTTTAAAATTAATCATACTCGATTAGAATACTTGATTTTATATAATTGTAAAGTATTCATATTAAAAATAATTACTTGAAGCTATAAGTATTTACTAAGGATTATTATTATTAAATTACCCCTTGCGAGTTTTTCACACAAGCGTCTTTCGCTGGAGTCTGAGTGACAGCAAGTCTCTAGGTCCCTTCTCCGTATTCTGGCTGTAGTTTGGTTGGTCTAGGCTCGTTCTTCGATTTCCTGCTCTTCAAGCTCCTTTACCAAGCCTATGGGGATCGCTCCAAGCGCACCAATTACAACTGGTATCACCGTCGCCTTCATATTTCATAGCTTTAGTTCTCTGGCAAGGTCGAAGTACTTGTCTCATTTCGTTTTCCTTGGTTTTTACCCGGTGGTGGTGGTATTATTATTAGTAGTAGTAGTAATAAGAATTATTTTTTATTTTATTTATTTTATTTTTTTTTATTGCGAACTTTTTGTCCTCATCTTGGTAGTTTTTGTGTTGTTTCTTCTTCACTACGTTTCGGCCCAATTTCACCTCTGTCCTTCTTCAGGTGATTATCCGCGACCTCGGATAGGAATGCTGAGTCTTGTAACCGTATTCCCAGTAATTACTGCCTTCCATAGTTGTTGTCTATCGCACCACGTTTTTTGACCAAGTAAATCTCTGGCCGGCTTGGTTAGGAATTGAAACCGCTATCTTCTGACAATGCTCAGCTGGAACCGTAGAGACTCAACGACTCTATCCGCTGCGCCTATCCGAGGTCGCGGATAATCACCTGAAGAAGGCCAGAGGTGAAATTTGGCCGAAACGCAGTGAAGAAGAAACAACACAAAAACTACCAAGATGAGGACAAAAAGTCCGCAATGAAATTTTTTTTAAAATAAATAAATAAATAAAAGAATTAATTCGCAGACTAAGAACCCTTATCTGAAAATGATTCCAATTAAAGAAAATTAGTAGTAATAGTAGCAGTAATTTAAAACCATATAACCATTTGCACGCAAATGGTTATTATTAAATTGAAATAGTTACTTGACACCATTTAATTGCGTCTAAAATATTAGTATATGATAAGAATTCTTGAAATCATACAACTGTGTGCAAATTATTTGTATAAGATAGGAACAGTTTGGTTTCTTGTTTAATGTCATATCAACCTTCGAAGGTTATTTATATCCATTCCTGTAGACGAATAGTAATTGTACTATGTAGTATGTACTGTGGAGATAAGAGGGTTAATACTTTTTTCCTAGGGTATTAGTCCCAAAGTAAATGTAATAGCACGACTGAAGCTCGAACTCGCTTACTGCGATGTTACAGCTCAGTATGTTAGCCACTACGCAACGAGGACTTCCCTCTTAGATCGGAATAAATTGATATTGATACCATACAACTGTAGATAATTTTTTGGAGTTACTTGGAGTTCTACTTGTTTCCTTAGGATTATTATCATCATTATCTTTATTTTACTCCTTGCAGAGTTTTACACACCAGCGTTAGCGGGTGGTCTTTCACTGGACTTTGAGTGACAGCAAGTCTCCTTCGGTGTCCAGGACTCTTTTGAGTTTTCTGGCAGATCTCAAAAATGCTGTTGTCTAGATGGTCATCATTATTCTTCTGATTTCTAATATGGGGTTTCTAAGGTAATTTATGATATTGTTTGCTATCTGACTCCATTCTGTGTTATTCTATCCTTACCCCACGTTATCTTGCGGGTTTAACTTTTTGGATATGAAGGCTGTAAAGGAATTATATGAAAGAAGAAGATAATAAAAGATAGGAGACGAAGATATCTTATATATTTTGCCTTTATTTTTGTGTTCAACAACCATTCAGTGGTTGAGGAAATTTTTCCTGAATACATATGAAATGGTTGAATCTCCCAGTGAAGTGTTAGAATGTGTTAGTCATTCTTGGGTATATATGCCCAAATTAGATATTTAAAGCGTTAACGTGTTAGATGCTTTCGGGAGATATGTCTAAATTCGGTGATTTCAGTTGTAGTCATTAAGTCCGTTGTATAGTGTCTTAGTTGTGATTCATTATTCGGTGTTTTTAGTCGTGGGTCGTTAGTAAAAGTGGCGACTGCTACTTGTGGAAAGGTTAGCCAACACGTCGTCTAGAGATAGACGTGTGGCTAGCAAGAAAGATTTAGGTGTTGTCACTCTGCTGAAAGAGAGCAAGATTCTTTCTTTTGTTGGACCGGTTCCTTTTCCTGTAAGGGGCTTCTAGGAATTTCTGCATATTTTTGATAATTATTTTTAATTTAATTTAATTTTTTTTTATTTTTCTATTCTCTACACTAATTCCTCGTGTCTTTCTTTTAAGCTTTTTGAGACCGTTCCAAGTGCACCAATTACAATTGGTATCACCATCATCATCATCATCATAATCATGTTCCACAATTTTCTTAGTTCTCTGGCAAGGTCCTAGTATTTGTCTATCTTTTCGCTTTCTTTCGTTTTTACTCAGTGATCCGCCGGAACGGCAAAATCCATAAGATAGCAAGTTCTCCTTTTTTTAATTGTTGTCTTGACCGGAATTAGATTATCTTTTTCTATCACAAAATCCTGGAAGACTTTATGCGTCTCGTTCTTTAGAACGGATTCTGTTTTGTACATATACCATTTGGTATTGTCACGTGATAGCTCACGGAGACGAAGAGGTAAGACTGATACTATCCTCCCGTTGTTGAATTAGCAGTATCTAGCAGTCAAAAAAGTGACCGTTAAGAGAGAATGTGGGTCACGCAGGGGAGACCAGATGTTGGTACTTAGTGACCTCAGGTCGCCGGACATCGGAAGGGGAAAGAGAGAGAAGCCAAATGATTGGCTGGGACCCCAAAACGGAAGTGGGGCTCCCTTCCCCTCAGCGGAAGTAAAGGACAAGAGTTAGTTTTTGAGCAGGGTTCATAGCGGGCAGACGAACCATAGCCATTTTACTCCGGGCTGAAGACAAAAGATTAACTGAGACACGAAGGACTCCAAATCCTTCAAGCCAGTATTAAAAACAGAACAAAGTCTAGTAGCCCGTGAAAGAAGAAAATTCTCCAGTGGAACCCCGTCGAAAATAAGATAAGTAACTTTGGGGACATTTTTCCTTTATACTCAAATTTCGTTTACCACTCTCTCTCTCTCTCTCAATTTGAAGAAAGGATAAAAGTCAGAAAAGACATTTATATTCGTGGACTGTCCAATTATATGTTTTGACACTCTGAACGTGTATATATAAGTAGTAAAGGATTTTATGTATTTTCATTTTACCATGTGGTCTATGTTGTTACTTCATGCTTTCCTTTCAGCTTCTATTCGCCTTATGTTATCTCGCTTGGAATTGTCCTATTAATTCCTAAAGTATCACACGGGAAACCGGAGTTGCCGACTACTGCAATATTAATATTATCACGACTAAGACCTATAGGCCCGTATTCTTCTGTTATCTAAGGGAAAGAAGTTTAGCGGCCTGGTGGGTGTGTGATAGTGTGAAATTTGGAACCCCTTTGCCAGCGGTGGTCAGTCTGGCTCTAAATTAATCCCTCACGTAATATGCCAGTTCTTATATGCCTGAGAGAAAAACTCTGAACAGGACTTATTCTGTAGGGGATCAAGTGCCAACCTGCCCCGTCTTCACACGTGCGAAAATAAAGTCCCGTTTTGGGATTTTAGACGATTTCGCGTCACAGTATCATCATCATCCTTATTATTATTATTAGTAGTAGTAGTAATTGTCTTGAAATCATGTAAGAAACAAATGCGAAGCGAACAATTGTTTATTTGTTTGTTTGTGATTTATGGCATATCAACCTTTGTTGGTTATTTAATGCCAAATCCATTTTTATACAAATAAATAGTTCTATTTCAAACTATTCAATTTAGCATGAGTACACAGTTTAATTGCCAAAAGCATTTCTATTTCAAGCTATCCATCATCATCATCATCATCATGTCGTGCCGCCAGCACGGATATCCCTGACCCTCTCTCGCCACTTCTCCCTATCATTCATCGCCTCTGGCAGTATCGACACAACCGCTGCCTGGAAGAACTGCGTTTCATTTTATGATGTCCATATGATCGAGAGCCTATCGATAGCCGTCCATGCCTTCGTCAGTCGTGTGTCGATGTCTTTTTCGGTTGATGAGACGCTACTTCCTAGGTAGGTGAATTTGTCTACTAGTTTCAGAGAGGCTCCGTCTAGTGTGGCAATGTTACCCGTTTGGTTGTAACACATATATTCAGTTTTGAGTGCATTGACATGGAGGCCAATGCCAGCTGCGGCTCGTTCCAGACTATGCAGTAGTGTCTCTGCTTGATTAGGCGTATTCGCTAGTAACGCCAAGTCATCAGCGTAGTCGGCGTCCGTGATTGTTTTTGCGGGGTACCTTTTGCTTCTTCTCTTAGTCAGTTCGAAGCCATTCTCTCTGATTTTGTCGATCGAAGTCCTAAGCACGTAGTCTAGACAGATGATAAAGAGGTACGGGGCTAGTGTGTCTCCTTGTAGTACTCCTGCAACAATGTCGAAGTATTCCGTGTCTCCATCTGGTGAACGTACTTTCACTTTGGTGTTTCTGTAGAGAATCATTATCGCTGCTACAGTTTCTTTTGGTAGGCCGTATGCTAGTTAGATTTGCTCCATCTCCCCTCTGTGTATGGAATCGAAGGCCTTGGTAAAGTCGACAAATAGTAATGTCGCCTGAAGGTTTTTTGCCCGAACGCCTTCAAGGATTCTACGGATGGTCAGTATTTGTGAGGTTGTGGATCTCTTTCTCCGGAAGCCATTTTGGTTTTTCCTAAGGATGTTGTCTATTTTGGGTTCTATGCGGTTTCGTAGTAGGGCATTGTAGATTTTGACTGCTATGGATGTAAGTGTTATCACTCGGTAGTTCTTGGCTAGTCCGAGGTCGCCTTTTTTAGAGAAAGGAAGGATGCATCCCTTCGTCCATCTTTCTATCCTATTTTGACTATAGACTGCGTTGCATTGTCGGAGCAGTATATCGTCGAAGTATAATTCACACTATTCAGTATATAGCTTTTATCCTCACACAGTTAAATGTCAAAACAGTTCTCTTTCGAATAATTCAAATTTGCGTAGTACAGTTTTAATGTAAAAAACAGTTCTATCTCAAGCAATTCCGTTTAGAATAAGTACGCAGTTTAAATATCAAAACAGTGCTATTTCAAGAAATTTAGTTTAGCATAAGTACGCAGATTAGTTCTATTTAACTCATAGATAGGGTCCTATCAGGAGCTATAATTCGGGGCTAGAGTGGACCGAGGAGCGATGGCAGTGAAGGGGCGCTCCTCATTCCCCAAAGCCCCAGCATCACTTGAACCTCACCATCAGATTGTTTAGTGTCATATCGAGGACACTTGTTGAGGGCGGGAGATCTTATCCCTCTGCATAGGTGCAGTCGGTATATTCTACAGCCTCAGTCGACTGGGCAAGAGAAGCGAACAAATTATTATAATTAAAATGAAATAGTTACATGAATCCATATAATTGCTTGAAAATTATTTCTTAGATAGGAATACTTAAAACTATAGAACTGTAAAAACAAACACTTATTATTGAATAAGAATAGTTATTTACCATGTAAATGTGCACAAAATATTAGTATTAGACAGGAATACTTGAAACCATACAACTATGTGCAAAATATTTTTTATTAGATTGGAATACTTGATGTATAACTTGGCAAAAGAAAAGCAAAAAAAAAAAAATCCTATCAACTAACAACTTGATAAAAATGTAAATACAAATATATTTAGCGAGTAAAAATGTTTGTTATTGTTTTTCGGCGAAGGTAAAGTTGTAACGTGCGTGTGTGTGTTTATGTTAAGTTGTTTCCTCGCTAAGTGTTGTTAGGTATATAGAAGCGAGAGAGAGAGAGAGAGAGAGAGAGAGAGAGAGAGAGAGAGAGAGAGAGAAGTTTGATGTCGAAATGTTTTAATTATAGTTTCTAATGGCAGCATGGAATAAAGAGCTTATGTTTGTGCTGCAAGTCTCGTAGGAAAGGAAAGAAGTAAGGAAACTAAATGAAGTTATGAGAGAGTGGAGAAAACAGCGCGTGTCGTTGGACGTGCGAGGGATTATGTTCGCCATAGTATAGCAAAAGTCGTGTTTGCGGTTTGAGGAAATAAACGTTGAAGTCACCATGATTTTGTGGCTCTGGTGGTTTCGTGGAGAAGCGTGCGTGTCTCCAGAAAATGTTGCCCAGAGGTGAAGTAACTAGGTGTTGGTGCGGATTCTGCATCGCAGTCAACATAGCCAATTTTGGGGGGTGACGTGAAGTTGTTCCTGTGTGGGGCGTATTGAATATATCTAATCCATATTCAACTAGGGGCCCTTGGTCTAAGAAAAATAGCCAAGGAGTCCATGAATTAGACTGCTTCCCTCATGGTGCCATGCTGCAGCTGCTGCTGCTATTGGAGAGCAGACGGTAGACGTCTGTACAGATCGAATTTGTTCTGCGGGAAAAAAGTGTTTGACGGCATTTCCCCGGTTTGTGCTGCCTGGAAAGATGCTCCGGGGTGAATAGGATAAGTCATCCTGATTGGGTGAAATTATGCGTCGACCCTAACGGCTGAATTAAATTACGTACCAAACAAAAATGCCAAATCTCTTGCTGCTACATGTACAATGACTGCGATTTTCCTAACTTCTAGGCATTAAATAAAACTAAAGTGGTTGACATGCCATTAAAATAGAGAGATAGCCACCTAAGCTTATACATGAAAAGAAAATAGATTTAGTTGTGAAGAAGGAGGTGCCCGTGGTGTAATGGTTATCGTCGTAGGAAATGGACACGGCGACTCGAGTTCAAATCCTGGACGAGACTCATTGCATTTTACATAGCACCAATACCCTTGGGAAAGGTATGAATCCAATTATTCTCCCTACAGCTATGGGTAAATAGTAGAACAGACTGGGTTCTTCAGCTTTTGTGAGGCAACTAGTCTAAGAGAAGGAAAACTCTGAATTCAAACCTGTTAAACTCCGCTTAAAAATTGACCTTGTGTCATATCCTGACCGAGCGGAGGGGTTGGTAAATAAGAAAAAAAAAAATCTTTTGTTGTGAAGAATTGGGCTGTATTTCTTTATTTTAAAGAAGTGTGGATATGAAATGTAGCCTAGAACGAGATTTTAATATATTTATCATTTTGATGTTTATCTAACATGAACAGCACCTTCCGACATGCACTCCTTAAACTCGAAATGGTAGTGATAATTACCACCTGAGCACTGAAATCTAAAGCTACTTAAGATTAAAAAAAAAAGATTATTGACAATGCTTAACTTTTTGTTATCTGAGCAGCACTTCAATTCCAGTCTTCAGGTATCTTGTAGATAAAAGCCCCTGATTACAACTTTTTGAATTTTATTCTAATAAAAAAATTGTAAAAATATCTTGACCTAACTGAAATATGAAATAATGAAACCTAACCGAAAGCTAAAAAAAAAAAAAAAACCCAAAAATGACAAACAAATAAACAGGGAATGAGAAGGTAACAGTGATACCAATCATAGTTGGAGCCCTCGGTACAATCCCTAAGAACCAAAAAAAAAAAAACCCAAAAAAACTTGAGGCAAAATGGACCACCCAATCCCAGCCTGAAGATCAGACCTAATTGTAGTCAACAAGAACAAACGAACGTATCAAGTTAGGAACTTCACCATTCTAGCAGGTCACACTGTAAACGATACAGAAAAAGTCTAGATAAATAGCTAATACTTACCAGTAAGCTAATAATTATAAAGTTGGCGACTGTAGTCGACGGCGACCGGAAAGCTCCCTTTTCAATCGCTATTACACCGAGCTGTAGAGGAGGGCGCTACTCTTTTCCCTGGATTGCTCCACGTTACCCTCGACACGTACCTTATAATGCTGAAGGTTAAGTAAGGAGGCGTAAATTACCATTTTTGAGTTTTTGATGTCCCTCGATCTGGGATTGAACCCCGACCTCACAGACCATTGGCGAACACTCTACTCACCAAGAAAACATGATGGGGACAGTACTACTAATCATAGTTGGAGCATTTGGCATGATCCTGAAGAATCTGGAAAAAAGTAGAGGAAATTAAAATCCGAGGAAAAATTCACCCCGTTTTGACCACAGCACTGTTGAGATAGTCGAGAATACTAATAAGAGTCCAGTAAACCTGAGGAGACTTGCTTCTTCTCAGACACCAGTGAAAAAACACCCGTTCAACTGGCGTGAAAAACTCACAAAGTAGAATTTGTTGTTGCTTTTGTAGGAATAGTAGTAGTAGCAGTAATAATAGTGGTTTTAGCAGCAGCAGCATTAGAACAATTTTCAACAAATCACATCTTCAATCTCAAAAATTAAAAAATCTTAGACATCTTTTTACGGGAAGTTAAGAATTAATTCTTATTTGGGGGAACTATCCTATTCAACCCGGACCTTTCTTTACAGGCAACAGGAAATTGGGTAAGCTGCCAAACCCACTCTTTTTGGCTGGAGAATGCTGTCCAGTGCAGACGTCACACTGACCGCTCTTCAATAGCAATAGCGATGCTTTTTAGCTGGACAACGCCGCCCATTGCAGACGTCTCACTGCGGCTCTAGAATAGCAGCAGCAGCAGCATGGACACACGAGGGAACCTATCTAATTTATGGATTCCTTGCAAAGAATCCCAGTTGAATATAAATTAGATACATTCAACAAGCCTCGCACAGGCACAACTTTATGTCACCCCAAAATTGGCTATGTCAACGCGACGCTTTTATTCCGCAAACGACAACTAGCTCTCAATTCACCTCTGGGCCACTTTAATGGAGACCAACGCACGCCTTCTCCCCAAGTTACCAAACACACAAAACTACACGGTGACTCTAAAGTTCAATCCCCTTAGACGTCCGACGACACACGCTGCCATCTCAACCTTCTCAACTTCTCATAACGCCATTTCGTCTCCTTACTCACAATCTAACTCTGCTCGAGTCTTGCAGCACCAAAAGCAAACCCAATATTCCATGCTGCAAATAAAAACCTATTCATAAAAATATATTTCGACCTTCGGCCTTTTATTATCTTCTTCATCATTCTACCTTTATTCACCCTTAAAACTTAGCGAGGGAACTAACAACACTAAGCGAGGAAACAACTCAACGTAAACACACATACGTTACACCATCTTCCTTGCTAAACACAAACAACACTTCCCTCTCGCTAACGACAAAAATCTCCGGCTAAAATTCTCGCTAAAGAATCTTTTCGGCGTCGTTAACGACGCATATATTTTCACGAAAGAAAACATCTTAAAACAAAATATTTGAAACGAATTATTTTTAAAATACTAATTTCGAAAATATTTCTTTTATAATAGGTTATGCAATATCTTTAGAAAAACAAGATTCTTTTATGAAAACTATAAAGATATAGATTTAAGAAAGAAATTTTTAGTTCTTATTCAGGGTAACTGATTTTTAATGAATGAATCGAAATCAAATTATTATTAACGATAAACGCCGCTTCGACTTAAGAGATCCGGATCTTCATTAATTTAGTCGATTTCAGTATTACTTGGTATTTGTTGGTGCGGGTATTTTTATTATTATATGATGTGATATTCCATTTTCTGTATTTTGTAAAAATTCTTATCCTGAAACCAAAAACAATCGTGTCCTGGATATGACACTAAACTATCTGATGGTGAGGTTCCAGCAGTGCTGGAGCTTTGGGGAATGCGGAGTACCCCTTCATTGCCATCGCTTCCAGGTCCACTCTGGCCCGGAGTGGTAGCACCTGATAGGGCCCTATCTATGGGTTAAATAGAACTAACAGCATACTTATGCTAAACTGAATTGAGTAAACTGAATAGCTTAAAATAGAAATGTTTTGACAATTAAACCGTACTTACACTTAAACTGCGTGCTTATGCTTAACTGAATTATTTCAAATAGAACTGTTTTTCGACATTTAAACTGTATTTACACTTAACTGAATTATTACATATAACTGCTTGAATAGTTTGAAATCGAAATGTTTTTGACAATTAAACTGTGTACTTATGCTAGACTTAACTGTTTTCAATAGAACAGATTATTTACATAAAAATGGATTTGGCGTTAAATAACCTACAAAGGTTGATATGCCATAAAATCCACCAAACCCAAACTCAAAAACAATCAAAAGATCAATCTCTTTTATCATGGCATCAAATAAGACAAACAAACAGTATTGGCAATATAGAATTAATCGAATGGAAATTAAATTTAATTACAAGGAAGCCACAGGAGTTACCCGTCGTATTAAATGGACTCGGAGACCCGAGTTCAAATCCTGGTTTAGGTTGTTTGCGTTTCACTTAGGAATGGCATGAATCCATCTCTTCTCCCTCTAGTTATGAGTAAATAGTGGGGCAGACAAGGCTATTTAGTCTTGGTAAAGCAACCAGTCGAGGAGAAAGAAATCTCTAAATTCAAACCAGATTACTCGGCTAATGAAATTGATACTGTGTCACATCCTGCCTGTGGCGGAAGGGCAGAGTAAATATAAGCAACTGCCACTTTCATAGTCCTTATCTTTAGAACCCTGTGGGATTGGACTTTAATTCATTTATTTATGCGTTTAGGAATCCATCTCTCCTGTTCTCAGTAATGCGAAATTGACCTTGTGTCACCTCCTGCTCGTTGCAGAGAGATTGAGTAAATATAAAAGGAGTGCATCGAACTCTTTTAAACTACGCAAAGTAAATTATAGGGAACATTTTTCTGGAAAAAAAAAAAGGAAAAGGAAACTACGCTGCGGGCAGGATTCGAACCTGCGCGGGCAATGCCCATTGGATTTCAAGTCCAACGCCTTAACCACTCGGCCACCACAGCCAATAGACACAGCCTTGATGTTTCTTTTTAATTTTTATTTTAATGTTAGCTTTCTATTCTTGAAATGTATAAAGATTATGTTTTCATTTGAACTCGTCTTTGATTAAACAAGTGAATTCCCGAGGCCAGCTCTAGTTAGGTGTCAGCAGGGTTTGATTAAAGTAACTAGGGGCTACAGAACATTTCGGGTCCCCAGCACCTGTTCACAAGAAAACAAATAGAAATAAAGTTTACAAGAAAGTAGGCCGATATATAGAACGATCCTGAGTTTGCAGTATCGATCGATGTCGACCTTTAAAAAAACAAAAGTGACACTCAAAAAAGAAGCAATCTTATCATTATTGAGATTGTAGTATAAACTCCCTTACTAGGGTCAGTAAATGGGCAGTCAATACTACCTTAACAGAAATCTTGGTCCTTACTTCCACCTCGGCCAAGGAATGCTATCCCAGAATCCATCGCCTCTCACTCTTCTCTCTTTCCTTCTCTCTCCTTTTCTCTCTCCCTCTCCCTCTGGCCAATCAGCGGGGATAGTAGCGGTTGCCGAAGACGACCCGAGAAGAGAAGAGGAAGCAGTTGCTGAAGAGATTCCAAACACTAAACACACGTGTTGACCGCCGGACATTTTCTAGCCAACACGTGGCGTTGTATACGAAGAATAAAATTCCTCTTTTAAAGTTAATATTTGTACTTCTCATTTATTATCTCAAATAACATAACCCAAGTACATATATTACAAGATTATGTGTCTGTAATCAAAACCATGTCACTAACGACGTTTTTGTTCCCTTAATTATTTACGTTATATGCTTGATGAATATCAAATAATCATTCAATGTCGTTTAACATTAACGATGTCTTTATTAAAGTCATGATGACGTATAGTGGCTTCATAACTGCCCATGTAATTAATGCATTTAAAATCCTGCAACATGTTTTATATATCCCTAAAAAATAAAGGTTTACATAGCAATGGTGCAGATAATTCCTGTTTTTACAAAACCAAGTTTAATAAATAATTATTGGGTGTTACTAACTTCTAATTTTTTGCCCAGTCGGCTGGGGCTGTAGAATACACTGACTGCTTCTCTGCAGAGGGGTAAGACCCCCTCCCTAACGATTGTCCTGGATATGACACTAAACAATTTGATGGTGAGGTTCCAGCAATGCTGGAGCTTTGGGGAATGTGGAGTACCCCTTCATTGCCATTGCTCCCAGGTCCACTCTGGCCCGGAGTGGTAGCACCTGATAAGGGTCCTATCTATGGGTTAAATAGAACAAAACCGTGCTTCTTTCACTATACTGATTTTTGCATTTAAACTGCGTATTTATGCTAAACTGAATTGTTTAAAATAGAACTGTTTTGACATTGGAACTGCGTACTAGTGATGAACTGAATTGCTCGAAATAGAACTGTTTTTGACATCTAAACTGTGTACTTATGCTGAACTGAATTATCTGAAATAAAACTATCTGACATTTAAATCTGTGTATTGCCTAGTCAGCTGGGGCCGTAGAATACACTGACTGCTTCTCTGCAGAGGGGTAAGACCCCCCCTAACGAGTGTCCTGGATATGACACTAAACAATCTGATGGTGAGGTTCCAGCAATGCTGGAGTTTTGGGGAATGCGGAGTACCCATTCATTGCCATCGCTCCCAGGTCCACTCTGGCCCGGAGTGGTAGCACCTGATAAGGGTCCTATCTATGGGTTAAATAGAACTAACAGCATACTTATGCTAAAATGAATTGAGTAAACTGAATAGCTTAAAATAGAAACGTTTTTGACAATTAAACCGTACTTACACTTAACTGAATTATTTCAAATAGAACTGTTTTTCGACATTAAAACTGTATTTACACTTAACTGAATTATTACATATAACTTCTTGAATAGTTTGAAATAAATGTTTTTGACAATTAAACTGTGTACTTATGCTAAACTGAATTGTTTTAAATAGAACAGATTATTTAGATAAAAATGGATTTGACGTTAAATAACCAACAAAGGTTGATATGCCATGAAACCAAACAAACCAAACCAAACTTCTAATTTTATTATTTCATTATCAAACACATTAAAAGCAATCCTATGTAAAATTTTATATAGAAAACTATTAAAATAAAATATCTATTTTCATTCGTCTTTCTAATTTAATATAATATTCTACGAGATTAAAACTTGAATACGTATACTCTGAAGAGTGAATATATTTTTGCAAGTATCTTTAATAAGAATCGGATGACGTTGTAGTGAGTAGTAGAAGAAAAAGTAAACAAATAAAATAAAATAAATTCAAAAAGTGAAGAAATTCCCTGAAGCTCCTGACAGGAAGTAGGGGTGACGCATGACTGGAAAAAAGACCGTCCCTGCATAAAAGAAAAATACGACCTCAGTTCAGCTTCCACCGTAGTACTGAACGGATGCTCTTTCACGCGGCCGTTAGCTGCAGATATATAGCTAAATAGATCTTGTAGCCTGACACCTACTTATTTCTACTGCTAGAGAGCCACTATTTGTTGCTGCCTCCCACCAGACAGGACTTGACACAAGGTCAACGACCCGAAGATCGATTAAAGTGGGGATTAGGGGAGGGGAAGGTCGGGCACGAGCCGAGGCTTGAGCCCTGGTGACTACGGCCTCAAGTCTGCCTTTGCTGGACTGGGCACACTGGCGAATCAGCGGGGGCACGAGCCGATACCACCGAAATTGGGACTACAAAAAGTACCTAATTTTGACTTATCAACCACCGGAGACGACTTGAATATTTTAACACCTTGTCTGTGAGACGCAACTGTTTCATTGGTTTCTGGAAGAACTTCTTCCCCGACAGAATGATTGCTGAGCCCAGAAAGAAAATTAAAATTTAAATAGGTATCTTAGTCTCTTTTCTTCCTTCCTTTAGTCATTCTTCTACAAACGAAGAAGAGGCCAACGAATTAAGATAGGGTAGAGAAGTAAGCCAATATAGTCAGATATCCAAACCCAAAACCAACTACTACTAACCAAACTAAGAAACAAATATTCAAAAGCCCCAAAACATCATATGGGTTAATATAGAAAGGAAACTTCAAACTACTTTGAAGAGAAAACATTTAACTCTGTATTTTAGTCAGCATAAAATAGGGTGAATCAAAAGTTCGTGCGACCGAAGCAGTTTAAGCCATAGAATGATACCCGCTGTGTTTAGTAGTATAATGGTAGTTGGTGCGGTAACATGTTGTGCATCACTTCATTCCAAGTGTGATTTGAAAGTCGCACAGATGAACGTGCTACGTAGTTGAATTCGGGAACTCATGTTTTACAAGTTCGAACAGAGCCATAACGCCACATAAGCAATTAAAAATATCTGTCGTGTGAAAGGTGAAGACTCAACTGATCACAGTATAGTAACTTGATGGTTCGAGAAATTTCGTTCGTGCTGCAAGAAGGTCGACGATCAGGCAAGGTTAGATGGGCCTAAGAGTGTGAATGTTGAAGCCACGCCTCAAGCCGTAGAGGCAAATCAGGCTAAAGACACTCGGAGAGTATCAGGCGAGCTCGGCATCTCACAGTCCAGTGTGGTTTGTCACCGTCTCGACCTCAGCAAATTCGGCGAGTAGCACTCGGAGAGTATCAGGTGAGCTCGACATCTCACAGTCCAGTGTGGTTTGTCACCTTCTCAACCTCAGCAAATTCGGCGAGTTGTACTCGGAGAGTATCAGGCGAGCTCAGCATCTCACAGTCCAGTCTGATTCGTCACCGTCTCGACCTCAGCAAAAGTATCCGGACTTGTCGAATTGTGCCTCAAGTTCAACCATTGGACTAGTGGGTAGAGTGTTCGCCAATGGCCCGGGAGACTGGGGTACAAACCTAGATCGAGTCTTACCAAAGACTTAGAAAATGGTACTTGATACCTCCTTGCTTAACACTCAGCATTATAAGGTACGTGGCAAGAGTAAAGTGGAGCAACCCAGGGGAAGGAGTAACACTCTCTCCTACACCTCAGTGTAGTAGCTATTGAAAAGGGAGCCTTCAGGTCGCTCTCGACTACAGTCGCCAACTTTACTTTACTTTTATATTGATATTAATTGTAATGCTTAATTTTCCTTAAACCCTTTTACTTAAGAATGAAATATAAAATATCATACCACCATTATATATACACATGCCATTTCATGTTTGTTCATTTACTTATGCAGGTATTTGTCCACTTGTTTTAGTATAAGTACCGGGCAACGGGACTATGAGGCCCTGAACTGTAGCCCTCTTAGTTCATATGTAAATGCCTCGCTGGTTGGTCATCAGAGTGTCATTGATCGAGTACAGGTCACAGCACTGACTTTGTTGCTCAATTCCCATGCTGTTCAGCTTCTCCTTCTAATATAGCAATCTTTTATATATATATATATATATATATATATATATATAAGGATCAGCTGAAAAGTTCATAGGCTCACCAAGATACTCTCATGGAATATGACCAAATGAACTGTATGTTCAATATCCTTCCTCTGGCGGTTCATATAATTTTTCCATCGGTGTTGCAGAACTTATATCCCATTGGTCGAGAAAGTCATCAACATTAGTTGTTTTCGACTGCCAAATGCTGTTGTCTTTGAGTGCAATAACTAAATAATGTAAGTTTAAGATTAGTTTGGCATAAGGTCAGAAGTATAGAGCACTCACTCAGAATCAAACTCACTCACTAAAGTCAGTCAACCTATTATGCTAACCATTGTAACACGTAACGTGTCCCCCTTTTAACCTTATAAAATATCATTCATCTTGGAGATTTAATATTAGGGGATTTTTAAAATTCCTTTCTTCGAGCAACATATTTTTTTTAGTAAAACCTACTGCATATGACTTGAAGAGGAGACAGACTCTACGAAGTGACCTCCCTTTACGTAAGATATTACATGAAGAGAAATACTTGATATGGCAGTTAAACAATCTAATAGGTTATGATAGGAAGCATCCAAAAATACTCCTATCAAATTATCTGCGGTAATAAATTGAAGGTTAAGAAAAAATATTTTCATTTCCTAAGTTTAACTTTAAGAACAGAGCCAAACTATGAAATAAATAGGGTTGGCTGGGTGTTGATCTGTCTGTCTAGTGTGAACCCCGTTATTATTTCTCACGCACGGCCGAGTGGGTAACTCACAAATTGAACTAAAAAAATTAAAACCAACAAAAAACAGGAAGAAGAAAGAAAAGACAAAACACGGATTTCAGACAGTGCGAAAATCCTAAACAGCTATCAAGAATGCCGTGTCATCTCTAATCATCGCCTTCCATTTTTTCTGGTTGTGTCTCTCTCCTGACTGCAAGACTCTTTTGCTCCGAGTCTTAGATTTAACTTGCTGCTGGTCTCTTCGGCCCCGCGTCCTTGGTCCTTGCCGCCAATTAATTTTGGTCGTGTGTGTTCACGAAAGCACAGCTCTTTGTGTGGTCTTCGTACCAAAATAGACAGACAAAGGAAGACCTTCCACTCAGTCTGATGCCTTCCAAAGATGTTGAAGATAAGAATCTCTCTGATTCCCACGGCCACACACAACACAGAGAGACCCATACACATCTCCCTCTCTCTCTCTCTCTCTCTCTCTCTCTATATATATATATATATGCACAAGAAAAATGCACATTATTATGCCACGAAAGGAACGAGACACTCTGTAAGACTCAAATTCACTAACAATTTCTGTAGACGCGTTACAATTTTAATGATATGATCTGTGTAAAGACTTGGGTTTTATAGAAACATTCATAAAGAGACAGCTTTCTGGCCACCTCGGGTGGTGTAATGGTTAGCAAACTAGACTTGCAAACCTTCACGAGGGAGTTCGAGTCTCTTTAGGTGTCCCATTCACACAGTCTTGTTTGATATCTATACGAAAAATTTCGTAAATGACTTAGAAGACTTTTTTTTTTGTATAAACTTTCACATTTTAAGAATTATCGAATGCGAACGAGATTCGAAATCGTATGGGAACTGATCATTGTATTTCAAATCCAACGTCTTCACCACTCAGCCACCACAGCTACATCAAACTGAATCTTTTTGTTGTATACTCATGTGCGGAAACATAACGGCGACACAATAAAGACGAGCGACACAGTTCTTTAGAAAAATATACCTCTCACTTTATTTGAAAGGGTTGTGTGTGAGAGGGAGTTAGAGACCGAACAGAACTGCAACATATTGAACCCACTCTTATGGCCATAACAGTGTTTCTTTCCCGTTCTCCTGGGCTGTTCAAGGGGGGGGGGCTGGGGCCCACTCTGCTTGGTGCTAGTTTTCTCTACCACATCTTATCTCCAACTGATTGAACTTCCTGTGCACCGAGTTATGTGATAGTTCGCCGTACACCTTCTTCTTGTGGGCGTCACAAATCGCATTCATTCAACCCGTTCACGGTCAAGGTTATATTCTGATATTCTCCGACCGGATGCACCTGTTATTTGCACAGGTGCATTTCTTATTTTGACAGCATGGCCGGGTCGGAGGTCAATATAAAACACTTTTAAGCGAAATTTATCTTAAACCTAATAGTTAGTCAAGTACTTTTTCTGGAAATTTTTCAAAGTTATCCTCGCTCAAAAAAAAAAAAAAGAAAAGAAAAAAGGGCTGTCAGTAGGATTCAAACCTGTACAAGAAGTACCCGTTGGATTTTAAAGTAAGAGCTACTTCTAGGGCTTTATGCTTCCAAACATTTTTGTATCAAAATATTTTTGTATCAAAATATTTTTGTATCAAACTTGTTTTAAATAAAAGTCACTTCCTCATATCAGTTACATTTTTTAAAGCAATTTTTTAATGCAAGTAAATGGGGCACATAAAAGGGTTCTTTGTAGTTGTGGTGAATTGTTGATATTGTTGGTAGATTCTGAGGTTTGTGTCTGACTCTTTTTTCTTCTTACTCCATTCAGTTGTTATCTTCTTTGGTTTGTCGAAGCTGCAAGGGAATTAAGGACGGAAGGAAAAAGACATAGATACCTTTAGACTCAAATTTTATTGTTGGGGTTTACCATTATTCTGTGGTAAAAATGTTTTCCGGAACCAGTAGAAATAGTCATGCTCTCCAGACAAGGCGTTTGAAAAACATAAGGGAATTATCTTTTGCAAATGATAAATTGAAGGTCCGTTATGTGTATCCGTGTTCAGTGGGTACATTCAACAGAGGCTGCTACAAGTAGGAGAGGCAGAACACGCTGCTAAGTTCGGGACTCAGCAGGCACGTACGTTCCCTACTGGCAGCCGAGATATTTCAAGGGAATGGAAAAAAAGTTTCTCTTTGGCCCTAGGAGGCCCATATTTTTAGGCATGCGCCGATTTCGCTTCCTGTCAGAGGCCTCCTGGAAAACTGTTACTTTTGCATTTATTTATTTGATTTTTTATGTTATTGTCTTTTTAAAAAAAATTCTTTTTTAATCCCCACAAGTACAATGGCTGAAAACAGCTTTCTCGTATAAACTTCCTCTGTTTAAAAAACTATTGGCTGTGGGCAGCATTCGATTCGGAGCAGACTCTACCAATTATATTTCAAGTCCTATGATTTAAGCACTCAGCCACTAAAGCCGCAAGAAAAATGTCCCTTTTATAGGATATTTTCCTAAAGACTCATAGCCAGTATTGCATTTCAAGGAAATTTTACAACGTTACTCTTGCTCCAAAAAAACAAAACAAAAAAAAAAAAAAAAACGGAAATAGTTACTAGTAGAATTCGAACCTGCTCAAGAATTATGCGTTGAATTTTAAAGTATTAGCACCCCTTTAATATTAGCAACACTTCTTTTATGCAAATTTTTTTTTTTTTTAATGAAACGAGTTTAATGAGCAAATGTGACTTTTTTTCTCTTTGGAAACTTCCTCCTTTTAAAACTTCTCTCTCTAGAAAAGATTCGAACTTGCGCAGGCACAACCTATTGGATTTAAAATCCAACGTTTTAATGACGTTGTCACCACGCTGTATGCAAAATTTTCTTTAAGATGAATATTCAGTACTGTGCTTTTTCAACAAATTTTATGAAGTTACAAACGCTTAAAAAACGTGCCAGTTGGATTCGAATTTACGGAAGAACTACACGTTTGATTTTTAAAAAATAGTTACTCCCTTATATCAGCAATGATTCTTTATTGCATATTTTATGAAGCAATATAATGAACGTACAGACATTTTTTTTTTTTGTAAACAAACCTCTTAAAAATTTCCCCCGCCGGTTAGATCCCAAACAGCGTTTATAACGGACATTTTGATAACAATTTTGATACCTCAACCACATGGCCACTGTAAAGCCGTAAAAGCTACTTTTTCATGTAAAATTTACCTAAAGTCTTAAGCCAGTCTTAAGCTTTTTTACATAAATTTTACAAGCTAAAAAAAAGAAACCCTACCAAAAATACAAAAAAAAAAAAAAAAATGAAAAACCTCACGCTCACCTGCCAAAAAAAAAAACAAAAAAACTGAGTGCCTGTAGGATTCGAACCTGCGAATATCCATTTAAGGTAAAATTAAGCCAGACTTATTCTTTTTTTTCTATGAAGTTTACAGAAGATAAGCAAATTATAGGATTCGGACCGAAGTAAGAACTACATGTTAGATTTTAAAGTATTAGCCACTCTTTTATCTAAATTGAATATTTTTCAAAGATCTTGATAATCTTTTATTAGCTGTATCTGTAATGGATTGACTGAGCTTTTGTTATTTTTTATTTTGATAAACTTTGTGCTTTTAAAATGTTTACGCTGCGGGCAGGATTCGAACCTGCGCGGGCAATGCCCATTGGATTTCAAGTCCAACGCCTTAACCACTCGGCCACCACAGCTTCTTATAACCCCTTTCTATTTTTATCAATATTATAGATAAAATCGTTGTAACTCAACCTCATCATTTTTGCAGATCTCTCAAAAATAAGAAAAGAAGATATTACCACTTTTTTGATCATTTGTATTTAAACTATTAACCCACCCTTTGCGACCCCTCCCTCTCCAAAAAAACAAAAACTAAAACAAAAACAAACTTATGTCTAAAGACACAAATTCGAATGACGCATCCATTTTAACTTTACAGCAGCTACAGTGGGTATATCCGGTGTCTCACGACATATTCAGCCATATTTCATAATGTTTGTTAACTTCTGTTTAAAAAGCTACAAACTTCCGATGTTGGCTTTCAATTCTTCAAGTCTTCGAGGATTATTCTAAAACACAACACCTTTTAAATATACCAAACAAGTCTCAACAATGAATACATTCGTCCCAGCTAAACGACATATAGTGTCGCCCATAAATAAGTACACCTCTCTCGATTTTAAAAAGATAAAAAGTTATTTTTGATGACGTTATGTCAGACAATCCTAAGCCTGTTGTTGAGTAGCTAGTGTAACAAATTCGATTCTAATTACGTGCTTTAAACTTGTGCTCAGCTTGCTCACAAATTTAGACCCTGTATGTTATATCAGTCACTGTAATGTTTACAAATAAGTATATGCCGAACAATTCTTTTTTATAAAAAGTTAATTTTCTTATCAATCAGGATACTAGGATTTTATTATTTCTAATGCAATTGTGTTCAACCAAAACGGATACTGTTTGGTATTAGTTAATACCAAACTTAACAAGGCAGAAACATTAGAGATGCAATCGGTATAATTGGGACTGGAATCAGTGACCCTAGTTCAAATCCTGGATGAGACTGTTTGCATTTCACTTAATGCTAAAGGCATGAATCCATATGTTCCTCTCACAGTTATGGGTAAATAATAGGACAGATTGGTTCGGCAACCATTTTAGGAGAAGGAAAACTCTGACTTTAAATCAGCTCTTCTCGGCTGAAAAAAACTGACCAACTGTCATATCCTACCCATGGTGGAGAGGCTGGGTAAATACATACCATATTGAATCTCTGTAAACAAAAATTGGTGGTGTAATGGTTATCGTCGTAGGAAATGGACACGGCGACACGAGTTCAAATCCTGGACGAGACTGATTGCATTTCACAAAGCACTAATACCCTTGGGAAAGGTAGGAATCCAATTATTCTCCCTCCAGCTATGGGTAAATAGTAGGACAGACTATGTTCTTCTGCCTTGGTGAGGCAACTAGTCTAGGAGAAGGAAAACTCTGAATTCAAACCTGTTAAACTCCGCTTTAAAAAAAAAAATTAACCTTTGTGTCATATCCTGCCCGAGCGGAGGGGTTGGTAATTATTGTAAAAATTTCATTAAGATACAGTCCAGAAATAAATAAACCTCTTATTCTATTCTATTTTTTGTTTACGAAGTGTCAATTTTGTCGAGTAAAGTGAAACGCAGACAGCCTCATCCAAGATTTGAACTCAGGTCGCCAAACCAATTTCCTTTGAGGGTGACTGTTGTACGGTTAGTTTTGTGCTTGTCAGCGTGTATACTTCAGAGTCCCTATTGGGAAGTAGGTGAACAATAATTTTTAAGTAAAACGAAAAGTCAACAACGATCAGCAAAAACAATAAATAAAAAATTTAAGTGCAACAAAAATTCTCTTTCAGATATATTATTATTATTATTATTATTGTACAATTTATGCAGGCAATAAAAATGTGATAAGCTAGTTAAGACAAAATACCTTAGACCATATACTCCTAACGCCTCTCTCTGCTACTGCCCCCTTCTTCTCTTGACTGTTAACACCAATGTCTCTTTTCAATAATGTCCCAAAACAAAGAGAGAGTCGGTAGGTAAAGAGAGCTATATATATATTCTCTTCCCTCAATAGATACGGTGGGGATGAGTCGGCGTACGTTATTCTTAGCTAGCTGGCTTACGTGTCACGTGGTTTATTAGGCGTCAACTATCTGATTTCTCGACATCAAAAAGGTTTTTAAATTAGGAGTTAGCGTTGGTTAAATTCGTCCTTGATAAAAATATATATATATATAATGTAACTACTATTTATAAACGATTACATAACCATTATACCTCAATTAGAAATAATTTCATTATACAACTGAGCGATGAATTTATGTTTACTTCGGAATTTCAAATTAAGATCAATAATTTGAGCAATAATATGCATCGCAAAACCCAAATCCTGGAACCTATTTTATTTCGTCAATGTTTTGACCTTTCATCTTCAAGAGCATAATTTCTTGTCTCGACAAATTTGTGACATGACAAGCAGTGGAAGTCTTTGTAGATTGAAACATTGATGAACTGATTATCTGTGGGACTAAGTAAGAAATAAGATAAATAAATAAAATAATATAAATTCAAAAAGTGTAGAAATTCCCAGAAGCCCCTGACATGAAGTAGAAGCAGCATATTCCCAAAGAAAGGGCCTTTCTTGCGCTAAAGAGAAATTCTCCCACACTTAAGCGGTACTCTGCAGAATATAAGGACGCTTTTCTACTCGGCTGCCAGCGGCGAACACGCGTGCTGATTGGGCCTTGTGGCCTGACACTGAACGATTTCTGCTGCTAGCAAGTTGTCACCGCCAGGGTATATATTTTTAAAGACATCCACTGGACATGACTACCGACTTTGGACTTATCACCCACTGAAAACGACTAATACATTTCGACGCCTTGTTTGGGGATGCGACTGTTTTTCTGAATAGTCCAGGAAAACATTTCCACACTACAGAATAGCCGTATTACCCCCTCAAAAAAAAAAAAAAAAAAAAAAATTTAAAAGGTATTATCGTCTCTTTCTTCCTTCCGTCTGTAATTCTTTTCCAGCCTTCACAGACAATAAGCCGACGAATTAAATAGGGTAGAGAAGAAAACAAATGGAGTCAGATACAAAAACTAACAACCTAAAAAAAGAACAAACCAATTAACCCGACTAAATCTCTGGATCCCCATATCTTCCAACAACTGGCAGAACTGAGCTGGTTAAAAGCACGGCTTCTTGAATAATTCATTGTCTTTATGATCAAGCTAAACACATTATCCAATTTTAAAATCTTTAAACACAAATTTTGATGATGAAAATATGCTACAGATAAATCTGGACGCGAGTTTTTGTTTTTTTTTCGTAACTTGGCTGCATTCCCCATTATGTCTGTCAACCATATTCGCGTCTCCATCAGTAGATAAGCATGGAAATTTATTTGTACGATTGAATAAAAAATAGATAAATAAAATAAAATTGAATAAACAAATACAAATAAATTATAATTTCCTCAGATACCTCTGAGAAGATGAGCGATCAGTGCATGCCTGAAAAAAGACGGGCTTCCTGGCGCAAAAAAAAAAAAAAGAAACTCACAGTCCTTTTCTCTTTACACCTTACTAATGGATAGACAGCTTTTCTGGGTCGGGAAGAAAGTTTCTCACCACGAAAATGTTGTCGACCTGTAGAATAATGGTTAAGTTTCTAATTATCTTTATTTTTGCCTTTTTTCCATTTTTTATCGAGGAAATATTGTTACATGTTGTTATGTTATTTCCTCGCTAAATGTTGTTGGAAAATAAAGGAGAGAGAAGAACGAAGATGGCGTAAGGTTTTTATATAAAGGTTTTAACGACTGTGTGGAATAAAGGGTTTACGTTTATGCTGCAAGTCTTGTAGGAAGGAAGGAAATAGTTATGGAGTTGAGAAGGAATCTTAGCAGTTAAATGCCTGAGCGAAATGTGCATCGTTAGAGTTAAGGCATTGTTGAATGTGTGAGTGAGATATGATCGCAAAAGACGTGTTTGCTGGTTAAGGCAAGAACGTTGTCATCGTCCATGAATGTGTGGTCCTGGTTGTTTGGGGAGAAAAGCATGTCTCTAGAAAATGTTGCCCAGGGATGAAGTAGCTGGATGTCTGAGCGGAATTTTGCCTCGCAGTCGACATAGCCAATTTTGGCGGTGACGTAAAGTTGAGGCGGGTTGAATTCATCTAATTCATAATCAACTGGGAACCCTTAGTCTAAAAGAATAGACTCAAGAGGTCCATAAATTAGATGGCTTTCCTCATGGTGTCGTGATGCTGCTGCTAAAAGGAGAGCGGACAGTAAGTACGTCTGTCCAGTTCGAAAGCTTCTTAGGAAGAGAGCGTTTGGCGACTTTTCCCCAATTTGGTGCTGCCTGGAAAAATGGTCCTGGCTGAATAGGATAAGTCATCCTGATTGGGTGAAAATATGCGTCAACTCTAACGGTCAAATTAATTTAGTTCTTTCTACTACACACGCATAAAACACTAACAATTAAAATTTGTTAAGCTCCATATATTCAAATCAAAACCATAGACATGCAGAACCTACTCGACTTTCTCAAATATGTCGCGGCTTGTTGTAGTGTCATCTATAGGAACTGTTCGGATTATTTATTGTTTGGTAGTTTAGTTTTTAGGGTTTTGGTTTTAGATATCTGACTCCGCTTGCTTTCTATTTTACCCCTATTTTAATTCATTGGCTTCTTCTGTGTCTGTAGAAGGTTGCAAAGGAATTCCCGAAGGAAGGAAGAAAAGAGACCAAGACAGCTTTTGAATTTTAATTCTATTTCTAGGTTCAACAACCATCCTGTGGGTGAGGTAATTCTCTGTTAGAGGAGACACGGCCTTGCGCCAAGTACAAGGTTTGGGCAGAAACGTGCGCTGCCTGCTAGTAGCCAAGGGAATGAAGTGAGGTTGAATTTTTCCTTTTCCTAGGGACGGTTCCTTTTCCGGGCATTCGTCGTTTCCACTTCCTGCCAGAGGCTTCTGGGAATTCCTGCACTTCTTAATTTAATTTAATTTAATTTATTTTTATTTTTCTAGTCTCTACAGGTCCAGTTCCATAAGTCTTTCATAAATATTAAATTCACTACCACAGTTTCTGATGTAGGACTGCAAGCTGTTCTATTCCAGTGATGTCAAAGGTCTTATCGATAGCAATAGAAAAATATTCAAATCTTGTTAATAAAACCTTCAACTGTTGTTTTAAATCACCTGAAATTTCATCAATTTGTTCAGTAACTGCGTTCCAGGTTAATAAAATAGCTTTGAATATTTGTCCTTACTCAGAACATAGAATATCAACTGCTTTTAATCGGCGCAGCTTTACAAAATCTCTTTCACTATAAGATTTCTCACTCATAGCAATCAGTCGGACTGAGTACATTATTATTATATAGTCGCAAACAGAACAAGTGTTTGTAACATCATCATCATCATCATCATCATATCGCGCTGGTAGGACGGATATCCCTGACCCTCTCTCGCCACTCCTCCCTATCGTTCATCGCCCTAGGTAGGTCTTCAGGACAACATCCCGTATCCTCACATAGCTGCTGAATGTATGTTCGTGCTGGTCGTCCTGCTTTTGCACGGCCATGTGTGGGGGTCCATAAGAGTACATCTCTTATGAGTTCGTCCCTGCTTCTCCAGCAGTCTATATGGCTGCACTACATGGACGCTAACAAAACGGCTGGAGAAGAAGCTAGACGGCAATTACACAAGAATGCTACGTGCAATCTTGAACAAGTCCTGGAGGCAACACCCCACAAGACACCAACTGTACGGCCACCTGCCCCCTATCACGAAAACTATTCAAGTTAGACGAACCAGACATGCAGGAACAATTATATAATTCTTTAAAATTCCAACGTATTCATGTTTTTCTCGATATTAACTTTCTTCTGTTTTCAACTTAACAACATATTTGCGACTTAAAATTTCCAACATTTTAAAATTTTTGGCAAAAAAATTCCTATATTTTAAAAAATATTTTGCAAACAATTTTCCATTATTTTTTTACCCCACAAAGAGAATTACACGGGAAGAGGGTTTGGCTATTTTTGAAACAATGTCTCGTTCTTGGGCAATTCATGACCTTCTCGTGTCAAAAATCACTGAAGCTCGAGCACAAATGGGTAAATAAATATATACTTATAGAAGAACCTGAGAAGATGAGTTAGCAACAATGGTTAGTATTTCGTTACAATGTAAAAAATATCGAATTAAAAATATTGAATTTTATCATATGACATTCATTGAGTTTTTACGATATCAAAATTGATAATCGAATTGATCAAAAAGTATTTAAATATTTAATCATATAATATAAAATATACGTTGAAATATTTTTCAATGTTTTTCATTCATTTTATCATATAATTAACATTTGCATCTATTTCACGTTTTTAAGTGTAGATTTTAAACTAAACTAAAATTATATCCAAAATTGTTTCATGTTTAAAATAAAAACACAAATTTCTCATTAAAAATCAAATGAGTAATTCCTACGAATCACAATATCAAAGAAAAATATCAAAATAACTTTGTGACCATAGACCAATTACGGCATTTTTAACTTTCATAAGTAAGTTTTCCCTATAAAGCTGAAGCGAGGGAAATTGTCTTCAGGAAATCTAAACCTCAGGGTAGTTAAATATTGATATTAATTTTATTTAATAAAATTATCATTCACATGTCATTTTTGAAAAATGTAATTACAGTACTGTCTGAACAGGTGCTTTGTGTGTGGGTCATGGTAATCTTTCAATGGCTGTTTTTATTCTCATCTACAGAAGCCACCTTTATAGATGAGCAGCAGTAGTTCCCCGATCAAACTATTTGATCCTAGCCATTGAACCGTAGGATTCATACACCCTGGACCAGGTTAGGCATGGTGTTGAACCATCAGAGGGTTTATCCGCTCACCTTTATGTCCACCATGCTGCTTCCCATGGCTTTCAAAAAAATTTTTTTTCTTTTTTTTTTCCTCTCTTTCTTTCTTCCCCCTAAAAAGCTTGACGGCAATTACACAAGAATGCTGCAAGCAATATTAAACAAGTCCTAGAGGCAGCACCCTACAAAGCAGCAACTGTACGGCCACTTACCACCCATCACGAAAACTACCTAAGTTAGACGAACCAGACATGCAGGACACTGCTGGAGAAGTAAGGACGAACTCATAAATGATATACTCCTGTGGGCCCCTTCACATGAGCAAGGGCAGGACGACCAGCTAGAACCTATATACAACAGCTCTGTGCCGATGCAGGATGTACCCAGAAAGACCTACCGGGAGTGATGGACGATAGAAAAGGATTGCGGGAGATGGTCAGGGAGATCTGCGCTGGTGGCATGACATGATGATGATGACTGCCAGAACAACTGGGTGAAAAACAAAATTAATCATATTTTTTTACCAGTTAGAAATAGATATCGTAAAAAAATTATTCATCGTGAAAGTGTGTTTGCTTTTAGTTTTGAGAAGAACTTTAAACTTTAATTTTCAAAGAAATAACTGTTTATGTAGTGAATTACAGATACAAAGGTTTGTGTTTGGGGGAATTAATAAAGATGAATAAAAAGAAAATTAAACAAAACAAATTTAATTCAAAATGAATTTAAAAAATGCAGAAACTTCCAGAAGCCCCTCATAAGAAAAGGGGCGGCGCATGGGCAGAAAGGAAGGAAACGAAAGAAGCCTGTTCTCTTTCAGCAGTGACCAGCGGAGTGACAACAGCTAAATCTTTCTTACTACCGGTGGAAAGCACCATGCGTTCATCTTTAGACGTCGCGTTGGCCAACCTTTCCAATAATAGCAGCTGTCTCTTTTACTAACGACCCACGACTAAAAACATCAAATAATGGACTCATCAAAATCACAACTAAGACACCATATAATGGACTTAACCATTACAATTGAAAACACCGAATAATGGACATATCTCTCCAAAAGCGTCTAACACATTGTTAATGGCTTTAAACACCAAATTTGGACATATATACCCAAGAACGACTTACACATTTTAACACCTTGACCGGAAGATGCAACCATTTCATTTGTATTCAGAAATAATTTTCTCACACACTGAATGATTGTTAAACCAAGAAATAAAGGCAAAATATAAAAGATATCTTCACCTCCTATCTTCTTTTCCTGTCTTCTTTCATATAGTTCCTTTACAGCTTTCATATCCAAGAAGTTAAACTAACAAAATGATATGGGGTAAAAATAGAATTACCCATAATGAAGTCAGATAGCAAACAACAATACAAAATACCTTGAAATCCCACATGTTTACAACCAACATAAAATTAATATTAAAGAAAATATAGAAATTTGTTTGCAAATATTAAAAAAACATTGGAAATTTGTGTCATAAACATGGTTAAGTTAATTTTTTTTTTTGGTTTAATTTCAACAATTGTATGGGTTACAACAGGAAAAGTAAGATTATTTTGAGTTTTCACTTTCTTTTCTTTCTCCGAGGTTGGTTAAATTAAATTTTCTTAATTGCAAATCACCAATTAACTTGTTTGTTGTTAATTTAAATACATGTCATGCTGAAAGTAAGAAATGAACTTTTTTTTGTTTTTGTTGTTGTTTGATTTTAAACACTTTTTTTTGTAAACATACTTCAAGTAGACACGTGTTTCCAGTTCTTTCTTCCACGAACCTTTCAGGTTCAACTCAAATCTTATACTTTTGTAATTTGTATTCTTAGCCTCCCTGACAGGACCAAAGAAAATTGATGGAGGCATTCGATAGCTATTGACAAGGGAGATTATCCAAATGAACCACAGAGAATAACATGAGTTATTTCCCATGATTCAAAAATTTCCATCGCACTTTATCAAAATTTCCATCGTTCGCTAAAAGAATTTGAATGATGAGTGCTTTAGTTAAATGAGAGAGAGAGAGAGAGAGAGAGAGAGAGAGAGGGAGAGAGAGAGAGAGAGAGAGTTTTATGTAGTTTTCATTAAATTAGGGGAAACAGTAAATCATTCGAGAGTAATTTAATAAATAAGGTGAATTTTGCCTTAGTGATTACCACCAAAATTCGATTGTGTTAGGTCCTTCCATATCTCAGAAGACAGTCAACTTGACCTTCTTTCTTGACTGCTGCGCCTGGAACTTTTTATGAAGATTTATTGATAAATAAGTTCTCTAATCATCATCATCAAGGCGAGTCGAAGGCACAGATTTCCTTGACTCTCTTTCTCGCTATCTGTCCCTATCAGCCATCACATTTGGTAAGTCCTCTTGACGGCACTCAATGTCTGTACCGAGCTGAGAAATATAAGTCTTTCCTAGTCGGGCAACATAGGTGAGATTATGTGTAGGAGTCAATAGGAGTTTGTCGTACATGAGTTCGTCTAAATCTCACCAACAGTGACTATGATGTCTTGCTCGTTTTACTTGGCTGGGCTTTTATTCAATTTTTTTTTTTTAACTTTCTTAATTGTGCGGTCTCGTTCGTTTACTCGCTGACTGGCGACTCCGACGAGCGATTGTTCGGTTATCTAGATCTAAAAAACCCCCCCCCCCACACACACAAAAAGAACGTGGGTAGATAGCGAATCGGTCGTATCATCCGAAGATATATCCGACCAACGGAACGGATGCAGAATCACCTCTGTGTTTGGCGAAGACGGCTGTATCGTCACATATCAATATATATATATACATTTCTTTTCAATGGAGGAATTATATATTAAAAATTGAATTACCATGACCAGAAAATCCGGCAAGCACTGTTTAGTGTTTATAGTTAGTTTCCATATTACTATAAGTTAATTTGTTGTACAAAATAAATTACGAAACTTCTTTGAAACACAACAACGAAAGGTTTTTAATCTTATAGCAGAAGTAAACTTGAGTCAGAGTGAGAAAAGGTTCTTTTTAGCGTCACCGTGGTTCTTGAGTTTGTAGAAGGGGTGTCACTGTAACAGGTAGCTTGTGTGACAGGCTGCAGGGCTGGTTCTTTTGTGTGTGTAGCGGGTAGCAGCCATATCTTCAGTGAAGATCTTCCATGTGGAGTGTCCTTAGAAGAGGACGAGAGAGAGGTCTTTCTTCGCTGCTAGCCGGGTGCTCTCTGCCTGTGGCGACTTCCAAAAAGGGCTAGAAGAAAAAGGTCTTGAGAGGTAGATAGAATCAATGTGCTCTGCCCTTGATTGGTCAGTGTGTGGCCGAATCGCTAGGTGGGGTCATTGATTTGCGATAGAAAATAGAGATCTGTGACTGCTACTATTGCATGCGACGTACGGATCCACTGGACAGCTGTTTCGACCTTATTAGGTCTCATTAGCAGTGTATACCGTGATCTCCCCCACTGGAGATCGAAACTGCGACCACAGAATGAAGAGTGGAAACTCTACCACTGAGCTTCAGGTCCACATCCCACACAAGTGATCCTATTTACCCTGGCAGGATATGACTCAAGGTCAATTTTTTAAGCGGAGTTTAACAGGTTTGAATTCAGAGTTTTCCTTCTCCTAGACTAGTTGCCTCACCAAGGCTGAAGAACCTAGTCTGCCCTACTATTTACCCATAGCTGGAGGGAGAATAATTGGATTCATACCTTTCCCAAGGGTATTAGTACTATGTGAAATACAATCAGTCAGGTCCAGGGTTTGAACTTGTGTCGCCGTGTCCATATCCTGCAACGATAACCATTACACCACGGGCACCACACAAGTGATGCCAAATTAACTAGTTATGGTAAATGCGCGGCCAATTAACCTAATGTGTCTTGAAGTTACATCCGTACTCTAACAGAGAACACGGTCACTTCTAGAGCCACGTCTTCCCAAATTGGAGATACGCATCTGCATAATCATAACCTTATGAGCAAAGAAATAAATATCCTTTTTTTTAAAATAGAGTAATTAAATATTATAAATTGAACCGGGTCATTGGTCAAATCAGTAGAGTGTTCGCTAATGGTCCGGGAGACCAGGGTTCAATACCAGGTCGAGTCATATCAAAGACTCAAAAAATGGTACTTGGTACCGCCTTGCTTAACACTCAGCATTATAAGGTAAGGATCAAGGGTAAAGTGGAGCAATCCACGGAATGGAGTAGTGTCCTCCTCTACATCACGTTGTTGTAGCTATTGAAAAGGGAGCCTTCGGGTCACCCTCGCCTAAGGTCGCCAACTTTACTACTTACTTATAGATATGTGTGCAGTATATGTATATAATAATATAACTTTTAATTGTTGATGAATATTTCAATTATATACCATCAATATTGTAAATGCGTAACAATAAATGATTAATTCTTATTTTATTTAGAAATTAAACAAAAAATAGGAACCACTATTCAGATTGCATTTATTTGTCTTTTCTGCATGTATGCAATACAATAGGAATGTTTTGTACAAATGGACGAATCACTGAAATGTTCACGTGAGAAAAAAAAAAAAAAAGAAAAAGAAAGATAAATAAATAAATAAAAAAAATAAATATATAAAAAAAGATTATTTCCAGAAGTAACGTAATTCTTTTGATTTCATTACAACCATTATCTTTTTTTAAAGAAAAAAGAAAGAAAAAAATTGCAATTTCCTGTTCTATGCAGTTTTCAAAGTACTTCTTCGCCACGTCGTTGTTAGAAAGATCAAATTCGTCTAATTCTGTCCCTTTGATAAATGATGATGAAAAAGATTTCGGGAAGCAAGGTATATACGCAGTGCCGGATTTGCAACTTGGCTCTCTTTATAATTATAAAAATCATAATAATAGTAATAATAATAAATAAGACATGCATTTACAAACCCACTAAGTCAATTTTTTAAGCGGAGGTTGATAGGTTTGAATTTAGAGTTTCCCTTCTCCTAGACTAGTTGCCATACTGAGGTTAAAAAGCTGTCTGCCCTACTATTTACTCATAGCTAGAACGAAAATAGTTAGATGCGTAACCTTCCCAAGAGCATTATCACTAAATTAAATGCGTCTAGATTATTTGGGCCCCTCTAGTTGTTGTAGATCTTTTAAACTTAATGCGTTCTTTTAGATTTGGATGCAGCCTTTTCATATACATCAAGACTTTTTACGTAACTTTTTTAGCTTTACAAAATTATGCCGATTTTGCTCATTTTTTCAGTCAGTTTTACTCTTCATTTTATACCAAAAAATCATCATCTAAGAGACATATCTTTTTTTATAAACATGGGGTTGGTGGGATGGGGAACGAACGTAATGAAAGGGACCCCAAATTCTATTTGACCAGTAGGCTTTTAAGGTCTAAATCCGGCCCTGGGTATACGGCAGGGCTGTAGTCAGGGTCACCGCTCGATATGTAATAGCTTGGAGGTGACCTCACTTCCTCAAGAAAAAAGTGTTTTAGGGACGGGTTTGTAATGTGAATGAGTTTGCGGAGGAGTTAAATACCAAATTGAGTTTTAAACAAATTAACTGTTTTGAGTCGCGAGTGGTATATCCAAGAAACCCTAAGATCTTTTATTTTATAATTTTGATAAATTATGTATATATTCTGTTAACTAGATAATTATTAAGGCGTTAATTGTTATTATGGATATGGATTTAAATTTAAAAATAACATGTTAGGTTAGTTACTTTGAGGTCCCACCCGGTAACTAATATCCTTGTTTTGCGCGTGTACACTGTGGTATTTCTGGTTGTATTTTAGGTTTATCTGCAGGGGTCACGAAGACATCAATTAGGAATAAACGAAACAAATCCGTGAAGCTTGGAGTTCCGAACGACTGTAATCTATTATTATTATTATTATTATTATTATTATTATTATTATTATCGTGAATTGTTCATACCAGCGTTAGCTGATGATCTTTCACAGGAGACTGTGTGACAGCAAGACACCTCAGGTTTCCAGGACTTCTGAGTATTCTAGCCGATCTTGGTAATGTTGTGGTTTGTATGGTCTCTACTCATCTTCCGATTTCCTATTACTCCAGTATTTTTTCCAAATCTTTTGGCACCGTTCCAAGTGCACCAACTATAATTGATACCACCGTCACCCTCATGGTCCTAATTTTTTTTAATCCTCTGACTAGGTCTAAGTATTTGTTTATCTTTTCGCTTTCTTTTATTTTCATTCTGATCTCAGTCGGAACGGCAAAATCTACAAGATTATTATTGTTATTATTTGATTTTCGGTTTTTAACTATCCTTCCCCGGTCTTTACCCAAAACCTAGCGTGAGGGAAGGTGGTGATTATATATATGCATTCTATGTATGTATATTTTTTGTTGCATCTTTTGGCTGATATTTTTCTGTCACATTGATAGGACTCTTCTAAGAAGATGAGCATTTTCGCAAAGTACACTTTGTTGTTTTTATATTAGCTGGGACTGCCAGGTATCTTGTTTATGTGACAATCTTTCCCTTTTTTGATCATACCTAGGGCTCCCACTATTACAGGCATTGTGGTAGTTGCAAGGTGATACAATTTCGATTTCCAGGTCATTGCATTTATCTATTTTATCATATTTGTTGACTGATGCGTTATTATTTGTTTGCCTTGACATATGTAGGGAACGAATAAATAAATGAAAAATTAAATAAAAAAAAAATAAATAGATAAAAAGAAAACTATTAAATTTGAAGAAACTCCCAGAGGTCTCTAACGGAAAAGGAGATGACGCATGCGTAAAAGAAAAAAGGCATTCCTCTTGAAAAAGGAGACTATATTATCTTTCTCTTTCAGTCAGTGTCCGTCGAACGAACAACATTTTGCTGTCTGGTGTTTTGGGCACCACGCCTACGTCTTGGGACGTAGCGTCGGTTAGTCCCTTCACCTAGTAAATAAAGGAAAGTATAGAAGAAATGTTTTCGTCTCTTATCTATTTCTATCTTTTCTTTTTGTATACTTCTTTTGGGACTTTCTTAGGGCAAGGAATTGCGTCGGCCAGTCAACGTCGGGTAAAACAAAATAACCTAAATATGGAGTCAGATATCTTACGGCAACACAGCCTTGCCCTTAGCCCCTGACCTTCAAAGCCTTCAAACTCAAACTCCCCACACATATCAATTAGAAGGTAGGTTTTTAGCTTATAGTCCTTAACTGGTCTTTTGTCCTTCATTTTTCTGTCAGTTAGGATAGCAAAGTCATTGAGAATAATTTCTCCTTTTGCTTCTGTCATTGGTTCTGGTTGGTGTTTATACTATTTTCACAACCCACTATTTCTAAGAATTTACATACTTTCCAATTAATATAATGTCCTATTTTTATAATTCGTTTCTTTATATATTATTAGTGTTAGAATTGGGCAACCGGGCACTAAGTGGTCAGATTTGTTGTCACTCAGACTTCCGTAAAAAATAAATGAATGAAAAAAAACCCCAAAAAACACATGTTAAAACGTGTAAAAAATCGCAATAATAATAATAATAATAAGACTTGAGGGGATTTGCTGTCACTCAAACTCCAGTGAAAAACTCTAAAGGAGTCAATGATTATTATTATTTTGATAATTTAGGACCGTTTTAAGACAATATAACCTACACTGAATACGGTGATTGCACAAACATACGGACGAGTTTTTTCGGTGATTCGTAATTCATTCTAGTTAAATTTAACTCTTAACTTCCAGCAAAAATATTGAAACACTTAGTGAATTTACAAAGCTTTGTTTTGTTTGGTATACAGATCTTTGATAGGGGATACGTGTACCGGTGCTGGTACACAAGTCATCGACTGTCAGTATTTGGCGAGTTTCTAGTTTTCCATTATCATAGTATATATAACATGTAATGAAAAATGAAAATGCATAAAATCTTTCTGTTGCTTCATATTATTCTTTTTAGATGCTGAGACGTAATACAACTGATAGAAATATTTGAAAGTTGAGTGGAAATAAAAGCTATACACTAACTTGCCCGTACAACACATTAGATAATATGAGAAACACTGCAGTAGAGTCTAGTACAAAATAAATCCATGGTTTGGTTTATTTGTTTCATGGTATATAAACCTTCAAGGGTTATTTAATACCAAAGAATCGTTGTTTAAGAACAGTAGTAACGCTATTTAACTCATAGCTTGGGAGATAAGGGGGTTCATACCTTTTTCAGGGGCATTAGTCCGAAAGTGAACATCACAGAGCGATTGGAGTTTGAACTCGCTTACTATGATGTCGCAGGCAAGAACGTTAGCAGCTACGCCATGGGGACTTCCCAACCGGAAAGGTACTATTTACCAACCCCTCCGCTCGGGCAGGATATGACACAAGGTCGATTTTTAAGCGGAGTTTAACAGGTTTGAATTCAGAGTTTTCCTTCTCCTAGACTAGTTGCCTCACCAAGGCTGAAAAACCTAGTCCGTCCTACTATTTACCCATAGCTGGAGGGAGAATAAGGGGGTTCATACCTTTCCCAAGGGTATTTGCCCGAAAGTGAACGTAATAGCGCGACTGTAGTACGAACTCGCGTACTACGATTCCGCAGTTCATCGCTTTAACCATTACACCACGAGGACATCCCAACCGGAAAGGTATGAACTTTCTTATTACCCCAGCTCTGGGTTGAATAGTAACATAACTGTTCCCCTATAATGATGGCTCTGGCTTTAGATAACCATCGAAGGTTGATATGTCATTAAAGAAAGAAACCAAAATAACTTATTGATATAAACTTGACAAAATATCCCTAATAGAAATGGTTCCAATGGTGAATCTTGAGCATAGAACATCTGGAAATAGCATACCCCACAATTTTCATCATTACTGATACGTCTTTAATTTCTAAATATCTGTATTAAAAGTTTTTCAAGGGTTTGGATTAGAACTGACTTCAATTCTTTGTTGGTTCTTAACATTCACAGCACATCAATTTAAACCCTAACTCAGTCCCTCAAAAATAAATAGATATTTCTTTTCCCAGTGTGAGAGGTGGTACGGTTCCAGTTTATGCTCTGCTCGAAGTTCATCGCGCGGGAAATATTTCGGTGGGTCTCTTTTCCACCCCGTTAAGTTAAATCTTTTGATGATGAAGATTAACGGGATCCAAATAAGAATGAGGATGACGAGTATGGAAGCGACGAAGAGACACCAGCCGGGCCATGGAACTTTAGTTTTGGTGGCCTGAAAGAAAGAAAGAATCAAGAATAAAAAAACTGATTTTTATGATTTCAAGAATTGGGCAAAAATCGTTCCTTTTGAGTGAAATGAGACAGTTTTGAATATGTCATTTCTAATATATTCTCTGTCCCACAGACAAGGTGATGAAAGAAATGGCGTGTGGTTGTAAGTAACTAATTTTAAATGAACCTTGAACTTCATGAGTTTGCCTTTCATGGACGGTGCGATAACCAAGTCGGTCACGCAAATTTACAATCGCATTTCCATCTCTGTACTCGAAAGTAAACCATATTGTTTGAGAAAAAGCTTGACGGCAACTACACAAGAATGCTGCGAGCAATATTGAACAGGTCCTGGAGGCAACACCCAACAAAGCAGCAGCTATACGGCCACTTACCACCTATCACGAAAACTATCCACATAAGACGAACCAGAAATGTAGGACACTGCTGGAGAAGTAGGGACGAGCTCATAAGGGATGTATTCATGTGGACCCCTTCACATGGCCGAACGAAAGCAGGGCGACCAGCAAGAACTTACATACAGGAGCTCTGTGAGGATACGGGATGTAGCCCTGAGGACCTGCCGGAAGCGATGAACGAGAGGGAGAGGTGGCGAGAAAGGGTCAGGGATATCCGTGCCGATGGCACGACATGATGATGACTTCCCAATAATAGTTGGGATTTATTTAAATTCTCAGATTAAGTATTTTTCTTATTGATTTTTTTAATCAAATTTCCTCGTTTTGTTAGGACAATTTTCAGGCTCAAAATCTCACTGACCATAACAAAAAATTAGAAATAAAATTTATGACCATATGAGACTTAAATTCTCATTCCACATTGCAAAACCTCGCTTTAAATGGACGGCTCCTTAACCAGTGCGTCCACAAAAGTCAAAGAGAGGATGCTTACCGTTTTTCTGTCCCAGATTTCGTACTTTACTCCTTGAACAAGCATCTTTAGAATACTGGAAAGCAGAATGATAACAATCACCAACGGAGATATATACTTCCACATGAACAGCCAATAATAGTTTGGTCGTTTTCCAACCATTAGTTCCACGTCCTCTGCAAACCTGTAAACCAACGAATATATTTTTTTTCATAGAAGTTATGTCCGTTATACGATTCAGAGCACGAGATAGATCAACAAGACTTAAAATCAACTAGGCATAAGATCAATTAGATAAAAGATTAACAGGATAGATGATCAACCAGACAGAAGATCAATTTGATAGATCAACTAGATCAAGAAGATCAATTTGATAGATCAATTAAATTAAAGATCAACTTGGCTGATGATCAGTAAGATAAAAGATCAACTATATCGAAGATCAACTTGACATAAGATCATTTTAATAAAAGATCAAAAAATAGAAGATAAACTAGACAAAAGATCAACTGTAAAAAATGAAACGAATTAAACAAAAACATTTCAGCTGTCAGCGAAGAAAATTTAATTTCATTGATTCGAGATTTTTCCTATTTTATGGTTTTGTGGTCATTCAATTTTTTTCTGTAATAATCAAATAATGCTAAGTCTGGGTTTATATATATATATATATATATATATATATATATATATATATATATATATATATATATATATATCACTGCTTTGATTTGTATGTATGTATGTATGTATGTATCTATCTATCTATCTATCTATCATAGTTTCTTCACACCTTTCTATGTATATACTAATGTATGTATGTATGTATGTATGTATGTATCTATCTATCTATCTATCTATCTATCTATCCAAATAAATAAAAAAATATCAGTTGATTTACCTGGATGAATAATAACAGAGATGTCATATATACAGTGATTATTAAAATTAATCAAAATCTTTTATTTCTTTCTAAATAGAAGCATTAGTGTCATCATGGACCTCTGTAGGGCTTAGAAAAATTACCTCATTAATTCAAATAATTCAATTTTCTTAGTTTAAGATATATCTTATAAAGCCAGAATATTCAGCTATTAACCCTTTCACTGTTCAAGGCAAATTAGAGGTATCTACATACACATTATCACAAGATTTAGTCTTTTATCTTATATACGTTCAAATGGCCCTCAAACGTGTCGCAGGAAACATTGAGAACCACACGTACCTCTCAAAAATGTGATCATCGGCTAAGTGTTCTAATTCTAAAATTTTTCGTTTAGTTTGATTTTATAGCATATCAACTATTGTTGGTTATTTAATATGCATATATTAGATATATGATTTGTAAACACATTTGTGGATACGCACAGTTAAATGATCAAACAGTTATATTTCTAACAATTCAATTTAGCCTCAGTCTTTGTTTGCTCTTAGTTTAAATGTCAAACAGTACATTTGACCCATAGATAGGACCCAATCAGGTGCTACCAATCCGGGCCAGACTGGACATGGGAGCGATGGCAGTGATGGGGTACTTCACATTCCCCAAAGCTCCAGCATTACTGGAGCCTCACCATCAGATTGTTTAGTGTCATATCCAGGACACTCGTTGTGTGTGTGTGTGTGTGGGGGTCTTACCCTATGCAGAGATGCAGTCGGTGTATTCTACAGCCCCAACCGACTAGGCTGTTAAGATTCTTGTCAGTTTATAAATATAATATATAATTAAAAACAAGAGAATTAAAATTATAAATTTATTTCACCAGCCTATTAACTGGATCTTCAGATGGATTTGGGCAGAAATTTGTTTAAAAAAAGGAAAAAAAATCTGTTCAAAACCATTTGAAGAGTCAGTTAATAGGCCGGTGAAAGAAATTTATAACGGAGTATATTCATCAATTTTCTTGTTTTTGATAATATGTTTTGCTCGGCATGTGTTTTTTTATGTTTATATCCAGAACTCTTCTCAGTATTCTGGCTGATCTCAGTGCTTTAGTTTAGATAGTTTCGGCACGTCCTCTGATTTCCAACTCTCCCTGTCAACTTACCAAGCCTTTTGGGACCATTCCGAGTGCTCCAACTACAATTGGTATCACCATCAATTAGCCTTGCATGGAGCACTCTATTTGGATTTTTTAAAAGTCTATTCACAGACTTAAATGATATCTATCTATCTATCTATCTATCTATCTATCTATCTATCCCACTTTTTAAATTGTCTCCTATATGGTGAAAATGAACTTAGGCAAGTGGCAATGGTAGCTCCATTTAGCTAATGCCTTAGCATTTTTTTTTAGAAACGATCAGTCACAATTATTGGACCAGTGCATACGATGCGTTTGATGATGAACAAAAAACAAAACAAAAAAAAAAAAGACAAAAGCAAAAAAACAAAAACGAAAAGAAAAAAAACAAAAACGAAAAGAAAAAAACAAACAAACAAAAATAAAAAACTGGTGAATCTGTAATTGCAACAGGGAACTTTTCATACTCATTTCATGTTACATCAGAATCATGCTGTTCCGAATAGAATTTTCAACACATAGCGGTATTGATTTTATATCCTAACCATGATTGCAACTGATCATATCAAAAAAAAAAAAAAAAAAAAAAATGTAAAGCATTTGATTGATAGAGCTACCGCTGCCATTTGTATCACACTAGTGAGAGTTTAAAATATAGGATGTGTTTCTACCACGCCCTATCTATATAAATGAAAATGTAAATGTTTATTACTAACCGATAATCTCCAGTTTTATACCACTAATTGGTTAAAAATTTTGTGAGAGTATTTTATTCGAATACGGGCGTGTTTTTATATACTTAATATCCGAAAATATTACAATAATAAAAAAAAATATTTTTAATAGGTCGTTTTTTCCCCGAGAAAAGCCGAACGCAAATTATGAAAGTAAACATTACTTTCGTTTTCCAAGAATATTACACGTGAATTTTTTTTTCCTGCCTTTATCACTTTTATTTCTTTTTTGGTTAACTTTGGCAATCATATGTTGCCTGTTCCAGAATCGGCAACCCAGACAATCTCTTTATCTACACGGAAACTGGAACTACCAAGAATATTGTGTATCCACAAGTTTTGGAAAATTAAACATATTAGAAACATGCATTTTCTTTTTTTTTTCCCCATTTAAACAAACCGAGCCACAGCAACGCGTGGCCGGGTACAGCTAGTATACATATATATATATATATATATATATATAATTGCAACCCTCATTTTATTTCAGTGAAAAAAAAACATCGAAGATGTAACATTGTTAACACTCATAATGTATTTACCTGAGCGCCTGTTCCAGATGACAATTTAAGTCGACTTACTTGTTTAGGCCGTAAATATAGGAAACAGAGATAATTTCAAAAAGAGCAATGAACATCAGGGGAAAAGATCCAGTAAATTCATCAAACAAGAGGAATATATAGCTGCCAGACTGTGTAGTGAACGCGAAGGAGATTAGGAATGACGTCAAACAGAGCAGTGCTGTAAGAAAAGAACATTATTATTATTATTATTGCTATTATTATTATTATTATTATTAAATTTTTGGCTTTCCATATATTTGGTTTGGTTTGGTTTTATGGTACAGCAACAATTGTAGGTGTTTAATGCCAAATCCATTTTTATACAGTTCTATTTCAAACTAATTAGTTTAGTAATAGTATAGTTTTTTTTTTGTTTATACACTGGTTCAATGTCAAAAACAGTTATATTTCAAACAATTCAGTTTAGCATAAGTACACAGGTTCAATGTTAAAAACAGTTCTATTTCAAACCGTTCAGTTTAGTATAAGTAGACAGTTTAGTTCTATTTGACTCATAGACAGGACCATATCAGGTGCTACCACGCCGGACCAGAGTCGATCAGGGAGCGATGACAATGAAGGGGCACTCCGCATTCCCCAAAGCTACGGTATTACTGGAACATCACCATGAGATTGTTTTGTGTCATATCCAGGACACTCATTGGGGGAGTCTTATTACTCTGCAGTCGGTGTATTCTACAGCCCCAGCCGACTGGGCAAAGCTTTATTTTTAGTTTCTAACAATCCTTCAACGGGCTTTTAACCAAAACCAATGGCAAGGAAAAATAGGGTCTATATGTGTTCTACGTTCTTTTCATACATTTGTCGTGTTTCTTTTTCAATTAAATTCATAGTACACTCCTAAGGAGATAAGTGCAGTTTTTTGTATTTCCTATAGGCTAGGCCAGTCAGGTATCTTGTTTGTATATTCCTTTCTTTATCGTATCCATGGCTCTCACTATTACTGGAATGATAGTTGTTGTAAAGTACAACATTTTTTTTCAATTTCTATTTCCAGATCTTTCAATTTACTTATTCTAGTAGAAGTAAAGTTGGCGATCTTTGTCGAGGGTGACCCAAAGGCTCCCTTTTCGATAGCTTCTACACCAAGGTGTAGGGGAGAGCGCTACTCCTTTCCCTGGATTACTCCACTTTACCATTGATCCTTACCTTATAATACTGAGTGTTAAACAAGGATGCATCAAGTACCATTTTTTGAGTCTTTGGTATGATTCGACCTGGGATTGAACCCTGGTCTCCCGAGCCATTGGCGAACACTCTAATCACTACGCCATACTCTTTTATATCTTATTATCAGTTAGCATTGACATATCAACTGTTATTATTATCTTGTTCCTTGCGACTTTTTCACACCAGCGTTAGCTGATGGGGTTTCACATCAGTGTGAGTGATTACAAATCTTTTAATTTCACCAGGACTCTTCTCAGTATTCTGGCTGATTCCAACAAATCTCTAGTATGAATAGTCTTGATTCGTCCTCCGATTTTCAACTGTTCCAATCTCCTTTCCAATCCTTTGGGGACCATTCCAAGCGCACCAACTACAGTTGGTACCACAATCATCCGCATGTTCCACAGCTTTTTTAGTTCTCTGGCAAGGTCCAAGGATTTGCCTATCTTTTTGGTTTCTTTTATTTTTTGATATGCGCCGTAACGGCAAAGTCCACTTGATAACAAGTTTTCTTTTTGTTTTTGTTGATTAGCATTAGGTCTGGCTCCTTCATTTGTAATCTAAAATTCCAGAGAATTTTATGCCTCTTATTCTTTTGGGCGGATTCTGGTTTGTGCATATACTATTTAGTAGTATAGTTAAATTTCAAATACTTGCACAATTCCCAGTAGATCACCTTTCCAAACCAGTCATGTCTAGTCTTATACTACACCTGCACTAGTTTGCTGCATCCGCTTATTATGTGTTTAATAATTTCATCACTTTTTCCGCATTGCCTAATTTCTTTCTTAAGGTTTCCTCTCTTAGCCATGTTCAAGTCTTCTCGTATGAGATTTTGCTTATTTATCGCTTGAAATATCCATACAGTTGTTTTTCTGCCCATTTTTGTTTCCTAGTTATTGCTGTTCTGTTGATCCTTGTGTTATTTTCGTTGTTTAGTCTTTCTTTGCTTTTATGTATCGACGCTATCTTTTATCCTGGTGTATCCCCTTCCTCCTTCTTTTCTTGTAACATATTGTTTAGCTCTGTCATCTTTAGGCTGTAAGGCCTTATGCATCGTCATTGGGTTTCTTGTCCTATTGTTCATTTGTTGAAGTTCTCCCCTCGTACACTTTAAGAATGGTCCCGAGTATCTTACAAGTGAGACAACCCAGATGTTTATCCCTTTGATGAGATTTCTGCAATATAGTTTGGTTTCGAGTAGTTTTCTCGTTCTCCTGCGATACTCTTTTTCATTTTTTTCTTTCATCTTCACTTGTTTAATAGTGTCCACTTCCAATATTCCCAACTACTTTTCTTTTCTCCGAGCATCTTGACTCTTTCGTGATTTGTAGTTCTATTCCTTCTATCATGTGTCGTTTTCCGCTTCTCATTATTAGAGTGAAAACTTTTTCAATGCCAAATTCCGTCCCTATGTCCTCACTGTATATTCTCACTGCTTGTATTAGAGTTCCCAATTCTTTTTCATTTTTGTCAAACAGCTTGATGTCGTTCATATAATTAAGTGATTTATCTTTTCTTGCGATCTAATGAATTTGTAGCCGCTTGTGTATTTCCTAAGCATCTGATTCACCTCAGCTAAGCTTTTTCCTCCTACTGTCAATTCTACTCTCCAGTTTTTCATAGTTTTCTTAATAAATTTTATGATTTTGTCGGATATCTTGTACATTTTGAGACAGTTTATTATCCAGCTTTACGTGACCATATCGTTTGCCTTTTTGTAGTTAATCGACGCCGTAGCTACATTTTTTGCCTTGTTTTGCTGACCTTGAGGATGTGTTGATCAATGTATTGCATATCTCTTGTTCCTCTAGCTTCCTTGAAGCATATTTTCTGTTCAACTAGTAATAGTCCGTGGCTTATTAACGAGTGGTAAATCTTCTCCGTATTATTATTATTATTATTATTATTATTATTATTATTATTATTATTATTTCTTGTGAGTTTTTCCCGCAAGCGTTAGCTGATGGTCTTTCACTGAAGTCTAAGTGACAGCAAGTTTCCTCATGTTTCCAGAACTCTTCTCAGTATTCTGGCTGATCTCAGTGCTTTAGTTTAGATAGTTTCGGCACGTCCTCTGATTTCCAACTCTCCCTGTCAACTTACCAAGCCTTTTGGGACCATTCCGAGTGCTCCAACTACAATTGGTATCACCATCACCTTCATATTCCATAGCTTTTTTTTAGTTTTCTGTCAAGGTCCAAGTAAGAGTCTTTCTTTTTCGTTTCCTTTGATTTTTACTCTGTGGTCTGCCGGGACGGCAAAGTCCACTATTCAGCAGGTTCACTTACGTCATCTATTTGTATCTCAAAATTCCAGTCTGTCTACGTCATTTCTGGGATGTAAAGCCTTATGCATCGTTTTCTTGTCTTCAGGTCCATTTGTTGAAGTTCTTCCCTCATCCACTTCAAAAATGGTCCCGAGCATCTTATAAGGAAGACAGCCCCGGTGTTTATCCATTTGATGAGATTCCTGCCAATTAGTTTGGTTTCGAGTAGTTTTCTCGTTCTCCTGCGATACTCTTTTTTAATTTCTTAAACATCTCCAATCATTTGATTATGTCCGCTTCCACTATTCCCAAGTACTTGTAAATTTTCTTTTTCTCCAAGCGTTCTGATTTTTTTCCAAATCTAGCAGTTTTGTTATTATTATTATTATTATTATTATTACTACTATTATTATCGTCATTATTTTATGTAAGTTTTCATACGAGTTTTAACTGGTGGTCTTTCACTGGAGTCTGAGCGACAGCAAGTCTCCTTGGATATCTCGGATTCTCCTAAGTATTTTAGCCAATTTTCTCAATGTTGTGGTCTGGATGGTCTCGAATCTGATTTTTAATTCTTGCAGTCTCCTTTTGAAGTCCTTGAGGACTGGTCCAAACGCACCAACTACAATTGGTATGACCTTCACCCTCATGTTCTAGAGCTTTTTTTAGTTCTCTGGCATAGTAAATGTATTTCTCTACCTTTTCGCCGTTTTTCATTTTCACTCTCCGGTTTCTTGTAATAGAAAAATCTTATAGTTCTTTTTTTTTGTTTATTAACTTACTGGGATTGGATGATCCGTTTTCCTCTCAAAGTCCCAAAGAATTTTATGAGTCACATTTTCTCGGACTGATTCTGGTTTATATACATAGCATTTGTTGGAATGGCCAAATTTTAATCTCTTGCACAGTTCCCAGTGGATCACCCTTCCCAACCAGTCATGTCTAGTCTTGTAATTATTGTTATTAGTAATAGTTGTAATATTGAGAAGTATTTCCTTTCATTTTATTGACATTATTCGCTACTGTGGAAATCTTCCCTCATCGTCTGTGCTGTTTCGACTCTCAAACTACTCAACCCCATGTTGTTTTTTCTTTTTAGACAAGAAGTAAAAACTAACTGTGACAGTACAATTTTCCGCTTTTCTACTGAGTTATTCTGGTCGGGGATAGAAGTGTCTGTGACACTTCCCAAAAAGAATTTGGAAGCTGACCCTTTACTATCGTGACATGGCGGCTGGAGAGTTTCTTATCCGATTCTGTCCGACGGTCTGCTCCTGACTCTTTTGTTTATGTTTAACAGTGGATAAAGCTAAGGGCGACGTGGCTACGTAAACTAGAACTAATTTGAGCTGCAAATCTTCTGTTTCCCGATTGTTCTTTTAATATATGCGGTTCGGGTTTCCGGAGGAGAAGATGGGTTATCCAGGGCGGACCAATCAACTAGATTAGGAAATCGTTATTTTGTCTACTGATCTCTGGTTGTACTTGCACTGAAGACTTAGGTTTATAATATACACTGAAAACTAACCTTTCATTTCCATCGAGAAATCCTTCTCGATCTATTTGATCGTCAATTAAAATCTGCCGACCCTCCTAACTTGATTCCTTATTATTCTGATACCGCTATACATACACAATGTACATAGATACGGATATGCTACCTGTGCCTACCTCACACCCATACAAATAGGCTCACACCCACATATGCATATTTATATGCTACATACTAATTTAGACACGCTTGCAACTAAATGCATATGCATAGGTAAATATGCACATCTAGGAATAAGTAAGTTGGCCGACTATATTCGAGGGCGACCCGAGGGCCACCTTATCAATAGCTACTACACCGAAGTGTTGAGGAGGGCATTACTCCTTTCCCTGTATTGCTCCACTTATCCGTGATCCGTACCTTAAACTGGGATTGAACTCCCACTACTAGTATTTTCTTTCATGTTAGCTGCTTTTATCTCAAGACCTTTGTAACGACTTAATATTTCCTGCTACAATTATCAATTAACACAGTACACACTGATACATATTACTTGGAGAGAGAAGGAGCATCTCCTCATAGCTTTGAGAGATTCCATAAAAACGAATTACTCGGCAAGAAACCGCGTTACGTTATGAGAGAGGAGATGAACATTGCCAAGTAATCCCCATTGCTCTGAGAGAGGTCATGAAGGGGAATAACTTGGCATAAAAAACAGTGATCTAATATGTTATAAGGGAGAAGAACAATACTGTCAAGTAAACCTCATTGCCATGAAAGATGCCATAAAGCATAATTATTCATTATTACACTTTGACGACTTAATAGTTTATAGCAGAGTAAATGGGCATTGCTAACAAACCCTCATTAACCTGAGAGATTCTATGTAGGGGAATTACTCGGCGTGACATCCAGATGGGTTAATACGTTATAATAGAGACGAACAATACTAAGAATAAACATTCATTGCTCAGAAAGATGCAACGAATGGGAATTACTCGACATAACACGTTGGCCACTTAATAGTTTATAGGAGAGGAGATGGGCACTACCAAGTAACCCTCATTCCCCAGAAAGATGTCATAAAGGGAATTATGCAACATGGCATCTAGATGACCTAAAACAACATTGCCAAGCAATCAAAAATGCCCTGAAAGATGCCACGAAGCGGAAATATTTAGCATGACATTTTGACAACCTATAAGTTAAGAGATTATGAGATGAGAGATGTCATAAAGGGTAATTACTCAGAATGAGAGATGTCATAAAGGGTAATTACTCAGATGAGAGATGTCATAAAGGGTAATTACTCAGAATGGCATCAAGATGACCCAATACGTTATGAGAGAGAATAACATCACTGCTAATTAAACCTCATTGCTCTGAAAGATGCAGTCAAGAGGAATTACTCGGTACTTTGATTACCTTGAATTTTATAGGAAAGGAGATGGGTAGTGTCAAATAACCCTCATTCTCCAGAAAGATGCTCTTAAGGGGAATTTGTCGGTACTTTGATTTCCTAGAAGTTTATAGGAGAGGAGATGGGCAGTGTCAAGTAACCCTCATTCTCCAGAAAGATGCTCTCAAGAGGAATTTGCCGATACTTTGATTACCTCGAAGTTTATAGGAGAGGAGATGGGCAGTGTCAAGTAACCCTCATTCTCCAGAAAGACGCTCTCAAGAGGAATTTGCCGATACTTTGATTACCTCGAAGTTTATAGGAGAGGAGATGGGCAGTGTCAAGTAACCCTCATTCTCCAGAAAGATGCTCTCAAGAGGAATTTGCCGATACTTTGATATCCTAGAAGTTTATAGGAGAGGAGATGGGCAGTGTCAAGTAACCCTCATTCTCCAGAAAGACGCTCTCAAGAGGAATTTGCCGATACTTTGATTTCCTAGAAGTTTATAAGAGAGGAGATGGGCAGTGTCAAGTAACCCTCATTCTCCAGAAAGATGCTCTCAAGAGGAATTTGCCGATACTTTGATTACCTCGAAGTTTATAGGAGAGGAGATGGGCAGTGTCAAGTAACCCTCATTCTCCAGAAAGACGCTCTCAAGAGGAATTTGCCGATACTTTGATTTCCTAGAAGTTTATAGGAGAGGAGATGGGCAGTGTCAAGTAACCCTCATTCTCCAGAAAGACGCTCTCAAGAGGAATTTGCCGATACTTTGATTACCTAGAAGTTTATAGGAGAGGAGATGGGCAGTGTCAAGTAACCCTCATTCTCCAGAAAGACGGTCTCAAGAGGAATTTGCCAATACTTTGATTACCTAGAAGTTTATAGGAGAGGAGATGGGCAGTGTCAAGTAACCCACATTCTCCAGAAAGACGCTCTCAAGAGGAATTTGCCGATACTTTGATTTCCTAGAAGTTTATAGGAGAGGAGATGGGCAGTGTCAAGTAACCCTCATTCTCCAGAAAGACGCTCTCAAGAGGAATTTGCCGATACTTTGATTACCTAGAAGTTTATAGGAGAGGAGATGGGCAGTGGCAAGTAACCCTCATTCTCCAGAAAGACGCTCTCAAGAGGAATTTGCCGATACTTTGATTTCCTAGAAGTTTATAGGAGAGGAGATGGGCAGTGTCAAGTAACCCTCATTCTCCAGAAAGATGCTCTCAAGAGGAATTTGCCGATACTTTGATTACCTCAAAGTTTATAGGAGAGGAGATGGGCAGTGTCAAGTAACCCTCATTCTCCAGAAAGACGCTCTCAAGAGGAATTTGCCGATACTTTGATTTCCTAGAAGTTTATAGTAGAGGAGATGGGCAGTGTCAAGTAACCCTCATTCTCCAGAAAGACGCTCTCAAGAGGAATTTGCCGATAATTTGATTACCTTGAAGTTTATAGGAGAGGAGATGGGCAGTGTCAAGTAACCCTCATTCTCCAGAAAGACGCTCTCAAGAGGAATTTGCCGATATTTTGATTACCTAGAAGTTTATAGGAGAGGAGATGGGCAGTGTCAAGTAACCCTCATTCCCAGAAAGACGCTCTCAAGAGGAATTTGCCAATACTTTGATTACCTAGAAGTTTATAGGAGAGGAGATGGGCAGTGTCAAGTAACCCTCATTCTCCAGAAAGACGCCCTCAAGAGGAATTTGCCGATACTTTGATTACCTAGAAGTTTATAGGAGAGGAGATGGGCAGTGTCAAGTAACCCTCATTCTCCAGAAAGATGCTCTCAAGAGGAATTTGCCGATACTTTGATTAGCTAGAAGTTTATAGGAGAGGAGATGGGCAGTGTCAAGTAACCCTCATTCTCCAGAAAGATGCTCTTAAGAGGAATTTGCCGATACTTTGAGAACCTAGAAGTTTATAGGAGAGGAGATGGGAGTGTCAAGTAACCCTCATTCTCCAGAAAGACGCTCTCAAGAGGAATATGCCGATACTTTGATTATCTAGAAGTTTATAGGAGAGGAGATGGGCAGTGTCAAGTAACCCTCATTCTCCAGAAAGATGCTCTCAAGAGGAATTTGCCGATACTTTGATTACCTCGAAGTTTATCGGAGAGGAGATGGGCAGTGTCAAGTAACCCTCATTCTCCAGAAAGATGCTCTCAAGAGGAATTTGCCGATACTTTGATTACCTAGAAGTTTATAGGAGAGGAGATGGGCAGTGTCAAGTAACCCTCATTCTCCAGAAAGATGCTCTCAAGAGGAATTTGCCGATACTTTGATTACCTCGAAGTTTATTGGAGAGGAGATGGGCAGTGTCAAGTAACCCTCATTCTCCAGAAAGACGCTCTCAAGAGGAATTTGCCGATACTTTGATTACCTAGAAGTTTATAGGAGAGGAGATGGGCAGTGTCAAGTAACCCTCATTCTCCAGAAAGACGCTCTCAAGAGGAATTTGCCGATACATTGATTACCTAGAAGTTTATAGGAGAGGAGATGGGCAGTGTCAAGTAACCCTCATTCTCCAGAAAGACGCTCTCAAGAGGAATTTGCCGATACTTTGATTACCTAGAAGTTTATAGGAGAGGAGATGGGCAGTGTCAAGTAACCCTCATTCTCCAGAAAGACGCTCTCAAGAGGAATTTGCCAATACTTTGATTACCTAGAAGTTTATAGGAGAGGAGATGGGCAGCGTCAAGTAACCCTCATTCTCCAGAAAGACGCCCTCAAGAGGAATTTGCCGATACTTTGATTACCTAGAAGTTTATAGGAGAGGAGATGGGCAGTGTCAAGTAACCCTCATTCTCCAGAAAGATGCTCTCAAGAGGAATTTGCCGATACTTTGATTAGCTAGAAGTTTATAGGAGAGGAGATGGGCAGTGTCAAGTAACCCTCATTCTCCAGAAAGATGCTCTTAAGAGGAATTTGCCGATACTTTGAGAACCTAGAAGTTTATAGGAGAGGAGATGGGAGTGTCAAGTAACCCTCATTCTCCAGAAAGACGCTCTCAAGAGGAATATGCCGATACTTTGATTATCTAGAAGTTTATAGGAGAGGAGATGGGCAGTGTCAAGTAACCCTCATTCTCTAGAAAGATGCTCTCAAGAGGAATTTGCCGATACTTTGATTACCTAGAAGTTTATAGGAGAGGAGATGTGCAGTGTCAAGTAACCCTCATTCTCCAGAAAGATGCTCTCAAGAGGAATTTGCCGATACTTTGATTACCTCGAAGTTTATCGGAGAGGAGATGGGCAGTGTCAAGTAACCCTCATTCTCCAGAAAGATGCTCTCAAGAGGAATTTGCCGATACTTTGATTACCTAGAAGTTTATAGGAGAGGAGATGGGCAGTGTCAAGTAACCCTCATTCTCCAGAAAGATGCTCTCAAGAGGAATTTGCCGATACTTTGATTACCTCGAAGTTTATTGGAGAGGAGATGGGCAGTGTCAAGTAACCCTCATTCTCCAGAAAGACGCTCTCAAGAGGAATTTGCCGATACTTTGATTACCTAGAAGATTATAGGAGAGGAGATGGGCAGTGTCAAGTAACCCTCATTCTCCAGAAAGACGCTCTCAAGAGGAATTTGCCGATACATTGATTACCTAGAAGTTTATAGGAGAGGAGATGGGCAGTGTCAAGTAACCCTCATTCTCCAGAAAGACGCTCTCAAGAGGAATTTGCCGATACTTTGATTACCTAGAAGTTTATAGGAGAGGAGATGGGCAGTGTCATGTAACCCTCATTCTCCAGAAAGACGCTCTCAAGAGGAATTTGCCGATACTTTGATTACCTAGAAGTTTATAGGAGAGGAGATGGGCAGTGTCATGTAACCCTCATTCTCCAGAAAGACGCTCTCAAGAGGAATTTGCCGATACTTTGATTACCTAGAAGTTTATAGGAGAGGAGATGGGCAGTGTCAAGTAACCCTCATTCTCCAGAAAGAGGCTCTCAAGAGGAATTTGCCGATACTTTGATTACCTAGAAGTTTATAGGAGAGGAGATGGGCAGTGTCAAGTAACCCTCATTCTCCAGAAAGACGCTCTCAAGAGGAATTTGCCGATACTTTGATTACCTAGAAGTTTATAGGAGAGGAGATGGGCAGTGTCAAGTAACCCTCATTCTCCAGAAAGACGCTCTCAAGAGGAATTTGCCGATACTTTGATTACCTCGAAGTTTATAGGAGAGGAGATGGGCAGTGTCAAGTAAACCTCATTCTCCAGAAAGACGCTCTCAAGAGGAATTTGCCGATACTTTGATTTCCTAGAAGATTATAGGAGAGGAGATGGGCAGTGTCAAGTAACCCTCATTCTCCAGAAAGATGCTCTCAAGAGGAATTTGCCGATACTTTGATTACCTCAAAGTTTATAGGAGAGGAGATGGGCAGTGTCAAGTAACCCTCATTCTCCAGAAAGACGCTCTCAAGAGGAATTTGCCGATACTTTGATTTCCTAGAAGTTTATAGGAGAGGAGATGGGCAGTGTCAAGTAACCCTCATTCTCCAGAAAGACGCTCTCAAGAGGAATTTGCCGATAATTTGATTACCTTGAAGTTTATAGGAGAGGAGATGGGCAGTGTCAAGTAACCCTCATTCTCCAGAAAGACGCTCTCAAGAGGAATTTGCCAATACTTTGATTACCTAGAAGTTTATAGGAGAGGAGATGGGCAGTGTCAAGTAACCCTCATTCTCCAGAAAGATGATCTCAAGAGGAATTTGCCGATACTTTGATTAGCTAGAAGTTTATAGGAGAGGAGATGGGCATTGTCAAGTAACCCTCATTCTCCAGAAAGATGATCTTAAGAGGAATTTGCCGATACTTTGATTACCTAGAAGTTTATAGGAGAGGAGATGGGCAGTGTCAAGTAACCCTCATTCTCCAGAAAGACGCTCTCAAGAGGAATTTGCCGATACTTTGATTACCTAGAAGTTTATAGGAGAGGAGATGGGCAGTGTCAAGTAACCCTCATTCTCCAGAAAGACGCTCTCAAGAGGAATTTGCCGATACTTTGATTTCCTAGAAGTTTATAGGAGAGGAGATGGGCAGTGTCAAGTAACCCTCATTCTCCAGAAAGATGCTCTCAAGAGGAATTTGCCGATACTTTGATTACCTCAAAGTTTATAGGAGAGGAGATGGGCAGTGTCAAGTAACCCTCATTCTCCAGAAAGACGCTCTCAAGAGGAATTTGCCGATACTTTGATTACCTAGAAGTTTATAGGAGAGGAGATGGGCAGTGTCAAGTAACCCTCATTCTCCAGAAAGACGCTCTCAAGAGGAATTTGCCGATAATTTGATTACCTTGAAGTTTATAGGAGAGGAGATGGGCAGTGTCAAGTAACCCTCATTCTCCAGAAAGACGCTCTCAAGAGGAATTTTCCGATACTTTGATTACCTAGAAGTTTATAGGAGAGGAGATGGGCAGTGTCAAGTAACCCTCATTCTCCAGAAAGATGATCTCAAGAGGAATTTGCCGATACTTTGATTAGCTAGAAGTTTATAGGAGAGGAGATGGGCATTGTCAAGTAACCCTCATTCTCCAGAAAGATGATCTTAAGAGGAATTTGCCGATACTTTGATTACCTAGAAGTTTATAGGAGAGGAGATGGGCAGTGTCAAGTAACCCTCATTCTCCAGAAAGACGCTCTCAAGAGGAATTTGCCGATACTTTGATTACCTAGAAGTTTATAGGAGAGGAGATGGGCAGTGTCAAGTAACCCTCATTCTCCAGAAAGACGCTCTCAAGAGGAATTTGCCGATACTTTGATTTCCTAGAAGTTTATAGGAGAGGAGATGGGCAGTGTCAAGTAACCCTCATTCTCCAGAAAGATGCTCTCAAGAGGAATTTGCCGATACTTTGATTACCTCGAAGTTTATAGGAGAGGAGATGGGCAGTGTCAAGTAACCCTCATTCTCCAGAAAGACGCTCTCAAGAGGAATTTGCCGATACTTTGATTACCTAGAAGTTTATAGGAGAGGAGATGGGCAGTGTCAAGTAACCCTCATTCTCCAGAAAGACGCTCTCAAGAGGAATTTGCCGATACTTTGATTACCTAGAAGTTTATAGGAGAGGAGATGGGCAGTGTCAAGTAACCCTCATTCTCCAGAAAGACGCTCTCAAGAGGAATTTGCCGATACTTTGATTACCTAGAAGTTTATAGGAGAGGAGATAGGCAGTGTCAAGTAACCCTCATTCTCCAGAAAGACGCTCTCAAGAGGAATTTGCCGATACTTTGATTACCTAGAAGTTTATAGGAGAGGAGATGGGCAGTGTCAAGTAACCCTCATTCTCCAGAAAGATGCTCTCAAGAGGAATTTGCCGATATTTTGATTACCTAGAAGTTTATAGGAGAGGAGATGGGCAGTGTCAAGTAACCCTCATTCTCCAGAAAGATGCTCTCAAGAGGAATTTGCCGATACTTTGATTACCTCGAAGTTTATAGGAGAGGAGATGGGCAGTGTCAAGTAACCCTCATTCTCCAGAAAGACGCTCTCAAGAGGAATTTGCCGATACTTTGATTACCTAGAAGTTTATAGGAGAGGAGATGGGCAGTGTCAAGTAACCCTCATTCTCCAGAAAGACGCTCTCAAGAGGAATTTGCCGATACTTTGATTACCTAGAAGTTTATAGGAGAGGAGATGGGCAGTGTCAAGTAACCCTCATTCTCCAGAAAGACGCTCTCAAGAGGAATTTGCCAATACTTTGATTACCTAGAAGTTTATAGGAGAGGAGATGGGCAGTGTCAAGTAACCCTCATTCTCCAGAAAGACGCTCTCAAGAGGAATTTGCCGATACTTTGATTACCTAGAAGTTTATAGGAGAGGAGATGGGCAGTGTCAAGTAACCCTCATTCTCCAGAAAGATGCTCTCAAGAGGAATTTGCCGATACTTTGATTAGCTAAAAGTTTATAGGAGAGGAGATGGGCAGTGTCAAGTAACCCTCATTCTCCAGAAAGTTGCTCTCAAGAGAAATTTGCCGATACTTTGATTACCTAGAAGTTTATAGGAGAGGAGATGGGCAGTGTCAAGTAACCCTCATTCTCCAGAATGATGCTCTCAAGAGGAATTTGCCGATACTTTGATTACCTAGAAGTTTATAGGAGAGGAGATGGGCAGTGTCAAGTAACCCTCATTCTCCCGAAAGATGCTCTCAAGAGGAATTTGCCGATGCTTTGATTACCTAGAAGTTTATAGGAGAGGAGATGGGCAGTGTCAAGTAACCCTCATTCTCCAGAAAGACGCTCTCAAGAGGAATTTGCCGATACTTTGATTACCTAGAAGTTTATAGGAGAGGAGATGGGCAGTGTCAAGTAACCCTCATTCTCCAGAAAGAGGCTCTCAAGAGGAATTTGCCGATACTTTGATTACCTAGAAGTTTATAGGAGAGGAGATGGGCAGTGTCAAGTAACCCTCATTCTCCAGAAAGACGCTCTCAAGAGGTATTTGCCGATACTTTGATTACCTAGAAGTTTATAGGAGAGGAGATGGGCAGTGTCAAGTAACCCTCATTCTCCAGAAAGACGCTCTCAAGAGGAATTTGCCGATACTTTGATTATCTAGAAGTTTATAGGAGAGGAGATGTGCAGTGTCAAGTAACCCTCATTCTCCAGAAAGACGCTCTCAAGAGGAATTTGCCGATATTTTGATTACCTAGAAGTTTATAGGAGAGGAGATGGGCAGTGTCAAGTAACCCTCATTCTCCAGAAAGATGCTCTCAAGAGGAATTTGCCGATACTTTGATTAACTAGAAGTTTATAGGAGAGGAGATGGGCAGTGTCAAGTAACCTTCATTCTCCAGAAAGACGCTCTCAAGAGGAATTTGCCGATACTTTGATTACCTAGAAGTTTATAGGAGAGGAGATGGGCAGTGTCAAGTAACCCTCATTCTCCAGAAAGAGGCTCTCAAGAGGAATTTGCCCATACTTTGAATACCTCGAAGTTTATTGCAGAGGAGATGGGCAGTGTCAAGTAACCCTCATTCTCCAGAAAGACGCTCTCAAGAGGAATTTGCCGATACTTTGATTACCTAGAGGTTTATAGGAGAGGAGATGGGCAGTGTCAAGTAACCCTCATTCTCCAGAAAGACGCTCTCAAGAGGAATTTGCCGATACTTTGATTACCTAGAAGTTTATAGGAGAGGAGATGGGCAGTGTCAAGTAACCCTCATTCTCCAGAAAGAGGCTCTCAAGAGGAATTTGCCGATACTTTGATTACCTAGAAGTTTATAGGAGAGGAGATGGGCAGTGTCAAGTAACCCTCATTCTCCAGAAAGACGCTCTCAAGAGGAATTTGCCGATACTTTGATTACCTAGAAGTTTATAGGAGAGGAGATGGGCAGTGTCAAGTAACCCTCATTGCTCTGAGAGATGCCATGAAGGGAAATTACTCAGCATGGCAGCTGAATGGGCTAAAGAAGAGAATGATGTAGAATTAAAAGAACTAAAAAGGTGCTTACTTACCAGGTATCATGAACTTCTTCTTTTTCAGGTCGGGAAACCTTCCAGAATCCATAACGCATGTCGTTACACATTCAAGTGAGCCAAACATGGAATCAAGTCCTAAAGTGAGCAACATGAGAAAAAAGAGAATCGACCAAATCGGAGGAACTGGAAATTGATTGATGGCTTCTGTGAAAGCAATGAATGCCAAGCCAGGACCGGATGCCGTCTGCAGTTAAAAAAAAAAGAGGGGGTAAAACACGTAAGAGAGAGACGGAAACAGGTAAGAATAACTCATTAATCATATTTACCCAACCCCTCCGCTCAGGCAGGATATGACACAAAGTCAATTTTTTAAGCGGAGCTTAACAGGTCTGAATTCAGAGTTTTCCTTCTCCTAGACTAGTTGCCTCGCCAAGGCTGAAGAATCTAGTCTGTCCTACTATTTACCCATAGCTGGAGAGAGAATAATTGGATTCATACCTTTCCCAAGGGTATTAGTGCTATGTGAAATGCAGTCATTCTCGTCCAAGATTTAAACTCGTGTCGCCGTGTCCATTTCCTATGACGATAACCATTACACCACTGGCACTCATTTATTAAATCATTGTTTTATCTATCTGTCTATCTATCTATCTATCTTAGTCTGTTCATATCTATCTATCTATCTATCTATCTATCTATCACAGTTTGTTCATATGTATGTATGTATGTATGTATCTTGACCTGAGAGACGCTACAAACGGTTTAAAAGAACCATAAAAAATAACGTCACCGATTCGAGTTCTTCATCCAGACTGCAAGTGATATTTTTGCCTGTTTCAGCGTTTGTTTGTAGACACGCATCATAACTTGCTGAGGCCTTGAAACCTGCAAACAAAAAATAATATATTATGTTTTATAAATAAAAGAAGATTGATCGCAACTTGCTTGCGTTATTTCTACGACTGCGAGGAACACATAAACGTATTCTTGCGTTGCTGGGTCGCGGTAAAAGTTGGTGAATATAAAGACGAGATGAAATGATGACAACGAGTTCACGCCAGGAAAAAGGGGGACGTCAGATACGTAGTCACAGAAAATTGCCACTCATTTCTTTTCGATGTTGTAACCTCCCTCTAGATCGATTTTACAAACAGGGAAGGGTGAAGAATTTTTCTTTTTTTCGAGTTGATAAAGGAATTGTTTAATTGTAACCCATCCTCAATAGGTAAGGGGTTAGCTTGCTCAGAAATTTAAGCTCCTTACTTGTTCTCTGTCGGTTACTAACAGACGAACTGCTTTTAAAAATCCCCAAATTTCCTGTGACTGTATCTCCTACTTACTGCGATAGTTCTCATTGATGACCCTTTGATGTCAGTCACACAACCGGTCCAAAAGTTCACTAGAAGGCTGAAACTACATCACAAAACTACTAGTGAGTAAGTAAGCAGACCATAGTCGAGGGCGACCTGAGGGTTCCATTTTCAATACCTAGTACACCGAGGTGTGGGAAAGGGTGTTACTCCTTTCTCTGGATAGCTCTACTTACCTTTGATCAGGGGCTTATAATGTTGAGAGTTAAACAAGGAGGAATCAAGTACCATTTGAGTGTTTGATATGACTCGATCTAGGATTGAACCCAGGTCTCCCGGACCATTAGCGGACACTCTAACCATTATGCCAATGAGCCAGTAAGGAGTGAATAATAATAAAGCCCCTAAATAAATATCAAGCTGAACTGTTTCAAAGAACAGACAAAGAATATCATTTTTAAAATTTTCTCGTCGCTTTGACTATTTTGAAGAAAATCATGTTTAATTGTGTTATTTGCTTTTGGTTGTAAAGAGTAAAATCAGAATAAAAAAAAGATTAACAATTAACGTAAATCCTGGGTCTCCGTAACTGCGGCTTTATCATCTAAGCTAAAAGAATAACGGTATCACAAAATTCTTACTGGCGAATCATTGAGCCTTTTTTTCCGATCTGCCAGCACCGTGCGTTTGTTATTGTAGTCGTTGTCAGAGTTTCACTTTCATTTTCGGTCAAATGTATGAGTATCTAATCATAGAAAAGGGAAATGAATGTACTTGTATTGAATCGGTGATCGTCGTTGAAAATAGAATTCGGTGATCCGAGTTTAAAAACTGGATAAAACTGTACATAGTGCTAATAGTATTGGGAAAGTTATTATCTCTCCAGTTATTCTACTCTCACTTATGGGTTAATAGTGGGGCTAACTGGGCTCACTTACTTTTGTATGCGACCGGTCTAGGAGAAGGAAAACTCTTAATTTAAACCAATTGTATTCCTTTCTAAAATTGACCTTGTGTCACACCCTGTTCGTGGTGAAATTTACTATTCTAATTACTATTTATGTTAATATGTTGTTATATATTTTATTCCTAACGGTTTTTTTCTTTAAAAATATGTATTAGGATATATACTCATACAATTTATACATCATGGTCATCATATTCTTATTGTGATGATTTATATCATTAACACTATCATGTTAATTTAAACCTATTTTGTGTCAGCATTTGAATATTAGTTCGTTTTCTTTATTTTAGAGACATTCTTTGTAATTGATTATGCTAATTTTTCTCCTCCAAGCATAGGTTACATCTACAATTGAAGATATTTGCCGTCGAAGATTTTATAATGTTTTTCAACTTTATTTGAGGGGTTAGTCCACGTTTCTTTAATCCCTAAAGATACTTCGATTGGGCAATTTAATTCCTAAAGCATATTCGTAAAGGGATGTCTGTGATTATATAGTCTTTGTTTCCAATTTCCGGTTGAAATTCATATGTATACTCTCTCATCACTTCTATTTACCATGGGGAAAATGCAAGCTTTGTATACTATGTTTTGGGAATTACACCTTAAATTTCTTTTGAATAACGGTGCATTACCTAGAGAGAGAAAAGGGTAAATAACACCCTAAGTAACCTCTTAGAAAGGAGAATATTATTACATACCCATACATGAATATGTGAAATGTACACAGAATGTTCATCACACACATATAGATAACATAGGAATCCCGAAACACACACACACACACACTCACAAAAACCAAACACTTACGACTTCTTAGTTCAGGTACGAAACCTTTTATTACCTTTGAGTTAAAAGGTTTTTCGACATAAGGAGAGAGATACACAATCTTTCTATGCTGACTTTTCCATCTGCCCCCCCCGCTTCACGTGCGTCACCCGCCGCAAGGCCTCGGCGAGCTCCGAAAGTCAACTTTCTTCTTCGGATGCTAAAACTCAAGTCACTAACTTTTCTCAAATCTCAGCCCACGCTTCCGGTGCGTGACGTCACTCACATCTCCTGGTCCTATTTCCTATCAGGGATTTTATTTTGACATCTCTTAATGACGCATCCTCTCCGCGCGTGCGTGAACACCTGCGTTTATGTTGTACCTAACTAACCCATGTGCTAAGTGAAAGGTTCTCAGCCTAACTAAACCGAAAGGCAAGATATATAAAACGAAATCCCGCGGTCATTATATTACAATATTTCAGAATTGGAAATCAGTAACTCTTGACACTCTCTAAAGAGATGAATAATAAAGTATAAACAAAGGTACAGACAGAAAAAAATCTTATAGAGAAAAAGATCAAATAGGATATTGAGTTTGTGAACAAATCTGTTGGCACGTAGAAAATAATAAAACAGGAGACAAATTGAAATATGACATCGAGACAAAATCTAAAACATTGGGATGGAGACTAGATTTTTTTCTGGGTTCACTTTGAAGTCACACCTGTTATTACAGGCGGTGGTCTGGCCGTTCTATTTTAATCTTTTTATTCTTTTATTTTTAATTTTTAATGTTTTTATTATCTTTTTATTTGTTTATCTTTATGGTTTTTTCGTTTCTATATAACGTTGTTGATTTCTCCATGTCACGTGACTTTTATAGACATCTGAAAAGGCGAGAAAAAAAAACACAGCTCCTCGACATAAATTTATAATAGCACAGTAACTTTCTTTTAAATTTTCTTTCATTGACATTATATATATATATATATATATATATATTAAGGCAAGTTTTATTAAAGACGACGAAACAAACTAAACATGAATAAAATAGCATTTAACACAGCTACCATTATATTGAATATTTTTAATAACTAAAATCACCAACCCTATTAGAAAGCTCATCTAATAGAATATATATTCATTAAAATCTTTCCAACTGAACATTTTAAAACACAGCGCTGAAAACCTTTCAACTGACGTCATTAAAATCAAAACGCTACAAATAATCAAAATAATAAAACTCAAACTAAACTCTCAATACAAACTACTTTATCCCTAATGACGACCAAAGTATGTTCGAAAGCACTTAAGCAACAGATATGGACAATTTCTTTACCACTTGCTTCTCGACCAAAGAACACTTGAAAAATTACAATTAGAAATAATAAACAGTATTCCATCGTCTTTAATAAAACTTGCCTTAATAACAACTTCCTGTCTAAATATACACTCTTCAATGTATATATATATATATATATATGTGTGTAGCAGAAAGAACTTCGTATTTTTGTTTGGCGCGTTAATTAATTTGACCGTTAGGGTCGACGCATATTTTCACCCAATCAGGATGACTTATCCTATTCAACCCGGACCATTTTCCGGGCAGCACCAAATTGGAGAAAACCCGCCAAACACTCTCTTCCTCAAAACTTCTTTGTACAGGACAGACGTAATGACTGTCCACTCTCTTTTAAGCAGCAGTAGCATCACCACCACGAGGAAAGCCATCTAATTCATGGACCTCTTGAGTCTTGTCTCTTAAACCAAGGGTTTCCAGTTGAATATAAATTAGATGATTTCAATCCGCCCCACACAGGAACAACTTTACGTCACCCCCGAAAATTAGCTATGTCGACTGCGATGCAAAAATCTCGCTCCGACATCTAGCTACTTCATCTCTGAGCAACATTTTCTGGAGACATTCACGCTTCTCCCCGAAACAACCAGAACCACAAACTCATAGGTGACTACATCGTTCCTGTTCTCAACCAGCAAACACGACTTTTGCTACATTTATGGCGACATATCTCACTCACACATTCCACATTGCCTTAACCTAACGATACACATCTTCGCTCAGGCATTTAGCAGCTAAAATGCTTTCTCACCTCTATAACAACTTCATTTCGTTTCCTTACTTCTTTCCTTCCTACGAGACTTTCAACATAAACGTAAACCCTTTATTCCATGCTGCCATTAAAAACCACCATAAAACCTTTGGCATCTTCGTACTTCTCTCTCACTCCTTAATTTCCATCCAACAATATAGCGAGGAACCAAAGTAAACACTTTTCCTCGCTAAAATAACAATAATATATTTCCTCGCTATATATATACATATATATATTTGATAGATGGGTTTACTTTGCTTCTTCTTTTATAGGGTTGCATGTTCTTACCAGTCATAGAAGGCGAGGTGGAGGTCTCCTGGTATTGAATAATAGCAAGTCTTTTAGAATTTGAAACATTTTCCTCTATATTTTTGCTAGCCTTGGTAAAGTTATTGTCTAAACTATCACGACTCTTCATTCAGTCCCACTTTGGGTGATTTGGTAACAGTTATCAGGCAAACAGCAATAACTTTATTTATCATTTTACTCCTTGTGAGTAACACTAAATTGCTTTGACTCTCCAGGACTCTCCACGGTATGCTAGCTAATATCAACAATTCTGAGGTCTGAACGAACTCACTAATTCTTCTGATCTCCTATTTGCTCAGTTTATTTTCCCGATCATTAATGACTAATTAAAAAGCCCCAACTATGACTGATACTCCTGTCAACGTCATGTTACATAACTTTCTTATCGCTCGAGCTAAGTCCAGGTATTTATCATTTTTTTCTTTTCACTATTACTTAGTGATCCACTAGAACGGTGAAGTTCTGAAGTCAGTGTTTGGCTTTTTTTTTTTTTTTTTTTTTATAGATTTAAGGAAACTGAATTTCATTTTACGGAAACTTACCTAATATAGAAAAAATAACGATTCCTGCAAACACCGATGTTCCGCAGTTGATAAAAACAACAGTGTAAGCATCTTTGAGACAGTTGTTGTTCACCGGATTGTATGAAGATAACGCCATGAGTCCACCAAAAGCAAGTCCGAGGGAATAAAAAATTTGATTGGATGCTTCTAACCACACTTGTGGGTCCGATAGACGTTCGAACTAAAAAAAAAAAAAAAAAGTTAAATTAAAAAAAAAATAAATATAAGAATAAAAAAATACCAAATGAATTTAGAAATTGATTGATTGTTTTAAATCCCCAAAACACAAAGAATATTTAAAGTAATGTTTCTACGCAGCCTCCATAATTTTGCTATTAAATAACTTAATCCCACGTTGTGTAGACTCTTTTGTTACAGAAGTAAGGTCTGTTATTGACAGGTAATGTAGCATATGAATTAAGTTATGAACCATTAGAACGGCTGGAAAGATAACAGAAGTCAGATTAGTTTAAACTGACAGCTGATGAAGCTGAGGTCACATAAAAGCTTGGCTCTGATTGGATGGTTTCAATTATGTGACCAAAACGGTTATTGATGTTAGTCAGTTAGAAAGAAACGCTCAACTATGTAACGTTCCATTTCTGCTCTACTGGATTCCCCATTGTCAAAACTGTAAAATAGCAGTCTCGAAATAAAATATGTGCACATAAAAATGGGTCTGTCATTATTCATTTATCACAGAACTGAGAAAAGAACGAACAAGAAGAGATACAGCAGCGTCATGGTGGAGAGTGGGGTGACACTGCGATACGACAGAAGAACGAAGCGAGGAACTGGATGCTAGGGGATCGTCCTAGTAAAGGATATGCGACACGTTCAAGAAAAGATTAGCCGGTTGCAGGTTGGGATCGAAACCGTACAAGTCAGTTCTAAAAAAAAGAAGAAGAAAAAAAAAAGGAAACGAACTCAGAAAATACTCACGTCTCCTAATTGATTCCTCGAATTCATTTTGGTCGGGTTAAAATTCTATTCTATAAGATTTGTATCCTTTCTCTTTTTGCGTTGTTAGTAGGATTATTTTTAAAAAATTTGGATAGATTATTGTAGTTATTCCATTTCTTGTGTTTTACTAAAAATTTGCCTGAAAAATATTTTTGCTCAAAATTTTTAAGTATTTGTTGATATGGAATTACTTATAACAAAATTTCTGCATATTTCATATCTCTTCTATTACCTCAGGAAAAACATGGAATTAAAACACTCATAGGATGTTCATATAGTTTTGTTTTATTTAGCAGTAAATGAACAAATAACTGATAAGACACAAGAAATTTTTTTATTTAATAGCTGAACATTCTGCACTCAGAAAATATTCCGTAAAAACATTACATTAGATTATTTAAGTTCATGCTATAATTTTTTTCGAAGTCACGCAGAGGAAAATATTATGGAATAATTTAATGTTGAGGAAAAAATTATAGAATGATCTTGTAATTTGCATTCCTAAAAAGATATCAGCAGAAACTGTTATATAATTACAGAATGATTTTTTTATATTAATCATTTTTCGTTAATTATACTTTATCATTCGGTTTGGTTGGGCTTTGAACTATTCGGTTCTTAGTGCAGGTGCACTCACATTGAGTACAGTTCACGCTCGTGCGCAGAGGATATGACAATCAAAAATGTCATCATAAAAAACCCAGATAGTAAATGGGACTGGGGTGTGAATGATGCCATACCCGGAAGCAATGGGCTGAGAATTTGGTGATTTTGAAAAAGATGTTAGTTGAGATACGACCCTGGGCTGGGCCTTTACAGCTGGGGGCTACGGGATGCGCAGCGCGTTTGTTGGGTCAGATAGTACAGTCAGCATCGTAAAAATTGTGTCACTCTCTCCTTGTGTCAAAAAACTAAAGTCAAGAAGTTAATAAACGTTTCGTACCTGAACAACGGAGAGTTGTCAGTGTTTCGTATTTCCCTGCATCAGAAATTTTACAAAACCTCGATATACAAATCGACAGTTAAAAAATAGTCATAGCAGACCTCGGAAAGCGGTTGTGTATACTTAATTAAAAGGAAACATGGCTCGAACAAAAGAACTGTCAATTGAAACAACGAAAAGGATCGTAAAAATTATTAAGAAGGCAGTTCACAGTGAGTGTAGCGAAAGATATTGGATGTTGTCAGTCAACTGTATCTAAAATTTGGTGTAAGTCTAAAAGTTTCCTTGAAATCTTGTAGAAGGCTTCAAATGCGGGTTATCTAGTATGGTGTGAAATCACTGCAAACCTCATTGTCATATAGTCCTGATGAAGGAAGAAACCACAAGACTTGGTCATATAAATATATAACTCTCCTGCTTTATTCTCAAAAGGGGTCAAAGCTTCTGTAGGTGTGTGAGAGACAGATGGAGAAAAGGAAGCGAAGACAGACTAATATACTGACCCATAAATTCTTCTCTTGACCATAGCACACTGTTCTATCTTAAGGCCTTACCTCTTCTCTTCCGACGAGATGTCCCCAACCGGTTCACACCAGGGGGTCGTTTACCCTCCCCCTGTGACCATAGTTCTCCATCTGCTGACTCAACTGACCGCTTAAGACTGAGACTGTATCTCACGTAGGCATCTGCATATATCCTTTCCTGACACCAAACATTTCCATTCAACCACGTGACTGCTTCCGCTTATTTTTACAGAGAATCACTTATTGATGGCTCGATCAAGGGTCAATATGCAACATTACCTAGGAAGTAGCGTCGCATCAACCGAAAAGGACATCGACACGAGATTAACGAAAGCATGGACAGCTATCAATAAGCTATCGATTATATGGAAATCAGACCTAACCGATAAAATGAAATGCAGTTTCTTCCAGGCAGCGGTTGCATCGATACTGCTATATGGATGCACTACACGGACTCTAACAAAACGGCTGGAGAAGAAGCTAGACGGCAATTACACAAGAATGCTGCGAGCAATCTTGAACAAGCCTTGGCGGCAACACCCCACAAGACACCAACTGTACGGCCACCTGCCCCCTATCACGAAAACTATTCAAGTTAGACGAACCAGACATGCAGGACACTGCTGGAGAAGCAGGGACGAACTCATAAGTGATGCACTCTTATGGACCCCCACACATGGCCGTGCAAAAGCAGGATGACCAGCACGAACATACATTCAGCAACTATGTGAGGATACAGGATGTTGTCCAGAAGACCTGCCAGAGGCGATGAACGATAGGGAAAAGTGGCGAGAGAGGGTCAGTGATATCCGTGCTACCAGCACATGATGATGATGATGATGATAATCAGTTCGATATGCTTAGTGTTAGTTTATTTTGCTTTAATGGCATATTTTTCAAGATTTGAAGTCGAGTTACCAATTTCGTTCCTAATTCGAATTGGAAAGTCTGCTCAATAAAAACTACAAGGGTACTGCACCCAATGAGAATCGAACACTCTATAGCCGTAAATACTTGATTGATTTTGTTGCTTAGCGTTACTCAACGGTGAGACATTCACGCAGTCGCTTCCAGTGTGAGAAAGCTGCTATGGAGCGAACTTTAGCCCAGTCGGCTGGGGGTTGTAGAATACGTCGACAACATCTCTGCAGAGAGTCAAGAACCGCCCCCGCCAACGAGTGACATTGAACTACATTGAACTATAACTGATAATGAGGCTCCAGTTCTGGAGCTTTAGGGAATGTGGAATACCCCGTCATTGCCATTATTCCCAGGTTCACACTGATCCAGAGTGATAGTACTTGTTAGGGTTCCATTCATGGATCAAATAAAACTGCTTAATCATTTATTGTACTTGAAACCATTTAACTGTGGTAAACACGTGAGCCCTCGTTCGAGTAAAGATTTTTAGCGACAAACTATTCGTTTAAAAATCAAATATTAAATATATATACATATATATATATATATATATAAACAGAATTTGTGATTAAATAATCTACAAGGGTTGATATGCCTTAAAACTGAACGAACCAATCTACCTGAAGTACTTATAGTCTACTTGATAAACTTGCCGGCCATGACTCACGGCAGGATACCAACATCATCGTAAAGATCAAAGATGATATGTTTGGACAAATGACTCACCTTTGGTAAAAACATATGAACGAGTCCAACTTGGAAATTTTTAAGAGTTACTCCACGGAAGAAAAAGATGACTAAAACAACGTATGGGAAAGTAGCTGTAAAATACACGACCTGAAATAAAAATCAATAAAATTAATCAAATTTCAATGTTTGATTTTTATCTCAAAAGATTTTTTTTCAAGTTCTGTCAAGAAAAATTTGATAATTACTTGGTAAAATAATCGGTACATTTGCTATATGATTGATCAAGACGGATTATCAAAGAAAAACGTCTTTTTAAAAAACTTTTTTTAATCTACTGATTGACAAATCAAAAAAAAGCCTATAAAGAAATGAATTAAAATGATTTTACGACAGATGTGAATTGAAAAAAACAAATAGATAAAAAAATGCATTGTAATGATTTTTACAAAAGACATTAATTGTAAATTATTTTCCTATAAAAAAGCGTTAAAAATGCTCTGAAATGTTTTTATTACAAGAAAGATCGGAAAGATTTTACTATAAAAATGTATTGAAACAATTTTCTATAAGAATGCTCTATAAAAGAATTTACCATAAGAATACATTGTAAATGATTTTTCTATGAGAATGCATTGCAAATGATTTAAGAAAAAGAATGTCTTATAAAATAAATACGTGTTGTACTCAATTATATGGTTTCAAGTACTCTTAATAGTAATGATTTGTATTCAGGTTTATGGGTTGGGTTTCTTTGTTTAATGGCATATCAACTCTTTGTAGGTTATTTAATGCCAAAGCCATTCTTCTAGAAGAACAGTAGTGGTACTATTTAACCCATAGTTGGGAGGATAAGGGGGTTCATACCTTTCCCGAGGGTATTTGCCTGAAAGTGAATGTAATAGTGCGACTGGAGTACGAACTCGCGTTCTACGATTCTGCAGTCCATCGCTTTAACCATTACACCACGAGGACACCCCCTCAGTTTTATGGTTTGAAATATTTCTACCTAATACTAATAATCTAAACGCTGTAATATGATTTCAAGTATTCAAATCTTATGCTGGTATGATTTCAAGTATACTTAATACTAATAATTTGTACACAGCTGTAATGTTTAAACTATTCCAATCTAATAGTAATAATTTGAGCCCAGTCCAAAAAATCTAAGTATTCCTATCTAATACTAATATTTTGCATGCAACTTAATGGTTTCTAGTATAACAAAGATTAATAGATTGTACACAGCAGTACGGTTTCAGGTATTTCAATCTGAACACCGCTGTGTGGTTTATACTATTCCTGACACGAATAATTTGCTCATAGCTCTATGGTTTCAAGTATTCTCAGCTAATACAAATAATTTGCACATCGCTTTATGGTTTCATACATTACTATCCATTGCTAATAATTTGCACATAACTATTTGGTTGGTTAGTTGGTTAGTTGGTTGGTTTTACCACGTATTAACCCTTTCAGGTCATTTAACACCGAATCAAATTTTAAACAATTAAGTTTTGTAAAATATCTTTTTTGTTTACAAACAATAAAATGTCGAAACAGTCCAGTTAAACGTCAAAACAGTTCTATTTCAAACAATCCAGTTTAGCATAAGTACACAGTTTAGTTCGATTTAAAAACAGTTCTATTTCAAACTGTTCAGTTTCGCATAAGTACGCAGTTTAAATGTCAAAACAGTCCTATTTCAAGCAATTCAGTTTAGCATAAGTACACAGTTTAGTCCTTTTTGCCCCAGAGATAGGACCTATCTGGCACTACCACTCCGAGCCAGAGTGGACCTGGTAGTGATGGCAATGAAGAGGTACTTCGCATTCTCCATAGCTCCGGCATTACTAGAACCACACCATGAGATTGTTTAGTGTCATATCCAGGACAGTCGTTGCGGGTGGGGTCTTAAACCTCTGCAGAGATGCAGCCGGTGTATTCTACAACCCTAACTGACTGGGAAGCATAGATATTATGTCACAAGTATTTCTATCAAATAATAACAATAATAATTTGCAAACATCATTATGGTTTCAAGTATTCCTTACGCAAAGAATATGCAGTGCATGGTTTCATGTATTCCTAATATTAATAATTAGCACACTGCTGTATGGTTTCAAGTATTCCTTATGCAAATAATATACAGTGCGTTGTTTCATGTATTCCTAATATTAATAATTAGCATACAGCTGTTTGGTTTCAAGTATTCCTTATGCAAATAAAATGCAATACATGGTTTCATGTATTCCTAATATTAATAATTAGCACCCAGCTGTATGGTTTCAAGTATTCCTTATGCAAATTATATGCAGTGCGTGGTTTCATGTATTCCTAATATTAATAATTAGCACACAGCTGTATGGTTTCAAGTATTCCTTATGCAAATAATATGCAGTGCATGGTTTCATGTATTCCTAATATTAGTAATTACCACAGAGCTGTATGGTTTCAAGTATTCCTTATGCAAATAATATGCAGTGCGTGGTTTCATGTATTCCTAATATTAATAATTATCACACAGCTGTATGGTTTCAAGTATTCCTTATGCAAATAATATGCAGTGCATGGTTTCATGTATTCCTAATATTAGTAATTACCACAGAGCTGAATGGTTTCAAGTATTCCTAATACAAATAATATGCAGACAGCTGTATGATCTTAAATATTCCTATTAAATAAGAGTAATTTGCTCTCATCTGCACAGTTAAAATATTGCAAATGTGAATATAAGCAAACAGCTATATGGTTTCAAATATTACTTTTTAAGAGTAATCATTTGCACATAGTTATTTGGTTGGTTGGTTAGTTTTACGGCGTATTACCCCTTTTCAGATCATTTTATGTCGAATCAAATTTTAAACAATTCAGTTTAGTAAAAGAATCTTTTTGTTTACAAACAGTAAAATATCACAACAGTCCAGTTAAATGTGAAAACAGCTCTTAGATCTCTATGGTTTCAAGTATTTAAATAATTAATACATACAACTGTATGGTTTTAAGTATTCCAATCGAATACTAATAATTTGCGCATAGCTGTATGGTTTTAAGTTTTCCTTATTCTTATGATTCGTAAATAACTGTATAGTTTCAAATATTCCTCTCAAATAGTAATAATGCTAACAAAGTCATATAGTTTAAAGTATTTCTATTTAATACAAATAATTTGCACAAAGCTCTATGGTTTCATGTATTACTAACAAAATAATTTGCACACAACTGTATGGTCTGAAGTATTACGAATGTTAATAATTTGCACACAGTTGTATGGTTTGAAATAATCCTATCTAATACGAATAATTTAACCCAGTCATATATTTTCAAGTATTCCTCTCTAATACTAATAGTTTACACACAGCAGTATGCTTACAAGTATTCTTAATACTAATAATTTGTACATAGCAGTATCGTTTCAAATATTCCTGTCGAATGCAAATAATTTGAACCTAATAATATGGTATTCCTATCTAATACTAATAATTTACCCACAGCTTTATGGTTTAAAGTATAAATATATCATAATAATAATTTGTACACGATTGTATGGTGTCAAGTATTAATATCTAATTCTAATAATTCAAACGCAGTCATATGGTTTCAAGTATTTCTATCTAATACAAATAATTTGTACGCAGCTGTATGGTTTCATGTATTTTTAATACTAATAATTTGTATACAGCTGTGTGGTTTCAAATAACACACTCTATTATTGATAATTTGTACACAGTCATATAGTTTCAAGTATTCCTATCTAATGATATTAATTTGCACACAGGTGTATGGTCTTAAATATTACACTCTAAGACTAATAAGTTGCATATAGCAATATGGTTTCATGTATAACTATCTCATACTAATAATTTGCACACAGCTCTAGTGATTCAAGTATTCCTAATACAAATTTAGTTATTGGCGCCCTAAGTCGAGGGTGGCCCAAAGGCTCCCCTTTCAATAACTACTACACTGCAGTGTTGGAGATGGCGATATTCCATTGCTAGGATTGCTCCACTTTATCCTTGATCCGTACCTTATAATACAGAGTGTTAAGCAAGGCAGAATCAAGTGCCAATTTGGTATGACCAGACCTGGGATTGAAACCCGGCCTTCAGGAACATTGGCGAAAACGCTACTCATTAGGCAAATGGCCTAATACAAATGTTGCATATAATAGCATTGTTTCGAATATTCCTATTTGATATTATTAACTTATACACAACCGTATGATAGGGAAAATTCTTCAATCCCAGGTCGCGTCATACCAAAGACTTTGAAAATGGTACTTGATACCTCCTTGCTTAACACTCAGCAATATAAGGTATGTATCAAGGGTAAAGTGGAGCAATCCAGGGAAAGGAGTAGCGCCCTCCCCTACACCTCGGTATAGTAGCTATTGAAAAGGGAGCTTTCTGGTCACCCTCGACTACAGTCGCCAACTTTACTTACCTTTCCCGAAGAGGCGATGCCGCGGATCATGCAAAGGAAAACAATTATCCAAGCAGCAAGGAGAGCGAGTTCAAGATGCCAAAGCATGTGACCATTTTCCTCGACCGATGACGAAATATCAAGTGCCGTCCTGTACCAAAAATAAGCAGCTGGACCTGCCAACTAAAACATAGAAATAAATGAGAAAGAATTAAACTCTATACTATCAAAGTAAAAATTTCTGATTGATTTTAACGGCATATCAACTTGTAAAGGTTTGTTTTATGCCAACCTGTAATCATCCATGTTCTTTTCGAATAACATGAACGGCGGAATGAGAACAAGCTACGCTCATGATTAAAATAAAAGGTTGTTTGGAATTCCAAGAAGGTTACCAAGTACGATAAAAGGCTCCTGGAAAGGCCGGAGAGTACAGCGACTGAAACGTCGTAAGTATATCAAACACGTGAATATAGCGGTCCGTAATGAATTATAATGATAATGCCTCATCTGAGAAATATAACAAACAGCATGTTTGTTCGTTTTGTCGCCGAGATCAAGTGATATCATCTTTCTTCAAGAATCTTCGATTTCTCCTCACTGGAGTAGACGTTGTTAACCATCTTGTTGTAGATGATATTGTTATTGCAGTTGCTATTGATGTGTCCGTCAAAGAAGTTGCTGTCATTATTTTTATCTTTGCTGCTGCTGCTCTTAATCATGAAACATCATCAACAACAGTTATTGCTGATGTTGATTGATTGATACATTTAAAGGGTATGTAAACCGTCTTGGTTTATTTTATACCTAAAGGTTAGAGAATCGCGTTCACTGCATGTTCATGATTATACTTTTTATGTAGTTGTTTCTTGAGATTTTTTTTTGCTCACTGTTCAATTAAATACGAATAATTTTAAACAAATCTATTTGAACCATAGAAGTGACTCTAACAAATACTACCACTCCCTGTAAGAGTGGGCCTGGGTGCAATGTTAATGAAGGAATACTTCACATTCACCAACACTTAATGGAGGCTCACTATTAGATGCAATTAGAATCATATTCAGGATAATCCTTTTTTTGAGGGGTATCTTGCCCGTTGTGTAATGGCTATCGTCGTAGGAAATGGACACGGCGACACGAGTTCAAATCCTGGACGAGACTGATTGCATTTCATATAGCACTAATACCCTTGGGGAAGATATGAATCCAATTATTCTCCCTCCAGCTATCGGTAAATAGTAGGACAGACTAGGTTCTTCAGCCTTGGTGAGGCAACTAGTCTAGGAGAAGGAAAACTCTGAATTCAAACCTGTTAAACTCCGCTTAAAAATTGACCTTGTGTCATATCCTGCCCGAGCGGAGGGGTTGGTAAATAGGATCTTGCCCCTCTGCAAGGGATACAGTCAGCATATTCTAAGCCCCACCGACAGAGTAGTCAAGTGCAAGAAATAATCCTCTAGTCTGAATAACAGCTTGATAATAGAGTATGATGGCAGTTTATTCAAACGTTATTGAAATACTCAAACTTCAGCAACTTTTGAGGAGTGCATTTGATTTGATCCTATTTATACATATACGATTTTTAAGACGAGCCATTGCTTATTTATTTGAACACAGTTAAATAGTGTCAAGCATTGCTGTTTATTGTTTGTACATAATTAAATAGTTTCAAAGTGAGGTTAGATTAATGGTTTAATGGCATATCAACCCTTGAGTGTTAATTAACGCCAAATCCTTTATACACATATATATGATTTTTAAGTGCATAGTTTGTGTTGAATATTGACCGGAAAGATCCCTTTGACCTGCTGCATGAGTTGCGTGGGTAGCATAACAGGATATGCACATATTTTCTAATGTAAACTGGACGCAAATACCCCAGCGGAAATGCCGCGTAAGTTTCGTAGGCGGCACAACAGGATATGCCCCTGTTTCCTCAAGTATACACAAAGAAGGTATTTCCTCCGCGAAAGTGTCGCGGAAGTTGCGTGGATCGCAAGTTCGACTGGAGGTACATCTACGTGCAACACGTAGGCAAGAGGTGTGATCACGAAGATTTGCGTGGGCGTCCAGAAAATTATATATACCCGGAAAGATTTCAACCCCAGTAGAGACGTGCAGAGAATGAAGAATACTGACAGAAGAGCTACTAGACGGTACACTGCTCTTGGTACTGGCCTTGCACCAGACAATCAAAGGTTGAGAGTTAGAGAAAAATCTTAGCTGTCCAAGTGTCGCGAAAGCAGAGAAGCAAAGAAAAACCAAAAATTATTCGATGTCTTGAGGTGGCCCTGTATGAGACTCACGAAAGTAGCGAAGCAAGCAGAAATTAAGAAGATTTGACGCCTTGAAGTGGCACTGTTCCAGTCTTGCGAAAGCAGAACGAAGAAGCAATTCAGTGAAGATTCTCGCCTTCGTCAACCCATCCGTATATTTTGGGTAATAAAAAGGAAAAGAAAAGAAGCAGCTTATATCTTTATATATCAGCGTTGTCGTCTTTCTTGGCTGTATAAAAGCTTTGAAAGTAACATTATTTCTAAATGAGTTAGAGTTAATTTGTTTGCGCACAGTTGAATAAGTTCAAGAATAGGCATTTATCGTTTGTATACAGTTAATCTTTTTCAAGTATTAGTATATGTTCTTTACACACAGTTAAATGGGTTTTGACGCAGTTTAATTATTTCAAGCAATGCTATCTAATACAAATAATTCAATTTAGTATAGATCATTTGTTTGCACACAGTTAAATGGTTTCGAGTATCAACAGTTCTGTTTGATTCACAGATGGGACCCTGACAGGTACTATCTCTTTGGATCATAGTGGACCTGGGAGTATTGGTAATAAAGGAGTACTCCACTTTCTCTAAAGTTCAGCGACTGGAGCCTCACCATCAGATGGTTTAGTGTCGTATATGGGACAATCTATAGGGATAGCCTACTACTTTGGTTTGGTTTTATGGTATATCAACCATTGCTGGTTATTTAATGCCAAATCCATTTTGATACGTATATCTATTTCAAACAATTCAGTTTAGCATAAGTATACGGTTTAAATTTCAAAAACAGTTATATTTCAAGCTATTCAGTTTAGTCATCAAAGCTAAATGGTTCTAAGTATTGCTATGTATCACTAACAATTCAATTAAACATCTGTCATTTATTTACACACAGTTAACTGTAAAAACAGTTCTATTTAAAACAATTCAGTTTAACTTTAGTACGCAGTTTAAATGTCAAAAGTTCTATTTCAAACAATTCAGTTTAGCATAAGCACACAGCTTAGTTCTATTTGACCCATAGATAGGACCCTATCAGATGCTACCTCTCCAGGCCAGACTGGACCTGGGAGCAACAGCAATGAAGAGGTACTCCCCATTCCCCAAAGCTCCAGCATTACTGAAGCCTCACCAACAGATTGTTTAGGGTCATATCCAGGACACTAATTGGCGGAGTCTTACCCCTCAGCAGAGATACAGTGGGTGTATTCTGTTGTCCCAGCTGATTGGGCCAGTCCAAGCCAACTTGGCAATATTCAACTTTTGAGCAAAATATAAAATACTTTCACCTCACCTAGTATAGAGGTAAGCCGAATGGTATTTTGCTAACCTTCAAATTTGGCCATATTTTCGAATGCTAAACTCTTTATTAGTTGTCTGAATTTCTGAAACGAAGCTTGATGATTTTCATTATTTTGGGTTTTCGGACAATTGTCTTCATCTTTATTGTTCTATTCAAAACACGAATCAAAACGGTTATAGGCGTTCTTTCCCGAAGCTTCTAAGTGACAATCATCTGGAGGTGGCAGGTTCAATCCTGACTGCAGGCGAGTAACAATACAAGAATACATAACACTTGTACCTGGTAATGGTTAACAGAATTAGAGCAAGTACCCCACCCCATCGTGGATTAAATAAAGGATTCGAAGTTCCGTATAGGCTCCCGAGTTCAACAAGAAACGCCTAAAGAAGGCTGGAGGACACATCAGCCGGAATGGAAAAAAACTCTTCAAGAATTGCGTTTTCCTTTTGTTGTTGTTATTTTTAAGCTAGTAAGTCACGCAGATCATTACGACAGCAGATGTCGCAATTTTATCTTCGTATCTTAAAAAAGTGGCTTTGTCTAAGCTAAGCGCGGAGTGAAACCCAAACAGTCTCATCAAGATTTGATCTCCGGTCGTCCCATTGATGAAGGGAGAACTGTAAGCATACATTTCCCAAGAGATTTAGCATAAACTGAAATGCAAATAGCCTCGTTAAGGATTTGAACTCGTGTTGCTGTATCCATTTCGTACGACGATAACCATTACGCCACGCGGAACTCTTTTGTGTATATGTATGTAGCCGTAACCAATCAAAAAGCATAATTGCGAGATTTGTATTTGATCAATACAATTAAAAGACGAGAAAATGATTATACAAATCCTCCGTACTTTACGACAAACAATAACGTGCCAAAAAAACAGAAGTCAAAGAGTATCAAATATAAAGATTGATTTCTTACCTCGCATTCTTTTACTGGTTGGGTTTCATTCTTGTATTGTGACCCAGGAACGGGAATTGTTGGACAAGATGACCATAAAAGTTCTGAACGAAAACTTTGGACTAAGTAATAGATGCACCAAGCGATGATGGTGTTGTAGTAGATGCCGACGATATAAGACACCATTACGCAGGAAAATCCAATGCCACCCAAGTACGGAGATATTTGATTCCACGTGCCAATAGGTCCATTACGCATGCGTTGACCGATCGCCAATTCCATGTAAAAAATGGGAAGACCCTCCAGGAAAAGCATTATTACATAAGGAAGTAAAAAGGCACCTAAAAATAATAATAAAAGAGATACAAAAAGATCACCTAATCTCAGCCATATGACCACACATAGTGATAGTCAATGAAAAAAAAAAAAAGAAAAAAAAAGAAAAAAAAAAAAAAAAGAAGAGACCCTGCTGAATTGTGGATTTTGATATCCCAGCAGATCATAGTAAAATTAAAAGAAACTGAAAATAGAGATAGATATCTAGACCTTGCAGAGAACTAAAAAAGAAAAGAATTGGAATATGAAGGTGACAATTTTAATTGGCGCTCTTGGAACAATTCTCAAAGGATTGGTAAAAATATTGGAACACATGGAAATAAAAGGACAAGTAGAGACCATCAAGGCTACAGCTTTATTAATATCGACCAGAATGCTAAGAAGAGTCCTGGAGAATTAAGGAAACTTGCTCTCTATCAAAGTCCAGCGAGAAACCATCAGCTAACGCTGGAGTGAAAAGTTATCAAAGAGTAAAATAATTACTGTACGGATATCTCAAGCGAAAACTTTTTGAGATACAACCGAAAAATAACTTGTCAACAGATGGATTTAGCTGTTCTCGCAGGCCATAGAGTGAAAATGAAAGAAAGTGAAAACCACCAGTTAAAATTGGTGTGAAAAACTCGTATAAAGTGAAAATGATAATATTTTGCCGTTCAAGAGAACCAGAGATTGAAAATAAAAGAAATCGCAAAGATAAACAAACACTTGGATCTTGCCAGACAACTGAAAAAGACTTAGAACATGAAGGTGACTGTGATCCCAAGAGTATTTGGAGCCATTGGAACGGTCATAAAAGGCTTGAAAAAAGAGTCGTAGAACTTGAGATCTGAGGAAGAATCACGACCACCCAGACTACAGGACTGTTATGATCTGCAAGAATACTTAGAAGAGTTCTGGAGACGACAAGAGACTTGTTGTCACTTAGACTTCAGGGAAAAACCACCAGTTCAATCTAGAATAAAAACTCATTAGGAGTAATAATAGTGATGACTATTAATGCGATAAGGTATATGAGATTTATTTAGATTTCTTTAAGTAAATTTTCCAAGAAAAAAATTGCTAATACGCATGAGAATAGCAAGTGTTTGTTATGCAGTGACAGAGACGAAATAATTTATGACATAATAATCGAATGCAGCAAACTGGGGGTGGGGAGAAATGCAAGAGCGTGTATGACTGGGTATGAAAAATGATTCACTGGGAATTGTGCAAGTGACAAAAGTTTCACCAGACTAACAAATGATACACACAGCCCAGAATCTGTTCAAGACAATGTGACACAAAATTCTCAGGGATTACTCAATTCTGGTTAGAAGATCAGATTTTTAATGGATTAACACGAAGAAAAAACTTCTCATCTAATGTATTTTGCTGTTCCTGCAAGGCCACAAGAGAAACGCGAAAATCTTGACTAAAACCTGGACCTTGCTAGACAGCTGAAAAAGCTGAGGAACGTGAGGGGGACAGTGTGATATCTCATAATTGGAACCCTTGGAATAATAATAATAATAATAGTAATAATAATGCTCAACCCAACGCCTGTCCTAGAAATTAACACACATAAACTCCTATGGGACTTTAACATACACACGGATCACCTAATCTCGGCCAGAAGACTAGACCTAATGATTATCAACAAAAAAAAAAAAGAAAAGAGAACTTGCAAAATTGTCGACTTTGCTGTCCCGGTTGACCACATAATAAAACCGAAAGAATGTGAAACGAAGGATAATTACCTGGATCTTGCTAGGGAATTGAAAAAAACTATGGAACATGCAGGTGACAATTGTACCAATTATAATTAGTGCGTTTGGAATAGTAACTGAAGGATTACGAAAAGGACTGGAGGGCTTGGAAGTTGGTGGACGAGTGGAGACCATCCAAACGACGGCATTATTGAGAACGGCCAGAATACTGAGAAGGGTTCTGGAGAGTTGAGGAGACTTGCTGTCACTCAAACTCCAGTGAAAGACCATCAGCTAACGCTGATGTGAAAAACTCTAATGAGTAAATAATGATTATAATAATAACAATAAGTCTCTCCTTTTTTGTATTACAAAGAACAAAGAAAGACTAATTACAGCGATCAGAAACAGCACAGAAAACATAAATTTCAACAGAAAATCAACAACTAGGAAATACAAATAAGCAGGAAAACAAATATACGGATATTTCAAGTGACAAACTAACGAAATCTCGCACAAAGGAATCAGACATGGCTTAGAAAATTAGAATTTTAGAGATACAGAATCTCTTCTAATAATAACACAAAACAATGCGATAAGGACCGAGAATGTTAAAGCGAAAATAGATAAGACACAACAGAATAGCAAATGTATGTTATGTGGTGAAATAGACAAAATGATTAATTACATAATAAACGAATGCCGCAAACTAGCACAAAAAAGAGTATAAAACTAGATACGATTGGGTGGGGAAGGAGTTCCGTTGGGAATTGTGCAAGAGAATAAAATTTGATCCTACTGCCAGATGCACAAACTAGAATCCGTCCAGAAGAATGAGATGCAAAAATTCTCTGGGATTTTGAAATACAAACAGATCACCTAATCCTGGCTAGAAGACTAGACCTAGTGATATTGAACGAAAAAAAAAAAAAAGAAAAAGAGTACAAGTCGTATTGTTGACGTTGCCATTTCGGTGAACCACAGACTGAAAATCGAAGAGAGAAAAGTACTAGGACCTTGCCAGAGAACCAAAAAAGGTATGGAGCATGAAAGTGACGGAGAGACCAGTTATAATCGGCGCGCTCGGAACAATCCCCAAAGGCTTGGTGAAGAGAATGGAAGAGTTGCAAATCGGAGGACGTGCCGAGATCATCCAAACCAGATCATTACCAAGATTGGCCAGAATACTGGGAAGAATCCTTGCGACTTAAGGAGACTTGCAAATCCCGGTATGAAAAACTAGCAAGGAGTTGTAATAATAATCACAAGTTCTTTGATTTCAAACAACAGTTCTGTTAAAATAAGCTTGAATACTAAGAAGAGTCCTAAGCATCAGAGGAGACTCAGTGAAAAAAAAACTGCCAGTTAGAGATGGTTGGAATAACTTCCAATAATAATAATAATAATAAATCCGTCTTATAAGATAATAAGATGTACATAATTCACAAGGATTTTGAGATAAGAACGGATCACCAAATCCCGACCAAGAAAAAAAGGACTTGTCAACAACTGGATTTTTCGTTCTAGCGGACCACCGATTAAAAATCTAAGAAAGCGAAAAGATAGACAAATACTTGGACCTTGCCTGAGAACGAAGAAAAAAAACAACATAAACTGTGGATCATGAGGATAATAGTGATACCAATTGTAGTTGGTGCATTTGTAATGGCCTCCAAAGATTTAGAAAAAATACTAGAGGAATTGGAAATCAGAGGAAGAATGGAGACCATCTAAAACACAGCACTAGTAAGATCGGCTAGAGTTGTGAGAAGAATTCAGTAGACCTTAGGAATTTTGCTGTCACTTAGACTCCAGTGAAAGACTCCAGTGAACGACTACTCGCTAACGCTGTTTTGAATATCTCACAAGGAGTAAAACAATTGGCTAATAGTAAATTAAATGTAAATATTATAGATAAACTAGAAAATGCAGAGAAAAATAAATACCTCACACATGAGTGTGAGTCAAATGCTTTTTTCTTTAGTAGAGGGATAATTACCGATAATTATCCTATGTGGATCACATCCCTACTTCTCAACGTAGTCACCATTTCTCTCAATAGTAATGTTCTACCTTCGTACTCCAGTCGCGCTATTACGTTCACTTTCGGGCAAATATCCTTGGGAAAGGTATGAACCCCTTTATTCTCCCTACAGCTATGGGTAAATAGTAGGACGGACTAGGTTCTTCAGCCTTGGTGAGGCAACTAGTCTAGGAGAAGGAAAACTCTGAATTCAAACCTGTTAAACTCCGCTTAAAAATTGACCTTGTGTCATATCCTGCCCGAGCGGAGGGGTTGGTAAATAGTACCTTCGAATGAGAGCATGTATATATGCCTAGTAAAATCCTGTTGACTGTTCTTTGAGCCACTTTCTCACTGGTTGGACAACCTTACCGCATCTTCTATACTCACTAGATTTAGCACCTTCAGACAATCATCTTTTCGGCCCCATGAAAAAATGACGAGGAATTCAAAACTGCAGTGAAGAAGTTGTTCAAAGAACAGTCAACAGATAATGCTCTTGAGCATTTACCGATATTAATCCTTTTATACCTGAAGACAAAAAATAAGGATATGAGACACCACGAAAAATATCTCTTTCCAGAGGATCTCTATAATCTGTCTATCTTTTCAGAGGATCTCTAAAATTTGGATTTAAATGAAATATTGTGAAAGTTTGGTTTGGTTTGGTTGGTTTGGTTTTATGGCATATCAACCACTGTCGGTTATTTAATGCCAAATCCTATTTATTCATATATTTCATATGTATATGATTTGTTATCTTATGTAACGATTTAATTAAACATCAGTCATATGTTTACACCCAGTTAAATGATAAAACAGTTCTATTTCATACAGTTCAATTTTGCCCAAGTCAAAGTTAAATGGATTCAAGTATTGCTATGTATCACCAATAAGACATCAGTCATTTATTTACACACAGTTAATTGATCAAATTGTTCTTTTTTTAAACAATTCAACTTAGCATAAAGCCATTTGTTATCACTCAGTTTAAATGTCAAACAGTTCTATTTGACCCATAGATAGGAGCATTTCAGGTGCTAGCACTACGTTTCAGAGTGGACCTGGGAGCAATGGCAATGAAAGAGTACTCTGCATTCTCCCAAAACTCCAGCATTGAAGCAGTCTCACCATCAGATTGTTTAGTGTCATATCTAGGACACTCATTGGAGGAGTCTTACCCCCCTGCAGAGATTCAGTCGGAGTATTCTACAGTCACAGCCAACTGGGCTGATTGTGAAAGTGTTGAAAGTGCCATATTGAAGAAGTGGACAAATGTTAGGGTACATAGTAATCTCCTAGACTTATTAGAGGTACCCGAAAATTCACCAGTGATCTGAGCCCCTTAAACGCAGCTTAGAATATTTTAGAGATAAGAAGAACACAATTTGGGTTAGTGACAAAGAAAATGTAGTTTGGTTTATTTATTTAATGGTATATCTGTTTAATACCGACATTTGATTCATGTCAAAATTTTTTGATTACAATCATAACTACAATTTCAATGCTTCTTTTGAAAAAAAAAATTACTCTTTTTATTTGTCTAAAGTAATTTATTTGCACAGTTATAAGATATCAAGCATTCCTATCTAATACAAATAATTTGCGCCTAGTTGCATGCTTTCAAAATTTATAGATAATAATAATAATAATAATAATGGTTTCAAATTAGCATTTCAATTAAATGATAATTTGTCTATAGACAATTCTATTTTTTCTGGTAGCTAATAATTATCCTTTCTAAGCTTCATATAAATATTCTTAACTCAAATAAGCTGTAAACTGTTTAAAAATTTCAAACCTTTCAGTGCAGCATAATTATTCTATTTAATAATAGTAATAATAATAATGATGATTTGCTTACAGACGGTTATAGGGTTTCACGAATTCCTATCTATTATTAATGGGGGAGTCTCAGTGGTATAGAGGTTAACTTAGGGGAGTGTGACATCGTAGTGAGTTCGAATTCCAGTCGTGCTATTATATTTACTTTCTGGAGATGCCCGTGGTGTAATTGTTATCGTCGTTGGAAATGGACACGGTGACACGAGTTCAAATCCAGGACGAGACCGATTGTATTTCACATGGCACTAATACCCTTGGGAAAGGTATGAATCCAATTATTCTCCCTCCAGCTATGGGTAAATAGTAGGGCAGACTGGGTTCTTCAGACTTGGTAAGGCAACTAGTCTAGGAGAAGGAAACTCTGAATTCAAACCTGCTAAACTCCGCTTAAAATTTGACCTTGTTTCATATCCTGCCCTAGCGGAGAGGTTGGTAAATATGATTATATTTACTTTCGGATTAATACGTTTTGGAAAGGCATAAATTCCCTTTTTCTCCTGTTGAAAGCTTTGGCATTAAATAACCCACGAAGGTTGATATGCTATTAAACAAAGAAACCACATGAAACTGATATTGATAATTTTCAAACTAATTTATTTGACCCGCAGATAGTATCCTAAGAAGTGGTACCACTCTGAGCCAGAGGAGACCTGGGAGTAATGGCATGGAAGGGATACTCCACAGAGATCCAGAACTGATACATATTGACCTTTGACAGCATGTTAGTTGTTGATTTCTAAACAGGATATAGCACCTGTGTTTTAGGATAAACAAGGAGACAGCGGAAACAAATTGCGTGAATTGAGAACCGGAAAGAAATGTGTGGGCGTTGAAAACATTAAATAATAACAAGAGATCTGCAGTCGATACACAGTTTTAACCCCCACAAGACATGTAGTCGGTCAGGAGAAGCAAGCAGTCAGAGAAGAAGCCGCCTAGGGCACTGGTCCCGAGTTAAAAACCTCGCGTCCAAGGAGAGGTAAGGTTCTGAATATCCAACATAGTGTCAATGATAGCAGTCGTCTGTCAGTCTTGCTCTCTCTCTCTCTCTTTCTCTTTCACACACACTTGCAGCCATTTTGCCCCTTCGGTGACAATAAAGAAGAAAGATATATATTCTTTATAAACAAGTATAGTCTCTTTTTTTACGGCTACACAACAGAACTGTAGCCTAACCACCAGATGCAGCTTAGTGTTCAACCCAGGACACATAATGTTGGAAAATAAAACTTAAGAACAACACTTAAATTTAATGTTCAAATCGTATGTGGAAGGTGAAATGGCTATTGCATTCGATGTAAATATGCATATATAAAAAGGTGAATATTTTGGATATGATATCATATACATACTCGCATGCATACGCACACACGCAAACATATACACACAAACGCACTCGAAAAAATCGATACGCGAAAAACAACAATTTCTTTAAAAGCGTTGGATAAAGTGCTCAAATACTGGCTATCAGAGCAATATAAAAATTAAAAGACTTTTTTCTGCACGAGTCTTCTGACTACTGTGATTAGTTGATTCGTGTGTTTTTTAACACTATCTCGGCTGGAGCTGTCGATTACGCCGATTGGATCTCTATAGAGTGGTAAGACCCCATCTTGAACGAGAGTCCTGGATAATACACTAAACCATCTGATGGTGAGACTCCAGTCTTGGAGCTTTGAGGAATGTGGAGCACACCTTTATTGCTAACTCCACTGTGATCATGAGTGGTGGTATCTGTTCCATCTATGGGTTAGATCAAACTATTTAATCTTTTATTATACTTGAAACTTTGTAATGGTGTGCAAACAAATGATTAAAATTAAATTGAACTGTTAGTAGTTCATAGATATGCTTGAAATAAATCAATGGTGTGCAAACAATATCAATACTTGAAAACATTTAACTATGTGCAAACAAATGAGTTTTTGCTAGTTTAAAAATTGTTCCTAACAAACTATTCACTTAAAATCATATACATGTATGAACAGGATTTTGGCATTAAGTAACCCGCAATGTTTGATATGGCATAAAAAATAATCAACCACATACACACACACATATCATTATCATGATGATGTCGCGCAGCCAGCATGGACCCCCCACTGACCCGTCTCTATTGTCCAACGTACTCGGGAGGTCTTCAAGACTATATCCTGTATCGACACAGAGCTGTTATATATAGGTTCTCGCTGGTCATCCTGCCTTTACTCGTCCATGTGATGGGGTCCACAGGAGTATGTCGCTTATGAGTTCGTCCTAACTTCTCCAGCAGTGTCCTCTTCGTCTAACTTGGATAGTTTTAGTAATGGGCAGTAGGTGGCCGTACAGCTGCTGCTTTGTGGGGTGCTGCCTCCAAGACTTGTTCAATATTGCTCGCAGCATTCTTGTGTAATTGCCGTCAAGCTTTTTCTCCATACGTTTGGTTAGCGTCCATGTAGTGAATCCATACAGCAGTATCGACACTACTGCTGCTTAGAAGAAACTGCGTTTTATTATATTGGTCAGGTCTGCTTTCCATATGACCGATAGCCTATTGATAGCTGTCCATGCCTTTGCTTGTCGAGTGTTGATGTCTGTCTCGGTTGATGAGGAACTGCTTCCTTGGTAGGGGAACTTGTCCATTTGTTTCAGAGAACTACCATTTAGAGTGGAGGTGTCTTTGATTAAAGCATATGTATTCCATCTTGTATGCGTTGACATGGAGGCCTATGCCTGCAGCTGGTCATTCCAGACTATGTAGCAGGGTTTCAGCTTGGGTGGGTGTATTTGCCAGAAGCGTTATGTCATCGGCGTCTGAAATTATTTGTGCGAGGTATCTTCTGCTTCTTTCCTTTGCCAGCTTGAAACTGTTATCTTTCATCTTATCAATAGATGTTCTAAGTACGTAGTCTAGGCAGACGATAAACAGGTATGGGGCTAATGAGTCTTCTTGCAGTACACCTGCTTCGATGTCGAAGTAGTCTGTGTCTCCATCCGGGGAGTGGACTTTTACTTTCGTGTTTTTATATAGCATCTTTATAGCTGCGACGGTTTCTTTGGGTAGGCCGTAGGCGAGTAGTGTTTGCTCCATTTTCCCTGTGTGTATGGAGTCAAAGATCTTGGAAAAGTCGACAAATAATAGTGTTGCCTCAAGGTTTTTTGCTCATATACCTATTAGAATTTGACGGATTGTCAAAATTTGTGATGTCGTAGGTCGATTTCTCCGAAAGCCATTTTGGTTTTTCCTATGTATGTTCTCAATTTTGGGTTCTATGCGCTTGCGTTGAAGAGCATTATAAATCACACACACACACACACACACATATATATATATATATATATACACTAAAAGGTGATTAAGTACAATTCTATAACTGTGACTTTAAAACAATATTTTTGGCAAAGAAGTAACCAGTTCGCCAGTGGTCAGGGAGACCTGGGTTCAATCTCAGGCCGAGTCATACCAAAGACTTAAAAAATGGTAATTGATGCCGCTTTGCTTAGTATTCAGCTCTACATGGTAAGGATCAAGGGTAAAGTGGAGCATTCCAGGCAAAGGAGTAGCGCCCCCTCCTACACCTCGGTGTAGTAGCTATTGGAAAGAGAGCCTTCGAGTAACCATCGACTAAGCTTGCCAACTTTACTTTTACTATTAATATCACTCGCTCTCTCTAATGTCTCTCAGCTTATGTATTCATTTGGCTAATCTCACCGCCAGGGTCAATGTTTTAGACGATTTAATTTTTCACCATGATAAAATTACACTCTACATTAGAACTTTATTAAACTGGATTTGGGGTGAATAATAAACAAGAAGTACTTACCACCTCCGTTCTTCTGGGCAAGATATGGAAATCTCCATACATTTCCAAGGCCAACAGCCAGTCCAATAGTGGCGAGGAGATATTGGACTTTGTTGTCCCAAGATTCCCTCTCAGGGTCAGAGAAAGCAAGCTTGTCAACAGAAGAGATGCTCGGGCCGATAAGATCATCCGTTGAACGTCCGACTGAGGGTAATATTGTAGAATTGCTTTGTTTGTCAATCTCAACAGGAATTGTATATACACTGCCGCTTGTGGAGATATCTGTTGGTGTGGGATAGTAACCTCCGTCTGACAGACGTTTACCAATTGACTGTCTGTCGTTCACTGAGAGGCGATCCCCGACGGAAACGCTATCCCCGACGGAAACGCTATCCCCGACGGACAGTTTATCATTGACTGTTTCTACCACGTCGAGGGCCGAAGAATATGAGGTTGATCGTTTCATGTCGGCAATAAGGGAGTTGGTGTCTTCGATGCTATCTTTACTTTCAACTGTCGATGATAGTTTTGGGCGATGTCGCCTCGGTCTACGAAAATATGAACGTTCCTTCCGACGGAGAAGGCCACGGACTAGAACACCTGGTAGGAATGAAAAAAAATAAAAATGAATAAATAAAAAAAAAAAAATAAAAACAATGATTGTTAGTCACATTACGAAACAAAATCTGACAAACCATAGTAATAGTTGTGAATAGATTACGGACTGAATATCATTATCATCAAGACATGCCCACACGGATTTCCTTGACTTTCTCTTACCATCGCTTTTGACAAGTCATCTCGAGGGCATGCAGTGTTCACACAGAGCTGATGAATGTAAATCTTTGTAGATGGGCCAACACTAGTGTGTCCATGAGTAGGAGTCCATAGGAAAACAACGCTTATGAATTTGTGCACACTATCCCAGCAGTGTCTAACATTTTCTTCATCTTACTTGAATAGTTTATGCGATGGGAGGTAAGTGGCTGTACATCTGCTCTTTTGCAGAGAAATGCTTCCAGGATTTGTTCAAAACAGCATACTTGTGTAATTCTCATGTAGATCTTTTTTTTTTCAAGCCTTTTGTAAGAGTTCAAGTGGTGATACCACTGAACAGCCCCCCGCAAAAAAACAAAACAAAAAAAAACAAAAAACAAAACCAAGGAAACATCCTAGTATGGAAAAAATGAGTACACTGTAGAAAATGTCGGTTACAAAGTTATACAAATGGTATATTTTTTCCAAGACATACAGAGAAAAATATTTTAACAGAAAATAAAAAAATATATTAACAGAATGTCGCAAAAAGTTATAGAATCGGCCACAAAAAAATTAGAATTAACCCTTAGAATAAATACTCCTCGAGCATGTCAGTAATCTTTAATGAAATATGCCTACAAGAAAATCTGCAGCTTAAGCATACACACACACACACACACACACACACACTATATATATATATATATATATATATACCCAGCTCCTCCGTACGATTAGGATGGAACACAATTTTTTATCTGTAATTTAACAGCTTTGAATTCAGAGTTTTCCTTCTTCTGGACCAACTGGCATACTGTCTGCCCTACTGTTTACCCATAGCTGGGGAGAGAATAGTTCGATTCACGCATTTCTCAAGTGTATTAGCACCATGGGAAATGTAAACGGACTTGTCCAAAATTTGAACTTAGGTTACCATGTCCATTTCCTACCAAGAGTGCCTCCACGCACATGCACCCAAGTGCACACAGATACACACAGACATATATATATATATATATATATATATATATATATATATATATATATATATATATGTCATTATCATTATTATTTTGCCCAGTCGGCTCGGACTGTAGACTAAACCGACTGTAACTCTGCTGAGGGGTAAGACCACCACTCAACGAGTGTCCTGGATATGATACTAAAAAATCTGATGGTGAGGTTCCAGTAATACTGGAGCTTTTGTGAATGTGGAGTACCCCTTTATTACCATTGCATTCAGGCCCACTCTGGCCTAGAGTGGTAGCACCGGGTAAGGGTTCTATGTATAGGTTAAATAGAAGGGTATAATAGAGGGTAAAATTTTCCCATAGGTTTTTGTATTTTGCATTTTAAAACATCCATCGTTGACTTAACATCGCTAATATCACCCCTCATGGTCCTGATGATGGTTCAGTAGAACCGAAACGCTATAGTGTTGACTTTACTTCTCAATAAATCTCTCCTTTCACTTGGATTGCCTTGTTATCAATTTTTCTCGAAATATTGTCGGATTACAATCCATTATTTACTTCCATCCAGTTTATCAAACAGTTCTTATTCAGATAATTCAGTTTAGTATAAATACAGATTTTATTTACACGCTGTTAACTGTCAAAACAGTTCTATATTAAACAATTCAGTTTAGTGTAAGTACAATTTCAATGTCAAAAACAGTTCCATTTCAAAGAATTCAGTTTAGCATAAGCACGCAGTTTAAATGTAAGTACAGTTTAATTGTCAAAAACACTCCCACCTCAAGCCACTCAGCCTAGTCAAACTGTTCTAATTCAGACAACTGAGTTCAGCACAACTTAGTTCTGACTGAAAAAATGGTACTTGATACCGCCTTGCTTAACACTCAGGATTATAAGCGACGTATCAAGGGTAAAGTGGAGCAATCTAGGGAAAGGAGTAGCGCCCTCTCATACATCTTGGTGTAGTAGCTATTGAAAAGGGAGCCTTCGGGTGGCCCTTGACTATGGTCGCCAACTTTAGTTTTCATGAAAATCAGTTTTATATATACATCATAGCCGCCTTGGCATTTTTATGAATATACTTTAAGAAATGATTTCTTGAAATTTAGATTCTGCAAATGTCTTTGTACAATATATATGGCTTCTGGGTTTTTTTGTGTATTTTTATATACATATCTCTTCTCACCTACCCTACCTTTTGATTGTAACAATAAGTGTCGAGTGTCATTTTTACTTCTCTATCTTTTAATCTTACTATCTTCTTACTTTCTTGTTACCCAACGTGGTACCACTTGCAGACCACCACTAAAACTAAATGGGCGGTGTGAAGCCCAAGAAAGTTTTTGAAGAATAAATTAATACTATATAACAAATGATATATATTATTAATTCATTGGCATTATACGAGCCCATTTGCATAATGATTAGAGTATTCATCAATGGGTCGGGAGACCGGGATTCAATCCCAGGTCATGTCATACCAAATACTCAAATAATGGTACTTGATGTCTTCTTGCTTAACACTCAACCTTATTAGGCCTGGTCAAGTTTTGGTGGAGAAATCCAGGGATAAGAGTAATATCCTATTCTACACCTCGGTATAGTAGCTATTGAAAAGGGAGCCTTCTAGTTGCCCTTGACTACGGTGAGGTAACTTATTTCACTATATCAAATTATCATAAGAAATTATCTTAAGATCGCCTAAAAATATTTCGTTTTTGTATATTTTGTTTTTTATATTATGTATGTACTATCGAAAGTTCATTGGCCTAATGAGTAGAGCGTTCGCCAGTGGTCCGGGAGACCGGGGTTCGGTCACCAGGTCGAGTCATACCAAAGACTTAAAAAATAGTACTTGATGCCGCCTTGTATGGTGTCATAGATGTTTGTGAGTGACATTCGAGCTACTTCCTGATTAGACTCAACATTGTTAAGTGAGGACCAAGGGTAAACTGGAGCAATATTGGGAAGGGAGTTGCACCCTCCCTTACACCTCAGTGTTGTAGCTATTGCAAAGGAGCCTTCGGGTCACGCTCGACTACGGTCGCCAACTTTACTTAATATCGAAGGTCTGATCTTTATATATATATATATATATATATATATATATATAATTATATAAACAATTTGTTAATCCATGCGAATTCTACAGCAACAGTTGTCCCTCATCTTTCAATCGCTGCCATTTACCAACCATCTACATAAGAACGTATTTGCTCTTGGATAAACCAGACGGAAGAAAAATCAAATTTCTTACAAAAGTAAGAATATTTTAAGTTTACAAAAAAGTTTAAAAAAACAAAACACATCACATTTACATTAAAAAATAGATTGGACTTAACTTTGTGCTAATGCGCTTGGGAAAAGAATAAATCCATCAGTTCTCCCGTACCAGCCATGGCTAAATAATTGGGTAGACTGGGTTCTTTAGGTTTGTTTCGGTGACCACTGTCGGGAAAGAAAGACTCTGAATTCCAAAGAGCTTTATTCCACTTAAAGATTGACATTGTGCCACACTCTACCCGTGACAAAGAGATTGGGTAAATTCATTAAAAAAAAGACTCTTGTATTCATTCCTCATATATACTTAGATACGGACATAAAGAATCATTTCTCGTATATACGTACACACGGACATAAAGAATCTTCCTATTAATATCACAATTTTCCATTTTTAAGGATAGCAGATGAGAATAGGAATCAAAGTAGATGAATCTTTTGGTGTGGCTTACCGAGACAATTTTGAGTACTAAATCTATTATAGTAGATTCGGTGGTGAATATGAAGGCTTCTTTTGGAAGGGAATTTCTGACAATCATGTGGTTGAGGACTGCTCCACATCCAGTTCTGTTACTGTCTTTGGAGCCATCTGTGTAAATGTGGCAGTAATTAGGGTATTTTTCTTGTATTTGGTAGAGTTACTCTTGATAGGTTATGAGCTAAGTGTTCTTTTTGTGAGCTTTTTTTTAGATCTAGAATTCCTCCTGGTTGTTTAAGTATCCAAAGAGGAGAGTTTAGTTGTATGGTATCATAGATGTTTGTGAGTGAGATTCCTTCTTTTTTGTGAATGGATTCAGTGCAAAGACGAAATGGTTTTATTACTTTTTCTCTCTGGCTAAACAGAAGTTTTTTGTTTTGGATTGAATGTACAGTCATAAGCCGGATTAGTTGGTCAAGATCTTAGTTTCATGAAGTATTGCAGAGCTAGCTTTTCGAATCTGACTTGTAGGGGTGGTTAATGAATTTTAGTATATAAGTTCTCCCTTGGAGATATTCCGAAGGCCTCAAGGATACCCCAATCCTTTAGAGTGTATTGTATAAAGTGTTTTCTGATTGGATTTTCCAGCTGATCCATATATGCAACAGCCATAGTAAATTTTCGAACGGATTCGGATTCTGTATAGTTTTAAGTGGGTTTGTTGGGGTAATTACTACTACTACTACTACTACTACTACTACTACTAATAATAATAATAATAATAATAATAAAAAGAAAACTCAAAAAGATCTTCTGACATTAACAAGGAATTCTAAATGTATTTATAAATTAGAATCCTTTCCCTTCTCAAACTGCCATGTGATATCAGCTGGCGCCAACCCGACTCGAACGGGAATCGTTACATGATGTCAACCGATGCTTCAATAACTCATGTTCATTTTTTTAAAACAAATATCTAAAAAAAAAAAAAGAATCCACTTCTCGCCATTGTTTGTATGTCTTGAGACAATGGAAATTAATCTAGTCTAAATTCCATAAAGACGAACTCTTCCATTCTTTAAAATGACAGGAAACACAGTCGAAATCTGAATTTACGATTTCTACATATATATTCCATACGGGATAACGAAACGGAATTTGTTCGTAAATTAGAAGATTTTTTAAAGTGCAACTGGCGCCCTTGACTCTTCTTTTTAACCAAACATACATAAACGAAAAATTGTTGCTCAAATATAGATTTTCAAACACGCTTGTACACACACACACACACACACACACACACACACACACACACACACACACACACACACACTCATATGTAGGTATTATGTGTATATTGTTTCAAAAAGGTTTCAGGAATTTTTATAGGTTTATCAATCTCTCAATCTGTCAAGTTTACCAAGTTTTCTTGTAGATAATCGAACATTTCACACAATTACCGAATTCGTGTTACTATAAAATAAAAATAAAAATAATTTTCTCATTTTATATATATATATATATATTTGTGTGTGTGTGTGTGTGACTGAGAGAGAAAGAGAGGGACACACACTCAAAGTAACTTTTTTGGATATCAAGTCTTTAAACAGTTTCCTTAAAGAAAGAAAAAAATGATGAAATTGTTTTGTCTAATATTTCCAAGCTCACCAGGGGATAGAAATCCTGATACTCTAGGTCTATTGTTTTTTTTCTATCCTTTTTTACAGTTTTTGCATTTTATGTATTTTTTACAATTGAAATATAATGTGCACTTTGATACACAGTAAAGATTTTACAGGTTAAAAACGCGATTTCTACCATATATATATATATATATATATATATATATTTGTTATTTGGTTCGATGGGAGGAAAAATGTTGCTCGTAATGTTGTTTATGTTGTTTATTTAAATTCAATTGTAAAATGTTAGAGTCTAATTATTTCTTAAGCACTTGCATTAAACAAGAAGTCCAGAACATTGTGGGCAGTCAGATAATTCAGAGCTTGGGCCAGTTCTCTGTAATTAATGCCTTTGCCTTTTTGGCAAGTATCCATGTCTGCTCTGCTGAAATCTCACCTGCGACAGGTGTGAGAATAACGAAGAGGAGAAGCCGGAGTAGGAGAATCTATTTGGACATAGTGGACAAAGTGGATTTCAGTTTGGCACCTGAAGAACGGCAGAACCTTCAACATTACTTTCTCACCTTTGAAATTTCTCTCTCTCTCTCTCTCTCTCTCTCTTCATTTATTTACCCTTTTCTCTTTTCTTCCTTATTGGTGCCGTTTCATTGGTCTCTGTTATTTTTCTCTTTCTCATTTCATTTCTTTTTGATTTCTTTTACTGTTCTTTGTTTTTTCTTTTTTTTTTTTAGACGTATCTCCTCTTTTTCGCTTCTTAGATATTCATCTTCTTCCTTACTCTCTCTATTTTCTCTTTTTCTCTTTTTCTTTTGTCTACTGGAATAGATCCGTTTTCTTTCTTTCTTCCTTCCTCCCTTCCTTCCTTTCTTTCTTTCTTTCTTTCTTTCTTTCTTTCTTTCTTTCTTTCTAATATTTTTTCTTTCTTTCTTACATTATTTCTTTCTATTCTCATTTTTGTTTCTTTTTCTCACATCGAGTTAACTCTTTCTTTCTTTCTTTCTTTCTTTCCTTCTTTCTTTCTTTCTTTCTTTCTTTCTTTCTAATATCCTTTTCTTTATTTCTTACATTATTTCTTTCAATTCTTATTTTTGCTTCTTTTTCTCACGTCCAATTCTTTCTTTCTTTCTTTCTTTCTTTCTTTCTTTCTTTGAGAATGGTTTTATTTCTTTATCTTTCTTTTCTAATTCCTTTCGTTACTAACAACCTACTGTTCCTTCCTTCCTTCGACTAAAATTTCTTACTCCTACTACTGTTTCCATTTTAACTTTTATTGTCACATTAGATATTGCCAACCTTTCTTTCTTTCTTTCTTCCTTCCTTCCTTCCTTCCTTTCTTTCTTTCTTTCTTTCTTTCTTTCTTTCTTCTCATTTCCATTTCTGCTGTTCTTATGGTTTAGTACTTTTTCACGACCCATCTCAACACACAACATTCTAACACTGGAGCCCACACACAGAAAACAGTAAGTAAACGCATATATATATATATATATATAATTTTTGAAAATTTTATATCAGTTTTATTATGAATAATTGTCACAGTTAGGATTCCATCTTCAGAGAAAGTTCCAAACTCCACTTTTTCGGAGGAGTCCCCTGCAGCGTAGTGGCTAACGTGCTGGACTGTGACATCGTAGTAAGCGAGTTCGAATTCCAGTCGCTACATTACGTTTACTTTTGGACTAATACTTTTGGGAAAGGTATGAACCTCCTTATCCCCCCAACTATGGGTTAAATAGTATCACTGCTGTTGTTCTACAAGGATAGTCTTGGCATGAAATAACCCACGAAGGTTGATATGCCATTTAAAAACAAATCCAATTTTTTGAAACTCATGGTTATTTTAGAACTTTTTTGTCCATTTTATATTACCCCATTCTCAATCATTTTGCACTGTTATTATTTTACATGAAATTCCTTCCCTACAGATATTTGAAGGGTTTGTTCTTTCTTTTTTTGTTTACAGCTCATGGAATTCTAAATTGCAAAGCATTTCTTATAAAAAATTGTACAAAAAATTATTGATCTATATTTTAGATTTAACAGAAACTATGAATTTTATAATCAAAATAACTCAAAATTCTATCATACGAGTTACATAGTATTATAGAAAGCAGGCATTTTACAGGTGATCCCGAAAAACATACTCGCGGATAATCAATGATTAAATTGATTGCGATTAATCAATGATTAAATTGAACACGATTAATATTAATATGTGACAATATTAACCAACTGAACAATGTTTATTGATTGTGTGATATTCAATCCTGTTATTTCAGAACTAAGAGTTATTCATATTTTATTTTTATATTAGAACAAAAGTCTATTGATATGCAGATTTTTTGTAACCTTCCCAACACTTTCTTTTGATTATTAATGTCTCGGCACAAATCGTGCATAGTTTTGATGAACATAAGTATTACTGCCGTAGTATAAGCGGTTATTTATTGCATACAGCAGAAAATGTACAAAAAAGTTAAGAGAGAGAGAGAGAGAGAGAGAGAGAGAGAGACAGACAGACAGACAGACAGACAGACAGAGACAGAGAGAGACAGACAGACTGACAGACAGACAGAAAGACAGACAGAGGGAGTGGGAGAATGACAGAGAGGCAAAAGCAGAGACAGAGAAAATAAAAGAGATAAAGAGAAAAGCAGAAAGACAGAAAGACAAAAAAGAAGGAAAGACAAAAAGAAAGACAGAGAGAGAAAAATTAGAGACAGAAAGAGAGAAGAAGATGGATAGTTAGAGAGATAGAGAGAAAGAGAGAGAAAGAGAAAGCGAAAGACCGAACGAGGGATACAGAAAGCGCGAGAAAGAAAAAAAAACTAAGAGAGATAGAGAGAGATATAGATATATAGATAGATAGATAGAGAGAGAGAGAGAGAGAGAGAGAGAGAGAGAGAGAGAGAGAGAGAGAGAGAGAGAGAGAGAAACACACACACACACACACACACAGAAAGAAAAGTTGAGAAAGACTATACAAGACTATACAAGAAAGAGACAAGAGGGGAGACAAAGAGATACAGAAAGAAAGATAAAAATAGAAAAGGGAGAGAAAGTAAGAGAAAAACACTGAAGAAAGAGAGAGAAAGAGAGAGAGAGAGGGGGGGGAAGAGGAAGAGAGAAATGTAAGCGCGATGAAGAGGAAAAAGAAAGACAAAGAGAATAACAGAGAGAGAGAGAGAGAGAGAGAGAGAGAGATATTGAAAGTGGCGCAAAGACAGCGGAAGAGAGAGAGAGAGAGAGACAGAGACAGAGACAGACAGACAGAGACTCAAAGTAACTTTAAGGATAATAAATTGTTAAACTGTTTCCTTAATGAAAGAAAAAAAAAGATGGGATTGTTTTGTCTAATATTTCCTACCTTACCTGAGGATCGAAATCGTGAAATTTTTAGTCGTGTTTTTTTTATCCTGTTTAACATACATCTTTTACAATTGTGTACGTATGTGTGTTTGAGAGAGAGAGAGCAAGTGATTAATTACTATTAAGAAGTTATGGATTATCTAGCTTGTGATAGAATTTTACAAGTATATCTAAAATCTGCTGATTCGGTAATAGTGAGCGGTAAACAAAGAATTGCAGTTGAATTTTTGCATGTACTAACCGGGCCATTGGCCTAATGAGTTGAGTGTTCGCTAATGGTCCGGGAGACTGGAGTTCAATCCTAGGTTGAGTCATACCAAAGACTCAAAAAATGGTACTTGATGCCCTCTTGCTTAATATTCAGAATAATAAAGTAAGCATCAAGGGTAAAGTGGAGCAATCCAGGAAAGGAGTAGTGCCCTCCCCTACACCTCGGTGTAGTAGCTATTGACAAGGGAGCCTTCGGGTCAGCCTCGATTAAGGTCGCCAAATCTACTTACTTATTTATGTTTACAACAAGCAAGGTTTCGTTTTTTATATTGCCACATACTGACTTTACTGTTACTTCACTAATTCTCTGACGGGGGTGGGAGGGCGTGTCCCCGTGGTGTAATGGTTAAAGCGATGGACTGCAGAATCGTAGTAAGCGAGTTCGTATTCCAGTCGCGCTATTACGTTCACTTTCGGACAAATACCAGTGGAAGAAGTATGAACCCCCTTATCCTCCTAGCTATGGGTTAAATAGTACCACTACTGTTCTTCTAGGAGAATGGCTTTGGCATTAAATAACCTACAAAGGTTGATATGCCATTAAACAAAGAAACCAAACTAATTCTCTGCTTTGATTTGGTTATTTTCAGCATTAAAAAAACAATAACTAAATGTTTCTTACCATAGAGAAAAATCAATAATTAAACACCGAATTTTGACAACTGTTTCTGTTATATATATATATATATATATATATATATATATATATATAAATATATATATATATATATAGCATTTAATCTGAATTAAAAAGAAAATAGCTTATAGACTCTTAGGGTTTTCTTCTTATATTTCTCCAAGTTTCATTTTGACCCGGAGTAGTACTACTTTTTGGTGTCCCATCTATAGGTCAAGTATGTGGGTACAAATTACTAGTATTAGATTGGAATCCTTGAAATTATAAAACTGTTCAAACAAATGAATATTTCTATTTAATAGAAATAGCTACTTCAAACCAGATGATAGTGGATAAATTGGTTATTATCAGTGATTAGTTGAAACTATATAATTGCTTGCAAAAAAGAACTTCAGCATGAAAAAACACTAGCAGTGGTTGATTGACGTGAAGTTAATCAACTAACCACACACACACACACACACACACACACACACACACACATACATATATATTATATTATAACAGCGTTGGTTGTCATTTCATTTTCTTAACTGCCTGATAATTGTTGTTTAGCAAAAAACTCCATGAAATCCAAGGGGTCGCAGTCTAAATTCCATGAATTAAATATATATATCTAATGTATATATATATATATATATATATATATATAGTGTACTCAGGCAGCACCTTGTTATCTAAGCACGTTTGGTTGAAGACCATGGAGTATTTTCTTTTTAAGATCTTTAAGTGAAGACGTTCAAGTCTTATTTTTCTTATGTCTGGGTGAAGATGGCGAAGAAAATGTTCCATACTAGCCTAAGCGCTTTCGCCCATTTTGCTGGTCGTCCTCATGGGTTGAGTTATGGTAATTTACAAAGCTCTTTGCTTCGATGTGGCACAAGGCCGAATGAATGGGGCACCCAATGAGACTCGCACTCACTCGTGTAGGTTCGCTAGTCTAGCTTGCTAACCGTTACACCACCAGAGGTGCCCTCATGGGTTGAGTTAGGGTGTTTGTTGTAAGTTGCTGTGAGTTTTTATATTTATTTGGAGTGTTTTTTTAATAATATGAGGCTGGCTCATTCTCTTAGGATGGGTGGCAGGGTTAGTTACTGAATATGTTGAGTATATTAATACCTGCGTTGAATGCTACTTTATTTATAGTAGTTTTTTTTTAATTTTTTATCGTTATTGCTTCAAGGATTTGTAAGCGCTTTTTATTGTTATTTTTACATATGATTTTTGCATCATCAATTAAGATCTTTCTTATATCGGTGGATTTCAAGAGTGCCTCTCGGAAAAGAACATGACAGCTAATACTTACGTGGGCCATACAACAACCACACTCTCTTGTCGCTTTACGTACCACCTGTCAGGCATAAGTGCCATAAAACAGCATTTAATGACAAAGCATAACAAAGACACTGAAAAACTCAGATTTCCTGATATTAGAAAGATCCTAATTAATGATACAAAAATCATATATATATATATATATATATATATATATATATAAAGAACTGAATAAATGATTCAGATTCCTTGGTGATCCTTTCGTTAAAACTCTGGTAGTAAACATTCTGTTCTTTAAATTAGTTTTATCTCCCTGTTTTGCACCTGTAGTTACCGTCGGGGGAAATAGACACGGCAACCCGATTTATTGAGATGCAAGGAGGTACTTATCGGTGAAGTTCTTCAATGGACACCCAAAAAAGAGATACCAGTGTTGGCCGATCTGCATTAACTCTGCGCAGACACTGGATGCCATCCAGAGGACGCACATATAAGAATGGATGACGAGAGAGAATCAAGGAAAGCCATGCAACCGGCACGAATTATTGATTGATATAAGTACATTAACAAACGTGTGAAAGACGGTTCAAAATATTTTCTGTAAAATATGTGCTCCTTGGGTTGAGTGTTCGCCAATGGCCTGAGAGACCAGGTTCAATCCTAGGTCGACTCAAACCAAAGACTCAAAAATGGTATTTGATGCATCCTTGCTTAACATTATAAATTACGTTTCAAGGGTAAAGTGGAGCAATCCAAGGAAAGGAGTTATTCCCTTTCCCGCACCTCGGTGTAGTAGCTATTGAAAAGGAAACCTTCGGGTCGCCCTCGACTACGGTCGCCAACATCAAGATTATTAGGGAGCATAAATTTTGATGTATCTTCAGCCAATTTACGGTTAGGCCCGGGGATCTTTGCTAATCATACAGGTTCATAGATACCCTATGTATCGAAGAACATGCAGCGCCCCTATGCCTCTAATCGGTGTTCTTTACTTGTTGACACAAGTTTTTATCAGCAAACATTGGTTTTCCGACTAAAATATATAAAATTCAAAAATATGTTAAATTTATTTTCTTAACATATTCCTTCCACTTTTGATGAATTCATGTATTCTTCAGTTTCTATCCTAATCTTTTTTTCATACACATTACCGGCTCATTGGTCTAGTGGGTAGAGTGTTCGCCAATGGTCCGGGAGATCTGGGTTCAATCCCAGGTCGCGTCATTCCAAAGACTTTAAAAATGGTACTTGATACCTCCTAGCTTAATACTCAGCAATATAAGGTACGTATCAAGGGTAAAGTGGAGCAATCCAGGGAAAGGAGTAGCGCCCTCCCCTACACCACGGTGTAATAGCTATTGAAAAGAGAGCCTTCTGGTCGCCCTCAGCTACGGTCGCCATCTTCACTTACATACTTACAAGGTGCAATTCTGAAGTTAAGGGAATTTTCAAATAGCAAAAAATTCCTTCCAATGTCATCTAGTTTCTATATTATCACAAAAGGTACAGTGACAAAAACTTGCACTATATACAATTTGCATATAGTTATTTACAAAGCTCATATATATACATATACTTAAAAAGAGACCAATTTTAATCATTTTAAAAAAATAGAATTTTACAACTAACTGGTTTCGGTCCTCACTGATCACAGCTGAATCGAGGACACGATTAAGAAAGGACAAGGGACAGGGACTGTGTGATGTAGAGGAGAAAAATATGAAAGTTGTTTAGAAAAGGGAGGGGTAAATCAGATCGTAATCAAATTTAAACCCAATAAACATCCCCTCTGTTTACAGAGGGACGGTTTATGGGTGAGAATATGAATGGCCCCAAGAACCTTCAGATGAAGGTCATAGTGGGACTTGCTTAGGATAGTAAGTCTGCACTGTACGATGATGCACAATTACGACTATTTATAAGATGTTCTGCAAGAGAAGACCCGTGTGTGTTGTTTATCCCTGCCCCTAGTCCTTTCTTAATTATGTCCTCGATTCAGTTGTGATCAGTGTGGGCTGAAACCGGTTAGTTGTAAAAATTCTATTCCCTGGATTGCTCCACTTTACGGTTACCTTAAAATGCTGAGTGTTAAGCAAGGTGGCATCAAGTACCATTTTTTGAGTCTTTGTTATGACTTGACCTGGGATTGAACTCCGGTCGTCCAGACCATTGGCAAACACTACGCATTAGGCCAATGGTCCGGTAAGTCTGACGGTATGTAAATGTATAAATATGAAAAAACAAAGTATTCAGATGATGATTTTATTCATAGTTGAATTATTTGCAAGAGTTAAACGGTTCGGTTTTTACATTAAACCTTCATCAGGTTATTCAAAATATGATGTATCTTCTGAATAAATAAATGTCTAACTCAAATAACGTCGCACATTTGAATAAACGCCACAAAAAAGAATACCGATTGCTTCTCTGCAGAGGGCTAAGACACCACCCCAATGAATGTTCTGCATACGACTCTAGAAAATTTGATGGTGAGGTTCCAGTAATGCTGGAGCTTCGGGTAATGCGGAGTACACCTTCATTGCCATTGCTCCCAGGTGCACTCTGGCCCGGATTGGTAGCACCTAATTGGGTCCTATTTATGGTTCGAATAGAACCAAACTGTGTACTTATATTAAACTGAATTGTTTGAAATGGAACTGTTTTGATACTTAACTGTTTGTAAACAAAAACTAATCTTATACTAAACTGAATTGTTTGAAATTTACTTCGGCGTTTAATGACCCGAAAATGGTTGATATGCCTAAAACAAACCAACCAACCAACCAACCAACCACAAAAGGAAATAGAATGCGAGAAGCTTCCTCATTTTTTTCATTTCATTTTACGAAAAATAAAATCGAAGAAGATACAACATCACATATTAAATGCCCTGATGATGGTTTAAGGGAAAAAAATAAAATTCGATTATTGATAAAATCTCTGAATACCTTATTTATTTTTCATATTTGTACGCACACATATATCACATACAGACATACGTGGGTATGTTACTAAAATCAACATTTATAAACAGATTGTAATGTATCTTTATATTATGAGACCAAAAATACCGATAAATTGGTTGTAGAGTCGCAGACTACTCGTGGCGTAGTAGCTAATATACTAGATTGCGACTTCACAGGAAGCGAGTTCGAACTTCAGTCGTACAATAACCTTAATTTTCGGATTAATACCCTCGAGGAAAGGCATGAACCCCTTTATTCCTCTAGTTATATATGAAATAGTATAATTGTTGTTCTTCTACAAAAATGGCTTTTGCATTAAATTTCTCACAAAGGTTGACATGCCATTAAAAAAAAAGAAATAAAAAACTGATCATTCTAAAAGTAGAATAATTATCAACAGAATAATAACTGTAGAAGATTATAACTGTTATGAAACAGGTGACAAATGTGTCAGGTCACTGTATGAGGACTGCTATGTAATGTGATGACATATTGATGACCTCAGTGTCTCTAGGTACACAATGAAAGAAAGTATAAATGTCACCGAAAGGCACTTAAGACGCTGTGAAGTTAAAAGCAGGGTATGATTGGCGGAAAAAGAAATCATATGATAGGTAGAGTGTCATGTGATAGAGAATGCAGAGACAGGTGCGATACAGCGAATTTTCAATCTTCAGGCATACGCGAGAAGAGAAATTCCGCAAATTTATTGATTGTAGCCAACAGCATGAAAAATGAACCCCTTAAAAGCTGATTGAATAAAGCGTAATTATCACAAGACATTTGGGCCTTTTCTTCTGCTTGTATAATATCAAGGGATTCACAACATTCAGTCAAGAACAAGTGACAGCAAGTCACAAATCGACTGTTAACCAACCAACCAACTACAGTCATCACCAATTTTCACAATACTCAGCTAGGTGGATCCATTGATTCTTAGAGCAGTCTCTGAACAAAGACTCTGCAATTTGCTCCCAAAGAGTAAGAAATATGACGTATCTTACCTGGAGGCATAGTGTTAGCCTTTCTCGATTTATGTGGGGAGAAGAAACAAATGCCTAAGTGACAACGACAGTATTTTGTTTGTCATCGACCACGAAACCCCTAGAAATTCAGTATACGCAGAATAGTGTGTTTAATTGATTTAGCGGCACTAGCAAAGAATTATGAGGCGATTTGACGTAATGACCTCCAACAATACTATTGAATCCCGCATGAATTCCAAAGCAGCCACTGCTACACTGTTACGTCACACATACGTCATACATTCGAATCCATTTGGTACTTCCACTTATGTATGAGGTTCCATCACACGACACGTCGTATTGTGACAGAGAAAAGTTGAATACTTATGTGTTTTAATCAATAAATAAATTTATACAATGACTGCTGTGCAAATGGTAGTGTTATTTCGAGAAAGCCTTCATAAGATGATGACACAGTTCAGGCAGTTTCGGAGTCGAAGCATTATTAGCATAAAATCAGAGTACACCCGTAATACCTGACGATACCAACAAGCTTTGTTGGTTTGTTGTCACTCAATGCCATATCCATACTGATGCAGTTTGGACTTTTTTCAGTGTTTTTTTTTCTTTTTTCTTTTTTTAATATACAGGGTGTCTCAGAATAGATGCAACCCATTAATATGATAATGATTTATTACTGAAACAAGCGCAATGGTGGTCATTTGGCATACGTCTGGTAAAACTGCATCCTTTGAGCAAGAGACATCTAATAAATGTTGTTTTTTTTTTGTTATTATATCATCTTCCAGGACATGCAATCTTTTTCTGAGTTTCCCGTCTCAGTAATAAATCATTATCATATTAATGGGTCGCATCTATTTTGAGACATTTTTTAATGATTTTGTCTCCCAATAAGTAGTAACATGAAATATTTTTCCTCTTTTGTCAAAGGTATTGTGATCAAGGATTAATAGTTGTTATTGTATACTATTTTTAAATCTGAAACAAAAAGAGCACGGGATTATTATTAGTAGAGTTATTAGCTTTCACATGGGTCTCATGTATATTAAGACACCCTATATATTTAATCTTGTTTGATGTCATATATATTTTGTAGGTGCAAGGGTCGTTCAAAAAGTTCTAAGCCTCACCTAGAAATAAGTGCCATAGCTAAACCGTTGCAAATAAGATCTACTAGACGGGTCCCAAGAATACTGATACTAGAGAACAAGCTGAAATGAGTTGAAATTTCCAGGAAACTTTTGACGTTCCGACTCCTTTTAGGCCAGGCTTAGAATTTTTGAACGAACATCGTGCTTACCCAACTCTAAAGACATGAACAAGATGTTTTTTAAAGCCAACTAAAACCGATTTGAATTTAGAGTTTTCCTTCTAAGCTGTTTATCTTACCAAGGCGAAAGAACCCAATCTTCTCTACTATTTAACTGGAAGGAAAACAGATGAAAAAAATTTGAAGCTGACATGAGGAGTTAAGAAAAAAATTGTTTTAGTTTGCTCTACTGTCCAGTATTTGAACACTTTCTTGATTTAAGAAAAACATTACAACGAATAGTTTATTCATAGTATATATATATATATATATATATATATATATATATATATATATATATATATATATATATATATATATATATAAGTTGGCTGACCGTAGTCGAGGGCGAGAGAAGGCTCTCTTTTCAATAGCTACAATACCGAAGTGTAGAGGTGGGCGTTACTCCTTTCCCTGAACTGCTCCACTCACCCTTGACCCATACCTTATAATACTGAGTCTTTGATATGATTCGACCTGGGATTGACCTCAGTCGTCAAGTAATTTAGTAGGATGTCTTATATATTATATAATGATTTAAAAATGCTGTATAATAGAAAAAGTTGATTGCTTTGATATCATTTTGTTGGCTTCTTGTTGATTCTTATTTTTGTTTCTTTTTGCTTCTTTTTGTAATTTTTATTTCTTGGGGATCAGAGGCGGAAGAGTACCTGCTACAGTAAAATTCCACTTACCTTAAAGTTTTGATAAAATTTACAATAAAAGAAAAAAAGTTTCTCTTCTCTTTTTTATTCGGTTTCGTAGTTCGTTGCATAATGAAGCATTTCAAAAATTGATATTTATTATTTATAAGTAAACCGAACTTTTTAGAACTCAAAACGACATAATTTCAGATTTTCTATTCATTTATATGTAATACATTTATTTTCACTATTTTTCTCTTTGTTAAAAAAATTATATATATATATTTGTATATATATAGATAGATAGAGAGAGGGTATCTCAAAATAGACGCAACCCATTAATATGATAATGATTTATTACAGAGACAAGTGTAATGGCAGTCATTTGAAACACGCTCGGTAAAAAATGTTTCCTTTGAGCTTGAGACAACAGATCAATGTATTTTTTTTTATTTGTTACTTTATCAGCTTCCAGGACATGCAATTTTTTCTGAGTTTCTTGACTTTAATGAATCATTATCATAATTGTGGGTAGTATCTATTCTTAGACATTCTCTAATGATTTTGTCTCCAAATAAATAGTGACGCAAAATATTTTTCTCTCTTGTCCAAGGCATTGTGATCAAGGATTAATAGTTGTTATAGTATACTATTTTCAAATCTGAAAGAAAAAAGAACGCAACATTATTATTAGTAGAGTTAATAGCAGTCACATGAGTCCCATGTAAATTGAGACACTATATATATATATATATATATATATATATATATATATAAGGAATAGCTTCGCAAAGGATTTAAGATTTGGTATTTAGATTTTCCATATAGTTGTGCCGCACATGTTTCGAACATTTCAGTCATCGTCAGGTTGTCAATTTTGGCAGAGTGTTAAGTCCTTTTCATAGTAAAGATTATTTTGATAAGTTGTTTTGATTATTTCTGATTCCAAGTTTTATGTCTGTGATTGCGTCATCGGAGTTAATTATATATATATATATATATATATATATAGAGAGAGAGAGAGAGAGAGAGAGAGAAAGAGAGAGAGAGAGAGCATATTTATTTGAAATAAAAACCTAAAGTACTATATTCAAATTCATTTATGGACCTATTCATATATATATATCATCATCATCATCATATCGTGCTGGTAGCACGGATATCCCTGACCCTCTCTCGCCACTCCTCCCTATCGTTCATCGCCCTAGGTAGGTCTTCAGGACAACATCCTGTATCCTCACATAGCTGCTGAATGTACGTTCGAGCTGGTCGTCCTGCTTTTGCGCGGCCGTGTGTGGGGATCCATAAGAGTACATGGAACCCCGCAAAAACGGTAGGTCATAGCGAGTGATACACTTAAAATACTCGAAGAAGTGAATAGTCATGTTTTGTCCAAAATGTAGTAAATAATAATTTTGTGGGATTTGCGTTCGCAGTGAAGGCCATATTTTTCCTCACACAAATTTTGATAATGGAGATAACTATAAAATGTCTATTATAACCTTTCACAATTTCCTAAATAGACGCATCCAAATCATTTAGAACCGCTGTTGAAACGGAACCTAACTGGTTCACAAATCGTCTAGTTAATAATAATGATAGCCATAATAACTAGAAACAGTACTTGAAAACGAAACAAAAAATTCTTTGGAAATTTGAGGTAGAAAAGGATCACCCAATTCAAGCTAGAAGACCAGATGAGCAAATAAGAAAAAAGAACTTGCCATTTTATGAATTTTGCTGTTCCAACAGCCCACAAGATCTCAGAGTTAATAGAAAATAACGTGAAAGTCGGGACAAATACTAGGACCTTGCTGGAGAGCTAAAAAAGCTGTGAAACATGAAGGTGACAGTGATACCAATAATAGTTGGAGCTCTTGGAACAGTTCCCAAGGACCTGGAAAAAATACTGGGAGAACTGGAAGCCTGAAAAGTCTAATTGCCATTCAGACTCCACTGAAAAAACATTTCAAAGAGTAAAATAATAATGTATAATTTCTTTGTTTGGTATTTCAAGAAGATTTGATCTATTAGTGTTAGTTTCGTATCCATAATAATTAGTGTACTGAGAACTGCTCCAAGAACACTTGAAGTGAGTGGATAGGAGGTACCGGTGAATAAAGAAAGACTCGAGTCTCTCCAGACAACTCTCCAGACAACTGCCAGCCCAGTCGGCTGGGCCTGTAAAATATACCGACTGCATCTCTACTGAGGAGTAAGACCCCACCACTACGGGTGTTCTGGATATGACACTAAGCTGCATCTGATGGTGAGGCTTCAATCGTGGAGCTTTTAGGAATGTGGAGTACTACTTCATTGACATTATTTTCAAGTCCACTCTGAACCGGAGTGGTAGTACCTGATAGGGTCCCATCTATCAGTCAAATAGAAGTGTTTAGTCATTTATTATATTTGAAACCATTTCAGTGTGTGTGTGTGTGTGTGTGTGTGTGTGTGTGTGTGTGTGTGTGTGTGTGTGTGTATGTGTGTGTGTGTGTGTGCAAACGAATGAATAATACTGAATAAAATTTTTAGTGTTAGGTAACAATACTTGAGACCATTTAGAATTATTCGTGATAACAGTACTTGAAACTATTTATCTGTGTGCGAATCGAACTATTAGTGTTATATAGCAATACTTAAAGTAATTTAAAGTTGAGCAAGAAATGTACTGTTGCTTGTTTAAAAGATAAATTTACCGATAAACAGTTACCTTTAAAATCGTATAATATATGTATAAACAGGATTAACATTAAATAACCATCAAAGGTGGATATACCGTAAAAGCAAGTAACTCAGTCAGGTCACTTCAATAGCAGTACCTACAGCATTGTTGAAGAGGTTTTTAGTATATTCACTATCAGAGGTGTTCCTGTGGTGTAATGGTTAAAGTACTGGATTGCAACCTCGAAGTAAGTTAGTTCAAACTCCAATCATACTATTACAATCACTTTCGGAATAATACGCTTGGGAAAGGTATGAACCCCTTTATTCCCTCCAACTATAGGTTAAATAACATCACTGCTGTTATTCTACAAAGATGTCTTTGGCATTTAATAACTCACAAAGGTTGATATGCCATTAAATGTATGAAAGAAAGATTTGCTATCATTCAGTCCTTAACTGTAGCTTCCAGACATCTATGAGGTGAAGTTTGAAAATTATGTAGGCACCTGACATACGGTGTTACAGCTTTTTACTATTATGACTTCCTTGGCGGGAAGTAGTTTTTCCGATTGATTCAGCAATTTTCTTTTACATCAAATATCATGACAAGCCAGTGATAAGACATAGCGATGGGACAGAACTATCTTGGAAGAAGGTGTAACTTTTCCTAACGGTGATGGATCAGAGTACAAGGATGAGGATTTATGCCTTCTTCAAATGTATCAGTAGTTGGGAAACGTTGTCTTAGCCAACTGTCGATGGGAAAGAGTACAGGGATATGGATTCATGCCTTCCTCAAATGTATTAGCGCTAAGTGAACATAAACTACCATCCTCGACGAGACTGATTGCATTTCACATAGCACTAATACCCTTGGGAAAGGTATGAATCCAGTTATTCTCCCTCCAGCTATGGGTAAATAGTAGGGCAGACTAGGTTCTTCAGCCTGGGTGAGTTAACTATTCTAGGAGAAGGAAAACTCTGCATTCAAACCTGTTAAACTCCGCTTAAAAATTGACCTTGTGTCATATCCTGCCCGAGCGGAGGGGTTGGGTAAATATGATAAACTACCATAGCTGATGGACGATGGGATAGATAACAGGGATGTGGATTCATCCCTTTTTCTAGATTTAGTTTGTTTTGGCTTTATGGTTAATCAACCATTGTTGGTCATTTAACGCCAAATCCTTTTTAAGCATATATATTAGATATATGATTTCTTAACACATTTTGTAGATAACATTTTTAAACAAGCCTGAGCTCATCTTTTTCACATAGTTAAATGGTTTTACTTAATTCTATCAAATACGGATAATTCTATTTACTATTTATAATTTGTTTGCCCACAGTTTAATGTTTTCAAGTATTTTATGTATCATTAACAATTCAATCAAACATCAGTCATTTGTTTACACAATGTTAGACGATCAAACAGTTCTATTTCAAACAATTCAGTTTAGGATGTCAACAAAGCTAAATAGTTCCAAGTACTGGTAGGTATCACAAACAATTCAATTTAAGATTAGTCATTTGTTTACACACAGCTAAATAATCAAACAGTTCTATTTCAAACAATTCAGTTTAGGATGTCAACAAAGCTAAATAGTTCCAAGTACTGGTAGGTATCACAAACAATTCAATTTAAGATTAGTCATTTGTTTACACACAGCTAAATGATCAAACAGTTCTATTTTAAAGAATTCAGTTTAAATGTCAAACACTTTTATTTGACCCATAAATAGAACTCTATCAGGTACTACCTCTCTGGATCATAGTGGACCTGGGAGCGATGGTAATGAAGGATTACTCCACATTCCCCAATGCTCCAGCATTACTGAAACCTCACCATCAGATTGTTTAGCGTCATAAACAGGACACTCATTGGTAGGGGGGGGGTTTACTCCTCTGCAGCCGAATGGGGCACTTTTTCTCGAGTACTAGTGCTATGTGTACACGAGCAGCCTCAGCCTACTGACGATGGGACAGTGTACAAGGAAGTGAATTCAAGCCTTTTTACAAGGCATGAGTGTTAAGGGAACACAAGCAACTTAAGTCGATGGACGATGTGACAGATAACAGGGATGTAGATTCATGCCTTTTCCAAGGATATTAGTGCTAAGTAAACATAAGAAGCCTCAGCTGACTAACGATGGAACAGAGTAAGGGGATTCATGCCTTCTCCAATTGTATTAGTACTAAGTGAACATACACAGTCTCAGTTAAATGCCAATGAGACAGAATCCAAGAATGTGGAGTCATGTCTTTTCCAACGAGATTTGTTTTAACTGAGTATAAACAGACTTACTTGACAAGCAGCAGGAAAGAGTACAGGTTTTTTCAAGGACGTTAGTGATCTGTAAATGTTAAGATTTCTTATCAAAAATTGATATTCACTTTGTTGATTCCATGTGAGTTTGCATACTCGTTGAAAGAGAGTACTTCAAAAAAGACGGTAGAAAATAAGTGTTAAGGTAAGTGCTTTTTTCATTGAAAATGTCCTGGTTCTTTTAGTAGTACCTCTGTCTTTCTCTGTCTCACTCTCTGTCTCTCTGTCTCTCACTCCCACACACACACACACACACACACATATATATATATATATATATATATATGTACGTATAATAGGTTAGTAATCATAAAATGATTGTAGTTAATTTTATGGTCATATTAAATTATATAAATAACTTTTATTACATCATTATATTACTGCTAGGTTTTTACTGCGGGCCATTAGCCTAATGAGTAGAGTGTTCGCCAATGGTCCGGGAGACCAGGGTTCAATCCCAGGTCAAGTCATACCGAAGACTCAAAAATGGTACTTGATGGCGCCTTGATTAACACTCAGCATTATAAGGTAAGGATCAAAGGTAAAGTGGAGTAATCAAGGGAATGGAGTAGCGCCCTCTTCTACACCTTAGTGTAGTAGCTGTTGAAATGAGAGCGTTCGGGTCACCCTCGACTAAGGTCGGCAACTTTACTTTACGGCTCAAATCTTTTTAAACTGATAGAGAGAGAAAAGAAAACAATAACTAAGAAGGGATTGACGTAGATACTAATGAACGGCCTTATATATAATGGATATATTTGTTCTGTATGAGAGTTTTTATATATATGTATATATGTATTGATATACTTATATATCAATAACCATACATCGAGCACTCCCATAGAATTATATGAAATTTTACCTATAGTCTACTTCAAAATAATTCCATGCTTTTAGTCTGTGGAGAATTATTTTATATGATATATATTCTTCATTCCAATAAATCCGAAGTAGGGAACAATTCCGTCAGGACAATTAAATTATTCAAAATTTCGAATATTTAAATATTCCTAGTGAAGAGCTCAATGTAAATTTCACAGAGCAAAAAAAAAAAATAAATAAATAAATAAAATGCATGCTGGATCTGAAGAAGTCCTGTAAATTTTTTTTTGAGTTATTGATTCATATCAATGCTCTTAGCTGGATGGAAATAAATTTATTGTCCTAATGTGACCGAATTTTGTTTTTTTCTTGAAGGTATACATATATATATATATATATATATTGAGAAAGAGGAAAAGAACGAGAGAGAGAGAGAGAGAGAGAGAGAGAGAGAGAGAGAGAGAGAGTGTGTTAATTTAAACAGAAAGACATTGAGGAACGTATTATACATGCATGTGTGTATATACACACACACGTATATATATATATATATATATATACCGATAGAAAGAAAAAGAGACTAAAATGAGAGAAAAACATGTTTGTTAGATCAAAAATCAAAAGTTACACGCATAGATAGATAGATAGATAGATATGAACAGACGAAGATATGAACATAGATAGATAGATAGATAAATAGATTTAAAGTGAAATGAAACGGTGGATAGTTTAGCTCACATAAAGATTGATATTATTTGTGGTAAACCTGAACAGATTTAATTGTATATACTCTTTTGATTCTATTGTAACGAATAGTGTTGAGCGACTATAAACGTCTAGGCGCACTTGTTGATTTCTTTTGAGACATTTTGGCAGCAAATCCTTTAGTCAAATCATTTCTTGGCGTTGTTCAGTCTCTTTTGTCTTTTTTACGGCGGCAGTTCTGGTTTGGTAAAATTGCCAACAAACAGTTGAACTCGTATCGCAAAGAACCGTGAGACGAATATTTGGCCATTTTTTTTCCTAATGTTATAGACGAATTATTTCTTCTTCTTTTTTTCTTCATTCATTTAGAAACATTTTTTGGATATCTCTTCCCTGTTTTTCTTCATCCATTTTTGGCGATAGAATTTGGATAGAGTAATTTATTAAAACCTAATCTTTGACAAAAAGTCGACTAATTAATCCTCGACCAGGCACTGGTATTCTTTTTCGTGAAGCGAGCTGCATAGAGCATGGCTCCTCATCAGGGAGGCCGCAAAAAGGAAAGAAAAAAAATGAAAAACAGTGTAATTTTTCCTGGAAGGTACTTCAACCATACACTTCAAAAGATCATACACGTAAACGTCTGCTTTCAAAATAAGGAAAAGCTAATTTTTTCTCTTCCGTAAAAGGATATTTTCCATAAAGAAATTGAAGTCTTGGTATAATATTATCACTCTTATCAATGAGATCAACTCAAGTTTATGGCGTGATAAATGTCAGAATAATTAAAAGAAAAAAATGAACACTTAAAACAAATTAATGCATTCAATAAGAAGCTAGACGGCAATTACACAAGAATGCTGCGAGCAATCTTGAACAAGTCCTGGCGGCAACTCCCCACAAGACACCAACTATACGGCAACCTGCCTCCCATCACGAAAACTATCCAAGTTAGACGAACCAGACATGCAGGAAACTGCTGGAGAAGCAAGGGCGAGCTCATAAGTGATGTACTCCTATGGACCCCCACATATGGCCGGGCAAAAGCAGGATGACCAGCACGAACATACATTCAGCAGCTATGTGAGGATACGGGATGTAGCCCTGAAGACCTGCCAGAGGTGATGAACGATAGGGAAAAGTGGCGATAGAGAGTCAGGGATATCCGTGCTTGTGGTACGACATGATGATGATGAAGATGATGGTGATGATCAAAGAAAACAATATTTTCACCATATGTGTAATAAAATTTTCTCAAAACTATTTTCTGGTTCTTCGATGAATAAATGATTTCATTTGTCACTTTTAAATTAAAAGGTAAATATAATATGAAAATACATTATAAAAATGTATATAAGATTAATATGCTTTGTTTCTAAATTCTTTATTTGACTTTAAGAAAATTAGTAAACAAATAAGAATGAAACGAAACAAGCCAAATTTTGATAAACAATTTTTCTCCTGAAATTAGTGCGAGTCAATCAGAAAACATTACAGGTCTCAGTTTTCCCTGGACTGCCGTAAACTAGTATAACTTTTTTGAGATACATAAGTTACATTTTTTTTCGCTTGTCTCGTCACCTGATTTGGTCGTGGGGCGCAAATCATAAAGCGTGTCTTGGGAAATAATAGCCTGGTAAAGCCTATCCCTTTTCAGGTCTTCAGCTAGGTTGAATTCAGAGTTTTTCTTCTAAACCGGACAGTTTTTCTTCTAAACCACAGGGGTGGGAGAATACACTGACTGCATCTCTGGAGAGGGGTCAGACCCACCTCAACGAGTGTCCTGGATATGACACTAAACAATCTGATGATGAAGCACCAGTAATGCTTGGGAATGTGGAGTACGCCTTCATTGGCATTACCCCTTGGTCTACTCTGACTCGGAGTGGAAACATCTGATAGAGTCATATCTATGGGTCAAATAGAACTGTTTGTAATTTAAACTATGTGCAAACAAATGATGCATGTTTAATTGAATTGTTAGAAATAGACATGTTTGACTATTTATGTGTGTGTATCTATAAAATGTGTTTACGAATCATATATTTTATATATAGGTAAAAAAAATGGCATTGAATAGCCAACAATGGTCGATAAAATCAAGTCAAACCAAATCATATATATATATATATATATAAGCAGAATTTGGCATTAAATAAACAACAATGGTTGATATATCATAAAACCAATCCAAATCAAATCATATATATTTGATATATATGTATAAACAGGATGTGGCATTAAATAACCTACAATAGTTGATGTACCATAAAACCAAGTCAAACCAAATCATATATATTTTATATATATGTAAAAGCAGAATTTGGCATTAAATAACCAACAATGGTTGCTTCGCCATAAAACCAAATCAAGCTCAAACGGACGTATACACATATATAAAAACATAATTTGGCATTAAATAACTAACAATGATTGACAAGCCATAAAACCAAACCAAACCAAACCCAACCAAACCACACTCTTCATATGAATGGAGTACATGTTAACAAATATGTATATCATATGTATCACCTAAATGCAATCAAAAAAGATATGTTTGGTAATCTCTCATATTGGTAGAGTTAGTGTGCTTGGTTAACGCAACATTGTTTGTGAGTTTGAATATCACTGCGTGCCCCATATTTCTGGCTTTGTGCTAAACTATGCGAATTACATCAAATGATGATACGGAAGGTGCTTGGAACCACTTCTCACGAGAAGTGACCTCTCTCTTTCTTTTTCTTGTTATTTACTAAGCTATCGTTAGTCTGACACACAGCTCTCAGGTTTCTTATTGTAAGTTCTATTTATAAGGACTCACCCACTCAAGTACTGAACAGTCACATCGCTGCTTGACCTCTCTCTTTCTTTTTCTTGTTATTTACTATGCTATCGTTAGTCTGACACAGAACTCTCAGGTTTCTTATTGTTGGTGTTATTTATAAGGGGTCACCCACCCAAGTACTCAACCATCTTATCGCTGTTTGACCCCTCTCTTTTTCTTGTTATTTACTAAGCTATCGTTAGTCTGACACACAGCTCTCAGGTTTCGTATTGTATTGTAGGTGCTATTTATAAGGACTCACCCACTCAAGTACTGAACAGTCTCATCACTGTTTGAACCCCCCTCTCTCTTTTTCTTGATTTTTACTAAGCTTTCGTTAGTCTGACACACAGCTTTCAGATTGTTTTAGCCCCTGCTGATTCTAAGTGATCACCCATGTAAGTTCCAACCCATTCAGCTGGAGTGAAAGAATGCACCGACTGCATGTCTGCAGAGGTCGTAAGACCTCCCCACAACCAACGTGAGTCCTGGATATGACACTAAACTGCATTTGTTGGTGAGGCTTTAGTCTTGAACATTTAGGGAATGTGGAGTGCTCTTTCATTGTATCTACTCTCATGACCATGATGACCCTGAGTGGTAGTACCTGTTAGGGTCCTATCTATGAGTCAATTAGAATTGTTTAACCATTTAACTGTGTGCAAATTAAACTGTTAGTGTTAGATAGTAACACTTGATACCAGTTAACTGTCTGCAAGCAAATGATTGATACCGAAAAGAATTATTCCTCTCAGATAGCAATGCTTGAAACAATTTAACAGTGTGCCGACAAATGAGTTCTGGATTGTTTAAAATGTTACCTAGAAACCATTCGTTTGCATATCATATATTTAATTGGTTTTTATGGCATATCAACTCTTGTAGAATTTTTAATGTCAAATCGTGTTTATACATATATACAACCTACCAACCATCTAAGTACTGAACAGGTTTACCACTGTTTAACTCCTTCCTCTCTTTTTCTTGTAATATACTAAACTTTTATTAGTCTGGCACACAGGTTGTCTATATAGCACCTGATGTTTCAAATGATCACTTATCTAAGTACTGAACGCGTTAATTGATGATTAAATTCGATAATCTGGTGATAATTACGCATGATTTTTGTCATTCATTAGATTTAGCTTAGTGTTTAGCACAAGGAGAAAAGTATGGAGAGACGAGTGACAATTTTTCAAAGCATTGCCTCAGATGGGTTTCGGCACCAGCTGTTCCAAAGTGGTCACCCATCTAAGGGATGAGCTGCTTGTTCCGGATGTACAAGCGATAATCGGTGCTTTAACCGTGCCAGAGGCGATGAATGATTGGGAGAAGTGGTGAGAGAGGGTCAGGGATATCCGTGCTAGCGGCACGACATGATGATGATGATGATGATGATTTACAGTTATATAGTTTCAAGTAACTAATAATGATCCTAAGTAAACAATTAGAATTTCAAGTAACTATTCTTGATACAAATGATTTATAGTTATATAGCTGCAAGTATTCCAATCAAATCCAAATAATTTTCAAAGGAATATTTGATACATAGATGGGACCAGAAGAGGTATAACCGTTCTGGGTCACTGTGAACCTGAAAGTAATTGAAATAAAAGGGTTCTCACCACTCTACATATCTCTAAAACTTGAGTCTCATCATCAGATGCGGTTTGGTGGACACCCCTGCAGGGAATGCAATTAGGGTCTTCTAAAATCAGCCGACAGATAAGAAAATACACTGAATACCAAGTGTTGGTTATATGTTTAGCAAAAGGAATGTTGTTATTATTTTTTAGCGTGGAAATATTTGTTCACGTTGTTCCCTCGCTAATTGTTGTTTGAAAATAAATGAGGGAAGAACCAAGATGTCGAAATGTTTTTATTATGGTTTTTAATGGCAGCATGGGATAAAGGGTTTACATTTATGCTGCAAGTCTCGTTGGAAGGAAAGAAGTAAGGAAACGAAATGAAGTTATGATAGATTTGAGAAAGCATTTTAGCAGCTAAATGCCTGAGCGAAAAGTGCATCGTTAGGTTAAGGCATTGTTGAATGTGCGAGGGGGATATGTTTGTCATAGTGTAGCAAAAGTCGTGTTTGCTGTTTGTGGACAGAAACGATTGTAGTCACCGTGAGTTTGTGTTTCTGGTTGTTTCGGGGAGAAGCGTGAATGTCTCTAGAAAATGTTGCCCAGAGGTGAAGTAGCTAGGTGTCGGAGCGAAATTTTGCATCGCAGTCGACATAGCCAATTTTGGGGATGACGTAAAGTTGTTTCTGTGTGTGGCGTATTGAATTCATTTAATTCATATTCAACTTGGTCTAAGAGAATAGACGCAAGGGGTCCATAAATTAGATGGCTTTCCTCATTGTGTCGATGCTGCTGCTATTGAAGAGCAGACAGTAAGACGTCTGTCCTGAACGAAGAGGGTCTGAGAAAAGAGCGAGAGCGTTTGGCAGCTTCCCGAATTTCTGCCGCCCGGAAAGATGGTCTGGAATGAATAGGATAATTCATCCTGATTGGGTGAAATTATGCGTCGACCCTAACGGTCGAATTAAATTACGCCCCAAACAAAAATACGAAATTCTTTCTGCTTCATATGCTAACAAAGATGAAACGGTTTAATCACATCATAAGAATGTGCACCAAATTAGCACAAAAGGAAGACAAGACTTGGTACAACAAGGCGGGGAAGATTATCCACTGGGAATCGTGCAAGAGATTAGAATTTGACCATGTTGAAATGGTATATGCTCAGACCAGAAGCTGTCCGAGAAAATAAGATCAAAATTCTTTGGGATTTGAGATACGGTCGGGTTATTCAATCCCGACCAGAAGACCAAGTGTAAATTAACAAGAAAAAAAAAAAACAACAACTTATCAGTGGATTTTGCCGTTCCGGCAAGCTACAGATGGAAAATAAAAAAAACCCTGAAAAGATAGAAAAATACTGGGATCTTGCCAGAGAACTATAGAAAAACTGTGAAACATGAGGGTGATAGGGATTCCAATTGGAGTTGGCGTTCTTGGAATGGTCCCCAAAGTCTTGGAAAAAATACTGAAGTCATTGAAAATCAGAAGAGTCGTGACCATCCAGACCACTGCATCGTTAAGATCAGCTTGAATATTCAGAAGAGAGCTGAAAACCTGAGAAAACTTGCTGTCGTTCAGATTTTAGTGAAAGACCAAATAATGCTGGCGGGAAAAACATGCAAGGAATTATACACAACCTAGAACCCATCTTAGAAAATGAGACACACAAAATTCCCTGGGATTTTGAGATACAAACGGATCACCTAATTACGGCCAGCCGACCAGACCTAGTGAAAGTCAACAAAAGAAAAAAAAAGAATAGTGGACTTTGCCGTTCCGGCTGACCACTGGGTACAATTGAAAGAAAGCGAAAAGAGAGATAAATACATAGACCTTGCAAGAGGACTGAAAAAAAACTATGAAATATGAAAGTGACGGTGATACCAATTGCAATTAGTGGCCTTGATACAGTCACCAAAAGATTGATAAAGAAACTGGAGGACCTGGAAATAAAAGGACGAGTAGATACCATCCAAATGACAGCATTGTTAAGATCGGCCAGAACTCTGACAAGAGTACTTCAGACTTGAGGAGACTTGCTGTCACTAAAACTCCAATGGAAGGCTATCAGCTAACCCTGGTGTGAAAAACTCTCAAAGAAGTAAAATAAAATAATTATAGTGCTTTCTTAGATTACTTTTTTGCTTTCACATTTCCAGCGGTATGCCACAGAAGAGACATAGCAATTAAAATCTAACTGAATCACATGGAATCTTAAACTTTTTAAACAACACATAACATACAAAAAAGTAAAAACAAATATAATATATATACAGTAAGAGAATGCAATAATATTGGTTGTATACGCCATGCACACTCTTGTATAAGTCGATCTTGTGTATAGGGTGACTCTTGATTCATGGTCACAAAATTATTAATATATGGAGTTAATTTTTGAAGCCAAGTATTTCTTCAAGTGCTTTCCTAATATTCGAATGCCATGCACACTCTTGTATAAGTCGATCTTGTGTATAGGGTGACTCTTGATTCATGGTCACAAAATTATTAATATATGGAGTTAATTTTTGAAGCCAAGTATTTCTTCAAGTGCTTCCCATTAAATTCGAATGCCATGCACACTCTTGTATAAGTCGATCTTGTGTATAGGGTGACTCTTGATTCATGGTCACAAAATTATTAATACATGGAGTTAATTTTTGAAGCCAAGTATTTCTTCAAGTGCTTCCCATTATATTCGAATACCATGCACACTCTTGTAAAAGTCGATCTTGTGTATAGGTCAACTCTTTATTTATGGTCACAGTATCATAAATTTATGGAATTAATCTTTTCAAACCTAGCGTTACTTCTAATTTTTCCGACTGTAAATAAATTTTAACCTTATATAATATTCATATATAGGTCGACACAATTTTTTTTCTGAATAAAGTCTTTAAAAAAGAAGCCTTCTTTACGCAGGAGGAACCCCACATCAAACTCCATTCCACCCAAGATCCTGCTTTTGTGTATAGAGGAAAATCCAACCAGCTCAACTCCTTTCAGAAGGCTATACTTCCAAGCAAACGTCACTTCATTGCTCTAAAAGGAATCTATTGCTCTAAGGTCAATCAAAATTTGGTTTGGTTTCGGTGTTTAATGGCATATCAACTCTTAGTATGTGATTTAATGCCAAATCTATTCTCCTAGAAGAACAGTAGTGGTACTATTTAACCCATAGCTGGGAGGATAAGGGGGTTCATACCTTTCCCAAGGGTATTTGTCCGAAAGTGAATGTAATAGCGCGACTGGAGTACGAACTCGCTTACTACGATTCCACAGTCCATCGCTTTAACTATTACACCACGATGACACCTCCAATCAAAATCTATATTGTACAATCTGGAATGGAACTAGATAGTTGGTTTTATATGATATCAACTTTAGTTGGGTCATTTAATTTCGAAGTCAGTTTTATTTCTTTTGAGCAATTCAAATAACAATTCTTATTTAATAATAGTGATTTGTAAACAATTATAACTTCAAGTAACTATTCACGATACAAATAATTTATGCACAATTATATAATATACATAGTAATATATTCAAGTTCATCGTAATTATATGTACGTATTCATATCTAATACTAATACTTTTCAAGAAATTAAGTGTAGTTAACAATCGTTTTAAAGCCCAGTCGGTTGGGGCTGTAGAATAGACCGACTGCATCTTTACTGAAGGGTAAAACCCTACCGGAAACGAGTGTCCTAATATAACTGGCCCATCATTTGGGGCTGTAGAATAGACCAGAGGGGTAAGACTCCACCGGAAACAAGTGTCCTGATATGACTGGCCCAGTCGGTTGGGGCTGTAGAATAGACCGACTGCATCTTTACTGAGGGTTAAGACTCCACCGGAAACGAGTGTCCTAATATGACTGGCTCAGTCGGCTGGAGCTGTAGAATATACCGACTGCATCTCTGCGGAAGGGCAAGAGCCCACCGGAAACGAGTGTCCTAATATGACTGGCCCAGCGGCTGCGGTTGCAGAATAAACCGACTGCATCTCTGCAGAGGGGTAAAACCCCACACCAACGAGTGTTCTTATATGATTGGCCCAATCGGCTCGGGCTATAGAATAGACCAACTGCATCTCTGCAGAAGAGTAAGACCCCATCTCACAACCAGTGTCTTAGACAAGACACCAAATAATCTTCAGTAATGCTGGAACTTTGGGAAATGCGGAGTATCGTGTCATTGCCATCGCTCCCAGGCCCTCTCTGGCCTGGAGTGGTAGCACCTGAAAGGGTCTTATCTATGAGTCAAATAGAACTGTTTGACATTTAAACTGAGTGCAAACAAATGATATATTAAATTGAATTGTTTGGTCATTTATCTGTGTGTAAACAAATGACAAATGTCTAATTGATTTGATAGGGATAAATAGCAATAGCTGGAACTATTTAACTTTGTTGACTTATGTTTACAAATCATATATATCTAATATATATGTATAAAAAGGATCTGGCATTAATTAATCTACAATAGTGGATATGCCATAAAACCAAACTAAACCAAACCAAACAATCGTTTAAAACTGGAAAAAGTGTAGTTACAAATCACGTAAACAACATTTCAAGCAGATTCATTTCATCCACTGATAAGAACCTAGAGAATACGTTACTACTCTAGGTGAAAGTGGACCTGGGAGTAATTATAATGAAAAGGTGACTCCACACTCTTCAGATCTACAGAACTGTAGCCTTACCACCATATACAGTATAATTCGATATAAAATAACCCACTTATTTGGATTCGATCAAAATACTTGATACAATGCAAATTATTTACATTCAGTAGGGACACTTGATATCATGTAACTGTAAATTATTTGAATTAAGAATAATTGCTCGAAGTTATAATTGTTTACTAAAACTAAAAACGGCACAATATCAATTAGCAGGCATATATATAAAGGAACAGACAGAATACATTCAAAATCAGATAGATAAGATTAGAGACTCGGTGGAAGATAGACAATCTAGAATAGCCTGGCAAACAATAAACGAAGTGAGCAGAAGAAAGAACACAGCCAAAGCAAAACTTAAAGCAGCAAACCAACAAGAAAGAATAAAACTGTGGAAACAGCACTTCGAAAACTTACTTGGAAACCCACCAAAAATAACGCATGAACCAATCACCAGAATAATTAGCAAACAATTAGACATTAAACTAGGACCGTTCACACAAGAAGAACTCGACTCGGTTCTCAGAAAAATTAAAAATAGGAAAGCTGCAGGGCTGGACGAAATTCCCCCGGAAGTATGGAAGACCAGACAATTCGATGACATACTGCACCGACACTGCAACGCAGTATACAATCAAAATCCGATAGATAGATGGATGAAGGGATGCATACTCCCCTTCCCTAAAAAGGGGGACCTCGGATTAGCCAAAAACTACCGAGGCATAACACTTACATCCATAGCTGCCAAAATCTACAATGCCCTACTACGAAACCGAATAGAACCCAAAATCGACAACATACTTAGAAAAAACCAAAATGGCTTCCGAAGAAATAGATCCACGACCTCACAAATATTAACCATCCGCAGAATCCTTGAAGGTGTACGGGCAAAAAACCTACAAGCGACATTAATATTTGTCGACTTTACCAAGGCTTTCGACTCCATTCACAGAGGAAAGATGGAACAAATCCTACTAGCGTACGGCATACCTAAAGAAACCGTAACGGCAATAACGATTCTCTATAGAAACACTAAAGTAAAAATACGATCACCGGATGGAGACACAGAATACTTTGACATTGTAGCAGGAGTACTACAAGGGGACACGCTGGCCCCGTACCTCTTTATCATTTGTCTAGACTACGTACTTAGAACATCGATTGACAAAATCAAAGAGAATGGCTTCGAACTGACGAAGAAAAGAAGCAGAAGATACCCCGCAACAACAATTACCGACTCCGACTACGCCGATGACATAGCGATACTGGCAAATACACCAGACCAAGCCGAGACTCTTCTGCATAGTTTGGAACGAGCAGCAGCAAGCATAGGCCTCTATGTTAATGCACACAAAACGGAATATATGTGCTATAACCAAACGGGGGACATCTCCACTCTAGAAGGAACCCCACTTAAACTAGTTGACAAATTCACTTACCTAGGAAGCAGCGTCGAATCAACCGAAAAGGACATCGAAACGAGGCTAACGAAAGCATGGACAGCTATCAATAGGCTATCGATTATATGGAAATCAGACCTAACCGATAAAATGAAACGCAGTTTCTTCCAGGCAGCGGTCACATCGATACTGCTATATGGATGCACTACATGGACGCTAACAAAACGGCTGGAGAAGAAACTAGATGGCAATTACACAAGAATGCTGCGTGCAATCCTGAACAAGTTCTGGCAGCAACACCCCACAAGACACCAGCTGTACGACCACCTGCCCCCTATCACGAAATCTATTCAAGTTAGACGAACCAGACATGCAGGACACTGCTGGAGAAGCAGAGATGAACTCATAAGAGATGTACTCTTATGGATCCCCACACATGGCCGCGCAAAAGTAGGGCGACCAGCTCGAACGTACATTCAGCAGCTATGTGAGAATACAGGATGTTGTCCTGAAGACCTACCTAGGGCGATGAACGATAGGGAGGAGTGGCGAGAGAGGGTCAGGGATATCCGTGCTACCAGCACGATATGATGATGATGATGATGATGATGACTAAGAATTATTATTATTATTATTATCAATAATCACTTGAAACTATTAAACTATGTGCAAAAATAGTTATTATTAAACCGAAATAACTACTTGAACTCATATGATTATTAGTATTTGATAGGAATACTTGAAACTATAAAACTGTGTGTAAGTTATTTGTATTTGATAGTAATACTTGATTTTGTGAATACAAAAACCTCTTAAGAAACAAGTACGTAGAAAATGCAAAATACGAACGTACAATAAATGTTATTCTTTAATCTTAGGTATAAAATAACCACTGGTTGGTTGATATGCCATTAAGATCCATCAGTCAATAACTAGTTCTAAGTGATGAAAATAGACTAAATTAATTCCAACAATGACTCAAAATTATACCAATTGGTACCAATTTCATCCTTGATATTGTCGTAGTTAAAATATATTTTGTATTTTTCGGCATTTGGAAGCGACTAAACTCAGATATAGATAAAAGTAAGGTAGCCGACTGTTGTCAAGGGCGACCCGAAGGCTCCATTTTCAGTAGCTACAACAACGAGGTGTAGGGTGCTACTCCTTTCCTCGGCTAGCTCCATTTACCCTCGATGAGTACCTTATAATGCTGAGTGTTAAGCAAGTAGGCATCAAGTAGCTTTTTTTAGAGTCTTTGGTATAACTCAACCTGGGATTGAACCCTCATCTTCCGGGCCATTGGCAAACACTCTAACCGTTATGCAAATGAACCGGTCAGAGATAAATGGTTTCAAGTAAAGCTTTCTAACACTAATAATTCTATTTAACACTATTCATTCATTTTCACACAATTAAATGGTTTTCAAGTTTTGCTATCAAACACAAATACTTACGAGGTGCATACGATAAGTTTCCAGACTTTTTTTGTATGGGCACTTTTATTGATAGTACACACATGAAACTCTAGTTCCCTTCGAAGTAATCTCCTCCGGCTGCAATGCACTTGTACCGTTTCAATAACTTCTGGAAGGCTCCATTGAAGTCCTCTTGTGTGAGCATGTCAATGACCTTCGTCACAGCCTCTTTCATTTTCTCAATTGTCTAATAACGACGGCCTGTGAACTTAGGGAATAAGCAAAAGTCACAGGGAGCAAGGTGTGTACTATAGGGAGGCTGAGGAACTGTCTTGATACCCATCTTGGTCAAATAGTCTGTGACAAAGATGGAGTTGTGGACTGGTGTATTGTCCTGGTGGAAATGCCACTGACCCGATTTGAAGAGTGCTGGCCTCTTCCGACGGAATCTTTTGCTGAACTCCCTTAAAACCTCAATATAGTAATCCTAACCTTAACCCTAACCCTTTGGCCAACCAACTCTGGTGTATTGACTTCCTTACTCCTCCCACACCTCTCATCATCCCTCATAGACTCCCTGCCTTCCTTGAATCTCTTATGCTACTTAAAAACTTATGCTTGATTCATGTAAAATGGTCAAAAGCAGTCTGAAGCATTCCATATGTTTCTGTGGAATTTTTTCCAAGTTTAAAACAGAATTTTATTGCATATTGTTGTTCTAAAGTGTCAGATTGGATTTTTGAAATTCACCAGCTGTGACAATCAGGTTTTTGTAGGGTGTATTCCAATTGCTGCTGTAGCTGTTCATTTGAACCTGAAATCATAAAAATTGGTCAGTCATCTCATAAGATGTATAGCAATAACATAGTGAATTTTCAAGAGTCTACGATGATTTTAAATGCCTATACGAAAAAAAGTCTGGAAGCTTATCGTATGCACCTCGTATATTTAACATTAATCATTTGCTTGCAATCAATAAAATGGTTTCAAGTATTTCCAGCAAACACCAATAGTTTTATTAGCTCACAGTTAAAAGGGATCCTTTATTGCTATGTAACACTAACAATTTAACACCAGTCCTTTGTTTTTACACATTTAAATGATCAAACAGTTCTATTTGACCCAAATATAGGACCCTAACATATACTCCCTCTCCAGATCTGAGTTAACCTGGGAGTCACTGTAATGAAGGAGTACTCCACATTCCCCAAAGTTTCAAGGCTAAAGTCTAACCATCAGATGAAGTTTAGTGTCATATCTAGGATACTAACATTTTTATCGGGGGGCGTATTACACATGAGTGCGTGTTATACACAAATAATAGAGCTTCTCTTCCTTTGTATTTAATACTCCGTTGCAATCATTTTAATTTAATTTCACTTTGTCAATGATGAGTTTTAATTAGTGTTCGCCAATGGTCCGGTAGACCGGGGTTCAATCCCAGGTCGAGTCATACCAAAGACTCAAAAAATGGTACTTGATATCGCCGTGCTTAACACTCAGCATTATAAGGTAGAGATCAAGGCTAAAATGGAACAATCCAGGGAATGGATTAGCGCCCTCCCCAACATTTTTATTAGCTATTGAAAAGGGAGCCTTCGGGTCACCCTCGACTAGGGTCACCAACTTGACTTTCTTATTGTGCATATGCAATTGCACAGAATGTCTCCAAATAGATGCAACCCATTAATATAATAATGATTACTGAGACAAGCGTAATGGTGGTCATTTGGAACACGTCCAGTAAAAAAAGGCATCCTTTGAGCTTGAGACATAAAATCAATGTTTTTTTTTAATTATTATTATATCAGCTTCCAGGACATGCAATCTTTTTAGTTTCTAGCCTGAACAATAAATCTTTATTATATTAATGAGTAACATCTACTTTGAGACAGTATCGAATGATTTTGTCTCCAAATAAGTAGTGACACAAAATATTTTTCGTCTCTTGTCTTAGGCATTGTGATTGAGGATTAATAGTTGTTATAGTATACTATTTTCAAATCTGAAAAAAAAAAAAAAGAATACAGCATTATTATTAGTAGAGTTATTAGCAGGCGCATGGGTCCCATATATATTGAGAAACCCTATACTTGGTTAGCGTATCAATATTTAACTGCAAATAACTCCTAATCTTAGAGATGCTGAAAATGTAACAACCAAGATAAAGTCAATCGTTTGAGACGTATGAATGCTTGTTGGCTTGATTAGGGCTGAAGTTAGTTTTTATGCAAGCGTTTCAAATAACCATTCATATTTAATAACAATCATTTGTAAAGAATTATAGCTTCAAATAACTATTCATGATACAAATAATTTGTGCACAATTATAAAGTTTCGAATATGTATTTACTCAATCCTTCTGCCAAGGGCAAGATCTGACACAAGGTCAATTTTTAAGCAGATTAAAGCTGGTTTGAATTCAGTATTTGTATTCAGCAACTCTTCCGGATAGATAGGAATTGACACAAGGTTAATTTTTTAAGCGGAGTTTAACAAGTTTGTATTCAAAGTTTTTCTTCTTCTAGATGGGTTGCCATACTAAGGTTATAGAGCCCAATCTGCCCTAGTATTTAACCAGAGTTGGAAGGAGAATGATTGGATTCATACCTTTCCCTAGGGTATTTGCGCAATGTAAAATACTAAGTCTCCTCCAGGATTTGAACACCGATTAGCGTGTTCATTTACTACGATGATAACCCTTACACTACGAGCACCTCCATTTAAATTCAGAGTTTTCCTTTTCCTAAATTGGTTGCCTAACTAAGGCTTAAGGACCCTGTATGGTTTCAAGCATTATTCTAGTTCTAATACTAATGATTTGTTATTAATTAAATGTAGTTCACAAATAGAGTTTAAATAGTTAAACACTTCGTGATTACCAGTGCCGTTCAAAATTATCCAAGATCATCAACTGCCATTTGTTTTGCGGCATATCAGCTCTTTATGAGTTATTCAACGCCGAATCCTGATTCCCGTGTTTACAATCAGATACAGATATACATAGGATATATCCATATTCTAATTTATATGACAACAAAGATTGGATCAATATTCCGTGATAATGTTTATTAGTTCATTATATTTTGAATACAGACCCATTACCTTCAAGAAACAAAGAATACTATTTATTTCGATATATTAGAACATTGCCCAGTCGGCTAGGGCTGTAGAATACATCGACTGGTTCTCGGCATAGGGGTAAGACCCCCCACCAACGAGTGTCCTGACATGACACTAAACAATCTGATGGTGAGGTTCCAGTATTGCTGGAACTTTGGGGAATGTTGAGTATCCCTTAATTTCCATCGATTCCCGGTCCACTCTAGCCTGGAGTGGTTGCATCAAATAGGGTCTTATCTATGGATTCAACAGAACTAAAATGTGGTTTCTTGAGTTTACTGTTTTTTGCATTTAAACGAACTGTTTTGATTTTTAAACTGCGTACTTATGCTAAACTGAATTGTCTGAATTAGAACTTTTTGACTTAACTGAATAGCTTGAAGTAGAAATGTTTTTGGCATTTAAACTACGTACTTATGCTAAACTGAATTGTTTGGAAGGAACTGTTTTTGACATTGAAACTATACTTACGCTAAACTGAATTGTTTAATGTAGAACTATTTTGTCATTTAATTGTGTGTAAACAAAATCTGTTGTTATACTAAACTGAATTGGTTTGAATTTGAACTGTTTGACTAAACTGAATAGCTTGAAATAGAAATGTTTTTGACAATCAAACTGTACTCATGCTAAACTGAATTGTTTGAAATAGAACTGATTATATGTATAAAAAAGGATTTAGCATTAAATAACCTTCAAAAGTTGATATGCCATAAAACTTCGAATGGTTCTTTTATATTATTTACATTGTTGAATCTATCTTAGTCATGGGAAATCTCCGCATAGAATCATCATATATTTTACTGGGAACAGAATCTGACAGGCAGGGCACAATGGTGTTTTTTCTGTTTTGGTGATTCTAGTATGGCTAATACGTAGTCGGGACGGGGTTACCTCCTCCTTTTGAGACTTTCTGTAACCCTATTTCCACTCTCCTAAAGTTGATTTTATTGAGAGACACTTATTTTGTGAATTGTTGCACCAGCGTAGTTACCATTTGTTCTGGAAAAAATTGTTTATCTTCTATTTTTATATGAAATATTTTCTCTATAGACTGAGTTGGCAGCAGAATGTACTTTGTCGTTTTCTTTGATTCTCATGTGACTTGCACTCCAACCCAGCATGATCTCTTTGATTTTAGTTTGAGATCTGAATCTGTTTTGTAGTTTAACGATTAAAGGATCTTCGAACTTTTTATTTTTCAATGTTGTTAAGACATGATCGATCTGAAACGTTGATGAATTTGGTGAATTTATTTTTGCAGAATGATGTTGAGTCCCAAATTTATGCCACAACTTTCAGCACTAAAAATTGATGCATTTTAGAAAAATATTCTAAGGCTATCATATTTTTGTAAACTGCTGCAAATCCTCTTGTGTCTTTATCTTTGGATCCATCTGTAAAAATAGAGGAGTATCTAAGATAGTGTTTAATGATTTTGCCAAGTTCTTTCGGAAAAAAATAAGAAGACGTATACCTGTTTTTTGATAGTTCCTTAGTTTGAGATTAACTTTCAATACTTTAATTACCTATGTTGGGATAGGTGGTATCATGTATATTTTTAAATGGAATTTCTGATTGTTTGATGATGAATTCTATTTGGGACAGAAAAGGTTTTTATTGAATTTTCTTTCATTGCTTAGTTTAAGATTAACTTTTGAATATTCTATTATGCAGATTCGTACGTTTTTAAAATGGAGTTTCCGATATTTTGATGATTAATTCTATCTGAAATCCCAAAAGTTTTTTATTGCATTTTCATTTCTTTGCTATAGATCTTTGTATTTCAGTTTGAATATTATATTGAGTGCAGAGTTTGATGGGCACAATTTTCATTTTAAGTAAAATTGTTGAGGTAATTTTGTTCTTTTTTGAGACAAAGGAGTTTCATATGCACTATCATACAAATTTTACAATTGGACAATCCTGGGGGTTTCTGGTATTATTTATGAATCCGTGACTGCCACCGGAGATGATTTGCAACAAGGTCTTTTTATAGTGAGGGTTTAGAGGGGAGGAGGTCGGGCATAGACTAAGTTGGTCATAGAATCACTGGGTACAATGTGAGCCAGGTTACCCTGCTGGACTTTGACTCACAAAGTGCAATGTAAACCCGGCACGTATGCCTGCTCATAACTTGAACTAGAACTAAAGAACTCTAGTGCTAGTATAGTCCTTGATTTAATGGTTTTTCGGGATTTTTAAGTAGCATTTTTTGTTTGAACCATAGATGAAGCAGCCATTGTCCTCTTTGGTGCCAATTAGTATTTAATATGACTTTATGTAAAGTTTTTTTTTTTATCTGCACCGTAGTCGGTGTGAACCACCACATTCTTCAGCTGAATGGATTTATTATATGTGACTTTTAACTACTTTATATAAAGAATAGATTATGATTTTGAGTCAAAAATGAAACCAAGGAATTTACGTTGTTATATTTTTGGTACGGCAATGATATCAAGTTTCAGAACAGGATCTTAGAAAATTTTTGTTGTTGACAGAAGAGCCCTTGTTTAGTTTTGGTCTTGGAGAATTTAAATCCATTTTCAATTGTTCATCGATTAATCTTATTTTGACATTATTGCTATCGGTGTTCACTTATTTTAAATCCGTCAAAAATTAAGATGTCATCCACGTACAGTGATACGTCGTCACCAGGATTGAAGCATTTCACTATGTTATTCATCTTTATATTGAACAGTTTTATTGACTGTATACTTCCTTTTGAGAATCTCATTTCTTATACCTTCTTATCAAAAAGTGTGTTACTCACCTGAGTTTTAAATCTCCTTCTCACCAGAAAGTTACTTAAATTTTCTTAAGGCTTCTCAACTCACCCTTAAACCCTTATTATACACTATATTAAATCCTGGTTTATTTTGTTTTATGGAGGAATGATTTCTTTTTGCAATGTGTTTCGATGAAATATATGATGTAATCCTCATTCGTGATATTTGAGTCTGGAATTAACTGGTACCATCATAAAACAGTTATTTTTTAATGTGTCTATGTTGTGTTTTTGTGACAGGTTAAGAATCAGAATTTTCTGAAATGATGGAGGTGCGGTCGCTTCCAAAGTGGACTTGCCAGTAATATTCGAGATACAGAGTAAGTTCCTAGATAGTGAAGTCTATAGTGAAGTAAGTAGTTGTTAGTGGATGAACGTGAGTTTAGTGTTGGTGGTTATATAGACATAACAGCTTCTCATTGATTAGGGGTTTTATAATTCTTCCATTTTGGTTGGTTTCCATATTGACCCAGATTTTATTATGATTGTTGAAATGAGCTATTAGAATGAATGGTCATAGCAGTTATTGGATCATATTTTTCACCTTCGACGGTATATATATATATATATATATATATATATATATATATATATATATATATATATATATATATATTGAGCATATAGTTATTTTATTGTGGAGGGTTGCTGATATAGCTACTGCTTGGAGTTGAATTTCACTGTATGCTATTAGTCCAGTCAACTGGGACTGCTGAATAGGTCGACTGCAATTCTGTAGAGGGGCAAAACTTTTTCAACGAATGTCTTGGATATGATACTATCTGATGGTGAGGCTCCAGTCCTGGAGCTTTTGAGAATGAGGAGTAACCTTTCATTGCCCTTACTCCCATGTCAACTCTGATCCGGAGTGGTTGTACCTGTTAAGGTCCCATCTATGAGTAAAAAGTGTTTAATCATTTACTATAGTTAAACCATTTAACTGTGTGCAAACAAATGCTTAGTATCTAACTGAATTATTAATACTTGAAACCATTAACTGTATGCAGATTGATGAGCTGAGGCTTGTTTAAAAATGTTATCTACAAAGTATCTACTTAAAAGTCATATATATATAAACAGGATTTGGTTACATAAACCATATGCCCTAACCTAACTTGTATACTATTTCATTATTAATGATTTTTTATGTGTTACTTGAGGCTCGATCAGTGTTTATTTATATCATATGTAGTTTTTTTAAAAATGTTTATTATGCAATTTTTTAATGAATATTTCCTGTAAGCAGATAATTAAAGAGCAACAAGTTGTGATAAAAGCACTAATTCTCCAAGGTTAACCTTCGCACCTCACATATTCTATTGGATAATAGTTTTAGTTTAATTATTTCTTAGAGGAATGTTATATAATAGCCGAGGGATCTCGGTTCATGCCTTTGGGTTTAGTTAGGCTAAGAGACTTTCGGCTCGGCACGTGGGTTAGTTGGGTGCAACATTGAGGCTGGTGTTAACGCGGGCGGATGGAGGTGTCACTCAGATGTCATAATAGTCTGAGACGAATCGGGGAGACAGGGTACGGGTGGCGTCACGCACCGGAGGCGCGCGGAGGTTTGTGTGAGAATCTGGGGAAAGTCAGAGTTGAGAATTCGACGCCGGACGGAGAAGGATCGACTTTTGGAGCTCGCAGACACGAGGCGAACTTGCGGCCTATGGGGGCCGCTCGAGATGGGGGCCAACTGAATAAGACAGCATAGAAGATTGTGTCTCTCCTCCTTACGTCGAAACCTTTAACTCAAAGTTAATAAAAAGGTTTCGTACCTGAACAAGAAGTCGTTACGTGTTTTCGAATTCCGAGATTCCTATGTTCTATCGTTATGAACATTATATGTCCATTTCGCACATAGCATTAATTACAAATATGGTACAGGAACATGTTCGAAGATTCTCGTTGTTTGTGGATTAAAACCTTCAACATCCATTGATTACAAGCATTGTAATATATATATATATATATATATATATATATATATATATATATATTGTGAGATCGTTCTTTTAGCATCTTTGGAGGTGACTCTGAAAGGGAAGTTGGGCTTATCTTTATCATACGAAGGTCTTCTCGATATGATTTCTCATTTCTTCTGAGCCAATATTTGACACATTTTTCTATTGCAGAGAGTTGTCTCTTCTTTTTCTGGTTTTTGTATTGCTTTTGTTTGATTTGTTTGTTTGTTTTTCCTTGTGTTGGTCTGTTCCTTACTTCTGTTTCTGATTTACCCATGAGCGACGGTCTGTCCTTACGGTAGTGTTAGTCTTTATTAATGTTGACCTTAGTTTATTTCTAACTGAGGCAAATAGTTGAAATAATCTTTTGATAAGCGTTTCCAATTTGTTTTGCTCTTTAATCTTAGATCAGATTTTTGCGATTTCAGAGTATGTTTTTTTCGTTCATGTGTCGTTACACAATATAACATGCTTCTGGGAAAAGAAACATTTCGTATATGTTTGATAATCATAATTTCTTTTCTTTTGTCTTTCACATATTCTAATACAAGCTGGACGTTCTCGACTGCTATTTGTACATCTGAAAAATTCAGAGGATCTTCTGGATCCCTATGCTTACATCTTCACGTATACTGCTAGTCAGTTATATCCTAGCGTCCAAACTCCTGACTGTTCTAACAAAGAAGTAAATTTGGAATAGATTCCTCTACTATTTTAATATATTGACAGAGCTTGTTTTCTTTCAGGATGGCTGGAATATCAAAGGTCAAAATGTAGGTGTTTGTTCTAATGGTTTCGTTGTTTTTTTTAATCGACAATCTTCTAACAATGGCCCCTTGGCTTTTTAGTTCTTTTCTTACTTCTTCAACAGTACGGTGAGCAGATTTCCAATTTCACACGACATTCCATGATGTATTTACTTTTTACCGATTTAGTTTTCATGTCTTGAAAAGGTGTCCACCTTTAGGAGGACATTTTGATGTTTTTTTTTAAATTTTCCCACTCTACAATGATTGTCTCGTTTCTCAGAGTTTTTTTCACTGCTTTAGAAGTAATCTTTCTTGAAAAAAATTAAAACGAGGACAGTTTTCTCATAGGAGTGTCATCCATTGGCTCTAAACGAATCTTGGAAATGACACTTTTATTTGTTTTGTATCAGATTCAAAGTTGGTTGGGGCTGTAGAATACGCTGACTGCACCTCTGCAGAGGGGTCAGACCCCCACTACGACAAGTGTCCAAGGTATGACAAAATACTGCATCTAATGGTGAGACTCCAGTCCTGGAGCTTTGGGAAATGTGGAGTACTTCTTCATAGTCATTACTCCTAGAACAACTCTGACTTAGCGAGGTAGAATCCCAGTAGAGCTGTTAAATCATTTACTAAAGATTATTATTATTATTATTATTAGTTATTTGAAACCATAGAGTTGTGAGCTAATAGTTCGATAGAAATATTTGATAAATAGAATTACTAATGTTAAATAGCAATACTTGGAACCATTTAACTGCGTGCAAACAAATGATTAATACTAAATAGTATCATTAGTGTTAAATTGCAATACTTGAAATCCTTTTACTGTGCGCAAACAAATGAGCTCTAACAACTCTTTGAAAGATAAAGAAATAAAGTTTTCAACAATTTATTCGCTTACAAATCACACACACACACACACACACACATATATATATATATATGTATATAATAGGATTTGGCATCAAACAACCCACAAGAGTTGATATGCCATAAAGGGAAGTCTCTTGGTTGGTTTACTCTTGACCCATATTTTTGTAAACTTCGCAGCTCCTGTTTCCCACCTGCCTAGGGCTTGAATCTAATGAGAAATACTAAAGAGGGAAACCCTTTGTCTTGCTACGAAAGAGTGATGAATGAACGGTATACTCGCATTTGGTGAGGCCTCAAGCAGCTGTTTTTATTTTGATTTCATCTCTATAGAATCAGCGAAACGTTCAGAATCTTACAACCAAGTCAACTATTTTTTCAAAAAAATGATTGAACCCGCCACCACCAGCTTCTAATTCGGACCTTTAGGAGACAATATCTATGATGTATAGGATGAGAAAATTTTTCTTTTAATTTTGGGCTTAGTGTGACTATTCGATTGATCGGATCAGGTCTCTCCGATTGCCCGTCCTGCTCAAATAAGAACTATAGTTTAGTATTACAGTTCACAAGATCATTACCTCCAGGATCATGGACTTCCTAATCAACAGGATTCTGTCCGCAGGTATTATGGGTCGCAAACCATGGCAAACAGGTGGCTCCTATTAAGGAGAGTCTTACCATTCTGCAGAGGATTCTAAGCCCCACCGACAGGCAGACTATACATTGTATAAAAAGATTAACCTGTGTTGATGTCTCAAAATTGAATTTAAATTTGAGTTAGTTTAGAACTAGTAATACACACACACACACGCACACACACACACACACACAAACCCAACACACACACACACACACACACACACACATATATATATATATATATATATATATACATTTATATATAGTTTGGAAATGGCTAAATATTGAATGTCATTATTATATTTCCTCTGAGGATTTCCTTTTTGCCTCTTGACAATTCACTTCCTTATTCTGATAAACACAAATCATTTCTACACCTCTATGGCCAAAGAAAATACGGAGACCTCATCGCCAGGTATCTAACTTCTTTACCTCTATCATTTTTATTGTTCTGGATTTGTCAGGTCAAGTAAAAGTTTCATCCCACGGAAAGGAAAACCAATAAATCTCTTTTCAAAGCCAGGCACAACGTACCTACTTTAAATTTCAAACCCACGTTTCTGTGTACATTATAGTATAATTTACATGCTGAAATAATCAATAAACTATAAAAGCGAACGCACTTTTAATTCTTGAATTAGCTTTAATGGAAAGGATAGGTTTGGTGGGCACTAAGGAAGTCACAAATATTTGCTTTCAGGTTTCTAAGTTTGAACCGCAAATAAGCACGTTCTATGTAAGTAAAAGTAAAGTTGGCGACTATAGTCGAGGGTGACCTGAAGGCTCCCTTTTCGATAACTACTACACCAAGGTGTAGGGGAGGGCGCTATTCCTTCCCAGGATTGCTCTACTTTACCCTTGATTCATACCTCATAATGCTGAGTGTTAAGCAAGGAGACATCAAGTACCATTTTTTGAGTCTTTGGTATGACTCGACCGGGGATTGAACCAAGGTCTTCCGGGCCATTGGTGAACACTCTAGCTGCTAGGCCAATATCCGGTACGTTCTATGTAATACACATAATTAAACTCAGATTCCAAAATATACGAACTTACAAAATCTAGTAAAATGGGCTCAACACATGTGCAAAGCTGGGGATATTTTGCAACAGTTTTTTTTCGTTCATTCTGTATTTTTATAAAATAATTCGTTAAAAATATAATTTTTAAAAATTGTTTTCTTTCGTGAAAATAAGATTTTGTATGTCGTTCTTTAAAATGAACAATATGTTTTGAATGGGTTGTATGTGAATGACACACCATAAGAAGCTATCACATCCAATCAAACATTCTGATAAGTGCACGATATTTGGTATCTATGGGATCCAGTGATTTTTTTGTAAACACAGCATAAGGCTAAATTCTGATTCCACTGGATACAATAACCTTAAATCAATGTCATCTGTTTTCTTCATTCTTCTAAAAAAGTTGACCGATTACGATGAATAAAACTGGTTCTATTTGCAATTCTGTCAATAGAAGTCTAATTCTAATCTAATTCCAACGGTCTTATTTAAATCCAGTAATAGTAGGTAAGTAAAGTTCGCGACCGTAGTCGAAGGCTCCGTTTTCGATAGCTACTACACCAAGGTGTAGAGGAGGGTGCTACTCCTTTCACTGGATTGCTCCACTTTACCCTTGATCCATACCTTATAATGCTGAATACCCTTGGGAAAGGTATGAATCCAATTATTCTCCCTCCAGCTATGGGTAAATAGTAGGACACACTAGGTTCTTCAGCCTTGGTGAGGCAACTAGTCTAGGAGAAGGAAAACTCTGAATTCAAACCTGTTAAACTCCGCTTAAAAATTGACCTTGTGTCATATCCTGCCCGAGCGGAGGGGTTGGTAAATAGGATAATGCTGAATGCATCAAGTACTATTTTTTGAGTTTTTGGTATGACTCGACCTGGGATTGAACCTAAGTCGCCCGGGCCATTGACGAACGTTCTAACTATCATGTCAGAAACAGACTTTACTCAGGAGATTTTCCTTTAATTCCAGTTCTTATTGATAAGACAATAATTTGATAAAAAACAACAACAGTACTACACTAGAGTGAAATTTGTGTTAACGTAATCGATTGATGAAATCTATTTTTGACATATAGTGTGACATTTGAATTAGGTCGTGATCCGTTAAGTTGAATGCTGAGCGGAAAGATACAAGAAGTTCAACGAGTTTGATGAACGGCCGTTGAACTCGAGAACAAACACTGCTTGGATTGGATTGTTTCAGTTAGCTAACCAATGTGGCCCCAGAGTTAGAATGAATTAGAAACACTGGACCTGAGGAATCGAACTCTCCGTCTTCCTTTCTTACGTCCTGCTCAGGCCAAACTGGTAATGAGGAAATGTCGCCAGTAAATAAAAAGATAATATGGGCATATGAAAAGGTGATCACTTTGATCAATGAATAAGAACAAAGATGGCAACCAGAAAGAAACAGCGGAATGATCGAGACGACGAGACGAAGCGACAATAAAAAAGAAGAACTGAAAAACGAACTGAAGTGAAGTAAGGAGATGGAATCTGATTATAAAACAAAGCCCATATTCATATAACAGACTGATCATAAAGTAAGTCTCATCTCACATATAAATATACATAGATCATTCGAACAAGATCCACATATAATATAACTATATTACATTAGTATTAAAATAACAATATCAGAAAGGGTTTCGGTAAAGAATTTCATGGCTGGCTTTAGTGGTTGAAGTGTTTATGAACCCAACGTTGTGTGATAATAAGTTGCAATAAGGTAGAAAAAGTAGGCTAATAATAATAATAAGAAGAAGAAGAAGAAGAAAAGAAGGTGAAGAAGCAAAATTGATAATACGGAAAAGAATTGCAAGTGTCGGTTATAGGTTGACTGAGATGAAACGGTTGATAATAAAATAATGCAGCAAATAAGCACAAAAAGACTACAAGACTAGAATCGACTGGGTGGGAAGGGTGATCCATCGGGAATCGTGCAAGAGAATCAAATTTGACAAGAGATACAAATCGTATATGCAGAAACCAGATGGTATCGAAGAAAATGAGATCCATTAAGTTCTCTGAGACTTTAAAATGCAAACGAATCCTGTCCAGAAGATCTAACCTAGTGTTGATTAATAAGAATAAAAGAACTTGTCTCCTAGAGGATTTTGCCATTCCAGTGGACCACAGATCGAAATCAAAAGAAAGCGTACAGATAGAAAAATACTTGGAACTTACCAGAGAGCTGGAAAAAAGGCTGTAGAACAGTGGTTCCCAACTAATTTTGGGCCATGGCCCACTCGGCTACAAGGCACAGAAGCAAAATTAGCAATATTCTATTATAAAACAAGATTAGACACAAAACAGTAAATTTAGTCAATATTGCTGCCATTTTTTCACTTTTTGCATCAATACATTTTCGAAACGATTTGTATGTCTCCAAAATGAATTCTTTAGACATTTTATTCCATTCCTTTTTAATAGCAGTCTTAAGCAAACCAATATTTTGATTGGAAGTTGCATTTGTTTTGTTTTCTAAAATACACCTTATTGCGTAATCAAGAGGGTTAAGGTCTGGGGCTTGATGAAGGCTATAAAGAAGCACCAACTATTTCCGAAACTTTTTGGCTTGGTTTCGGCATTAAGCAAATCATAGATTTTTCATCGTTTCTTTACTTGCTCATTTATACTGAGATGAATTCTAATGAAAAAGTGCTTGAATAATATAGCTAATCCCGAAAATTTAGATTTATCGTGTTTTTTTTCCAAAATTGGACGGACCAGATTTTAAAAAAAATCAAATTATTCTATATTTTACTTCCGCACCCTGCAATATTTGATTCTAACATATTCAAAATTTTACTGCAATTCACGTGAACGAAGATTAAAAAGCTATTAATTTGGTCTCTAAGCAAACCCAACAAAAATATTGCATGCCCCACCAAAATGTTCCCATGCTCCACCGGTGGTTTCGTGCGCCCCACGTTGGGAATTATTGCTGTAGAACATTAAGATTATGGTGATAACAATTTTAGTTCGTGCTGTTGGAATGCTCCCCTAAAATCTGGGAAAGAGACCGAAGATCAAAGTGCAAATAGAGAACATTTAGATCACAGAACTGTTAAGATCAGCTAGAATACTGAGAAGAGTCCTAGATAACTGAGGAGACTTGCTGTCACTCAATCTGCCGGGAAAAACCAACAGTAAAAACGGGAGTGAAAACTCTCAATTCTCGCAAGCTGTTATAGCAATGATACCACTCAATTATATACTTAGGAAATGCACTGGGGGCAACGAATTGACTAAATCACTGGAAAAGATAAACCAACTTATGTTTATGGATGTTATGAAAATATTTGCCAAAAATGAAAAATAACTGGAGACTCTAATACAAACAATAAGAATATACAACCAGGACATAGGAATGGAATTTGGCAGTTAACATGCGGATGACGAGGATGCCAATTGCAGTTAGGGCACTTAAATTAGTCTCATAAGGTTTGGAAAAAAATCATGTGATTGGAAATCGGAGGAAGAATAGATAACATACTGATCATAGCATTATTATGATCGACTAGAATAATCTGAAGAGTCCTGGACACTTGAGAAAACTTGCTGTCGTGTAGGCTTCAGTGAAAACTATCTGCTAACGCTGGTGTAAAAAACTCACCAGGATTTTGTATTAGTCTTTTTGACTGGCAATCCTGGTTCACTGGGCCGAGATGCATTTTGGCCGGTCGTGTTCCTTGGTACACGGATCAGGTCAGGTGTGTCCTGTTTTTTTATGGCTGTCGGTCGAGGCCGCCTGATACGGGTGCCGGGGAAGCCCAAAATTCGTTTCTCGCAAAGATTGACACTCTTTGGCTTACAGAGGGCCGTCCCTCTAGGCTCTCATTTGCTCCAGCAGGGCTTGGTTTATCGCCCCGGTCCTGATGCGCTCTTTTTTGGGAAATGCCGACCAGGCCCAAGACATTTTTGAAACCGCCGGGCGTATGAGGGCTACGGCCCTGCGCCCTGTTCCCACACTAAAAGATTCATTGTGCCAGATTTTGTTGTATTCGAGGCAGCAGACAAATATCAGGAGTAGAATGAATGAAGAGAAGACTTGTCAGTTAGTGGATTTTGTTGTTCCCGCTGATCTCAGAGTAAAAGCAAAAGAAAACGCTTTGAAACATGAATTGTGAGCAGAGCCCTTGGAACAACCCCAAAGAGCCAAGGAAAAGAAGTCTAGAGAATAGGAGATCTGTAAAACGATTGATACCGTCTAAATTACAGCACTATTAAAATCGGCTAAAATACCGACAAGAGTCCGGAAGAGTTTCAAGGAATTGTTCATTTGAACTCCATTGGAGGTTACCAGCTACTTATTGGGATGTAAATTCTCAAAGAGCAAAATAAACATAAACGTATAGAAAAATTACCAAAATTTGAGCAGAGCACGAATCCAATCTGCTACTCTTCGTTTTCCGAGTTTTTCGTTTGAGATATCTGCAAATCGATCTTGTGTTTTTGTTTGTTTTATCGTAAGGTATATTTTATTTCTGATTTCACGCAGTTTGCACCAGTGTGGATTTTATAAACAGGACATGCTCCGGAAGGGAAGATGCGTGGGCGTTAAAAATATCATATAATGACAAGAGGTTTGCAGTCGAAAGACAGATACACGTTGAGATTCGGGCAGATTCGGAGAACAGTCAGAGAGTGCCCAAAGGGGAGGGGACGGTGACCCCGGATGAGAACACCCCTTCAAAGAAGCAAAGAAGTAAGGCTCGGAATATATTTCTCCAATGCAGTGTCAATGATAGTCCAAGTCCTTCGTCTCTCTCACTTGCAGCCATTTAAACCCTTTTGTAAATAAACATGAAGTTCTAATTTTATAAACAAGTGTTATTGTCGTCCATTCATTTGGCTATATAACAAATTAACTTATGATAATTCGCGGTAAACAATTGTAGCTATCTAATACGAATGATTTGCATACATTTGTATGATATCATGTAACTAATGATAATCCTTAATAAACAATTATCGTAAGTAAGGTTGGCGTCCATAGTCGAGGGTGACACAAAGGTTCTCTTTTCGATAGCTACTACACCAAGGTGCAAGGGAGGGCGTAACTCTATTCCCTGGATTGCTCCACTTTACTCTTGATCAGTACCTTATAATGCTGAAGGTTAAGCAAAGATGCATCAAGTACCATTTTTTGAGTCTTTGGTATGACTCGACCGGGGATTAAACCCAGGTTTCCCAGACTATTGGCAAATACTCTAAGTCTAATCCTTAGTAAACAATTATAGCTTCCAATACCCATTATTAATACAAATAACTTACAGATATATAGAATCAAGTATTCACCTCAAATACAGTTTATAGCATCATGTGACTGACTGATAACAATCCTTAGTAAACAATTATAGCTTCCAATACCCATTCTTAATACAAATAACTTACACATATACAGAATCAAGTATTCACCTCAAATACAGTTTATAGCATCATGTGACTGACTGATAATAATCCTTAGTAAATAATTATAGCTTCCAATAACCATTCTTAATACAAATAATTTTCACAGTTGGTATCAAGTATTCTTATCGAATACGAATAATTTCCAAATAATTTTCTATTTGACTAATAGATGTGACCCTAACAAGTACTATCAATCCGGATCAGAGTGGACCTGGGATTAATGTCAATGAAGGGGTACACCAAACTCCCAAGATCTCCAGAAAAGGAGCCTTACCACCAGATATACGTGGTGACTTCAATAAGTGTCCAGACTTTTTTTTTGTACAGGCATTTAAAATTGTCGTATACTCTTGAAAATTCAATATATTATTGCTATACATCTTATGAGATGACTGACCAATTTTTATGATTTCAGGTTCAAATGAACACCTACAGCAGCAATTGGAATACACCCTACTAAATCCTGATTGTCACAGCTAGTGAATTTCAAAGATGCAATCTGAACGTGAGGAAGAACGATATGCAATGAAATTGTGTTTTAAACTTGGAAAAAATGACACAGAAATGTATGGAATGCTTCGGACTGCTTTTCGACAATCTTGCATGAATCGAGCATAAGTTTTTGAGTGGCATAAGAGATTCAAGGAAGGCAGGGAGTCTGTGAGGGATGATGAGAGGTGTGGGAGGAGTAAGGAAGACAGAACACCAGAGTTGATTGGCCAAAGGGTTAGGGTTAGGGTTACTATGTTGAGGTTTTAAGGGAGTTCAGGAAGAGATACCACAGAAAGAGGCTAGCACTGTTCAAATCGGGTCAGTAGCATTTCCACCAGGACAATGCACCAGTCCACAACCCCATCCCTTTCACAGACTATTTGACCAAGATGGGTATCAAGACAGTTCCTCAGCCTCCCTATAGTCCACACCTTGCTCCCTGTGACTTTTGGCTATTCCCTAAGCTCAGAGGCTGTCGTTATGAGACAATTGAGGAGAGGAAAGAGGCAGTGACGAAGGTCATTGACATGCTCACACAAGAGGACTTTCATGGGGCGTTCCAGAAGTTGTTGGAACCTTACAACCAGTGTATTGCAGCCGGAGGAGATTACTTCGAAGGGAACTAGAGTTTCATGTGTGTACTATTAATGAAAGTGCCTATACGAAAATAGACAGGAAACTTATTTAATGATCCTCGTAGTTTAATCAGGACGTACTATTTTTTTGGTGTTTGTGTGTGTGGGGGAGTCTAAACTCTCTTCGGGGGTTAAAGTTGTATTATTTTAAACTCCGCCGACTGATTGGTCCAGCGATCGAGAAATTGCAGTGTTCCAGGAAAAGAGACAGATAACATTTGATAAAAAATTGGTTTGTCTACCGAGACGATAAAGATTTGCAGCATTTCATTCATCATATTTGAAGAGTTTTTACCCGAGTTTCGCCTTTTCGACCGGGGCTGTAGAATACACAGAGAGGTAACCCTAACCCACCCCAGCGAGTACCCTAGGTATGACACTAAACTGTATCAGATGCTGAGGCTCCAGTTCTGAAGCTTTGGCAAATTTAAAGTACGCCATCATTACCATTACTCTCAGGTCCACTCAAAGCCGGAGTGGTAGTACCTAATGGGGTCCCAACTATAGGTCAAATAGTAGTGTCTAATCACTTATTAAGGATTATTATCATTATTGTTATTTGAAAGCATACTGCTGCATGCAAATTATTTATATTACATAGGAATAAGTTGTAAAGTTGGCGACCGTAGTCAAAGGCGATCCGAAGGTCTCCTTTTCAATAGCTACTACACCGAGGTGTAGGGATGGGCGCTACTCCTTTCCTTGGATAAAATTAATTGAAGGACAACAAATCATTAATATCAAATAGAATTATTTGTGTTAGATAGGAATACTTGAAACCATTTAACTGTATGCCAACAATTGACTTCTAACAAGTCATTTAAAAATAAAGTTACCTATAAACTATTCGCTTACAAATCGTATATATAAAAACAGGATTAAGTATGAAATAACCCACAAGGGTTGATATGCCATAAAACACCAACCAACTAACCATATTTATAATAGTTGCAATGTATCAACACTTAAAACTTCACAATTTTTCGAAGACAATGGTTACGTGTCATGTTCTATGAAGTGGAGAGTAAATTCACTTTTTCTATAACAGAAATTATCAACATTTTTACTTTATTATCCTGTACTAAAATTTCATTTCACTTCACCTCAAATTAATTTAATATTAAACTAAAAAAATATAAAAAATATAAATCTATAAATATAAAATACAGTATACATGAGAAAAGGAGAAATGAATAAATAAACCCTAAATGCAAATGTACGTTTAATTTTTTGAATTATTTTTTAATGGGAAGGATGGGTTATATATATATATATATATATATATATATATATATATATATATATATATATATAAGAGCGTTGGTCGTCACTAAATCACTTTGTGGTTAAGTGTCGAACCAAGTGCAATATAATATGGAGAGTGCTCAATATCTAGGAAAGAGCTATTATATAATAATGATGATATATATATATATATATATATATATATATATATATTTAATCCATGGAAAATATTCTGCAACCTTAGGTTTCATGAAGTTTTTTGTAAACTTAATGAATGTTGTTTTAGAAAAAACTTAATGAAACCTAAGGTTGAAGAATATTTTCCATGAATTGAATATATATATATCTAATATATATTTATTTATTATCATTCTATATTTAAAAAAAAACAAACAACAACAACAAGAATCGATCACATTAGGGGGATAAATTTATTTCCATCCAGTTAAAAGCATGGATATAAATCAATGCTCTAAAAAAACTTACAGGACTTCATCAGATCAAATACGAAATTGTTTTTTTTGGGGGGGGGGGAAATTGCATTGTGAATTTTACGAGGAGTATTTAAAGTTGATATTCTATTTTTGAATATTTTATTTGTCCTGATTGGAATTATTCCCTATTCCAGATCTATTGGATTGAATAATAGTATATATATATATATATATATATATATATATATATATATATAATTGATCAGAAATTGAGTCAACAAACGCCTTTGACCGTGTATCTACTCTATTCTACCTAAGATGTACATATTCTTTATACACGATATCGACCACTCTTTATAGATAAATACTGAAAACCACACACACACACACACACACACACACACATATATATATATATAAAATGTGCTTTATGTATTATATGTTTTATATATATATTAAATATATATAATTTTGCCTAAATATTGGAAAATATGACTAGTGAAGGCATGGACTGCTATCGATCGGTTATCGATAATATGGAAGTCAAACCTACCCGATTAAATAAAATGCAGTTTTTTCCAAGCAGTGGTCATGTCTATTCTACAATATGGATACATCACATGGACGCTGACTAAGCATATAGAAAAAAAAGTTACATGTGAATTGTATAAGAATGCTACGAGTCATATTGAACAAATCCTGGAAGCAACATCCCACAAAGCAGCAATTGTACGGTCACCTACCTCCCATCACTGAAACCATCCAAATAAGATGCACAAGACATGCAGGACATTGCTGGAGAAGTAAAGATAAACTCATAAATGATGCTCTCCTATAGACCCCTTCTCATGGTCATGCAAGTGTTAGACGACCAACTAAAACCTATTTACATCAGCTCTGTATGGACATAGGATGTTGTCTAGAATACCTGCTGGAAGCGATGGATGATAGAGACGAATGGCCTGAGAGTGTCAAGGAAATCCGTACTAGCAGCACGACATAATGATAATATATATATATATATATATATATATATATATATATATATATATATATATAATGTGTTTTATACACGATATTATATGGTTTTATACCTTATATTATATGTGTTATTTATACATCCCTCTCAGTTGGGGCCGTAGAATAAGCCGACTGTATCTCAGTAGAGAGGTAAGACCCTTCACAATAAATGTCCTGGATATGACACTAAACCGCATTTGATGGTGAGGCTCCAGTTTGGGAGCTTTGGGTAATGTGGACTACTCCTTTATTGCCATGACTCCCTGTGCCACTCTGACCTGGAGTGGTAGTATCTGCTAAAGTCTCATCTATGAGTCAAAGAAAACTATTTAATCATTTTCTATACTTGAAGCCATTTAACTCCGTGCAAACGATTGACTGTTAAATAGAATTATTTGTATTACCGAGCAATACTTGGAACCATTTAACTGTGTGCAAACAAATGACCTCTGGCTCATTTAAGAATTATTACACACAAATCATTCGTTTCAAAACATATATATGAAATATATATTTTTAAACAGGATTCGACATTAAATAACTTTCAAGAATTGATATGCCGTAAAACACAAACAACGAACCAACATATTATATATACCAATAAAAGAACAATATCAATATTACTGATCCTTTTATAATCAAAGATGAAATTTAAGAAAAGGCTTTTAAAAAACTTTTAAAATCAATATTGCATAAAAAATCACATTGACTTCGAGTATAATTTTACGCAATCTTCAGATAATGACATCTGACGTGATATTCACAGGCACTTCTTGCAAGAAGCAGCCTCCAGTAGCACCCGAATTTATTGATTGCGCGTGAAAAAAAAAAAGCTTTTAAAAACAAAGGAAACGTTTGGGAAAGATAGCGTAAAAGGTATTTGTTTTTATGTTTGCTCTTTATGATAACTTCAAACTTTTTATACAAACGTGTGTCTGGGTTGGGAAATGTCACTATTCTGTATTTTCCTCCAAACAAAAAAATATACGTTTTAGACAGTACGTTTCATGTGCGTGTTCTCTTCTTTAAAAAAAAAAAATTCTATTTGATTTTTTTAGTTTCTCTTTGTCTTTCTTTTCCTAAACATGTTTCGATAATACAATCCTTTAAGAATAGTGTTTCCTGTTGAGAAGCGTTTTAGGGTTGTCAAATTTTTGTTTGGAAGGTATTTCTGTGGAACCGATATATATCATATCTAGTTCATGTCTAGACATGCCGGAAGCTGGTTGTAGAATCTTATTGATACAGCAGTTGCTTTCAGATTCATTTTTGCAGTTGCAAAATAATATTGGACCAGAAAAATAGATTATTGTTATTCTTTATATTGTGTTTTTCAACTAATCTAAACATACTGTTTTGGCAGCTATAAGTGATTTTCAGAATGTTTTTTTGTCTTGAATTTTATGTAATCACAAGGAAGTTAGAAATGTTTGATTATTACCGGACATTGGCCTAGGGGTTAGAGTGTTCGCCAATGGCCCGGGAGACCTGGGTTAAATCCCAGGTCGAGTCATACCAAAGACTCAAAAAATGGTACTTGATGCCTCCTTGCTTAACACTCAGCATTATAAGGTACGGATCAAGGGTAAAGTAGAACAATCCAGGGAAGGAGTAGCGCCCTCCCCTACACATTGGTGTAGCAGTTATCGAAAAGGGAGCCTTCGGGTTACCCTCGACTATGGTCGCCAACTTTACTTACATTAAGGAGATGAATATTTGACACATTAGTTTTAGGATTTTTATTAAATGAATAGGCTGAAACCAAGTAATGAATAGGCTGAAACCAAGTAATTTGTCTTTTTCTGTTTTCAGTTTATCTATTTTTCCTCATTTTTAAAAAATCTCAGATCCATTATATTAAGGTGGATATGTAATGATTACTTCATAATTTTTTTGCCACTTGAATCTTTGAAAGTATGTCAGAGATAGATTAACGGATTTGTTTTAAGAGGTTGAATGGACGATGGAAATTATATTGAATTATATATATATATAGAGAGAGAGATAGTGTACGAGAGAGAGAGAGAGAGAGAGAGAGAGAGAGATGTCGAATAAGAGAGAGAGAGAGAAAGAGAGATGGAGTACGAGATAGATGGATATGAGATATATGTATATATGTTGGTACATTAATAGATAAGTGAACTCATGAAGATAAACATTTATTTTCAACAGCATATATTCAGTTTTTCTTCTTCTTTGACATGGGACTTAGTCATTTTTCAATTCATCACATCGTTCGAACATTACACAAAGGTAATTTCAGCTCAAAGGTCACTTAATATATAACTGTGACTGCCTTAAAACTTTTTCAGACACTCTAGTCTGCACACACACACACATATCTATCTATCTATCTATCTATCTATCTATCTATCTATCTATCTATCTATCTATCTACACAGATGTGTGTATATGTGTATGGGTGTGCATGTGGGCGCACGTGTGTGCATGTGTGTGTGTGTGTGTGCGTATTTTCATCAAATTGATCTTAAATTACTCTTTTTAAAAATGATTTCCTGGGGAACTCTGCTGATATATATATATATATATATATATATATATATATATATATATATATATATATATATAATGTCTCAGTGTGTGTATGTGTATGTGTGCGAGTGCGTAAAAGTGAAGCTCGAATTCATCTATGCTGTAACCGTGAGAAATACTGTAACAGGAAAATTACTCCTGTCATTTACCTCCTATATAAATACCTCCTATATATATATATATATATATATATATATATATATATATATATATATATATATTGCCCTTACGAATTCTTGTGCTAGTAAATTTAGCTAAAAGTTTAGTATGTCCATACATTTACCCAATCCCTCAACCACGGATAGGATATGACACAAAGTCAGTTTTTGAGAGGAGTAAAGTTAGTCTGAATTCAGAATTGTCCCTCTCTTAGACTGGTTGCCTTAACAAGGCTGAAGCACCCTGTATGTCCTGTTATTTACTGCTATTTAACAGGTGAGTAAAGCAGAGATGGATTCATGCCTTTAACAATGACATTACCACAAAGAGCCTGGATTTGAACTTGAATCGCCAATTCCATTTCCAACGCCTTTAGAGCAAATAAGAACTGTTTATCAAATTCTCGGAAGGAAAGCTTTCCACAATCTGTTTAGCCGTTGCCAAGATCCAAGATTTAAGATCTTAATTGCTATAGATTAAAAAAAATACTACTACAAATGCCAGTTGGTTTTTAAAAAAACTGTTAAAACAGTTTGGCATTAGGGCACTTATTCATTATGATGGTATCACTCACAAAATAACAGGGCAAGCGAACTTCTCTGGCTTGAAGGTATCAATCACTTGTTAAATTCAAAATACCTGTAAGCTGATTGAAGAAGAAAAAAAGATCTTATTATATATAAAGTAGGACACAGGTTGTACTTATTGCTCTCTTGATGTAATTAATGAAATGGACTAAAAACAACGAATGAAATGAATAAACTTGGAATAAAAGTGTTGGCAGAACAAGTGAATCCTAGTTCGTCCAGGAAAACAATCACAAAGAAATCAGACAAAGAATACGACACCAATCTCTAATTGTCACAGACCTCTGGCCATTCTACACGTCCGTTTGCCAAACTTGCTTTTTTATGTCAACATTTTGGCAATAAAACATAGGTTTACTAATGTACTATAAAACAAAAAGATTTTGTTCCGTGAATGCAAAATAAGTGCTTGATAATCAGTCTATGTATATTGTGAGTCGGTTACTTTCCTAGATCTTTTTCACCACTTCATATCTATCTATCTATCTATCTATCTCAGAGTGTGTGTGTATATCTATCTATCTATCTATCTATCTCAATATTTTCATCTATTTCTCTCTATCTAACCTCTCTCTTTATTTATCTTCGTCCGATCATATCCGTCTATCTATGCAAAAAATAATTAAATACCGAGTTGAATGTTTGCTAATAAGTTAATATATGAAAGTAATGAAGTGTTCTTGGTCCAAATAAGTCGGGAATCATTTTTTTAAGTAAAATGTTTTAATAACATTTTTTGTCATTGATATGGCTAAAGAATATAAAAAAAAGGTTGTACTCAGTGTTGAACTTTGAGATGAATATGAAGAATAATTCATATGTTTGGTTGTTTTTGGTTAGACTGAGAACTTTTTAGCGCCCAAATCATATAATGTTTCATTGCTCGATTTTATTCTGGCTTTTATGCTGGCCAAATTTTTACTGCAGCTCGTCGGATATTTTATGTGATTGTGTATGTGAGTGAACGAGTGTGTGTGTGTATGTGAGAGTATGTGTATATTCAAGTGTGTATGTAAGTATATGAGTGAATGAGTGAGTGTATGTGTGTGTATGTGAGTGTATGAGCATATTTAAGTGTGTATGTAAGTATGTGAGTGAACGAGTGAGTATATGTGTGTGTGTGTATGTGTATATCTAAGTGTGTATGTAAGTATGTGTGTGTGTCCATGCATGTTATTTGCATACTTAGTACACCATATGTACCCGTGTGTATTTGTTGTGCGTATGTATTTATGTGTACTCGTTTTATGTTCCAAATCATAAAAAGTAAACAATTTACAGCCTTAAAACTAAGGAAATCAAGTGTCATAAAATTTAGTGTCTGAAGTTGATATCGTTTACCATCTATATATATATATATATATATATATATATATATATATATATATATATATATATATATATATATATATATATATATATATATATATATATATATATATATATATATATATATATATATATATATATATATATATATATATATATATATATATATATATATATATATATATATATATATATATATATATATATATATATAAACCGGGACATTGGCTTAGCGGTTAGAGTGTTCGCCAATGGCCCGGGAGACCTGGGTTCAATCGAGTCATACCAAAGACTTTAAAAATGGAACTTGATGCCACCTTGCTTAACACTCAGCATTATAAGGTACGGTTCAAGGGTAAAGTGGAGCAATCCTGGGAATGGAGTAGCGCCCTCCCCTACACCTTGGTGTAGTAGCTATCGAAAAGGGAGCCTTCGGGTCACCCTCGACTATGGTCGCTAATTTTACTTACTTATATATATATATATATATAGTTTGCAATATTTGTAAATAAAGACTGCTTAATAACAGTGAGAGGGCAAACAAGGGCGGTATTTGTCGCTGCCTCCCACCAGACACGACTTGACACAAGGTCAAAAGCCCGAAGGCCAATTAAAGTGGGGATAAAGGGGAGGGGAAGGTCGGGAACGAGCCGAGACTCGAACCCTGCTGGTCTGTGCTGCTCATCGGCTCACTTAGTGCAATGTGAGCCTGATGAGGCAAGCAGTTTCACGAACCCAAATGTGGGTCCGGGCACGTATGCCAGTTTGCGGCTTAAACTAGACGCATGGTCTAGTGCCGTACAAAGGGGACAAAGGAGACAAAAATGCAGCTCGCCCACCCGAAGGTAGCCTAGTCGAAACTAGGTGCCTAATTAAAGGCCCCAAGTCTGCCATTATTCCTTTTCCAGGGCCACGCTCCGGACCGAAGTCCAGAACAGGCCCCGGGGCGCTCGCCGGGGCAAACAAGGGCAGTTGATAAAGTTCTCGCTCAGATTTTAGATTTGTCATACATCACGCATATTTCTACGAGCTTCACCTGCGTAGAAATTAAGACAGAAATCTGAATTAGTTTTTCTAGTTTTGTAAGGAGTGGTAGTGTGTTGCCACAATAAAACTATTTATCTCTTCTTTTTGGGTGAGGCTTATAACTTTTTGAACGACCTTCACGTATATCTTTATTGGAATTGCGTTGACACAGTTACTGAGACTTGGTGACTGTCGGTTTCTCACCGATATGGTTCGATGATCACATAGGTGTGAAACCGAAAGACACCAAACACCGTTTACTCTATGTCTACGCCATCCCAACTTATAAATGAATGTGTATGTACATGAATATATATATGTATATATATATATGCGTGTGTGTTCATATATAGAGAGAGTTAACTATGGATAAATATAATCCTTACAATTAAAAAGAAAAGTTAATTCTTATTCCTACTATTGAAACCAAGATTTTATATTTCAAGAGGAACATTATTCAAACAAAACGGACATTATTAGCTAATATTTGTACCAAACTCTAAAGCATGGAAACTATGTATACAAAAATAAAATTCTGAGATTTTTGTAACCAAAGTTAGAATTTCCGAAATATATGCAAGATGTGTTGTTATTTTGGGACAGCTGTATATCCCTTTTTTTTGGTGACAGAGTTTTAATGCTGTGGAGTTTGGTGATAAATAATTCACAATAACATCCGTTTTGATGGTTTAAGATTTCACTTGTAATAATAACACACTAGTTTCGATTGTTTAGAAGAAAATTACTGTTTGTAAAATAATTAAGACCATACTTATTTTTGGGTGATACTCTATATATGCACACACAAACGCACACATACACATATATATGCGCATACAAGCGCGCGCGAATGCATGCAAGTAGATTTATAACTAAATTTAACAAACCCGCTTTTCTCGTTTATTGATAATATACATTTTCGTGACCTGAAAAGCAATTTTAAACAAACCAACGTGAAGTCATTGAGAACTATGACGAGCAAAATTTCCTCGTTTTATTTCCAAAGTACGTGGGAGTGTGTCTATGTATGTTAAATTCTCTGCCAATAGAACACAAACTTTTAGTTGATATAAATATTTATTTCATATCTATCTTGTTATCTATCTTATAGAAAAAAAATTATGCCGGTAAATTTCTATCAAAACTTAATTAATAGCATCAATCTATGAACATATTGATCCATTTGTTATATATTTTTAGACGTCTTTGTGGCGAAGTGGTTAACGTACTACATTCTGACATCGTAGTTAACGAGTTCAAACTCCAGTCGTTCCTTAAAGAATCTATGAAGGTTTATTCGCCATTAAAACAAACCAAATTTATTTTATACATCATGTGACTATGATATATTAGGATATTCAGAAAGTAATGACTTTTTACCAGTATAAAAATAAATCTAAGTTAAATTTATTTTAACATTATCATTAAAGATATAATCAACTTCATTTTCAATGATCGTAATCCGCGAAAGCGAATTTCATAGTCCACATTTAAAAAAAAAATTTAAAGACGTTTTTCAAGTTCTTTGTTTCTGAATATTATTAAATGATCTAGCGACCGAAAACAATAAAAATCTGTTCGTTTGGTTTCTTTGTTTAATGGCATATCAACCTCTGTAGGTTATTTAATGCCAAAGCTATTCTCCTAGAAGAACAGTAGTGGTACTATTTAACTCATAGCTGGGAGGATAAGAGGGTTTCATACTTTTCCCGAGGGTATTTGTTCGAAAGTGAATGTAATAGCGCGACTGAAGTACGAACTCGCGTACTACGATTCCGCAGTCCATCGCTTTAACCATTACACTACGAGGACACCCCCAAATCTGTTTATGCTAAATGTTGTGAATATAGAGGATGACGAAGAACCTTGAATTCTAACGATCTTTTCTGGGGTATTTTGGACTGCAGTTGTCGAAAATGAAGCTGATTACATTTTTGATAATATTTAAATGAATTTAACTTACATTTCTTTAATATGCTCTCAGGGAATGCAATATTTATAAAAAAAATGCAATGTGATGATAACTAGAGTTGACCCAAACTGATGACCCAGTTTGCTAGAACTGTAAAATACACCGACTGTATCTCTGCACAGGAGTAAGACTCCCCCAACGAGTGTCCAGGATACGACACTAAACAATTTGATAGTGAGGCTCCAGTAATGCAGGAACATTGGGGAATGGGGAGTACCCCTTTATTACTATCGCTACCAGGTCCCATCTGGTCCAGAGTGGGAGCACCTGATAGGTCAGATAGAACTAACCTGTGTACTTATGCAAACTGAATTGTTTGAAATAGAATTGTTTTTACATTAAGTGTATAAATAAATGACATGTTTAATTGAATTGTAAGTGATCCATAGCAATACTTGGAACCTTTTAACTTTGTTGACTAAACTGAATAGCTTGAAAAAGAAACTTTTTGACAATTAAACTGTGTTAATATGCGAAACTTAATTGTTTGAAATAGCACAATTTATATGTATAAAAATGGATTTGGCATTAAATAACCTACAATGGTTAATATGCCATAAAACCAAACCAAACCAAATATTGACTTTACAAGAGTTCTTTCCCTTAGATTGAAAAATTTTTTCTTAATGTTAAATGTGTTTTTTCAGCTATGTCCGTTCACAGACACAGGCGTGTATTTACATTTCCATTTCAACTTGAACATAATTGACGAGATAGTATTAAACAATCATAGTTTTTTAATCCTATGCATCAGCAACGCTTTCAACACGTCTTCCCTAAGATCTGTAACACATGGAGATTGTTTGGGGTAGGGTTATACTTGTTCGTGACGTGGGTGCAGGGTTTCGAGTGCAATGCAGTCTTTCTTTCACTAAAATCAGAAAGCTCAGTCAGCTGGGGCTGTAGAATACACCGACTGTATCTCTGTAGAGGGGTAAGACTCCGCGTCCAATGATTGCTTTGGATATGAGTCTAAACTATCTGATGGTGAGACTCTAGTCCTAGAGTTCTGGGAATGTAGAGTACCCTTTCATTGCCATTACTCCCAGGTCCACTCAGATCCGGTATGTTAGTGCTGGTTAGGGTTCCATCTATGGGTTAAATAGAACTGTTGGACCGTTTAACTGTGTGCAAATAAATGACTTCTGTTAAATTGAATTGTTAGTGTTACATAGCAATATTTGAAACCATTTAACTGCATGGAAATAAAACAATTAGTGTTAGATAGCAATACTTTAAACCATTTAACTATAATAACTTCATTCTGAAACACATACACACACACACACGCGTGCACACATACACACACACACACGCGTGCACACACACACGCGTGCACACACACACACACACACACACACACACGCGTGCACACACACACGCGTGCACACACACACACACACACACACACAGACACACACACATATTTATATATATATATATATATATGAGTGTGTGTGTGTGTGTGTGTGTGTGTGTGTGTGTGTGTGTGTGTGTGTGTGTGTTTTATCTGTTAATAAATATTTTGCAATAGAAATGCATTTTTTGCTTCATTGATTGAATGTGCGCTATGTAACACAAGTAAGTCTAAAACTTTTCGTGCATTATTCCGATCATCTTTAGTGACATCATTGATCTCATCCTCTCACACCTTTTTCTCATAGTCAGACTGACGTGTACATTACACCTGCACATCCGAATTTACAAGATTGACCTAAAAAATCCGATTGTAAACCTGCAAGTCACCCTGTTACATTTGCTAAGTAATCTCACAGCGTTCGTTCATGGTAGATATTTTTTGAAAATTCACTGCCAGTATGTAAATATTAAGAACTTATATATATATGTGTGTTTTTCACCAACCTGCGCAGGGATCGACACAAGGTTAATCTTTCCGCGTAATACAGTTTGAATTTAGAGTTTTCTTTCTCTTTGACTGGTTGCCTAAACAAGGCTAAAGCTCCCAATCTGACTACTGTTTACCCATAGCCATGGGGGTAGGAAAACAAGTTTCATATCTTTCCAAATTGTATTCACCCGAAGTGAAATGCAAACAAGTTCAACCAAGATTTGAACTTGGATCACCGATTTCATTTCCTTCAACGTTGACCATTACATTAACCATGTCTACCGAAACTTATAAAGGGGGTGGTGTAAAGGTTAAAGCGATGGACTGCGGAATCGTATTACGTTCACTTTCGGACAAATACCCTTGGGAAAGGTATTGAACCCCCTTATCCCCCCAGCTATGTGTTAAATAGTCCCAATACTGTTCTTCTAGGAGAATGGCTTTGGCATTAAATAACCTATAAAGGTTGATATGCCATTAAATAGATAAATAAAGAAACCGAAACTTATAAATATGTTATTTGTTTATTAGTGCCACTACATTCAAATATCATTTTATTGTTTTCTTAGAGGGTAAAGATGGCGACCACAGTCGAGGGCAACCCGAAGGCTCCCTTTTCAATAGCTACTACGTCGAGGTGTAGGGAAGGGCGCTACTCCATTCCCTGGATTGATCCACTTAACACTTGATCCTTACCTTATAATGCTGAGTGTTAAGCAAGGCAGTATCAGGTTCCATTTTTTTGAGTCTATGGTATGACTCGACCTGGAATTGAATCCCGGTCTCCCGGACCATTAGCGAACACTCTACTCATTAGTCCAATGACCCAAATTGTTTTCGAATCACTTTATAAATCTCATTTACCGGCAGCAGACATAAATATCGCCACCTGGTGGAAATATGTAGAACTAAAGACTATTATCAAAGCGGGAAAATTAAACTGTATTGTTTTTCGTTCAACATACCGAATTGCAGGACGCGAAGTGGCGTCATTGATATCATGACAGGTATGAATCTATGTTTTTTGTTCTTTGCCCAGGTAGAGATAAAATAGTCGGATAGATTGGACTTTCTTTGAAGAGCAACTGTTCTTGAGAAAGGAAACCTTTGAAGACACATCAGCTGCGACAGGTTGAGCAGATCGACATTGGAGAAAAATTACTCAAGAACAAAGATGGCCGCTGACTTCACTTTCCCACGGCACCTCCCAAACAAAAATGGTTAAAAGAGTTACAAACAAAAATAACCAGTTACAAATCAATTTGTAAACGTTTATTGACGAAAAGAAAAACGCGCTGGCCAATTTAAATTTTCATCTCTTATTTTAGATATTTCAAATCTTGCCGGGAGCAAATACATTATGTACAATCTACACTGCTTACTAAGAGGTCATAGTCTAACAATCATAGAATTGTGACGAAAAGCAAGAAAAAAATAGAATAAATGAAATACTAGTAAAAAAATTTATAATTGCTAAAAATGTTTCATCTATGAAATAAACTCTTCTCATTTTTATTTGTCAATTGATTGATTTATTCAACGGCACGTCAATAAGTCTAGTGTTATTTTATGCTTAGAGGTTAGGGAATCATGTTCATTGTACATTCATATTTACATTTTTTGTATTGTTTTTTTTATAAAAGTTTTTGGAACACGGTCCTATTGAATACGAATGATTTCTAAACATATGTATTTGATTCATAGATGAGACCCTAACAGGTACGACAACTCCGAGTTAGAGTGGACCTGGAAGTAATGGTAATGAGGGGGTACGCTGCACTCCCAGAGCTACAGAACTGAAGCCTCACCATCAGATGAAGTTTTTTGTTATGCCTAGAACACTGGTTTTATTTAACCCATAAATGGGGCCCAATTGGGTACTTCTACTCCTGGCCAGAATGGAACTAGGAGCAATGGTAATGAAGAAGTAGTCCATACTCCCTCGAGCACTAGAACTGGAGCCTCACCATCAAATGCTCTTTTTTCAGGGGTCTCCTTTCGCCTGTAGAAGATATAGTCTGTGTATACTAAGCCACTTCGTTTTTGTTAGTGTCCCTAGATATGTTCAAGCCGCTATTAGAAGAAAAGAGATTATCTCTCTAGGATAATTTACATGTTCATCTAGGGCTCGAAGGGTGTCATATGATAATCTCAGAAACCCTTTCTCGACCTCTTTTGATTGTTCTTTGAATAGGATTGACAATGACTTTAGTATAAAAATCCACTGGGAAAGATTTTAATATAAAAATACATTGGACAAGGATTTTACAATAAAAAGTACATAGGACAATGAGTCTATATATAAAAATGCACTGGACAATGATTTTAGTATAAAAAAGTATTATAATTGATTTCATTTTAAAGATGTATTCGATAATGTGTTTACTATAAAAATACAATAATATTGATTTTACTATAAAAATACAATCAGGATGATTTTACAATAAAACTGCATTGGAATTGATTTTATTTAAAAGTACACTGGAAAATCATTTTACTTAATTAGTATAAGATAGGAATACTATATAAGTATACTATATACCTATACTATATAACTCACCGGCTCATAGCCCAGTGGGTAGAGTGTTCGCCAATGGTCCGGGAGACCTGGGTTCAATCCCAGGTCATGTCATACCAAAGACTTTAAAAATTGTACTTGATACTTCCTTACTTAACACTCAGCAATATAGGGTACGTATCGAGAGTAAAGTGGAGCAATCCTTGGAAAGGAGTAGCGCCCTCCCCCACACCTCGGTGTAGTAGCTATTGAAAAGGGAGCCGTCTGGTCGCCCTCGACTATAGTCGCCAACTTTACTTACTTATATAAGCGTGTGCAATTTTTTTGGTGTTATAAATAAGTACTGGAAGTTCTTACCGGGTCATGATCTAATGAGTAGAGTGTACGCCAATGGTCTGGGAGATTGGGGTTCAATCCTAGGTTGATTCATACCAAAGACTCAAAAATGGTACTCGATGCCGCCTTGCTTAACGTTTTGCACTATAAGTTAAGGATCAAGTGTAAAGTGGAGCAATCCAGGGAACGGAGTAGCGCCCCCCCACGCACACACCACGGTGTAGTAGCTATTGAAAACGGAGCCTTCGGGTCACCCTGGACAGTGGTTGCCAACTTTTTACTTTTTGATTATCATATTCAATTTTTTTATTATTATTATTATTATTATTATTATTATTATTATTATTATTATTATTATTATTATATTCAATTTTATAAGAATGAATAGTTACTTGAAATTTTATTTGCTTACAAAGGATTATTATTATCATTAGTAATTTGAAACCGTATAACTATGTGCAAACAAATGATTATTATTAAATAGAAATAATTATTTGTTTATAGATTTTTAATATTAGAACGGTAAGAACCTGGTCAAGACTGAATAACTTCAACCAGTTAGTACTGGACAATATTTTGTTTCTCTTTTACAGACGGAAATGGGCTACTGAGACAAATCTTCATCAATGCAATTGATATCTCTTGCATTTCTTGTAAAGGATATTAATATCAATTTCTCGTTAATAATGTTTTAGACAGTTTAAAATACATAACTAAAAAAATGGGATACGTAATTTACAATATTAAATGATGACATATACAAAAATGAAATGCCAATGTGAAAGACATTGGTCTATCTCTTCTATCCTTAGCTGGTGGTAAATAGTAGGATAGACTAGACTCTTTAGCCTTCGTTAGGCAACCACTTAAGGAGAAGGAAAACTCTGAATTCAGACAAGCTGTATTTCGCTTAAGATAATTGACTGTAGTGGAAGGGTTGTGTAAATTCAAACACGGACACTTTTATCCTTTCAGTTGTTAGCAAATAGACGGGCGAATTGGGATTTTTAACCTTGGTTATACAATCGGACTTAGAGAAATAAAACTCTGAATTGAGACCAGCTTTACTTCGTTTGAAAATTGATTTTGCGTCACATTCTACTTATCGAAATGAAACAAAGTATTTATGACAACCACGTATCAAATTTCGTAACCAAAATAAAGCTGAAAACAAACAAACAAACTACAGTCATTGAATAATCTTTCATGATTTGGTATTTTTCCGTTAAATTCAAAATTGTTTATATTAGGTTCGATCAAATCGATTGTTTACTGTTAAACATTTTGTTAAACAGAAAAAAGAACTTCCTTTGTTTTCTTTATTTACCCATGTAATTCTGATACGTTGAAAGAAAATATCGACTGACAAACAGCATATATGGGCGTTCCAATTTTCTTTCTTAGTCATTCAAAATCTTTCAAGTAAATTTTGTACTTAAATATGATTAATTTATTACATCTTAATGCATATTTTTCACCATCGACAAGTAGCAGTACAGTGAAAAACATCTTATATATATATATATATATATATATATATGTGTGTGTGTGTGTGTACATATTTACCAACCCCTCCGCTCGGGCAGGATATGACACAAGGTCAATTCTTAAGCGGAGTTTAACAGGTTTTGAATTCTGAGTTTTCCTTCTCCTAGACTGCCCTACTATTTACCCATAGATGGAGGGAGAATAATTGGATTCATACCTTTCCCAGGGGTATTAGTGCAATGTGAAATGAAATCAGTTTTGTCTAGGATTTGAACTCGTGTCGCCGTGTCCATTTCCTACGACGATAACCATTACACCACGTACACCTCCAGTATATATATATATATATATATATATATATATATATATATATATATATATATATATATATATATATATATATATATAAGTTCGCGACTGTAGTCGAGGGGCGACCAGAAGGCTCCCTTTTCAATAGCTACTACACCAAGGTGTAGGGGAGGGCGCTACTCCTTTCCAATGATTGTTCCACTTTACCCTTGATACATACCTTATACTGGTGAATGTTAAGCAAGGAGGTATCAAGTACCATTTTCAAAGTCTTTGATATGACACGAACAAGGATTGAAACCAGGTCTCCCGGACCATCAGGTGAACACTCTACCCACTAGAATATGATATATATATATATATATATATATATATATATATATATATATATATATAATTTGATTTTTAATGAATTTAAAAGCAAATTTAAGGATAAATTTTCAAATATAATTCGTAACTGGCAGTTTAATGCTTTCGTGATCGTCTGACGATTTGGAGAACATTTCATTTGCATATATATATATATATATACTAATGCGTTAGGGAGATTGGGTGACCTGAATTTTGTGGGGTTTTCTCAATCTTTATTAGAAATTTCTCATTATTTCTTTGTCTGAAGATGTAGATTGGTTGAAATATAAGGTCTGCTGAAATAAATATTATTACAAAATATATTTGTAATTTTTAAATGTTTTTATATGATATATATATATATATATATATATATATATATATATATATATATATATATATATATATAATCATGATTAAAATTTTAATGCTACAGTAGTTTTTGATTCGTAAAATATTTACGAAAACCCAGAGCAGTATAACAATAAAGCAGGATAAAAATCAAAATTCGGTTTCATTTTAAATTCTTTTATAAGTCATTTTAACACAGACACCCCCCCCACATATATATATATATAAACTTGGTGATCGTAGCCGAGGGTGACCTGAAAGCTCTCTTTTCAATCGCTACTACACCGAGGTGTAGGGGAGGGCGCTGATCTTTTCCTTGGATTGCTCTACTTTACCCTTGATAATACTGAGTGTAAAGCAAGCAGGTATCAAGTACCCTTTTTTGAGTCCTTGGTATGAATCGACCTGAGATTGAACCCCGGTTTCCCAGGCCATTAGCGAACTCTCTCTCTCTCTCTCTCACACACACACACACACACACACTCTCTCTCTCTTTCTCTCTCTCTTTATCTCTCTTTCCGTCTCTCTTTAGATATATATACATATATATATATGGAGAGAGAGAGAGAGAGAGAGAGAGAGAGAGAGAGAGAGAGAGAGTAAAGAAATTAAAAAATTTAGAATGAATTTAAAAGTACATTTAAAGGCGAAATTTGAATTAGCAACGATAGATCGCAACTGGTAGTTTGACGTTTTCCCAATCGTCTGGTGATGGGGTGATTTTATTTGCGAATTCACTCATATCAATTTTGCTCACTGGAACTATTACCTCCTCCACCCTTCTGTATGTACCTAAAGTCCCTTACATCATTCGGAAAAAAACCCTTCTTTTTTCTTCCTTTTTCTTTTCCTTCTTTACTTTTTCGTCTTTCTTTGTTTCAACAAGGTGCAAGAAGGCATTATAGAAACTTATTCTTCTGCCTGCACTTAGAAAAAGAAACAGAATTCTTTCCTAAGTGATTTTGATCTGCAAAACTGTTATGTAGCTTCCCTTCTAAGCCTAATCTGCAAATTGTTGAGTCATATCGACACGTTTTAAAGCTACGTCCACTCAACAACTGATAACTCTATATTCTGCAAATTCAAAACTTGATAGAAAAACCTTCTCTTTCATAAAAATAATCCCTGTTTTAATGTCTTTTAATGAATGTTAGATTACGCAAGTTTTAACTGAAACCATTTTTAGAATTTAAACAATAAAAAATCAAAAGGACTTATTAATAGACTTTGATATTCACAGCATTCCAACATCTTTTACTTCATCGATATGATATTTGGTGACAGAGTATCAATGCTGTATAGTTTGGTCATAAATAATATCTAATAATATAACAGCCCAGCCAGCTGGAGATGTAGAATACGCCGACAAAACCCCTGTAGAGGGGTAAGATACTTTCCGAATGAGTGTCATAGATATTGCATTAAACTGCGTCTGATGGTTAGGCTTCATTTCTGGAGATCTGTGGAATGTGGAGTACAGCATTGCCATTACTTTCAGGTCCACTCTGACCCGGAGTGTTAGGGTACCATCTTTGGTTCAAATAAGACTATTCAACCATTTACTATACTAGAAACCATTTAACGAATAAATAATGTTGAATTGTATTGTTAGAATTGGATAGCTTTAGTTGAAACCATTTAACTGTGTGCAAATTAATGAATGAATAATGTTGAATACTGTTGTTAGTGTTGAATAGCAATGTATGTGATTTTCTAAAATATATATCCTGGTAGATCTATTTACTAATAACCATACACCGTGCACTCTTGTAGAATTATGTGAAATTTCTTTTATATTCGATATATGAATAATTCCAAACACATTGTCTCTGGAGACTTATGGGATATATATATATATATATATATATATATATATATATATATATATATATATATATATATATATATGAAATAATAGCCCTTGTGGTAAGAAAAAAACCGGCAAGTGATTTGAAGATGAAAATATACAACGAATCACTGTCAAGGGGAAAAACATATATTGGAAAAAAAGAAAAAGCCAACCTTGTCACACCAATTGAAAAAAATAAAAAGACACGCAATTGGTTGGTCAAAAGAAACCCCCGTAGTGCTGCTAAGCTACAATGCAAAAAGTGCTCAATTCTAAGTTGGGCAAAATAGTAACGATAATTACTTAGTGAGTCAGGAACTAACCTACTATAGTTTCGCCTAAGCGGCTCATCATGGTACCTAATCCCGGATTAGGTACCCTGATGAACCGCTTAGGCTAAACTATAGTAGGTTAGTTCCTGACTCACTAAGTAATTATCGTTACTATATATATATATATATATATATATATATATATATATATATATATATATATATATATAAGTTTATAAATAACGATTGTATGTATATTCCTAAAACAGTTATATTTAATCGTTCTTACAATATTTGTTGCATAAAACGCTGATTAACGTGGCAGTCGTGCTCGATGAAACTTAAATAAATAAATTTTCTCACCTTCACAAGTCAGTCGTATTGATTATAAGTTTCATGCATTAAAAGTATTTTTTTAGATTAATTGCACAAAATATCGGAAACCCATCGTCATGAGAATGACATAAGAGGAGAAAATATAAATAAATGATTAAATACTTGTTACTTCGGTGAGAAGAGACTTAACCTATTTTTTTATTAGTAACTAGCCAGGGGTGTACTTGTCCGTGTATGTATGTATGTATGGATGGATGTATGTATGTATGTATGTATGTAAAGTTTTGAAATACTTAAAAGTAACGACTCATAAGTTAAAAAAAAAATATTTGGTTTTTTTAACTGTTATTTACATGTCTTTTAAATCTGTATTTAAAATCAAATACAGTCAATTGTGACACTGAATAAAAAGAAAAATTAACTTACAAGTAAGGTCTAACAGTTCATCCGCAGTTAAAATTCTTTTGTGGAAAGGTAATTCCGAATTTCATCAATGAAATATCCTTTCTGTTAATCTTTTTTTTTTTAAATACTTTTTTGTTTTTTGTTTCTTCAAATCTTGTTCATCTCTACTTTATCTTATTTTATCTTCTTTCTCCTACACCCTTTCTCGCTTCAATCTCTCTTCTCATTCACCAAGAAAAAAACAAATAAAAAAAAAACCCACCTGTGAAGTTGAATGATCTTCATTTCTCTATCAAATATTTTTTTTTGCCAAATATTTTTCCGGACCGTATTACAACAATCAGTTTAATCTTTGAAGCCATCTTTTTTTCTTCTTCAAACAAAATATATACTTCAAGTTTCGGAATTTTTCTTTATAGAAGTTCTTATTGTCCTTTAATCTATTTTTTGTTCCGGTTGTTTACTATTACTACTTCTACTACGACCAGGTTTTCGTTGTTTCTCCTTTCTTCTTTCTACTGTTTGTACAACTGCCACGACTATAAGCAATATTTATACACATAGGTTAATGTATGGGATGGGCTACTGTTAAGATCTTAGAAAGACAAAAGCAAAAAGAAAACAAAAAAGTATTCAAACCCTTTCAATCAACCTTATGAAAAACTTGGTTTGGTTTTATGGCATATCAACCATAATTGGTTATCTGATGCGGAATCCTTCACACACACACACACACACACACACACACACACACACACACACACACACACACACACACACACATATATATATATATATATATATATATATATATATATATATATATGGGATTTGTGAACACATTTTGTACTTACACAAAGTTAAATGAGCTCATTTTTTGCACACAGTTAAATGGTTTTACTTGTCTCTATTGATTATGAATAAGTTATTTTCTATTGATTATTTATTTGGACACAGTTAGATATTTTGAAGTATTGCTATTTAACACAAACAATTCAATGTCATTTGTTTTCACACTGTTAAATGATCAAACAGTTTTATTTATATCAATTCAATTTAGCATAAAATCAAGAAAGTTAAATGTGTCCAAGTATTGCTATGTATCACTAACAATTTAATTAAACATCAGTCATTTGTTTATACACAACTAAATGATCAAACAGATCTATTTCAAACAATTCAATTAAGCATAAATTATTTGTTTGCACACAGTTTAAATGTCAACCAGTTCCATTGAGCCATAGATAGGCCATGTCAGGTGCTACCTTTCCAGGCTGGAGAGGACCTGAAAGCAATGGCAATAAAGGAGTTATCTGCATTCCCTAAAGCCCCAGCATCATTGGAGCCTCACCATCAGATTGTTTAATGTCATTTCTAGGACACTCGTTGGGGGAAAGTCTTACCCCTTTGCTGAGATGCAGTTGATGCATTCTACAGTCCCAGCCGACAGGACCCTCGTTGGAGGAGTCTTACCCCTTTGCAGAGATGCAGAGATGCAGTCGGTATATTCTATGGCCCCAGCTAACTGGGCTGTTAAAGCAAAGGACATCGCCCGGTCACCGATGTTAAACAGCAATGATCTTATCAGTAATTAGATGAATGACCACCAAGGGATAGCATGGAGTTATCTTATTTTCAGTTTCACAGTTTCAGGGGGGGGGGGGAAAAACAAGAAATGAAACAAAAACAAAAATGTTTCAAATTTTCCGGTGATAATTACTGAGCATGTCGAGTATCTATAGGTCGCTGTTATCTGTAGATTACAAACGAAACAATGCAACGAAATATTAAGGCAATATGATACGAACTACACTAATAGGAACTATCCCGAGAGCTATTTTTGCCCAGTCAGCTGGGGCTGTAGATACACTGACTGCACCTCTGCAGAGGGGTAACCCCCCCATTACGAGTGTCCTGGATATGACACTAAACAATCTGATGGTAATGTTCCAGCAGTGCTGGAGCTTTGGGGAATGCGGAGTACCCCTTCATTGCCATCGCTCCCAGGTCCACTCTGGCCCGGAGTGGTAGCACCTGATAGGGCCCTATCTATGGGTTGAATAGAACTAACAGCATACTTATGCTAAAATGAATTGAGTAAACTGAATAGCTTGAAATATAAACGTTTTTGACAATTAAACCGTACTTACACTTAAACTGTGTGCTTATGCTTAACTGAATTATTTCAAATAGAACTGTTTTTCGAGATTAAAACTGTATTTACACTTAACTGAATTATTACATATAACTGCTTAAATAGTTTGAAATGGAAATGTTTTTGACAATTAAACTGTGTACTTATGCTAAACTGAACTGTTTTCAATAGAACAGATTATTTACATAAAAATGGATTTGGCGTTAAATAACCTACAAAGGTTGATATGCCATAAAACCCCAAAAAACAAACCAAACCAAACCAAACCGAGAGCTATTGCAAATGTGAGAAAATGTTTTAATTTGTAAGCATATGCATATTTTGTGTTAGTAGTTAAGGGTAAATGAAAAATTTTATATAGCATACTCATTGTGATGTCTTCCTGCTTTTTAAAAAAAAATTCTTTTAATTTTTTCTTTTCGTTCGTTTCTAATTCATTAACATTCTCACTTTATTTATTCATTTATCTGTAACGACTCCTTTTGTCTTTCTCACTTTCATTCCCTCCCCTTTTATTAACTTGATATTTTTTTTCTTTAACCATAATTTCTTCATTGGTTTCTTTTTTTTTCTTTCGTTAATGTCTTCTTTGCTTTCTCTTCTTTCGTTGACAAACATTTCTTTTCTTTCTCTCTTTCTTTCTTTCTTTCTTTCTTTGTTTCTTTGTTTCTTTGTTTCTTTGTTTCTTTTTTTCTTTCTTTCTTTCTTTCTTTTTTTCTTTCTTTGCCTTTGTTCCGCTTGGATGATTTGTCTCCCCGGCTTCCTCTGACCTACATACGTAGACCATGAAAGGGCCCTCTTTAAAGATAAGCTGAGAAAAAGAGAACTGAAGCCTTCACACACACACACACACACACACATACACACACACACACACACACACACATATATATATATATATATATTTATATATATATATATATATATATATATATGTATAAACACACTCATTCATAGAAGTACATATACATACATATATACACTGGAGATGAGTGTTTAGGAATCTTTTCTAGCAAACAATTGTCGGGGTGATCATTTTTTATTAAGCGCCCCATCATAGTGGCCTTATACCAAACTAGATTAAACAAGCTATATTTGCACCACTAATTTACATGAACACATATACTTATACACATACCTATATAAACACTTAGGATGTGCGTGTGGCGACACTGCTTTCGAATGGAAACTCAAATAAAGGTTCATGCATTTATAAGTGCATTAACACCGTCTTTATCCCCACCCCCACCCCACATCCCAATAAAATAGTAGGTGGTCTGTTCGGGAAGATTACGGCCAAATGAAAGGTTTCATGAACCTAATCTTTTGTGACTTGGTCTCGGGTTCCAATAGAGATTGAGATCTCTGGAAGTTGTCTGATAGCAAAATATGCTGTTTTTGGCCAAACAGAGTACAGTGGACTTTCATATGACTTACTCATGTTTTCTGAGTTCATAAGGGAGGGACATGAGACCAGTTATATGTTTTTCTTGTAAACTTTTATACGTTTATGAATAAGCAGTGAAAAGGAATAAAAGATATTGTATACAAAGATGATACGCAAAGTTTAAATGTGTATTTATGTAATGTTCATATTCCTGTATCTCTAAAACCTTGCATTGGGATGATAAATATATATATATATATATATATATATATATATATATATATATATATATATAAGTGTGTGTGTGTGTGTGTGTGTGTGTTTCCCTATGGATTCCTGTACGTAGACACACCAGTGCTAATCGACCCAAGAAATCTTATATATATCAGCTCTCTGCGGACACAAGAAGTAGTCTAGAGGACCTGCGAGGAATGATGAACGATAGTGACGGCGGATGGGGAGAAAGAGAGAGAGAGAGAGAGAGAGAGAGAGAGAGAGAGAGAGAGAGAGAGAAAGAGAGTCAAGAGACTATATGCTATCAGCAAGATTTGATGATGATGATGATGATATATATATATATATATATATATGTATATATATTGAAAATTCCTTTGGAAAGACTCTGAAAGTTAATTAGTAAAGAAATAAGAGGAATTTATCCTCGTGAATTTAATTAAGGTTTTCATTCGACATTCCTTGGGAATATATTCATATATATATATATATATATATATATATATATATATATATATATATATATATATATATATATATATATACACTTTTGTTGCTCTTTGTAGACCTATTCATTTTAATATATGTATATATATATATATATATATATATATATATATATGTGTGTGTGTGTGTGTGTGTGTGTGTGTGTGTTAAAAATAAGATAGCCTTCACGAGGAAATATTGCAAATAACCCAAAGAAAACTTTGAAAAACATAGTGTATTTACATCTAAGGCTTTTGGAATAGAACCATTTAAAAATAAACGTCTTTTTTTTTTTTTGCAATATTTCGAGGATAAAAATAAAGTATGTTGTGTTGTCATTAACAGATTGTAAATCCGAAATGAGTTCTTGATATGTTTGTCATTTATGTATATATATATATATATATATATATATATAGGGGGTGTGATGGGTACATTGCTGCCATTTTGAATGGCATGCGATTTATTTGTTTCAGATTTTGTCTACAGATTCATATTCATATTGATAAAAACCAAATACTCAGTTCATATAATGGTATTTAGGGTGGTCACTGCTGATAGTGACGTTATGCCTCTGTATATCTTCCCACATGGTTTCACATTTAATACAGAGGCCTATATCAAAAGCCTGGAAGAAGTATGCCGACCTGGATTGAGAAGATGTTTGTTGAAAGACCCTACATATGGCAACAGGACCCTTCGCCAAGCCACACAACCAAGAGAAAACCCGTCTTGGTTGAGAGAAAATTTCAGCGACGACAGACGACATCACCCCAACACCTGGACGCTTAACTCACCTGATTTCAATTCCTCTGATTAATATATATGGGTGCATTTGGGTGAGAGACAAAACTCGGTGCAACACCAAAGATGAACTGAAGACAAAGATTACGGCAACTTTTACCAATTTAAATTAGAAGACATTCGGAAAAGAAATTCAGAAGTCGTCCGGAGGCCTTGGATGAAGTCAATGACGATTTCTTTGAATAAATTCAATGTTTAGTATATCAAGATATTTTCATGTAATTTTGGTAAATATACTTGATAAAGCGAGATGTTTGTGTCATTTCGTGTAATTGAGACAACAGTTCACCCATTGCACCCTATATATATAAAGATGGTTGTTGTAGGTTCCAATGTACAAATATTAAGAAACAAGGCATTCAGATAAATATTTATTCATTTTACCAATAAAATCATCCTAATATAGTTTTTATTATATTTGTACACACACACATACACACACACACACACACACACACACACACACACACACACACAATATATATATATATATATATATATATATATATATATATATGAGCTCTGTTGACTGGGGTTATAGAATACGCCGACTACACCTCTGCAAAGGGCTAAAACCCCATCAATGAGTATCTAGGATATGGCACTTAGCTGTGTCTGATGGTGAGGTTTTAATCCTCGAGCTTTGGGGAATGTGGAATACCTCTTCATTGTTATAAGTCCACTTTGATTCGGAGTGGTAGTACCCGTTAGGGTCCCATCTATAGGTCAAATAAAACTGTTTAATCCTTTACTATACTTGAAACCATCTAAATGTGTGTAAACAAATGAATAATATTAAATTATCCATGAGTATTTGATCGCAATGCTTGAAATCATTTAATTGTGGCAAATAGAACTATTAGTGTTGAATAGGAATACTTGAAACCATTTAACTGTGTGCAAACGAATAATCTCGTTCAAAACCTAAAGTTGCCTATAAACTATTCACTTTAAAAAACATTTACGAGGATCATTACATTGGTTTCCAGACTTTTTTCGTCTGGGCACTTTTATTGATAGTACACACATGAAACTCTAGTTCCCTTCGAAGTAATGTCCTCCGGCTGCAATGCACTTGTTGTACCGTTCCAACAACTTCTGGAAGGCCCTATGTGAGCGTGTCAATCACCTTCGTCACAGCCTCTTTCCTCTCCTCAATTGTCTCATAACGACAGCCTCTGAGCTTAGGGAATAACCAAAAGTCACAGGGAGCAAGGTCTGGACTATAGGGAGGCTGAGGAACTGTCTTGATGCCCATCTTGGTCAAATAGTCTGTGACAAGGATTGAGTTGTGGACTGGTGCATTGTCCTAGTGGAAACGCCACTGACCCGATTTGAAGAGTGCTGGCCTCTTCCCTAGGAATCTCTTCCTGAAGTCTCTTAAAACCTCAACATAGTAACCCTAACCCTAACCTTTTGGCCAATCAACACTGGTGTATTGACTTCCTTACTCCTCCCACACTTCTCATCATCTCTCACAGACTCTGTGCCTTCCTTGAATCTCTTATGCCACTCAAAAACTGATGCTCGATTCATGCAAGATGGTCGAAAATCAGTCTGAAGCATTCCATACGTTCTGTGGCATTTTTTCCAAGTTTAAAACAGAATTTTATTGCATATCGTTCTTCTAAAGTGTCCTCACATCTAGATTGCAGTTTTGAAATTCACCAGCTACGACAATCAGGCTTTAGTTGGGTGTATTCCAATTATTACTGCAGCTGTTCATTTGAAACTGAAATCATAAAAATTGGTCAGCCATCTCATAAGATGTATAGCAATAACGTACGGAATTTTCAAGAGTGTACAACAATTTTAAATGCCCATACGAAAAAATCTGGAAACTTATCGTATGCACCTGATATATATATATATATATATATATATATATATATATATATATATATATATATATATAAAATACTGAATTTTAAATGCCTGTACAAATGCCTGGAAACTTATTGAGGGCACCACGTATTATATATACGTGGTGCCAGCAATAAGTTTCCAGACTTTTTTGTATAGGTAGTTCAAATTGTCGTAGACTCTTGAAAATTCCAGCAACTGGAATACACCCTATCGAGGTATAAACCTTATTTTCATAGCGGCTACTCAACCGCATTGAAACTGAAATTGAGAAACTTCTATG